>CM035131.1:27868902-29123069 GCA_020205605.1 Panax ginseng | reverse complement strand
GAATATGATTGAAGCGTTAGAAGTCACCGGCAACCCTTTGTCGATGAACAAAAAATTCGGGCAAAGGATTCGCTCATTTCCCATCAATTGTAATAATCTCAAGATTAACATAGCTCAAGATGAAAATATTAAATCTTTGGAAGATATTTTCATCACCTCGAGTGCTTAAGAAGTTTGAAAGCAAATAAAGGTTGAGAGTTTAAAGACTGAACGACTAGAGAATGAACACCTAAAGGCTCGACTAATAGAGATTGCCAATGCTAATGCGCCTCAGAAGGTCGCAGAGGCTGGTACTTCCAAGAAGAATAGAAGTAAACGTAGTTCGCAAGAAGGACAAGGCCAAGTTGATTTGTTGCAATCGTGGCACGTACGGCAGACACTTCGCCGTGAGTGCAATCGAGCCGAGCAGTACTCACTTATCTTGATCAACCTATGTGTTTAGTGTCTTCCACTGTATTCGTTGCTCATTCTCTCCATATGTGGATTGTAGACTCTGGAGCAACGGACCACATAGCTAGAGATCGGAGTGGATACGTGGAATACCACCGAGTTCTGGCTGGCAGAAAAGTATTCATGGGGAACGATTCCAGTGTGGACGTGCTAGGCATTGGCACTTATAAACTGGAAATGCGAGGATGCTCAGCATTGATCCTTTATGATGTACTTTATGTGCTGGATATCCGACATAATTTATTTTCTGTTTTATCAGTACTTCGTTTAGGCTATTCTGTTAGTTTTGAGAATAATTCTGTAATAATTTCGCATGGGACGAATGTTTTTGGGCATGGTTTTATGATGAATGGTTTTATGATTTTCGATACTATTGATTCTAGCAATAATAGTAGCGATTATTATTCCTTACTTGTTGAAAATGATCATGATGGTTCAATTCAATGGCATGCTAGATTAGGCCATATTGGACAAGATAGAATGGCCAGGTTAGCTCGAGCAGGTCTTTTAGGTCCACTCGCTAAGGTCAATCTACCCACATGTGAACATTGTTTGGCAGAAAAATCAACTAGAAAACCATTCGGTAAACCCACTAGGGCAGAAACACCATTGCAACTTATTCACTCAGATATTTGTGGCCCTATGAATGTGAAAGAAAGGCATGGACGTTCCTATTTTCTCACAATGATAGATGACTATACGCGCTTCGGGTACACTTTCTTGATCTCGCATAAGTCTGAGGCATTAGATTGCTTTAGACGTTATTTGATTGAGGTCGAGAATCAGTTAGATAAAAGTGTTAAGGCACTTCGAACTGACCGAGGCCGCGAGTATCTGTCCGATCAGTTTAAAGAACTTTGTGAGGAAAAAGGGATAATCAGGCAACTGACAATCCCTAGAACTCCGCAATAGAACGGTGTGGCGGAGAGGAGGAACCGAACATTATTAGACATGGTTAGGTCTATGATGGCGCAAGCAAATTTGCCTATCTCCTATTGGGGTGATGTCTTTGCGATATATATTTAATCGTGTGCCTTCAAAATCGAGTTCACCCACCCCATATGAAATGTGGATCCACAGAAGTCCGAATCATGGCGGAATGCGGCTTGGGATCGGCGAAGAACTACGCGCACAACACTTCTCATCAAGACGGGAAGTTAGGCCCGAGGGTAAGAAGTGTATTTTTGTAAGATATTCTAACACTCCAAAGGCTATGTGTTTTGTAGGAGAAGCAACTGACTGATGGGACCGTGATTCTCAGATAGAGTCACGAGATGTGGATTTCTTGAGATGGATTTCCTAATAGAGGTGATATGAGCAAGGAGATGAACTTTTATGAGATAGAGGAAGATTTAGGCGCCCCAACTCATACAGTAGAAGCCGAAGATGTTATTCCTCAGGCTCTTGTAGAAAGTGGGAGTGACATGCCTTCGAGCAGTTCTCATCCATCAAATGAAGAGTCTCATGTTCCTCAAATGCGTAGAAGTCAAAGGGGTAACATTCCACGTCGTCTTTTTGAGATTGAGGGGAGTGCCTTTGTAGCTGATGCGCAAGAAGATGAGGAACCTCGATCTTATCGAGATGCTCTATCATCTGCTATGAGAGATAAGTGGATGATTGCAATGGAAGAAGAGATGGAATCCATGAGGACTAATCAAGTCTAGGACTTGGTTGACCTTCCACCAGGGCGAAAGGTTATTGGGAACAAATGGGTTCTTAAAGTCAAACGCAAGGCGGATGGTTCCATTGAAAGGTACAAAGCTCGTCTTGTAGCCAAGGGCTACACCCAGCAAGAGGGAATTGATTACGAGGAAACCTTCTCACCAGTTGTGAGGTTTGCCTCAATTCGCCTCATCTTAGCGATTGTTGCGCATTTAGATTTGGAGTTATATCAAATGGACGTTAAGACAACTTTTCTCAATGGAGATTTAGCTGAGGAGATATACATGGATCAGCCAGAGGATTTCGTCATGGAAGGACAAGAGCGCAAAGTATGCAAGCTCAAACGTTCTATCTATGGTTTGAAACAAAGGCCCGCATAATGGTATTTGAGATTCCATCGAGTCGTCATTAGTGATGGGTTTACGATGATCGAGGAAGACCATTGTGTATATATCAAACGGTCTAAAGATAAATTCCTTATCTTATCTATGTATGTCGATGACATCCTTCTAGCTAGGAACGATAAGGAGATGATTGTCGCCACCAAAAGGTGGTTGTCCTCTAACTTTGAGATGAAGGACATGGGGGAAGCAACTTATATTCTCGGAGTTAAGATCTTTAGAGATCGCTCAAGGAAGCTTCTTGGTTTGTCTCAAGAGACCTACCTTAAGAAGGTTCTTGAGCATTTCGAGATGAACAACCGCAAACCCATGTACACTCCTATCGCTAAAGGCGACGCCATCGACCCGAACAATGCCCTACTTCTCGAGAAAATTAAGAAGATGTCCCATTATCCGTATGCCAATGCTATAGGAAAGCTAATGTATGCGAACAGTGTACTCTACCGATATAAAGCATATGCATTTGGTTATCTCTGGCGAGATCGGTCAAACCCCAGGATTGCTTTCATTGAAGGCAATCAAGAGGATCTTCGCGATATTTGAAAGGTACTTTGGACTACATGTTATGCTATGGAGGACCGGACTGCGATTAATCGTTACTTTGATGTCACTTGGGAGGTAACTGTGGGATGCGTAAGTCAACCTCGGATATGCATTCTTGTTATACGGTGGTGTCATCACTGGTGTAGCAAGAAATGACTTGCGTGCTTCTTTCTACGATGGAGTCGGAGTTTGTGGCTTGTACGTCAGCTGTTTAGGAAGCCATGTGGCTTAGGAGATTCTTCGAGGATCTTGGTGTCGTCTCTCATGCTTCAGATCCTCAGAATCAAGCATCGTGATAAAGACGGTGGCCCTAGATTACACTAAAGACCTCAAGTATTACGGCAGGACGAAGCACATCGACTTGAGGATGAACTTCATCAGAGATATCATAGCAAATAATGAGGTGATATTGGAGTACATGCCCACTGGTCTTATGGAAGCTGATCCTTTGATGAAGCCAATTCCTAAAGATGCTTTTTGTAGGCATGTTAGTTCATTAGGGCTTCGTAGGATTTGATGTACTTTCTATTATTTCCTTGTATATCACTCATTATTTGGCTTGTATTAGAGATATTCATTGTTATTTCGAGATATTTATCATTTATGCGAGATTCATTTATTTCCACTTGTGTTTGATTATTTTAAAGCATATGATAAATTTTAGATGTTCACATAGCTTTATTATGCATATTAGATATGCACACATTATTAAATATATGTCAACAGTTGATTGGCTCACTCACACGAGCAATCACCTTTGGGCGCTTTAAAAAGCGAAAGCAAGGTTGTGACATTCATTTATCGGCACTTTGAGTAATGAAGTTGTTGATGCTTTTGATAGCAATCAATCGGGCGCTTAGAGCGCGAGCAAAATGAACATGATGTCGCTTTGGCATGGGCTAAGATGAGGTTAACTTGATTAACCAAATATAGTATGCCCCACCATCTATATTAACTCAGATCGATAATGGGATACTGAAATTTTTAGGTTCGGTGCTTAAAAGCGAGCAATCTGAAAAATTCGAAGTTAAAGCGCTTATGAAGCGAATCGAACTAAGATCTCATGACAACACGACCATAGGACATATGCTCATGTAGATGAGATTGTCTGTCGTAACATGATAACCGGATGCGAAGTTTTAAATATGGCGTTTAGATAAGCGAGCAATTTGAAATGTTCTAACGTCCGCACAACAAGGCTATAGAATAACATGTTGTGAGCGAGTTACATGTGCTTAGCAACCATGTAAAAGAGGTGAGAGAATGAATCCCTGCTTCCTCACCGTGTGAGTTTTATAGGACAAGTTTTGTTCCTACGTCAAGTGCTTTTTGTGATCTTTGACTATACTGCAAAGACATGGATTAATGTTGCTACTTTGGTTTCGATTCCTAAGGTCAGGATTGATGAGACTATAAGGACCGATTCGGGAAAGCAAATGATTCATTTTGAGTAGATTAGGGCAAAGGAAGACAATTTAATTTCACCTCGCTCGCACTTATTGTCGATAACTATAAGCGCTTTGATAGCGATATAGTAATAAGTGAGATACGAAATGGACTTGGGCCCAAAGGTGGTTAACTAAGGCTCTCTGAGGGGTTAGAGATACTTAACCTATGTGTCTGGGGTACTCTGAGTTTATGGGTTGTAGCCTCTACGTGAACTAATTAAGTTCGACGTGAGAGCTCCCGTATTATTCCTTTGAAAGGATAGATGTCTCTATGTTGGCCCTAACAGGTTTGATATAGAGCTCCGCATTCACAGTGAGTGAACTCAAATGATCGCACTGCGCCTCGGCAGTTAGAGGTTTTACATGTTTTGGTTTGAGCTGGTTTTGGGAGATATGAGGATTACATCGTCCCCGCCATGGGTGAGTGGGAGATGTTAGATCTTAGGTATCCAAATGGGTCACCCATGGAGGGTCCGACCCAGTTACATTAACTGAGTTCCCAATTGAAGGTCAATTGGGTTTCAATAATGTGAACGTGGATGGACTGAACGTGGAGGAAGTGCTGGAGAGTGGTTTAACCACTCACGTATTAAATACCCACATCCCTCAGTTGATCAATATACGCAAAATACTTCAGTTGCTAAAACACCGCTCCCAATATCGAGTCCAAAACTTTAATTGCGTGAATCAGTGCTCCGTTCTCGATCGTAGTTCGGAGACGCTGTTGGGTTGAAAGAACGGCAGGAGTTTTTCCGCATCAAAGGCTTTTGATTCTCCAAATTATGTGTAAATATGAATAGCATACGTATTAAAATCCCACTCTCTTCTTTAGCATATATTCCACTCTCCAAATTCTTTTGCATATATTCCAACATCGTCCCCGCCATGGGTGAGTGGGAGATATTGGATCTTGGGTATCCAAATGGGTCACCCATGGAGGGTCCGACCCAGTTACATTAACTGAGTTCCCAATTGAAGGTCAATTGGGTTTCAGTAATGTGAACGTGGATGGACTGAATGTGGAGGAAGTGCTGGAGAGTGATTTAACCACTCACGTATTAAATACCCACATCCCTCAACATCAATATACGCAAAATACTTGATTGCTAAAACACACGCTCCCAATATCGAGTCCAAAACTTTAATTGCGTGAATCGATTGCTCGCTCTCGATCGTAGTTCGGAGACGCCGTTGGGTTGAAAGAATACAGAGTTTTTCCGCATCAAAGGCTTTTGATTCTCCAAATTATGTGTAAATATGAATAGCATACGTATTAAAATCCCACACTCTTCTTTAGCATATATTCCACTCTCCAAATTCTTTAGCATATATTCCACTCTCTTCCCCCCCCCCCCCCCCCCCCACCCACCCCCACAAAAAAAACTATATCACAATAAAATCAACAACCTCGAAAACCTCTCATTTTGATTTGGGGAGGTAAGTGTATAAAAAGCCTACCTTGGTCATATATCCTAAAAATAACTCAATCTCTATCAACCTTCAAACCATATTAAAAAAAACATATAATGAACTATGACAATATAACAACTACACTTGCAAACTAAAACCCAATTCAGTTTATAAACCTAAAACCTGCCCAATTACCAATTAAACTTAACAAGCAAGCCAAATCGAAAAAAAAAAGATGGAATTAAGCTAAATAGAAGCAAATCAATAATATAATTCTTACCACTGCTCTGAGGACCCATGATTGCAACGACGGTGTATGAGAGGCCGCAGTCGCCAAGCTTCGCTTTCTTCATAAAAGTATCGAGACCGGTAACGTTGAATTCACCATTCCCGTCGATTAGCTGAGTCGCACAACTATCTTCTTTTCCCATAACTAAGATTCTAATACTGATTATGTTCTGTGTATACAGTATATATATATATATATATAAGTATTTGTTTAACAGAGGAATAAGATAGCACAGAAGGAGAAGGAAGAGACAATAGAGAGGAGTGAGGAAGAAGAAAAGGACAAGATTTTTGCGTCAGAAAATGGAAAATTCTTGAAATGCGTAATGATTTTTGTTCTTACCTCTTTTATACCTTGGAAATTATGGTAGAATTATTACTGACGACGGGAGGCTGCGTGGCGTTTGGACAGCGGAAAGGAAAGGAAAGGAAAAGAAAAGAAGAAGAAACTAGCAAGGAAAAGAAAATATTCTCTCTCTCTCCCGTAAAAATTTATTTAATTTGATTTTTTTAGTTAAATTAATTATATTTGTAATTAAAATTTATGTTTTTTTAAATATAATTAAAAATATTATAATATTAAAAAATTATGTTAAATTTATTATCATCTCCAATTTTATAAATTAGTTCATGTGTGAAACGAGTTTTATTATAAAATTATTGTATTGTTTATATTTTTAGTATTATACTATATTAATATATTAACTATAGTATTAATTGATTATTCTTATATACAAAATATTTCTTTATAAAATATATTATTTAATTAATAAAATTTAATAATAATTCATCTATTTATATAATATAAATAATGGAGTAGTTTTTGATGATTTATTTGTTTATATATTTATATATTCATCTACTTATGCAATAATAAATTATATTTAAATTTAAATCGTTATACTTCTATAATTTAATATTAAAAATATTATTAATATAATTGATAGTAATATGAATTATATGAAAATAAATAAGTACATAATTATAATTATGATAATAAGAATATAGATAAAAAATTTAAAAGTTGAATAAAGGATGAAAAAAAAACTTAAGAGTACTTTTTTCAAGAAAAACGTGATTTTTTTTATTTTAAATGTATAATGTATTCCTTTCCTAAATTTTAATTGAACAAAAAAATATTTTGATTTCTTACCAATTTTAGATATAATTGAAACTTGTTATAATTTGTAAGATCCCAACTTTTGAATAAAGATGATTTTTTTATAATTATCATTTTTGAATATTATGAAATGAATTTGATATAATGTTATAGTTGTGGGTAATAGTTATAAATTTTGCAAAGTATGCAAGTTGTTATATAATATTCGATTGGTCGGGGAATATTCGTTTTAACGAAGAATATTAAATGCGATGGCACAATCATTGGTGGACTCCACAACGAAATTATTTTCGGATTGAGAAAACGACAAAATATTTTATGAAAATAACTATGGAAGTTTTATCGTTAACTGTTGAAACACCCTGTTAAAAGTACATGAATCTGGCGTGGTTGCATAGTAGTATACTTCGGTATTGATTATTGATGCTTTACGAGAAGTCACTCAATTTTGTTCAATTATTGCTTCAAAGAATTGTTGCATAAGTATCTCACGATAATTGATTCAATTATTGTCAATATTTTATATATTATTAAATCAATAATTGAGACGACGAAGTTATTAATATTATTATTTGCAATATTAACGATGTCTGTAAGTTACATCGAGGAGAGGTTTGGTCACCTAATTGGGCGCCAAATAGGGAGAAATCCTTATTGAAAGCCCCTCTTTCCGTGGAAACGACACAGTCGATTAATAGTGTGAATTATAATAATGATGATGAAGTTTTATTTTATTAGTATTATTAATGTAATAAAATAGAAAAACTTTTTATATAAAACAGAATACTTTTATAAAGTTATTCGTTTTATTAGACTATAAATAGAATATATTATATTCTATTATGCATAGTATTTTGCATAGTAAAATCTTTTTATATAAAAAATGTAATACTTTTATAAAGTTATTCGTTTTATTAGACTATAAATAGAATATATTATATTTTATTATGCATAGTGTTTGCATAGTGCCTGCATAGTATTTGCATAGTAAAATCTTTTTATATAAAACAGAATACTTTTATAAAGTTATTCATTTTATTAGATTATAAATAGAATGTGACGCCCCCAAAGTAGGTATACATCACCCATCTTGAGTCGCCAAATACATGGTACAAAATTCAAATACAACTTAATTATACAACGAATAAATGTAAAATACGACAAAACATATCTTTGTGAGTTTTAATATAAATATTGTCATCTAGACTATATCCACACTCAATTGAGTCATCATTACATTTATTATCACACTATTTAACAGAATAGGGAGGACTACTAATGCTATTATCTGAACCGTCACTTCGTTCCCCGACTAGTCCCTACTACGTTCTCATTTCCTGAAGAGAACAATGAAAGTAAAAGGGTGAGCTCAACTAGCCCAGTAAGATATATTATGACTAAGATAATACAGAATAAATTATCGTTAGCCTTCAACAGTGTTAAACTGATACAATATAACAAACATCAAGTTTAACTGCAGCGGAACAAGCAATCCATTAAAAGAGTAAAGTAGAGAATAAAATCTACTATCTTTTATGATTTAAAAGGTTTTTCATCACTTTTATCGCTCGGACTTAGCTTAATAAATAATTCACATCATCCCTGAACTACGACCAAGGATATTCATTAGTATCACAACCACAAATTATCCATGCACTACGGGCCAATGATATTCATATATTCATCAATGGTCATGATCATGCCAACAACTGTCTATCAATGCACTACGGGCCAATGAAGACTTTTACCACATCATTTGTAACATTACGGTCATGATTATACCGAATAATCCCTGGTCATAATCATACCAAGTCCATCTATGCACTACAGGCCACAAATGACTTTCAATATAATATAAACATGAGGATGATGGCAATGATATAAGAATTCAATAAAACAAGTTCAAGAATTAATTTATCCAGGAACTAATAACGTCCAAATTGTCAACATGATACTTCTTTGTAAAGTAAAATTCAAGAATGTTCAGAATAATATTTCCATGAAAAGATACTGGATGAAGCGTAAATATCAAGGATATTCCACTAATTTCATGGAGTATAGAAGTCAAAACTTTAACCAACTGGGTATAATAAAGAATGGAATAACAAAAGAAATCACCGGGCATGCGATAGATCGCATGCATAAAGTTATTCCAATGAATAATAATAAATAACGGAACCGAATCAAATGCGTAAAAGCACAGCATGTGATATTTCAATGAAATAATAAATAACAAAACCAATCGAGATTTAACTTCAGCATCGACGGGATGTTCCAATGAATAATAAATAACGGAACCAGTCATACGTAAACGCACGTATAGGATGTTCCAACGTAATAATAAAGAATGGAATAACGTAAGAATTTCACCGTGTATGCGGTATTTTGCATAGACAGTTATTCCAATATAATGATAAAGAATAGAATAACAAAAGAATTTCACCAAGTATAGGGTGTAGATCAGCATATATAGGTTATTCCAATGTAATAAAAAATGGAATAATGAAGTTCTCTTCATGAATACTGAAAGAAATAATACCCTTACCTTAGAACAAACCTGGATATAGGAGTAGTGAAGTAGCGAATACTTTTCTTCTTTCTCTATATAGTTTCTCTCTCTAGAGTTTCAAAGAATTAAGTAAGAAATAATGAAGGAATGAACTTCTATTTATAGGAGAATGGACCTAATACTAACTAATTCTGAACTATCCGTATTGATTTACTTTTAAATGGACTAATACAGATTGGTTTACTATAAAATATTCTAATAAAACAAAATCTTTTAAATAAAATATAATATATTCTATTTATAATCTAATAAAACGAATAACTTTATAAAAGTATTATGTTTTATATAAAAAGATTTTACTATGCAAACACTATGCAAATACTATGCATAATAAAATATAATACACTACAAGAAAACCGGCTAATTCTGACGGATCTACTCTCGATGGACACATTCCCTCGAAGATAATATGTATTCCGACGGAATAGTCAGTCGAAGATAAGTCAGTCGAAACTACTTTAATTTCAACGGATGTTCGTCGAAAATATATATATTCCATTGGCGCCAAAGTTCCCGCCGGCGCGAACCTTATGTTCGACTGAATAGTGTTAATTTCCACGGACTATTCAGTCGAAGATATATTAATTACGATGAAAGTAATTACAACGGACAGTTCGTCGAAAATAATCCTAAAATCTTACTAATCGATACGTCTTCTCCGCCCCCCTCGTTTTTCTCACTTTGCTTTCATAATTTCTCTCTTTCTCTAGATCTAGAACTCTCGATCATTTCTCTCGATCTCACTTTACGCCTTTCTCTCTCAGTCTCACTTTTCTCACTGCTCTCATCTCCACCACCACCATCACTGCCACAACCACCACGTACTGCCACCGCCACCACCACCGGTTCCACCATGTACTGCCACCACCACCACCACCGGTTCCACCACGTACTGCCATCGCCATCACCGACACAACCACCACGTACTGCCACCATCACCGCCACAACCACCACGTACTGCCACCGCCACCACCACCGGTTCCACCACGTACTGCCACCACCATCAGTTCCACCACGTACTGCCACCACCACCACCACCTTCGATTCCACCACCACCACGTACTGCCACTACCACCACGACGTACTGCCACTACGTACCACCACCAGGCACCACCGTCGGTTAGTTTGCACATTAATTCAATTTCAAGGTTAGTTTTCTGCCAAGTATTAGATTTTTAGGGTTAATTTGTTGCAAATTGGTGAAATTTATGGCTCAATTTGTTGCATATTATTTAACTGCATATTATTTGGAATTTGGAAATTGCAGAATATTGATATTATGAAGTGTATAACATATCAAATTTAGGTTCCTTATCATAATGTAACTGATTTTAAGACTGTTTTTAATCTTGATATATTTGCTTTATTTTCGATTGAATTTATGATGTAAATTACATCGAATTATGAAATTGCGAGAATATTTTTGGGCCTACGCATGTATTGTATTAGTAATTAGTTTCCCAATATTAATAAATCATAAACTAAGTACCATTTACTTAGTTTCTTACTACTAAAATAAAATAAAATAAATATAATTTAATTTAGTTTATTAAATAAAATAAATTTTAAAAATAAAATAAATAGCATAATATAATACAAAATAGAGTAAAATAAAATAAAATAATAAATAAAATTAATTTAAATAAAATAAAAAAACTTTGATTTAATTTAAAAATAAAATTAAATTCAATAAAAATAATATTAAATAAAAATAATAAAATAAAATAAAATAAATTTAATTTAATTTAAATAATTTAAATTTAATTAATTTAATTTAATTTAATTTAATTTAATAAAAAACATTAAAAATTATATAATATAATACAAGATAAAATAAAATAAAATAAAATAATTTTAATTACTTAAATTAAATTAAATTAAATTAAATTAGAACTTAATACAAAATAAAATAGGAAGTAATAAAAAATTTAATTTTATTTAGTTTAATAAATAAAATAAAATAAAATGATTTAATTTAATTTAATAAAGTAAATTTAATAAATAAATAAGCTAATTATATAATATACTACAAATTAAAATAAAATATATATATAATAATAAACTAAGTATGAGTGAATGTCGAACAGTAGTCTCTATAGATTCCAAATAACAATTTTCATAAACTAAGTACCACTTACTTAGTTTATCATCATTGGCAAAATAAACTAAATATAGCTAGAAGTGAATGTCGAACAGTAGTCTCTATAGATTCCAAATAACAATTCTCATAAACTAAGTACCACTTACTTAGTTTATCATCATTGGCAAAATAAACTAAGTATAGCTAGAAGTGAATGTCGAACAGTAGTCTCTATAGATTCTAAATAATTAACAATCCTCATAAACTACTCTATAGATTCCAAATAATTAACAATTCTCATAAACTAAGTACCACTTACTTAGTTTATTATCATTGGCAAAATAAACTAAGTAGCATTTGCTTAGTTTGCCACAATTTTTAATATATAAATGCAATAATACTCTCCCTACATATATGTACTCTTTCTTGTATGCATGTTTTGACATAGCGATTCTTGACTAAATAGTACTCAATGGGGTTCTCTAACAATTAAAAAAAAGGGGTAGTTAGTTCTGTTTGTGTCTATACTCGAATAATAAAGGTAATTGAATTCATCAGATTCATTCCTCCATCGCTCCATCATATGAGATGGCAACATCCTAAGGAGTGCCATAAGTTCTTGAACAAAGTTCTAGGTTAAGCAACCCTCTAAATGAAATGAACGATCACTTCTCCCATAGAATGAATCATCTCCCCATATGGGTCCAATCCATGATATAAACAACTTCTCACCACTCAAATTTCTTAGATGGGTAGTTCTCAGAATGTCTCACCTCTTGAATGAGAACTATCCATTTGAGGAATCTTGAGTGGTGAGGTCGCCTATATCATGGATTGGACCCATATAGGAGATGATTCATTCTAGCAGCAGAAGTGATCGCTCGTTCATCTAGAGGGTTGCTGTTTCAAAACTTTGTTCAATAGCTTAATGGAACTCCTTCTGGATGTTGTCATTTGTTATGATGGAACAAAGGAGGAATGTTCGATAATTGAATTAACTTTATTATTCGAGTATAGGACACAACAGGAACTACGACCCCTTTTTTTTTTCTCGTTTGCCGACTCAAGTAGAGATTCCACATAAATTCTCATAAACTATGTACTATACTTTGAAACTTAGAATCCCGTTTGACATACACTCAATACGGGTGAATGTCGAACAGTCCCCAGTTTGGGACTGTTATTGGATGTTATGTCTCTCACTTAGGCCGTTGCAAATACAAAACGGTACATTTTTTTGTTATTTTGAGGCTTAATCGACTGTTATCTCTATATGTTCTCCGAGTGCATACTTAGATTAAGTTATCTTAGTCTATTTCGTGTGCTTGGAGACCATGGGGAGGTGCTGCCGAAATTTTCTTAAAACTAATGAAACGTACTCAACGTGTTTGCACTAGTGACGAGACACATCCAATAACGGGATAAAATCTTTACCCCTGTCCTGTAGAGATACTAGGTAAATCTAATTCACGCATGAATATCCAAATTAACTTAATGCGTACTTCTGTGTAGTTAAAAATGTCAGCCGACCGGAGTTGGATGTACCGTAGGATAACCAGTGATGGGAGGGGATTAGTCTCAGCTTATCGTGTTGGGGTTTTAGATTTCTTGAACAAAGCACTAGAACATACGGATGATCCGCACGGGAAGATGCGATGCCCGGGTGTCAAGTGTAAAAATCTGATTTGGAAGAAAGTCGACGAGATTAAATTCGACTTATTTTCTTGTGGATTTGTAGATGGGTACTTCGTATGGACTCATCACGGGGAATCAAAAGTGATTGAAAATACTGTGGAACAACCAATTCCACGGGATTCATACGTCAAAAACTGCTGCCTTTTACAAGTTGCTATCTGAATCTGGGGTTGCGTTGTATCCGGGAAATGATACGAACAACAAGCTTTCTGCAGTGACGAAGCTCTTACACTTCAAGAATGAGCACGACTGTAGTGAGAGAGGTTTCAACGATTTGCTCGCTATAATTGGACAGTTCTTACCCAAGGATCATACTCTTCCTATGAATTATTACGAAGTGAAAAAGATGGTCAAGGGGTTAAATATGGGGTATCAGAAAATCGATGCTTGTGAGCAGGATTGCATGTTATACTATGGGGAGGACAGAGATAAGGGACAATGTGATATATGCAGCTTATCGTGTGACGCCCCCAAAATAGGTATACATCACCCATCTTGGGTCGCCAGATACATGGTACTGAATACAAATACAAATTAATTATACAACAGTCGTGTAAAATACGACAAAACATAAGCTGTGAGTTTTAATACAAATATTGTCATCTAGACAATATCCACACTCAAAATAAGTCCTCAATACATTTATTAATACACTATTTCATAGAATAGTCCCCGACTAGTCCCTGCTACGTTCTCATTTCCTGAAGAGAACAGCGAAAGAAAGGGTGAGCTCAACTAGCCCAGTAAGAAATATAATGACAAGGATAATGCATGATAAATTATCATTAGCCTTCAACAATGTTAAACCGATAAAATACAATAGACATCAAGTTTAACTATAAGCGGAATAAAGATCCATTAAAAGAGTCAAGTAGAGAATAAAATCTACTATCTTTTATGATTTAAAACGTTTTTTCATCACTTTTATCGCTGAGACTCAGCTAAAAAAATAATCCACATCATCCCTGCACTACGGCCAAGGATATTCATTAGGGTCACGACCATAAATTATCCATGCACTACGGGCCAAGGATATGTTAGAGTTTATGCCCTAGAGGCCAATTATTTGATATAATTGCTTAACGTTTTGATATTATATTTGATTGAATAAACGAATGATTTTATTATGGTTTTATTTACTGCGTTATATAATTGTTAACATAATAAAATTCCTTATAATAATTATACAAATTATATGGTTTCAAGTATGTGACTTGAACATGAGATTATATAATTACAATTAGTATCATTGTTCTTAAATGTCCCTAATCGAGTATCATTGTTGATGGGACAACATTGATGCATTGAGACTAGTATGTGGATCGATGATGACCAAATCTCATTGGTCATAAATATATGAGATATTAAGTCAATGCATAGGTACATGTTGAGAACGATGTCTTTGGACATGACCCCCACCATGAGAATTCTATGTAGAGCATTATGCGAGTGTCATTAGAAATTCTCATAGTGATAATGATGTAATGGTCCTCCTAGGCACGAAATCACTATATTACTACACGGAATTTATGTACTTTGATATCATCAAATGTCACCTTTAATAGGGTGGACTATAAAGGTGATTGTTGGGTACATCATGAATCGTGTGAGGAATATGAATGATCTAGATGGAATTTAACCCTCCTATATATTAGGGGTGATATCCATAGGCCTCTTGATTGAGTAGGACTATGAAATGCATGGCCATGCTCAAATAGTGATTTGTTTCATATAGTCTATTCATTGATCAAGAAAACTCAGATTAAATTATGAAGAATATGACACATTCCATGACTCGAGTTTAATCTAGGATATTAAGGTTAAAAGGATTAAATTACATTGAAACATTGGTCACTAAAAGGTTGCATCGAATCATCGATCTTATTATTACTTGGGTAGTAGTGATGCATTACTAGATGCCACTCACTGTTTATAATTTTATAATATGATTTTAAAATTATTGCCAACGTGATAATAACCTATAGGGTCACACACATAAAACGTAATTTAAAAGGGAATAAATTTAAATTTTAAGGATTTAAATATATTAATATGATTAATAGTATTTAAATCACGAATTTAAATTAAAAGAAAAATTTGTATATATGTATATTAATTAAGTAAGACTTAATTAAGTTATATATATATATAAATTCGGATTTTATAAAATTATGTTTTAATTAATTCCTTTTAACTACTATATATAGGGTATATAGCAGCTACTTAGGATTAATTTCATAACTTGAAAACCCTAGCCGCTCTTAGAGAGAGACTAGAGAGAAAACATACAGTTTCATAAAGGTTCCTTTGGTGGCTAGTCTCATGAAGTCCTCTTATTGCAAAAATCGTTCGACGATTCAATGCGACGTTCGTATGGATACCATAGAGGCGTAGTTTCGTGAGAATTATGCTTAAGGATTCGAAAGCATCAATTTCGATTCTCGTTTTTCATATTCGGTATAATCTCTAAACAACTGAGTTAATTGTTTTTCGCATGGATCCTGTTTTTGGGTTTCGGAAATTGCTTTAAATTTTTATATTTCCGCTGGGTTTTATGTGCCAAACCCCTACAGGATATTCGTGTATTCATCAATGGTCATGATAATGCCAACAACCGTCCATCAATGCACTACGGGCCAATGAGGACTTTTACCACATCATTTGTAACATTACGGTCATGATTATACCGAATAATCCCTGGTCATAATCATACCAAGTCCATCTATGAATTACAGGACACAGATGACTTTCAAAAATATAAACATGAGGATGATGACAATGATATAAGAATTCAATAAAACAAGTTCAAGAATTAATTTATCCAGAAACTAATAACGTCCAAATTGTCAACATGATACTTCTTTGCAGAGTAAAATTCAAGAATGCTCAGAAGAGTATTTCTATGAAAAGATACTGATGAAACGCAAATATCAAGGATATTCTACTAATTTCATGGAGTATAGAAGTCAAAACTTTAACCAACTGAGTATAATAAAGAATGTAATAACAAAAGAAATCACCATGCATGCGGTACTTGGCATAGACAGGTTATTCTAACAGAATAATAAATAACTGAACCAGGTCAGGCGAAATTCGCACCGATAGGATATTCCAACAAAATAATAAAAAGATTTTAACCAGTCCCAAGTAAAACGCATGATGGATATTCCAATGTAATAATAAAGACGGAATAATAGAAGAATTTTACCAAGTATAGGGTAGCCCGTGTATACAGGTTATTCCAACAGAATAATAAATAATGGAATAACAGAAGAATTTCACCAAGTATAGCGTGTATACAGGTTATTCCAATAGAATAATAAATAATGGAATAACAGAAGAATTTCACCAAGTATAGGGTGTATCACAGATATCTGAGTTATTCCAATGAATAATAAATAATGGAATAATGAAGTTATCTTTATGAATACGAAAAGAAATAATACCCCTTACCTTATAAAGAAGAACTGGATATAGAAGTAGTGAAGTAGCAGAATACTCTTCTTCTTTCTCTCTATAATTTCTCTCTCTAGAGTTTCAGTGAATTCATAAGAAATAATGAAGGAATGAGCTTCTATTTATAGGAGAATGGATTGAATAGTAACTAATTCATGAACGGTCCAGATTGATTTACTTTTAAACGGACGGTCCAGATTGATTTACTATTAAAACTTAAAGCAACGGTCCATACTGATTCACTATTAAAACTTTAAACCAGCGATCCATATTAATTCACTATTAAAACTTCAACCAACGGTCTGAAAAATTAGCACATCTCCTCATGGAATAATATTGTACCCAAAAATAATTTGGACCGAAAAGAAATATATTGTTCGGGTGAATAGTAACTCGTGAATAGTAACTCATGAATAGTAACTCGTGAATAGTACTCCAACACGAAAAGTGTCCCGAATACCCGATTGAACAATATAACCTCCAGACATTAATTATCATCAGAAAAGATGTTAATTTCTACTAACACCAATAATCCCAACATAATGAAACTATCAAATTCATTTTTAATCAACATGAACTTATTCATTATTAATATTATAACTCACAATATTTAACAACCAGGTTGTTCCCAGGAAAGAGGGGGCTTTCCAATAACGATTTCTCCCTATTGGCGCGCAATTAGGTGACCAAACGTCTCCTTGACAGAACTTCTAGACATTGTAAATATTGCAATTTAATAATATGAATAACTTTGTCGTCTCAATTATTGATTTGATAAAATATCATATAATGCAGATGATACTGTGACAATAATTGAATCAATAATATGAGAGATATGATGCGTGAATCTTCGCTGCAATAATTGAGTATAACTTAGTGACTTTCTTACGTAAGCATCAATAACCAATACCGCGTAATTACTATGCAACCACGCCAGACATTACTATACTTTACTAATGGGTAGTTCAATAGTTTTAATGGTAACACTTCCGCCGTTATTTTTATAAAAAGATAATTCTGTCGTTTTCTTACTACGACGATACTTCCGTTGTGGGGTCCACCAACGATTGAGTCGTCGTACGAATATTCTCGACAAAAAGAATATTCCCCGACCAAACGAATGTTATATAACAGCTTGTGTACTTCGCAAATTTATAAATATTACCCACAACTATAACATTATATCAAATTCATTCCATAATATTCAAAAATGATATTTATAGAAAAATCATCTTTATTAAAAAAAAGTTGGGGTCTTACAACCTCCCCTTTTTATGAAATTTCGCCCTCGAAATTAAGGTACGACTGGTATGTCGAAGAGGTAAGGATACCTTGATTTCATTTCGATTCTAACTCCTGGTCATTTCTCAACATCGTGGTTTCTCCACAAAACTTTGACTTGAGGTATAACCTTAGAAATAGAATATGTTCCTTTTATCCAAGATTTGAACAGGAACCTCTTCATACGCCAAATCTTCCGCTATTTCGCCCGGTTCTAACTCAATAATGTGGTTCAGATCTTTCACATATTTACGTAACATAGATATGTGAAAAACGTTATGAACACAAGACATACTTGGCGGTAAAGCGAGTCTATACGCCACAGTTCTACTCGATCGAGGATTAAAAATGGGCCAATGAATCGAGGATTGAGCTTTCCTCTCTTTCCAAATCTCGTAACTCCTTTCCATGGAGCAACACGTAACAACACATGATCTCCAATATCGAATTCCACGTCCTTTCGATGAAGATCAGTATAACTCTTTTGTCTATCTTGTGAGGTTTTATACGTTGTCGGATCGTTTGAATCTTTTCCGCAGTCATACGTACCAACTCCGGGTCCCAACAACGTTGCTTCACCCACCTCATCCCAAAGATACTTGGAGAATGACACTTTCTTCCATACAATGCCTCAAATGCGTTATTGCCAATGCGATACTTAACGCTTGATAACTATTGTTGTAGAAAAACTCCACCAATGGTAAGAACTTTTCCCAACTTCCCTTGAAGTCAAGGACATAGAGTCTTAATAAATCTTCCAGAGTTTGAAAATTCCTCTCTGATTGTCCGTCCGTCTGAGGATGATATGCCGAACTATATTGTAAATCCGTGCCCATAGCTTTTTGCAAACTAACCCAAAATCTTGAAGTGAATCTTGGGTCTCGATCAGAAACTATGGATACTGGCATACCATGCAATCTTATAATCTCGTTTATGTACATACTAGCAAGACGTTCAAGTGTATAAGTTTCTCGTATTGGTAAAAAATGAGCATACTTGGTCAATCTATCAATAATGACCCAAATCGCATCTATGCCTTGAGAAACCTTGGGAAGACCAATAACGAAATCCATGGTAATGTGCTCCCACTTCCATTCGGAATTTTAAGTGGTTACATAGACCTTTTGGCACTTGATGCTCACCGACTCTCGTTGACAAGTTAGACACCTTGAGATAAATAGTATTATCTCTCTCTTCATATTGCTTCACCAAAATGTATGGCGAAGATCACGATACATTTTGGTACTCCCACGATGGATTACAAAACGGTGTGTTGTGCGCCTCCATCATGATTCTCAGACTTTAAATCGGGTCGTTAGAACACAAAATCCGGAGTTGACTCAAGTATTCCTTCTTCATCAATTCTTGCTTCCAAAGATAGCACCTTCTTGCACTTTCTTCCTCATACGCATCGAACCGTGTCCGTAGCTTGAGCGACTTTTAACTTTATCGATTAAAGTCGGTTCTACTCATATATTCGCCATCATCACGTGGGTCCCTGGAGTCTTTATCTTTATCTTCATCCTTTGCAAGTCATACAAAATGGGCCTTTGCGTTGACAATATCGCACTCATACCCGCATATGATCTTCTACTCAATGCGTCAGCTACCACGTTCGCTTTTCCAGGATGGTATTGGATGGTATGATCATAATCTTTCAACAGTTCAAGCCAACGTCGTTGTCACATGTTGAGTTCCTTTTGAGTGAAGAAATATTTGAGGCTTTTATGATCCATAAAGATCTCCATTTTCTCCCCATACAAGTAATGCCTCCAAATTTTAAGTGCAAAGACAACAACTGCCAACTCTAGATCATG
The DNA here is from genome assembly GCA_020205605.1 of Panax ginseng. Classification (NCBI taxonomy): domain Eukaryota; kingdom Viridiplantae; phylum Streptophyta; class Magnoliopsida; order Apiales; family Araliaceae; genus Panax; species Panax ginseng. The sequence goes on along the minus strand of CM035131.1, from coordinate 29,102,849 downwards.
AGTAGGATAATTCCTCTCATATTGTTTGAGTTGCCGAGAGGCATAGGCTATGACTTTCACATGTTGCATGAGAACACATCCTAACCCTTTGCCCGAAGCATCACTATAGATGACAAATCCCTCCGAGCCAGATGGTATTATCAAAACAGGTGCTGAAATGAGTCTCCTCTTGAGTTCTTGAAAACTCCGATAATAACCAGCTAAGCCGAGAAAGCTACGTACTTCGGTCACTGATTTAGGTTGCTCCCAGCTTTGAATAGCTTCAATCTTTGCTGGGTCAACAGATATTCCATGACTTGATACTACGTGCCCAAGGAATGCTACTTCCTCAAGCCAGAACTCGCATTTCTTCAACTTGGCATAAAGCTTATATTCACGAAGCTTTTGGAGTATCAGCCTCAAGTGTTGCTCATGATCTTCACGAATTTTGGAATAAATAAGGATGTCATTAATAAAGACAACCACAAAATGATCCAAATATTCTTTGTTACTCGGTTCATCATATCAATGAAGGCAGCAGGAGCATTAGTTAATCCAAAAGACATGACTAAGAATTCATAATGCCCGTACCGAGTTCTGAAAGCCGTCTTTGGAATGTCATCGGTTCTAATCTTCAATTGGTGATATCCGGAACGAAGATCAATCTTTGAAAAGAATTTGGCGCCTTGCAATTGGTCAAACATGTCATCAATACGTGGCAACGGATATCTATTTTTGAGGGTGACATGGTTCAACTCCCGATAATCAATACAAAGTCGCATACTCCCATCTTTCTTCTTCACGAATAGAACATGAGCACCCCAAGGAGAAGTACTAGGACGAATAAAGCCAATGTCTAACAATTCCTGCAGTTGGGTCTTTAACTCCTGAAGTTCAATAGGAGCCATTCGATATGGGGCTTTGAAAATGGGTTTTGTACCGGGTTCAAGGTCAATACAAAATTTAATTTCACGCTCTGGGGGTAGGCCAGGAAGTTCTTCAGGGAATACGTCAGGAAATTCATTAACAATAGAAATATCATTCAAAGCTGACGTATTTTTGTTTAGATCTGTGACATGAGCTAAGAAAGCTTGACATCCGTTTTTCAATAAACGAATAGCTTTATGGCTTGAGATGACAGTGATTGATTTTAATGATTTGGTTGCTTGAATTCTCATAATAGGTTGGTTAGGAATATGAAAGCTAAAAACGTTATGAAAACAATCAATTTTTTCATGATGAATAGTTAACCAATCAATCCCTAGAATTACGTCAAATGCAAGTATTTTCAATGAAATGAGATCGACAGGTAATGTGAGGGTACCGATTTGAACCAAACAAGACTTATAAACAGTGGATGTAATGCAGGTTTCTCCCAACGGAGTTTCAACAGATAAGTCAAAGTCTAATTTCTCCTGAATCAAATTTAAACGTTGAGCGCAAGTAGGAGAAATAAAAGAATGGGTAGAACCAGATCAAATAAGGTATATACTTTGCTAGAGTTTATGATAAGCTTACCCGTGATGACCTCGTTCGGGTTCCTTGCTTTCGGGAGGTCACGACAAACGCTTCCCACAGACTACCGGGTTTAACTTTTCTGGGCCGGCCTTTGGTGCCTCCATCCTAGCTGAACTTGTCTTCGGTAAACGATAAAATCGGGCTAGGTGACCTTCTCTTGCACAATTATAACATGCTTTGGACGACATCGCGCAGTTTGGATTGATATGTCCCTCCCCTCCGCATTTGAAACATATGATAGGTGGTCGTTCTCCTTCCTTTACAACGGGTGCTGGTACTGACGTCTTTCCATCATTTTTGAATCTCCTTTTCTTGAAATGTCCATTCTTGTTGTTTTGGCCCTGATTACCACCGAAGTGGTTACCATTTCTGGCCTGTTGATTCCCTTCACGCTTGTTGTCACCGCTTCAATGATTGTTCTCACTAGTATTATCATTTTGCCGACTGCTATCTTTTGGTTGGGTTGACTCATTATCACGCTCCAATAACTGAGCCCTATTAACAACATTTGAATACAAAGACAGTTTATGAGAGATAAGATATTGACGTATCTCAGGTTTCAAACCTCTTAAAAATATTCACGTCATTCTCTCCTCATTATCAACCAAATGGGACGCAAACCGGGACAACTCGGCAAACTTGGCTTCGTACTACGACACGGTCATGTTGTTTTGTTCCAGCTTGATGAACTCTACCTCTTTCATATGACGAATACTTTCGGGAAAGTACTTGTCGTTGAACAATTCTTGGAACTTCTCCCAAGTCATCTTCGGTCTTTGCAAGTTGAGTACGTTTCTGATTCCCACCAAGAATCGCGCCTCTGCACGCAACATGAAGGTGGCAAAGGGAACCTTTTGCTCCTGGAGCATCCCAAGACATCAAATATCTTGCAGATCTGCTTTATCCACGTCTCCGCCTTTTAAGTGGTTTTGGCTTCCAAAAACTCCGGTGGTCCCAGCCTCCTTGAACTGCTTGGCGGTGACCATCCCGAGAGTTGCTAGTGTTTCCACCGCATTTTAGATGCGAGGAGCCGCCTCTGCTTTGATGTTGCATGAATTGCATGAAGCCTCGTAATATTCTGCGTTCATCATTTGGTCAGTGTTGTTGTTTGCATGAGGATTGTCGCCTTCCTGATGCACATTGTCCTGATTATTGATCTGTGGAGACTCAACGGTCTCCTGTGCTTCATTGATGTTCTCAACATTCTCGGATGCCATTTTCAAATACTGCTACAAAACAAGGGTTAATTAACATATCACATATTATCCCTATACTCTGACCAACCAATTAAATAACAAATAAACTTAGGTAGGTCATACTAGCGAAGGAATTTCCCGTCTCTCCCCTCCTAGTTCTTATCTCACATCTTAGCCAGGGATCATATCCCTAAGCTTTGATACCAGCTGTGACGCCCCCAAAATAGGTATACATCACCCATCTTGGGTCGCCAGATACATGGTACTGAATACAAATACAAACTAATTATACAACTATCGTGTAAAATATGACAAAACATAAGCTGTGAGTTTTAGACAATATCCACACTCAAAATAAGTCCTCAATACATTTATTAACACACTATTTCAGAGAATAGTGAGGACTACTAATGCTATCCTCTGGACCATCACTCCGTTCCCTGACTAGTCCCTGCTACGTTCTCATTTCCTGAAGAGAACAGCGAAAGAAAGGGTGAGCTCAACTAGCCCAGTAAGAAATATAATGACAAAGATAATGCATGATAAATTATCATTAGCCTTCAACAATGTTAAACTGATAAAATACAATAGACATCAAGTTTAACTATAGCGGAATAAGCAATCCATTAAAAGAGTCAAGTAGAGAATAAAATCTACTATCTTTTATGATTTAAAACATTTTTTCATCACTTTTATCGCAGACTCAACTAAAAAAATAATCCACATCATCCCTGCACTACGGCCAAGGATATTCATTAGGGTCACGACCATAAATTATCTATGCACTACGGGCCAAGGATATTCGTGTATTCATTAATGGTCATAATCATGCCAACAACCGTCCATCAATGCACTACGGGCCAATGAGGACTTTTACCACATCATTTGTAACATTACGTTCATGATTATACCGAATAATCCCTGGTCATAATCATACCAAGTCCATCTATGCACTACAGGTCACAGATGACTTTTAAAAATATAAACATGAGGATGATGACAATGATATAAGAATTCAATAAAACAAGTTCAAGAATTAATTTTTCAGGAACTAATAACGTCCAAATTTTCAACATAATACTTCTTTGCAGAGTAAAATTGAAGAATGCTCAGAAGAGTATTTCCATGAAAAGATACTAGATGAAGCGTAAATATTAAGGATATTCCACTAATTTCATGGAGTATAGAAGTCAAAACTTTAACCAACTGAGTATAATAAAGAATGGAATAACAAAAGAAATCACCATGCATGCGGTGCCCAGATATGACAAAGTTATTCCAATGAATAATAAATAACGGAACCGAATCGCAAAATTAAGCACCAAGCGGATATTCCAACAGAATAATAAAGATTTAAAACCGGTCCCACAGAAAACGCATGCATGTGATATTCCAATAGAATAATAAAGATTTTAACCAGTCCCACAGAAAAGCATGCATGTGATATTCCAACGTAATAATAAAGATGAAACCGGTCCCACAAAACTACATGCAGACGTGATATTCCAACGAGAATAGTATATAGCGAGAACCCGTGTCCCACGTAAACGCATGCATGTATGACTTATTCCAACAAAATAATAAATAATGGAATAATGTAAGAATTTCACCAAGTATAGGGTAGCCAGCATGATACAAAAGTTATTCCAATGAATAATAAATAATGGAATAATAGAAGAATTTCACCAAGTATAGGGTGATCACAGCGTATACGAGGTTATTCCAATGAATAATAAATAATGGAATAATGAAGTTCTCTTCATGAATACTGAAAGAAATAATACCCTTTACCTTATAAAGAAGAATCGGATATAGAAGTAGTGAAGTAGCGAGAATACTTTTCTTTTTTCTCTATATAATTTCTATCTCTAGAGTTTCAAAGAATTAGTAAGAAATAATGAAGGAATGAGCTTCATTTATAGGAGAATGGATTGAATAAGAACTAATTCATGAACGGTCTGAGATTGATTTACTTTTAAATGGACTATCCAGTTTGATTTACTATTAAAACTTAAAGCAACGGTCATACTTGATTCACTATTAAAACTTTAAACCAAATGATCCATATTGATTCACTATTAAAACTTCAACCAACGGTCTAAAAATTTAGCACATCTCCTCATGGAATAATATTGTACCCAAAAATAATTTGGACCGAAAAGAAATATATTGTTCGGGTGAATAGTAACTCGTGAATAGTAACTCGTGAATAGTAACTCATGAATAGTAACTCGTGAATAGTACTTCAACACGAAAAGTGTCCCGAATACCCGATTGAAAAATATAACCTCCAGACATTAATTATCATCAGAAAAGATGTCAATTTCTACTAACACCAATAATCCCAACACAATGAAACTATTAAATTCATTTTTAATCAACATGAACTTATTCATTATTAATATTATAACTCACAATATTTAACAACCAGGTTGTTCTCAGGAAAGAGGGGACTTTCCAATAAGGATTTCTCCCTATTGGTGCGCAATTAGGTGACCAAACCTCTCCTTGATAGAACTTATAGATATTGTAAATATTTTAATTTAATAATATGAATAACTTTGTCGTCTCAATTATTGATTTAATAATATATCATATAATGCTGATGAAACTGTGACAATAATCGAATCAATAATATGAGAGATATGATGCAGCAATTACTGCAGTAATAATTGAGTGTAACTGAGTGACTTCTTACGTAAGCATCAATAACCAATACCGTGTGCTACTACTTAATCCAATCCCAGCATATTCGCATTTTTTTACTACCGGGTAGTTCAACGGTTTAATGGTAACACTTCCACCGTTATTTTTATAAAAGATAATTACGCTGCTTTCTTACTACTTAACAATACTTCCATTAGGGGTCCACTAATGATTGTGTCGTCGTCTTTAATATTCCCCGACGAAAAAAATATTCCCCGACCAAACGAATGTTATATAACAACTTGCGTACTTCGCAAAATTTATAAATATTACCCACAACTATAACATTATATCAAATTCATTCCATAATATTCAAAAATAATATTTATAGAAAAATCATCTTTATTAAAAACAAGTTGGGGTCTTACATATCGCGCTACATGGTTACAAAACGTGGGGGGAAGGAGAAACATGTTCTCAGGAAAATCTTACGATACTTTCCACTTGCGCCGAGACTTCAGCGGCTATTCTTGTCGTCTCATACGGCTCAACATATGAGTTGGTCAGGATGTCTTGCCTGGTCAGCTGACTCACCCAGCGGATGGAGATGAATGGAAGAGATTTGATGTAAATTATCCTGAGTTTGCGGAAGAAGTTAGGAATGTTAGGCTTGGCATGGCTACTGATGCCTTTTGCCCTTTTAATAATTTTAGCCAGCCGTACTCAGTTTGCCCAGTCATTATGGTCGCTTATAATCTTCCACCGGCAATGTGCATGAGGGATCCGTATTTGTTTTGACTTTACTCATTCCGGGATAAAAGTCCTACAAAAAGATCTTAATGTGTACCTTCGACCGTTAGTGGATGAACTAAAGATGTTGTGGGAGAGCGGGGGTTGGGGACGTATGATAAATCGATATCGCGAGAATTTTGTGATGAAAGCGACCTTACATTATGGACTATCACCGACTTTTCGGCTCTTGGGATGGTTAGTGGTTAGTCAACTCACGGGAAGTCATTCTCCGTCCAAAGGTGTACGGATGATGTCTGAGGCAACCAACATTCTTGCGTGGGTGAAAATGTAGTTTTTTTGGCACTGCTCGTAGATTCTTGCCTCTTGATCACAATTACACAAAGATGTCTACACAGTTCAACAGAAAGATAGAGAAGAAGGGGGTTGTTGGTGGGTACGCCAGGCGGTGAGGTCTTGGAGTGGTTGAATCAACTTGATTTTCCTTTGTCGGGGAAGGAACACAGTAAATTGAGAGCAGCCAGGTACGGGAAGACTCATAATTGGACACACTTGCCTATATAGTTTGAGTTGTCGTATTGGGGCACATTTTTAGTTCGTCATTGTATAGATGTCATGCATACCGAAAAGAATGTTTTCGAGAACTTCTTTTACACCGTGTTAGATGCGAGTGGTAAAACTAAAGACAATGACAATGCTCGAAAAGATTTCGAGGCATTGAACATTAGGCCAGAATTGTGGCTTTGCCCTAACACTACGAAACCTAAAGCTCCATTTAGTCTTACTAAGCAACAAGTTGAAGACGTCTGTAAGTGGGTTAGTGGGTTGAAGCTCCTAGATGGATATGCGTCGAACATAACACGTTGTTTTAAGGTTGAGCAATTGAAAATTTCTGGATTCAAGAGTCACGATTGTCATGTATTCATTCGAAGTTGATTCCAATTGCATTTATTGAGATGTTACCCGGAAAAGTTCGGATGTATTGAATCGAATCTGTCAAATTTCTTTCGAGATATTTGCTCAACTATAATTAAGCTAGTGATGTCGGCGGATGGAGAAGAATATTGTGCTTACCACCGTGCAAGCTTGAAATGATCTTCCTCCGGATTTTTTGACTCGATGGAACATCTCGCCATTCATCTGTAGTATGAACTCAAACTTGGAGGGCCGGTGCAATATCGGTGGATGTATCCTTTTGAGAGGTAATATATAAATCTGCTATAATTGCTCTATCCTCGCTCATATTAATAATACTTCACTAAGTCTCGCATATTATTTATACATCGTAGGTATATCTACCGATTAAAACAAAAGGTCAAGAACAAAGCTTGTGTAGAGGGTTCTATTGTTGAACGATATACAGAGGAAGAGCTTGTCAACTTCTGCTCATTGTATTTTGACGATGTTGTCTCAACGAAGCACAACCGTTTAGGAAGGAATGAAGTTGTTGGTCCAATGACTCATGCTGATGATGAGTTAGATGTATTCACATATCCGGCTAAATCATTTGGCACTGAGACTCTAACTTACTTAAGCGACAAAGAGTTGAAGATTGTATCTACATACGTGCTTCTAAATATGCCCGAAGTATCATCATACATCACATAATTCTAAGCTTATTTGCTCCAGTTAGTACAATTTACAAGTGTAGTCATCTCTATATATGTTAAAGACATTTTACTAATATCGCAGTTCATTCGAAGAAGAAGCGTATGCTTCTAACCCAACTTTTACTGTAGTTGTAAGACCCCAACTTATTATAAATAAAATTGAATTTTCTCTATTCATTATTCTAAATTAATAAGGTGTTAATTTTATATAATGCTTTGGTTAGGGGTGAAATGTGCAAATTTTACAAAATAAGCAAGTGTTTATAAAATATTCCTTTTGTCGAGGAATATTCTTTTGGTAGTGGAATATTCTTTTTATTGGGGAATATTCGTACGACGACGCAACCATTCGTGGGGCTCATAATAGGATAATTGTCGGATGAAGAAAACAACAAAGTATGAGTTTTTATAAATAACTGCGTAATTGTTACCGTTAACACTGTTGGGTTACCTGGTGGTTAAAATATAGTAATACGCGTGGTGGCATAGTAGCACAGGCATTGCACAGTATTATTGAATTATTGATTCGTACGTAAGAAGGTTACTCAATAATTGTTATAGTAGTTACTGTTCAATATTTTATTTTATTGATTCAATAATTGCTACGTTGATATTTAATATTATTGTTATTTCAATAATTGTCACTGCCCAGTATTTCCCATTATCAGATCAATAATTCATATTATTTGAATAATATTATTAGATAGCATTATTGGCAATGTCTAGAAAGTTCTGTCAAGGAGAGGTTTGGTCACCTAATTGCGCGCTAGTAAGGAGAAATGCTAATTGGAAAGCCCCCTATTTCCTGGGAACGGCCTAGTTGTCATAATTGTGATTCTGTAATATTATTTGTGAATAATTAATTATTGATTTATATGTTAAGAAAATATTTATTTGATGTGGATATAAATGATGGATTTATTTATGTGGTTATAAATAAAAGAATTAATGCTGAGGTGTTTTATCAGTATTTTGTCAGAATGGAGGAATTAAAAATCATCCGTTTGTGGATTTCGGATATTTTTTGTTTAGAATTTGGAAAAACTCAAAGCTACAAAGTTGTAGAGAATTCGATTTCATACGAAATGGACATAAAATTCGTATTTTTCTGATAAACGGGCTATTTTTTATGAATTATTGAAGTTTCGAAAAATAAAATGATTTTTATTAAAATTATGGGTGGGACCCACTCTTGTTTGAAAACATGTGGGCTGTTGGAATTATTTTCAGAAATGGCATGCTAGTCTTGGTCTTTAGGCATGCGTAGAAATTGGTTCAGAAATAATATTATTTTATTATTTTAGTCTCCTATGGCATTTTAGCATTTTTCTATAAATAGACGCTTAGGTTAGAATTGAAAATCACACCAGAAACAAGTTTTCTTTCTCTCTAGATTATCGAGCGTATTTTTGTGAGTATTTTGATACTTTGAGAGTTGTTGTTCTACATAAAGTTTCCTTCGACTTTCTATCAGAATATTCCGATCATAAAGTCTGCTTATTTTGAGGTAAGGGATGTTATTTTCTTCTTAAATGATATTATTTTCTTCAATATCATTATGCCAAAATATTGGTGAACGTTTTAATTAAATTTGAAACTTTTTGTGTCGGGGTTATATTCACGTATACGACACTATTCACGAATACGACACTATTTACTGAAAAATGAAATTTTTTCTTTTTATCCAAGATGTCTATTATGGTTACTATTTTTGATTGTATCCATGTTTTGATCTTTATTTTTGAATTCTGCTTCACAATTGGTTATTATGGAGTATTATTGATCTTGGATAAACTATTATACGAATCCCTAATATTTGTCCTTCTCTCTCACTGGATTCATTTTCTTTAAAATATTTTTCATCATCCTCAGTCTTAAATGATGATATTACTGAATATCTTTGGCCCGTAGTGCAAAGAGGAATGATTAACTGATGAATATCTTTGGCCCGTAGTGCAAAGATGAACAGGTGTTGAGATGAACATGACCAACTGGTGATACAAATGAATATCTTTGGCCTGTAGTGCAGAGATGAATATTTGATTAAAGATGTATATTGATTATTGTTAAAGGAATAAAATATTGATGATGAACTTTTAAATCTTAGAAGATGAATACGGACAAAGGCGGTAACCACTCGGGTGGTAATCGTGGCCATGATAATAGGAGAGGTGAGTCAAGTGGAAATTTCAGAAAGAGGAGATTCAACAATGACGGAAGACATCAACAAAGACACCAAAGACCAACAACAAATTCTAGGGGAGGAGAACGACCGCCATTATATATTACAAATACGGAAAGAGGGACATATCATTTAAACTGTCCAACAATCCAAGGTATGTTATAAGCGTGGAAAGAAAGGTCACATAGCTCGGGATTGTTCTGTAGCAAAACCAAGTTCAGCAAGGATAGTGACTCCAAAGGCTGTCCCGGATAAGTCAAAATCAGCGGTTCCTGGAAGAGCATTTGTCGTGACTGGCCAAAATGTGAGGAACCCGAATGAGGTGATCACGGGTAAACTAATCTTGAATTCTTATGAAGTTTATACCTTACTAGATACCGGTTCTACCCATTCTTTTATCTCTCCTGCTTGTACTCAATATTTAAACTTGACTCTAGAGAAATTGGACTTTAACTTATCTATTGAAACTCCGTTGGGTGAAACCTTCGTTACATCTACAGTTTATAAATCTTGCTTGATCCAAGTTGGCACTATCACATTACCTGTTGATCTTATCTCTTTAAAAATACTTGCTTTTGATGTGATTTTAAGAATTGATTAGTTAACCACTCATCATGCCAAAATTGATTGTTTTCGTAAGGTTGTTAGTTTTCATATTCCTAACCAACCTATCATACGAATTCAAACAACTAAACCACTAAAATCAGTCACTGTCATATCAAGCCACAAAGCTATTCGTTTATTGAAAAATGGATGCCAAGATTTTTTAACCCATGTTATGGATTTGGATAAAGACAAGTTAGATTTAGATAATATTTCTGTTGTTAGAGAATTTCCTGATGTATTTCCAGAAGAACTTCCCGGTCTACCCCCAGAACGTGATGTTGAATTCTTTATTGACCTTGAACCGGGTACAAAACCCATTTCTAAAACCCCATAGAGAATGGCTCCTATTGAACTTCAAGAGTTAAAAGTCCAACTACAGGAGTTATTAGACATCGGTTTCATTAAATCCTAGTACATCTCCTTGGGGTGCTCCTGTTTTATTCGTAAAGAAGAAAGACGGGAGTATGCGACTTTGTATTGACTACCGAGAATTGAACCATGTCACCATCAAGAATAGGTATCCGCTACCTCGCATTGATGACCTGTTCGAACAGTTGCAAGGAATACAATTCTTTTCAAACATCGATCTTCGTTCTAGATATCATCAGCTGAAGATTAAAACTGAGGATATTCCAAAGACTGCCTTCAGAACTTGGTACGGGCATTATGAATTCTTAGTCATGTCTTTTGGATTGACTAATGCTCCTGCTGCTTTCATGGATATGATGAACCGAGTATTCAAGAAATATTTGGATCAGTTCGTTGTTGTCTTTATTGATGACATCCTCATCTATTCCAAAAGCCGTAAAGATCATGAGCACCATTTGAAGCTGATACTCTAAAGGCTTCGTGAAAACAAGCTATATGCCAAGCTAAATAAATATGAGTTCTGGCTTGAGGAAGTAGCATTCCTTGGGCACGTGGTGTTAAAACATGGAGTATCTGTTGACCCGGCGAAGATTGAAGCAATATAAAGTTGGGAGCAACCGAAGTCTCGGTGACCAAAGTCGCGTAACTTTACGGGCTTAAATTTGTTATTATCGGAGATTCGTGGAAGGATTTTCTCGAATCGCTACTCCGTTAACTCAGTTGACTCGGAAGGATACAAAATTTGTATGAAGCGAGGAATGCGAGAAGAGTTTCCAAGAGCTTAAGAGGAGACTCATTTCGGCACCTGTTCTGGCAATACCATCTGGTACGGATGGATTTTTTATCTACAGCGATGCTTCAAGCAAAGGGTTAGGATGTGTTCTCATGCAACATGGGAAAGTCATAGCCTATGCCTCACGACAACTTAAAGAATATGAGAGGAATTATCCTACTCATGATCTAGAGTTAGCAGCAGTCGTTTTCGCGTTGAAAATCTGGAGACACTACCTGTATGGGGAGAAAGTGGAGATTTATACGGACCATAAAAGCCTCAAATATTTCTTCACCCAAAAGGAACTCAACATGCGACAACGACGTTGGCTCGAGCTGTTGAAAGATTACGATCATACCATTCAATACCATCCTGGAAAAGCAAACGTAGTAGCTGACGCATTGAGTAGAAGATCGTATGCGAGTACGAGTGCGATGTTGTTAACACAAAGACCCATTTTGTACGATTTACAAAGGATGGAGATTTAGTTAAAGACTCCAGGGACCCATATGATGATGGCAAATATACGAGTAGAACCGACTTTAATCGATAAAGTTAAAGCTGCTCAAGCTACGGACCTGGGGTTAATGCGTATGAAGAAGAAAGTGCAAGAAGGTGCTATTCCAGAAGCAAGAATCGATGAAGAAGGAATACTTCGATTCAACTCTAGACTTTACGTTGCTAACAATTCTGACTTGAAGCATAGAATCATGATGGAGGCACACAACACCCCGTTTGCAATCCATCCTGGGAGTACCAAAATGTATCATGATATTCGACATACATTTTGGTGGAACAATATGAAGAGAGAGATCGCGGAGTTTATCTCGAGGTGTTTAACTTGTCAACGTGTAAAGGCGGAGAATCAAGTACCAAAAGGTTCATTGCAACCACTTGAGATTCCGAAATGGAAGTAGGAACACATTACTATGGATTTCGTTACGAGTCTTCCCAAGGTTTCTCAAGGTATAGATGCGATTTGGGTTATTGTTGATAGATTAACCAAGTCTGCTCATTTCTTGCCTATACGTGAAACTTATTCCCTTGAACGTCTTGCTCATATGTACGTGAACGAGATTGTGAGATTGCATGGCATGCCAGTATCCATAGTTTCGGATCGTGACCCAAGATTCACTTCACGATTTTGGTTTAGCTTGTGAAAGCTATGAGCACGGATTCTGATTGATTGGCGTACCATCCTCAAAGCAGACGGACAATCGAGAGGACTTTTCAAACTCTTGAAGATCTATTAAGACTCGTGTTCTAGACTTCAAAGGAGTTGGGATAAGTATTTACCATTGGTAGAATTCTCCTATAACAACAGATTATCAAGCAAGCATATAGGCATGGCTCCATTTGAGGCGTTGTATGGGCGAAAGTGTCGTTCTCCAAATCTTTGGGACGAGGTGGGAAAACTACGTTGTTGGGATCAGAATTAGTACGCATGACTACAGAAAAGATCCAAATGATTGGACAACGTATTCAAACCTCACAAGATCGACAAAAGAGTTATGGTGATCTTCATAGAAAGGACGTGGAGTTTAATATTGGAGATCATGTACTGTTACGTGTAGCTCCATGGAAGGGAGTTACAAGATTTGGAAAGAGAGGAAAGATCAATCCAAGATTTGTTGGTCCATTTGAGATTCTTGACCAAATAGGAAATGTGGCCTATAGACTCGCATTACCTCCAAACATGTCTCGTGTTTATAATGTTTTTCATATATCTATGCTTCGTAAATATGTGAAAGACCCGAACCACATTATTGAGTTAGAACCAGACGAGATAGCCGAAGATTTAACGTACGAGGAGATACCTGTTAAGATCTTGGATAGGAAAGAACATGTCCTACGCACCAAGGTTATTCCACAAGTTAAGGTTTTGTGGAGGAACCATGCTATTGAAGAAATGACCTGGGAGTTGAAATCGGAAATGAAAGCGAGGTAACCTCACCCGCTGAAAACACACAGTATCGCACGTCAATTTCGAGGACGAAATTTTATAAGGAGGGAGGTTGTAAGACCCCAACTTATTATAAATAAAATTGAATTTTCTCTATTCATTATTCTAAATTAATAAGGTGTTAATTTGATATAATGCTTTGGTTAGAAATTGAAATGTGCAAATTTTACAAAATAAGCAAGTGGTTATAAAATATTCCTTTTGTTTGGAGAATATTCTTTTGGTCGTGGAATATTCTTTTTGTCGAGAATATTAAATGCGACGACTAGTTAACCATTAAATGGGGCTCATAACAGGATAATTGTCGGATGAAGAAAGCGACAAAGTATAAGTTTTATAAATAACGGCGTAATTGTTATCATAATCGTTAACACTATTGGGTTACTGGTGGTTAAAATACGATATACATGTGGTGGCACGAAGATGGCACACGGTTATTACAAAGATTATTGAATTATTGATTAAATGCGTAAGAAGGCTACTCGATAATTGTTATAGTAATTCTTTATTCAATATTTTATTTTATTAATTCAATAATTCTTTGCGTTGATATTTAATATTATTGTTGTTTCAATAAATGTCAACGCATGCGATATTTCCCATTATCGGATCAATAATTCATATTATTTGAATAATATTATTAGATAGCATTATTGACAATGTCTAAAAGTTTACATCGAGGAGAGGTTTGGTCACCTAATCATTGCTGGCCAAGAAGGAGAAATCCTTATTGAAAAGCCCCTCTTTCTAGAACAACTGGTTGCGATGAAAAAATATTTATTTGATGTGAATATAAATGATGGATTTATTTATGTGGTTATAAATAAAGGAATTAATCTTTGAGGTGTTTTATCGATATTTTGTCGAATGGAGAATTAAAAATCATCCGTTTGTGGATTTGGATATTTTCTGCTTGGAATTTGGAAAACTCAAAGCTACAAAGTTGTAGAGAATTCGATTTCATATGAAATGGACATAAAATTAAGTATTTTCTCGATAAGCGGGTTATTTTCTATGAATTATTGAAGTTTCAGAAAATAAAATATTTTTTATTAAAATTATGGGTGGGACCCACTCTTGTTTGAAAACATGTGGGCTGCTGGAATTATTTTCAAAAATGGCATGCTAGTCTTGGTCTTTAGGCATGCGTAGAAATTGGTTCAGAAATAATATTATTTTATTATTTTAGTCTCCTATGGCGTTCTAGCATTTTTCTATAAATAGACGCTTAGGTTAGAATTGAAAATCACTCCAGAAACAAGTTTTCTTCTCTCTAGATTATCGAGCGTATTTTTGTGAGTATTTTGATACATTGAGAGTTGCTTTGTTAAGTCTGAGTTTCCGATCGGAAGATCAGATTATTTTTGGTAAGAGATGTTATTTTCTTCTTAAATGATATTATTTTCTTCAATATCATTATGCCAAAATATTGATGAACGTTTTAATCAAATTTGGAACTTTTTGTGTCGGAGTTACTATTCACGTATACAACATTATTCACGTATACAACACTATTCACGAATATGACACTATTTACTGAAAAATGAAATTTTTCCTTTTTATCCAAGATGTCTATTATGGTTACTATCTTTGATTGTATCCATGTTTTGATCTTTATTTTTGAATTCTGCTTCACAATTGGTTATTATGGAGTATTATTGATCTTGGATAAACTATTATACGAATCCACAATATTTGTCCTTCTCTCTCATTTGGATTCGTTTTCTTTAAAATATTTTCATCATCCTCGATCTTAAATGATGATATTCTTTGAATATCTTTGGCCCAGTAGTGCAAAAGAAAATGATTAATCGATGAATATCTTTGGCCGTGAAGCAAAGATGAGCAGTGTTGAGATGAACATGACCAACCAAGGATACAAATGAATATCTTTGGCTGTAGGTGCAAAGATGAATATTTGATTAAAGATGTATATTGATTGTTATTACGAGGATAAAATATTGATGATGAACTTTTAAATCTTAGAAGATAGTAGAATTCATTCTCGTATTTTGACTCTTACAATGGATTGTTGTTTTCATTGCAGAATATTGATCTAAAACTTGTTGTCTATTATATTCTATCGATTTTTTTCCTGTTGAAGACTAATGATAATTTGTTATATATTATATTAGTCATAATATTCTTTACTAGGCTAGTTGAGCTCACCCTTTTCCTTTTTGTTCCATTTTTCTTCTCAGGAGGTGAGAACATAGCAGGATCGAGTTGGGGTATGGAGTGATGGTTCTAGAAAGATGTTTTAGCAGTCCTCACTAGTTATGTAAGATAGTGTATGAATAATTGTAATGAGGACTTATTTGAGTGTTGATATTGTCTAGAAGACAATATTTGTATTTAAACTCACAGTATGTGTTATCGTATTTTGCACGACAATTGTATTATTGAAGTTGTAGTTTGCTTTTTGTACCATGTATTTGGCGACTCAGAATGGGTGTTGTATACCTATTTTGGGGGCGTCACAGCAGCAGAATTGGAAACATTCACTAATGCTAATTTCCAACAATGGTTTAAGAAAAGGGTTGAAGCGGAGAGTATTTCTGAGCGTTTTATAGATGTCATCCAAGAACCTTACAAAGTTGTTAGTTCTTTTCCTGGTTGCATCGTGAATGGATATAGATTTAGAGTCGATGACTTGCATGAACTCACATAAGTCAATTCTGGGGTTGTGGTGTTAGGAAGCTGCTATCAAGATTTTGAGTCCAATTACTATGGTCGTTTATAGGATGTAGTTGTGCTCAATTATCACGACAGCAAAAAGGTAGTTACATTTAAGTGTAGCTGGTTTGATACTGAAAAGGGGGTTAAAGTTGATCGTAATAGAATCACAACCCATTGGCCGTAGTGTTCCATGCTGAAGATGTGGCTACTGATGTCAATGACGTACCTAACGATGAGGATGTCGAGGCCACCATACACATGAATGATTATGTAGTCGTTGAGGATGATAATGATGACGAAACTGAGGATGAGGAAGATACCGAATCCGAGAATGATATACACGTTGATTCTGATGGGTTTGATGACGTGCGTAATTGAAAATGAGCTTTCATATTAGTCCTTACCACATATTGTTAAACCTTAAATATTCATAATCTACCAATTTTGTTATTGCAGTAGGATATTCATGGCTAGACATAGCGGTGGAGGTTGCCAAGGTGGTGGGCGATCCGGTACTGGAGACGGTAGCCACGATGGAGGCTCTTCTTCAGGCGCGAGTAAGTTAACTTAACTAGGATTTAAATATATCTCAAGCTGCATTAATTACAATGATTATTGAAGTACTATTTTAAATACAATTATTACAGATGCACCTTCGTCGATGACACCGGGGACTACCTCCTGGTATCTTTGGTCGTCCATAGCGATTACCACTTACGATCTGGGGTGGATGTCGTTTCCCAGCAGTAAGTGTTAATATATTCGTACTATTTCTATCAGTTATTGCAAAACACAATTCATATAACACATATTGTTATACTTTTTCTGTAGTATACTAGACCCGGTGGCTAAGCACACCCTACATGCGATTTGTTTGACGCATCTCCCGAGAGGGTGCATGCAGTTCAGTTAGTATGCACGGTACAATGCCACTTTTATGCAGACCGTCTTACGGGAGTTTCATGTAAGTTAAGCATATTATCACCACATAGTTGTATTGGGATGACGAAATCAAATGTTTTTAATTTTAAATAATCTTTTGTTATAGGTTTATTATCGATTTGACCCGAGCATCTCTCAGTCAGCTGGCGATGCTGTGATTGAGCATCACGTCGCTGCGAATTACTCTGATGGTCACGTATGAGATGCGACGAAGAAGGCACTTAGGCCGAATCAATTGTGGACCAGCCCGGGACCACCATCAGAGCTCATCAGTCCTGCATAGTCTCCGATTTAGCCTGGGAGGCTATGTGTGCGCACTGGGAGGTTGATGACTTCAAGAAAAAGTCCGAGCAGGAGAAGAAGAACCATGGTCAGCTCCGGATAGTACACACCACTGGTTCTCAGTCGTTCGAGGAGGCGAAGACGGTAAATGCGTTGTATTTAGTTATTTATGTGTCAAGTTCTCACACAAATACTTAAGACCTGTTTTATGAATATTTGTATTAGGCATTGGGGAGGACCTTGGGCCGAGATCCTACCATGCTAGAGTTTTGGGATCGAGCCCACACGCCTAAGGACGAGCGTGCTTTGTCTCAGGAAGCTTTAGCTATATGGGTAAAACTCATCTTACTATTTAGCTTTTAATAATATTCAATCGTAAATAAAATAATATAATTAACATACGTATACGGAATATATTACAAGACCGATTTCGTGAAGCTTCGGACGGCGTATAGTTGAAGCAGAGACTATTAGGAGGGGTTACGGTAGTTAGATTCCGTCACCCCTCTTCCCGATATTGTATTAGATCGGGATGAGGAGCTGAGACTATGTGTCGCGTCTTGGATCCCCTACTAGCGATGCATCTAAGCGGATATCGAGTGTTGGAGTGCCGAGGATACCCGCATATACACTTCACGGAGGTAATATTTTTTATGTTTCACGAAATTATCCGAATTTATCACATCATATAAATTATTATTAGTAATCGAATTTGTATCTCTTTATAGGCTCCAGCCAGCGTCCGAGAGCACATGTCGGACCATCTCATATGGGCGCTGGCTTGGATGACGATATCTTCCGTGGTGATAGAGTAGGGTGTGGGGTCGGATAGGTTCCATACTGATCCGGTCTTTTGGCATCAGCAGTTGCCTTCCAGTTCTCATCTTCACCAGATTTCTCAGGATATTATAACAGGAGCCTCTGCAGTGAGTACGGGATTACCACGGGAGCAGTTCGACGCTTAGAGCGCCGAAATGCTCCGGATGGTGATTACCCTCTTGGAGAAGGCTTTTCGTCCGCCCCCACCTACTCAGGTATTTTTATTATTTATGTTTTTCAATTAAGTCTAGTTTGTTAATTCTCATATATATATATATATATATATATATATATACGGACTAATGATTTATATTTTGATTCTATCAATGAAATTGGCGATGGCTAGCGAGTTGGCGTTGACGACGAGAAGACGAGGTGATTTCCATACACCAGAGCAGCGTCGTTCACCTCCGCCCGATGATGATACTTTTAGTAGTTTATAGTTCATTTGTATAGTTTGTAGAACTTTTGTATATATTGTATTGTCTAATTAAATCTCATATAACTATTGTAAATTATATTGTTTAACATTTATGGAACATTAGCTTATATTTGTAATTGGTTAGCTTATAATACGTTTTGGTGGATATTTGAATGTGAATGTGAATGATAATGAGTTGAAGATTACGTTTTAGTGCTACGTTGCATATTTGAATGTGAGATACAGGTTTATATTACTGTGTATTGGTTTGTGACAGGTTACAGGTATATTAATGGGTTTAAACACCTAGAAACTGAACTTTTAAAATCTGTAGGAAAAAAAATCGCTTATTTAATTTAATAGGATATTTTCGACTGATATTTCCCTCGAGATAATAAATAATCAATTTTAATAAATACCAATATGGTCTAGTTTTCAATCGAACATAAGATAACTTCACGGAATATATCCGTCGTACTAATTATATCTCCGACGTAATGTCCGTCGAAGTTAATAAATAGACAATTTTAATAAATAGGAACTGATTTTAGTTTTTCGTCGAAAATAGCTAATGTTCGAGGGAATTAGTCAGTCAGAAATAGATACTTATATATTCTACGAAAAATTTCGTCATATATATTCTGTCGAAGATAGTCTAGGTTCGAATTAATATTAAATTCGGCGATAAGTTAAATCAGTAGATAATAAGTATCCGACTTAATTTTTTGACGGAACTTATTTTCGAATTCTTATAATAGTTACGATGGAATCTCTTATGAATATTTTCGTCGCAAATAAACTAGTTTCGACTGAATAGTATTATGTACGACGAAATATTCCGTCGAAATTAGCCGGTTTTCTTGTAGTGATATATTCTATTTATAATCTAATAAAACGAATAACTTTATAAAAGTATTCTGTTTTATATAAAAAGCTTTTCTGTTTTATTACATTAATAATACTAATAAAACAAAACTACATCATCATTATTATAATTCACACTATTAATCGACCAGGTCGTTCTCAGGAAAGAGGGGGCTTTCCAATAAGAATTTCTCCTGATTGCCGCAATTAGGTGACCAAACCTCTCCTTGGCGTAAACTTCTAAACATCGTTAATATTGCAAATAATAATATTAATAACTTCGTCGTCTCAATTATTGATTTAATAATATATAAAATATCAACAATAATTGAATCAATTAACGTGAGATATTATGCAACAATTCTTTGAAGCAATAATTGAACAAAACCGGTGACTTCTCATGTAAAGCATCAATAATCAATACCGTGTGCTACTATGCAACCATGTGTATTCCTGTACTTTTAACACCGGGTGTTTCAACAGTTAACGATAAAAATTCCGCCATTATTTTCATAAAATGTTTTCTCAATTCGACAATAATTTCGTTGTGGGGTCCACCAATGATTGTGCCGTCGTACGAATATTCTCTGTTAAAATGAATATTCCCCGAACAATCGAATATTATATAACAACTTGCGTAATTTGCAAAATTTATAAATACTACCCACAACTATAACATTATATCAAATTCATTCCATAATATTCAAAAATGATAATTATAGAAAATTCATCTTTATTCATAAAAGTTGGGGTCTTACAATCTCCCCTTCTTATGAAATTTCTCCCTTGAAATTAGGGTACGTACCTGGTATATTGAAGAGGTAAAGATACCTTGATTTTATTTCAGATTCTAACTCCCAGGTCAATTCCTCAACATCATGGTTCCTCCATAAAACTTTGACTTGAGGTATAACCTTGGAGCGTAGAATATGTTCCTTCTTATCCAAGATTTGAACAGGAACCTCTTCGTACGTTAAATCTTCCGCTATTTCGTCCTGTTCTAACTCAATAATGTGGTTCGGGTCTTTCACATATTTACGTAACATGGATATATGAACACGAGACATACTTGGCGGTAAAGCGAGCTATAGGCTACAGTCCCTTCTCGATCGAAGATTAAAAATGGGTCAATGAATCGAGGATTGAGCTTTCCTCTCTTTCCAAATCTCGTAACTCCTTTCCATGGAGCAACACGTAACAACACATGATCTCCAATATCGAATTCCACGTCCTTTCGATGAAGATCAGCATAACTCTTTTGTCGGTCTTGTGAGGTTTTTATACGTTGTTGGATCATTTGAATCTTTTTCGTAGTCATATGTACCAACTCCGGTCCCAACAACGTTGCTTCACCCACCTCATCACAGCATACTGGAGAACGACACTTTCTTCCATACAACGCCTCAAATGGAGCCATGCCAATACTTGTTTGATAATTGTTGTTGTAAGAAAACTCCACAAATGGTAAAAACTTATCCCAACTTCCCTTGAAGTCAAGGACACAGAGTCTTAATAAATCTTCAAGAGTTTGAATAGTCCTCTCTGATTGTCCGTCCGTCTGAGGATGATATGCCGAACTAAATCGTAAATTCGTGCCCATAGCTTTTTCTAAACTAACCCAAAATCGTGAAGTGAATCTTGGGTCTCGATCAAAAACTATGGATACTGGCATACCATGCAGTCTTACAATCTCGTTTATGTACATACGAGCAAGACGTTTAAGTGTATAAGTTTCTCGTATTGGTAAAAAATGAGCAGACTTGGTCAATCTATCAACAATGACCCAAATTGCATCTATGCCTTGAGAAACCTTGGGAAGACCAATAACGAAATCCATGGTAATGTGCTCCCACTTCCATTCAGGAATTTTAATTGGTTCTAATGGACCTTTTGGTACTTGATGCTCTACCTTGACTCGTTGACAAGTTAAACACCTTGAGATAAACAGCGCTATCTCTCTCTTCATATTGCCCCACCAAAATGTATATTGAAGATCATGATACATTTTAGTACTCCCAGCATAGATTGCAAATGGTGTGTTGTGCGCCTCCATCATGATTTTATACTTTAACTCAGGATCGTTAGGAACACAAAGTTTGGAGTTGACTCGAAGTATTCCTTCTTCATCGATTCTTGCTTCCGGCATAGCACCTTCTTGTACTTTCTTCCTCATATGCATCAGCTCCAGGTCTATAGCTTGAATAGCTTTAACTTTATCGATTAAATTCGGTTCTACTCATATATTCGCCATCATCACGTGGATCCCTGAAGTCTTTATCTCTATCTCCATCCTTTGGAAGTCATACAAAATGGGCCTCTGCGTTGACAATATCGCACTCGTACCCGCATATGATCTTCTACTCAATGCGTTAGCTACCACGTTTGCTTTCCCAGGATGGTATTGGATGGTATGATCATAATCTTTCAACAGTTCAAGCCAACATCGCTATCGCATGTTGAGTTCCTTTTGAGTGAAGAAATATTTGAGGCTTTTATGATCCGTAAAGATCTCCACTTTTTCCCCATACAAGTAATGCCTCCAAATTTTAGGTGCGAAGAAAACAGCTGCCAACTCTAGATCATGAGTAGGATAATTCCTCTCATAGTCTTTGAGTTGTCGAGAGGCATAGGCTATGACTTTCCCATGTTGCATGAGAACACATCCTAACCCTTTTCCTGAAGCATCACTATAGATGACAAATCCCTCCGAGCCAGATGGTATTGCTAGAACAGGAGCTGAAATGAGTCTTCTCTTGAGTTCTTGAAAACTCTTCTCACATTTCTCGTTCCAACCGAATTTTGTATCTTTCAGAGTCAGCTGAGTTAAGGGAGTAGCGATTCGAGAAAACCTTTCTACAAATCTCTGATAATAACCAGCTAAGCCGAGAAAGCTACGTACTTCAATCTTAGGTTGCTCCTAGCTTTGAATAGTTTCAATCTTTGTTGGGTCAACAAATATTCCATGACTTGATACCACGTGCCCAAGGAATGCTACTTCCTCAAGCCAGAACTCGCATTTCTTCAACTTGGCGTAAAGCTTATATTCACGAAGCTTTTGAAGTATCAGCCTCAAGTGTTGCTCATGATCTTCATGGCTTTTGGAATAAATAAGGATGTCATCAATAAAGACAACCACAAAGTGATCCAAATATTCCTTGAATACTCGGTTCATCATATACTTGAAGGCAGCAGGAGCATTAGTCAATCCAAAAGACATGACTAGGAATTCATAATGCCCGTACCGAGTTCTGAAGCCGTCTTTGGAATGTCATCGGTTCTAATCTTCAATTGGTGATATCCGGAATGAAGATCAATCTTTGAAAAGAATTTGGCGCTTTGCAACTGGTAAAACAGGTCATCAATGCGAGGCAATGGATGTCTATTTTTGATAGTGACATAGTTCAACTTCCGATAATCAATACAAAGTCGCATACTCCCATCTTTCTTCTTCACGAATAGAATAGGAGCACCCCAAGGAGATGTACTAGGACGAATGAAACCGATGTCTAACAATTCTTGAAGTTGGGTCTTTAATTCCTGAAGTTCAATAGGAGCCATTCAATATGGGGCTTTGGAAATGGGTTTTGTACTGGGTTCAAGGTCGATACAAAATTCAATTTCACATCCTGGGGGTAGGCCAGGAAGTTCTTCAGGGAATACGTCAAAAAATTTATTAACAATAGAAATATCATTCAAAACTGACGTATTTTTGTTTAGATCCGTGACATGAGCTAAGAAAACTTGACATCCGTTTTTCAATAAACGAATAGCTTTATGGCTTGAGATGACAGTGATTATTTTTAATGGTTTGGTTGCTCGAATTCGCATAATAGTTTGGTTAGGAATATGAAAGCTAACAATCTTACAAAAACAATCAATTTTTGCATGATGAGTAGTTAACCAATCAATCCCTAGAATTACATCAAATGCAAGTATTTTCAATGAAATAAGATCGACAGGTAATGTGAGGGTACCGATTTGAACCAAACAAAACTTATAAATAGTGGATGTAATGAAGGTTTCTCCCAATGGAGTTACAACAGATAAGTCAAAGTCTAATTTCTCTGGAGTCAAATTTAAACGTTGAGCGCAAGTAGGAGAAATAAAAGAATGGGTAGAACCGATATCAAATAAGGTATAAACTTTGCTAGAATTTATGATAAGCTTACCCGTGATGACCTCGTTCGGGTTCTTTGCTTTCTGAGAGGTCACGACAAACGCTCTCCCTTGTACTACTGGCTTTGACTTTTCTGGGACGTCCTTTGGTGCCTTCATCCTAGCTGAACTTGTCTTCGGTGAACGATAAAATAGGGCTAGGTGACCTTCTCTTCCATAATTATAACATACTTTGGATGGCATCGCGCAGTTTGGACTGATGTGTCCCTCCCCTCCGCATTTGAAGCATATGATAGGTGGTCGTTCTCCTTCCTTAACAACGGGTGTTGGTGCTGACGTCTTTCCATCATTGTTGAATCTCCACTTCTTGAAATGTCCATTCTTATTATTTTGTCCCTGATTACCACCGAAGTGGTTACCATTTCTGGCATGTTGATTCCCTCCATGCTTATTGTCACCACTTCGATGACTGCTATCACTAGTATTATCATTTTGTCGGCTGCTCTCTTTTTTGGTTGGGTTGACTCATTATCGCGCTCCAATAACTGAGCCCTATTAACAACATCTGAATACAAACACAGTTTATGAGAGATAAGATATTGACGTATCTCGGGTTTCAAACCTCTTAGAAACATTCGCGTCATTCTCTCCTCATTATCAACCAAATGGGATGCAAACTGGGATAACTCGGCAAACTTGGCTTCGTACTGCGACACAGTCATGTTGTTTTGCTCCAGCTTGATGAACTCTACTTCTTTCATGTGACGAATACTTTCGAGAAAGTACTTGTCGTTGAACAATTCTTGGAACTTCTCCCAAGTCATCTTCAGTGTGGCAGGTTGAGTACGTTTTACAGATTTCCACCAGTAATCTGCCTCTGCACGCAACATGAAGGTGGCAAAGGGAACCTTTTGTTTTAATAGAATATATTATATTTTATTTAAAAGATTTTGTTTTATTAGAATATTTTATAATAAACCAATATGGACCGTTTGCCAAAAGGTTCCATTTGCCACCTTTATGTTGCATAAGAAATATAATATATTCTAATAAAACAAAAGGTTCCCTTTGCCACCTTCATGTTGCGTGCAGAGGTAGACTACTGGTGGGAATCTGTAAAACGTACTCAACCTGCCACACTGAAGATGACTTGGGAGAAGTTCCAAGAATTGTTCAACGACAAGTACTTTTCCGAAAGTATTCGTCACATGAAAGAGGTAGAGTTCATCAAGCTGGAGCAAAACTGTAAGACCCCAACTTTTATGAATAAAGATGAATTTTCTATAAATATCATTTTTGAATATTATGGAATAAATTTGATATAATGTTATAGGTGTGGGTAATAGTTATAAATTTTGCAAAGTACGCAAGTTGTTATATAATTTTCGATTTGTCGGGAAATATTCGTTTTAACAGGAAATATTCGTACGACGACACAATCATTGGTGGACCCCACAACAAAATTATTGTCGGATTGAGTAAACGACAAAAATATTTTATGAAAATAACGGCGGAAGTTTTATCGTTAACTGTTGAAACACCCGGTGTTAAAAGTACAGGAATACGTGTGGTTGCATAGTAGCACACGGTATTGATTATTGATGCTTACGTGAGAAGTCACTCAGTTTTGTTATTGCTACAGTAGTAGTTGCATATTATCTTACGATATTTGATTCAATTATTGTCGATATTTTATATATTATTAAATCAATAATTGAGACGACAAAGTTATTAATATTATTATTTGCAATATTAACGATGTCTAGAAGTTCTGTCAAGGAGAGGTTTGGTCACCTAATTGCGCGCCAATAGGGAGAAATCCTTATTGGAAAGTCTCATCTTTCCTGGGAACGACCTAGTCGATTAATATTGTGAATTATAATAATGATGATAAATGTTGTTATATATATATATATTAGTTATAATATTTGTCAAGTGAGGGAATCATGGGTGCAATCCGTGAATGAGAATTATAGAGCGTATGTTATATATGTCTTAATCAAGACTTATGGAGCACTATCTTGTTGTTAAATATATATATATATATATATAAGTTTTAATGTTTGTCTAGTGGGGGAATGATGGGTACAACCCGTGAGTGAGCTAGCATTATGTCTTTGTCATCAAAAGAAATTGGTGGAATGGATGGAGCACTATGTCATTATTAAATATATTTATAAAGTGTAGCATTTGTTTGGTAAAGCAAATGATATCACGGGATTGAATCCCGTGAATTTAAGAAAGGAGCATGTGTTATATATATATATATATATATATATATATATATAATATATATATAATATTTTATTTAAAAGTTTTTTTATTTTATTAGAATATTTTATTTATACTGCATAGTGAATCAGTATGGACCGTCCGATTAAAAGTAAATCAATCTGGATCATTCATAGATTAGTTACTATTCACCCATTCTTCTATAAATAGAAGCTCATTCCTTCATTATTTCTTACTTAATTCACTTAAACTCTGAGAGAAAACTATAGAGAAAGAAGAAAAGTATTCTGCTACTTCACTACTCCTATATCCAGTTTGTTCTACTAGGTAAGGGTATTATTTATTTTGTATCATGAAGAGAACTTACATTATTCCATTCTTTATTATTACATTGGAATAACTTTTGTATCTGCTACCCTATACTTGGTGAAAATCTTTTGTTATTCTATTCGTTATTATTACATTGGAACATCCATGCATGCATTATATATCTGTGGGACTGGTTCCGCTTCTTTATTATTCTCATTGGAATATCACATGCATGCGTTTTTTACGCCGACTGGTTCCGCCTTTTTATTATTCCATTTGAATATCCTCATGCTCAGGTTTTCTGTGGGACCGGTTCCGCCTCTTTATTATTTTGTTGGAATATCCTCATGCATGCGTTTCTGTGGGACTGATTCCGTTATTTATTATTCTGCATTGGAATAACTTTTGTCTATCACAAGTACCGCATGCATAGTGATTTCTTTTGTTATTCCATTCTTTATTATACTCGGTTGGTTAAAGTTTTGACTTCTATACTCCATGAAATTAGTGGAATATCCTTGATATTTGTGTTTCATCCAAAGATCTTTTTATGGAAATATTCTTCCGAGCATTCTTGAATTTTACTTTACAAAAAGTATCATGTTGACAATTTGGGCGTTATTAGTTCTGAATAAATTAATTCTTGAACTTGTTTTTATTGAATTCTTATATCATTGTCATCATCCTCATGTTTATATATATTTTTTAAAGTCATCTCATGGATCAGAAGTGCATGTATGGACTTGGTATGATTATGACCGAGGATTATTCGATTGTAATCATGGCCAGTAATGTCACAAATGATGTGGTAAAAGTCCTCATTAGCCCGTAGTGCATTGATGGATAGTTGTTGGCATGATCATGACCATTGATGAATACACGAATATCCTTGGCCCGTAGTGCATGGATAATTTGTGGTTGTAATACTAATGAATATCCTTGGCGCGATGCGGGGATGATGTGAAATATTTATTAAAATTTGAGTCTCAAATGATAAAAAGTGATGAAAACCTTTTAAATCATAAAAGATAATAGATTTTATTCTCTACTTGACTCTTTTAATGGATTGCTTGCTCCGCTGCAGTTAAAATTGATGTCTATTATATTTTATCAGTTTAACATTGTTGAAGGCTACTGATAATTTATTCTGCATTATCTTAGTCATAATATTTCTTACTGGGCTAGTTGAGCTCACCCTTTCTTTCACTGTTCTATTCAGGAAATGAGAACGTAGCCGGGACTAGTCGGGGAATGGAGTGACGGTCCAAGTTGGTGTCTTAGTAGTCCTCACTATTCTATGAAATAGTGTGATAATAAATGTATTGAGGACTTATTTTGAGTTCGTATACTGTCTAAAAGACAATGATTGTATTAAAACTCACAACTCATGTTGTATATTTAAGTTTGTATTTGAATTTTTTTTGTACCATGTATTTGGCGACTCAGAATAGGTGATGTATACCTATTTTGGGGGTGTCACAAAAACAACATGACCGTGTCGCAGTATGAAGCCAAGTTTGTCGAGTTGTCCCGGTTTGCGTCCCATTTGGTTGATAAATGTTTCAAAGAAGTTAGAAACCCAAGATACGTCAATATCTTATCTCTCATAAACTGTGTTTGTATTCAGATTTTGTTAATAGGGCTCAGTTATTGGAGCGTGATAATGAGTCAACCCAACCAAAAGAGAGCAGCCGACAAAATGATAATACTAGTGATAGCAGTCATCGAAGCGGTGACAATAAGCGTGGAGGGAATCAACATGCCAGAAATGGTAACCACTTCGGTGGTAATCATGGCAAAAACAATAAGAATGGACATTTCAAGAAGAGGACATTCAACAATGATGGAAAGACGTCAGCACTAGCACCAGTTGTTAAGGAAGGAGAATGACCACCTATCATATGCTTCAAATGCGGAGGGGAGGGACACATTAGTCCAAACTTCGCGATGCCGTCCAAAGCATGTTATAATTATGGAAGAGAAGGTCACCTAGATCGATTTTATCGTTCACCGAAGACAAGTTCAGCTAGGATGGAGGCACCAAAGGACGTCCCAAAAAAGTCAAAGCCAGTAGTGCAAGGGAGAGCGTTTGTCGTGACCTCCCAGAAAGCAAGGAACCCGAATGAGGTCATCACGGGTAAGCTTATCATAAACTTTAGCGAAGTTTATACCTTATTTGATACCGGTTCTACCCATTCTTTTATTTCTCCTACTTGCACTCAATGTTTAAATTTGACTCCGGAGAAATTAGACTTTGACTTATCTGTTGAAACTCCATTGGGAGAAACCTTCATTACATCCACTATTTATAAGTCTTATTTGGTTCAAATCGGTACCCTCACATTACCTGTCGATCTCATTTCATTGAAAATACTTGCATTTGACGTAATTCTAGGTATTGATTGGTTAACTATTCATCATGAAAAATTGATTGTTTTCATAACGTTTTTAGCTTTCATATTCCTAACCAACCTATTATGCGAATTCAAGCAACCAAATCATTAAAATCAATCACTGTCATCTCAAGCCATAAAGCTATTCGTTTATTGAAAAACGGATGTCAAGTTTTCTTAGCTCATGTCACGGATCTAAACAAAAATACGTCAGTTTTGAATGATATTTCTATTGTTAATAAATTTCCTGACATGTTCCCTAAAGAACTTTCTGTCCTACCCCCAGAACGTGAAAATTGAATTTTGTATCGACCTTGAACCCGGTACAAAACCCATTTCCAAAGCCCCATTTCGAATGCCTCTTATTGAACTTCAGGAGTTAAAGACCCAACTGCAGGAATTGTTAGACATCGGTTTCATTCGTCCTAGTACGTCTCCTTGGGGTGCTCTTGTTCTATTCGTGAAGAAGAAAGATGGGAGTATGCGACTTTGTATTGATTATCGGGAGTTGAACTATGTCACTATCAAAAATAGATATCCATTGCCTCGCATTAATGACCTGTTTGACCAGTTGCAAAGCGCCAATTTTTTTTTAAAGATTGATTTTCGTTCCGGATATCACCAATTGAAGATTAGAACCGATGACATTCCAAAGACGGCTTTCCGAACTCGGTACGGGCATTATGAATTTCTAGTCATGTCTTTTGGATTAACTAATGCTCCTGCTGCCTTCATGGATATGATGAACCGAGTATTCAAGGAATATTTGGATCACTTTGTGGTCGTCTTTATTGATGACATCCTTATTTATTCCAAAAGCCGTGAAGATCATGAAAGAACACTTGAGGTCGATACTTCAAAAGCTTCGTGAATATAAGCTTTATGCCAAGTTGAAGAAATGTGAGTTCGGCTTGAAGAAGTAGCATTCCTTGGGCACGTGGTATCAAGTCATGGAATATCTGTTGACCCAAAGAAAGATTGAAGCTATTCAAAGTTTGGGAGCAACCTAAATCGATGGATCAAGTCGTAGCTTTCTTTCGCTTAGTTGGTTATTATCGGAGATTCATAGAAGGGTTTTCTCGAATCGCTACTCCCTTAACTCACTTAACTCGGAAAGATACAAAATTCGGCTAACGAGGAATGTGAGAAGAGTTTTCAAGAACTCAAGAGAGACTCATTTCAAAGACTGCTCGACAATACCATCCGCCTCGGAGGATTTGTCATCTATAGTGATGCTTCGTGCAAAGGGTTAGGATGTGTTCTCATGCAACATGGGAAAGTCATAGCTTTATATCTCTACGACAACTCAAAGAATATGAGAGGAATTATCCTACTCATGATCTAGAGTTAGCGGTAATTTGTTGTCTTCGCACTTAAAATTTAGAGGCATTACTTGTATGGAGAGAAAGTGAAGATCTTTACGGATCATAAAAGCCTCAAATATTTCTTCACTCAAAAGGAACTCAACATGCGACAGCGATGTTGACTTGAACTTTTGAAAGATTATGATCATACCATCCAATACCATCCTAGAAAAGTAAACGTGGTAGCTGACACATTGAGTAGAAGATCATATGCGGGTACGAGTGCGATATTGTCAACGCAGAGGCCCATTTTGTATGACTTGCAAAGGATGGAGATAGAGATAAAGACTCCAGGGAACCACGTGATGATAACGAATATACGAGTAGAACTGACTTTAATCGATAAAGTTAAAGCTGCTCAAGCTATAGACACAGAGTCGATGCGTATGAGGAAGAAAGAAGTACAAGAAGGTGCTATCTTAGGAAGCAAGAATCGATGAAGAAGGAATACTTCGGGTCAACTCCAGACTTTGTGTTCCTAACGATCTTGAGTTAAAGTATAAAATCATGATGGAGGCGCACAACACACCATTTTCAATCCATCTTGGGAGTATCAAAATGTATCATGATCTTCGACATACATTTTGGTGGGGCAATATGAAGAGAGAGATAGCGCTGTTTATCTCAAGGTGTTTAACTTGTCAACGAGTCAAGGTAGAGCATCAAGTACCAAAAGGTCCATTGCAACCACTTGAAATTCCGTAATGGAAGTAGGAGCACATTACTATGGATTTCAAGCTTCGGTCTTCCCAAGGTTTCTCAAGGCATAGATGCAATTTGGGTCATTGTTGATAGATTGACCAAGTCTGCTCATTTCTTACCAATACGAGAAACTTATACACTTGAACGTCTTGCTCGTATGTATATAAACGAGATTGTAAGACTGCATGGTATGCCAGTATCCATAGTTTCTGATCGAGACCCAAGATTCACTTCACGATTTTGGGTTAGTTTAGAAAAAGCTATGGGCACGGATTTACGATTAAGTTCGGCATATCATCCTCAAACGGACGGACAATCAGAGAGGACTATTCAAACTCTTGAAGATTTATTAAGACTCTGTGTCCTTGACTTCAAGGGAAGTTGGGACAAGTTTTTACCATTGGTGGAGTTTTCTTACAACAACAATTATCAAACAAGTATTGGCATGGCTCCATTCGAGGCGTTGTATGAAAGAAAGTGTCGTTCTCCAGTATGTTGGGATGAGGTGGGTGAAGCAACGTTGTTGGGACCGGAGTTGGTACGTATGACTACGAAAAAGATTCAAATGATCCAATAACGTATAAAAACCTCACAAGACCGACAAAATAGTTATGCTGATCTTCATCGAAAGGACGTGGAATTCGATATTGGAGATCATGTGTTGTTACGTGTTGCTCCATGGAAAGGAGTTACGAGATTTAGAAAGAGAGGAAAGCTCAATCCTCGATTTATTGACCCATTTTTAATCCTCGATCGAGTAGGGACTGTAGCCTATAGACTCGTTTTACCGCCAAGTATGTCTCGTGTTCATAACGTTTTTCATATATCCATGTTACGTAAATATATGAAAGACCCAACCACATTATTGAGTTAGAAACGGATTTAAATAATGAAGATTTAACGTATGAAGAGGTTCCTGTTCAAATCTTGGATAAGAAGGAACATATTCTACGCTCCAAGGTTATACCTCAAGTCAAAGTTTTATGGAGGAACCACGATGTTGAGGAAATGACCTGGGAGTTAGAATCTAAAATGAAATCAAGGCATCCCTACCTCTTCGACATACCAGGTACGTACCCTAATTTCGAGGGCGAAATTTCATAAGAAGAGGAGATTGTAAGACCCCAACTTTTATGAATAAATATGAATTTTCTATAATCATCATTTTTGAATATTATGGAATGAATTTGATATATTGTTATAGTTGTGGGTAATAGTTATACATTTTACAAAGTACGCAAGTTGTTATATAATATTCGATTGGTCGGGGAATATTCGTTTTAACAGGGAATATTCGTACGACGACACAATCATTGGTGGACCCCACAACAGAATTATTGTCGGATTGAGAAAATGACAAAAATATTTTATGAAAATAAAGGCGGAAGTTTTATCGTTAACTGTTGAAATACCCGTGTTAAAAGTGCGAGAATACGTGTGGTTGCATAGTAGCACACAGTATTAATATTGATGCTTACGTGAGAAGTCACTCGGTTTTTGTTCAATTATTACTTGATGAATTGTTGCATAATATCTCACGTTAATTGATTCAATTATTGTCGATATTTTATATATTATTAAATTAATAATTAAGACGACGAAGTTATTAATATTATTATTTACAATATTAATGATGTCTAGAAGTTACGCCAGAGAGAGTTTGGTCACCTAATTGCGGCGCCAATAGGGAAAAATCCTTATTGAAAGCCCCTCTTTCCAGGAGCGACTACTTCGGTCGATTAATAGTGTGAATTATAATAATAATGATGAAGTTTTGTTTTATTAGTATTATTAATGTAATAAAATGTAATACTTTTATAAAGTTATTCGTTTTATTAGACTATAAATAGAATATATTATATTCTATTATGCATAGTATTTTGCATAGTAAAATTTTTTATATAAAATAAAATACTTTTATAAAGTTATTCGTTTTATTAGACTATAAATAGATATATTATATTTTATTATGCATAAGTGTCTGCATAGTGTTTGCATAGTAAAATCTTTTTATATAAAACAGAATACTTTTATAAAGTTATTCGTTTTATTAGATTATAAATAGAATATATTATATTTTATTTAAAAGATTTTGTTTTATTATAATATTTTATAGTAAACCAATCTGGACCATCCGTTTAAAAGTAAATCAATCTGGACCGTTTAGGAATTAGTTACTATTCAGTCCATTCTCCTATAAATAGAAGCTCATTCCTTCATTATTTCTTACGAATTCACTGAAACTCTAGAGAAAGAAACTATAGAGAGAAAGAAGAAAAATGTATTCGCTACTTCACTACTCCTATATCTAGTTTGTTCTAAGGTAAGGGTATTATTTATTTTGTATTCATGAAGAGAACTTACATTATTCTATTTTTTTTATTCATTGGAATAACTTTTGTATCGCTGGCTCACCCTATACTTGGTGAAATTCTTCTCATTATTCCATTCTTTATCATTATATTGAATAACATGTCTATGCAAGCACCGCATACATGGTAAAATTCTTCTCATTATTCCATTCTTTATTATTCTGTTGGAACATCCGCATGCATGCGTTTACACATGACCGGTTCCGTTATTTATTATTCTTGGAATATCCTATCTCGTGCATTCTGCATGACTTCGTTCCGTTATTTATTATTACATTGGAATAACCTCGTCTGCATGCGATCATCGCATGCCTAGTGATTTCTTTTGTTATTCCATTCTTTATTATACTCAGTTGGTTAAAGTTTTGACTTCTATACTCCATGAAATTAGTTAAATAAATGATATGTAAAAAGAAAGAATAGTTTATTCATAAAATAACTGATTTTCTTTAGTTTTACAATCCTAAGGTTGTTGTCATTTAAATTATGTATTGCAGTTAAACTTGGCGTTGGAGGCTTTAGTATGGGTGCAGCAACCTCCATTTACTCTGCAGTTTGTTTTGCACAAGGAAAATTTAGGAATGACAATCTATACACTGCCAATTTGAGTGCAGTTGTTGGACTTAGTGGCTACCTTCCTTGTTCGAAGTCCGTCTTCTTGCATTATATCCTTTTATCTTTTAAATGGGCACTTTATAATTACTTCTTTGATTATTACTATTATTATAATTTATTTTCAATGATTCTGGTTTGTATGATTAAATGTTCTCTGCTATTTTGATATAGGACCCTAGATAAAAAGGGTAGAAGGGGATGAGGCTAAAAGGCGTCTGCATCCTTACCCATTTTGCTCTTCATCATGGTAGAGGTATTCACCTACATTTCTCATATCTTGGCAATATAGATAACATGTTTAAAACCATCTTTATTTTAAGAATAAAATTGAACAATCTATTAGGCTATAGCATCTCCAACATTCTTGAAATATTAAAAACTATTGCAGCTTGATTAGTATATGATCTGAGAGGCTCAGATAATTTGATCTAAGCTTCTATGATATCCTTTCTTTGATTTTTACTTATTTACCTTTCCAGCAAATTTTCTATTGTACTATAGAACTTGGTTGCATGAAGAGCCAGGCTTGTGCAAAATATCTCTTAACTACGCAATATCAAGAAAAAAGTATAATGGAATAGGTTCAACTGAGATGTTTCCTTAATCTTTTTTCCAGGTACTGGATTTTGAAATTGGTACAATGAATATTGCCTCTATTTTGGAGGTTGTTGCTGCACAAGCCAAGAAAATTGTAGGGGATGAATTATTCAACTATTATATTGTAATGTTGTAATATGAATGATTTTAAATGATATATATAATATATTTTTATGTTTTATTTTATATTGTATTTGGGTTTGTTGAATAAATGTGCATTATTAATTTTTATTTTTTTTAAATTTAAAAAGGATATAGCGACGGTCATCGACCGTAGCTATAGTATGCTAGAAAACACATACCTATAGCGATTTGCGGTCACGAATCGTAGCAATAGCCTTCAAACTTCAATGTAGTAGCTAAAGAGCAAATATAAGGTTTTGGCATGACTTATAATGACGGGCGGTTACGATCAGTAGTTATATAGGCCAAAAGACCGTTGCTATAGGTTTTAGCGATTTCTACTGAATGACGGTGCCAAGGACCGTCGCTATATATTTATAATGACGGTTTTTGATCTATAGCGACGATCATGCCGCCAATCGCTATATAAATCAATTTTCTAGTAGTGAATATCCTTGATATTTGCACTTCATCCAGTATCTTTTCATGAAAATATTCTTCTGAGCATTCTTAAATTTTACTCTACAAAGAAGTATTATGTTGACAATTTGGACGTTATTAGTTCCTGGATAAATTAATTCTTGAACTTGTTTTATTGAATTCTTATATCATTGTCATCATCCTCATGTTTATATTATGTTGAAAGTCATCCATGGCACAGTGGTGCATAGATGGACTTGGTATGATTATGACCGTGGATTATTCTTAATAATCATGGCCGTAATGTTATAAATGATGTGGTAAAAGTCCTCATTGGCCAGAGTGCATTAATGAACAGTTTGTTGGCATGATCATGACCATTGATGAATACACTAATATCCTTGGCCCATAGTGCATGGATAATTTGTGGTTGTGATACTAATGAATATCTTTGGCGTAGTAGTACGGGGATGATGTGAATTATTTATTGTCGAGTCCGTGATAAAAGTGATGAAAAACCTTTTAAATCATAAAAGATAGTAAATTTTATTCTCTACTTGACTCTTTTAATGGATTGCTTGTTCCGCTGCAGTTAAACTTAATGTTTGTTATATTGTATCAGTTTAACATTGTTGAAGGCTACTGATAATTTATTCTGCATTATCTTAGTCATAATATTTCTTACTGGGCTAGTTGAGCTCACCCTTTTACTTTCATTGTTCTCTTCAAGAAATGAGAACGTAGCAGGGACTAGTCGGAGAACGGAGTGACGGTCCAGATAATAGCATTAGTAGTCCTTACTATTCTGTTAAATAGTGTGATAATAAATGTAATGAGGACTCAATTGAGTGTGAATATTGTCTAGATGACAATATTTGTATTAAAACTCACATCATATGTTTTGTCGTATTTTACACGACTGTTGTATAATTAAGTTGTATTTGAATTTTGTACCATGTATGTGGCAACTCAAGATAAATGATGTATACCTATTTTGGGGGCGTCACATAATTGAAATAAAAATTGTTGATGCTTACACTGAAACTGCTTGAAACTAGTGATGTTAAACTATTGAAATACAAAAGATGAATAATTCTCGCGACCTCCTAGACATTAAAATTACTATAGGAAAAAAATTAAGATGTAGTCCATATATATACATAGGAAAAAAATTTAACTTAACTTTTTTTTAGGATCTATAATTTTATCATTTATTTATAGGTAGGGTTTTAATACTATAATTTTGAGTTGAAAAACTATTCCTAAATTTGAAGGGTGAGACAATTTTATGCTAAAAAGAGGTTTTGTTTGAACATTTTTGAATTTAATTTGTGATATTTTTGAATTAAAAACATGATAATTTTTTTGACCTAATTTATAAAGTCGGAAGCTCCCTTCCGCGTAAACAATTTTTTTGGCATTTCTAAAAACGCCCTCAACTTTTAAGATATTTTTTATATTTGTCCTTTATATATATATATATATATTTTTATCGTTTTGATTACATTTATTGTCTATTTTTAGAAGAAAATTTTTGAATTCCCGTCGAGTTAATTGAGGTTTTGATGAGTGTACTAAGGTTGAATTTATAAATTGGTTACTGAACTTAAAAAACTTTCAGTCGAGTTATTAAACCATAAAAAAGTTTTCAATGGAATGACTTAGATGATTTCCGTCCAAATAATTTAACGGCTAACATATTTTTAGAAGAAAAAAAAAACAATTAAAATTAATTTACACCCCCTGCAATCTTTAGCCATGGTTAGGTTAACCACCAATTTCAGAACAACAGCAGCAAATTCTTGATCATGAATTTAATGGATGAGATTTGAATTTATCCCAAAAATAAAATCAACAACCTCATATATAACAAAAAAAATTGGGGAATTTTCTTTTCTTTTTGTTGTTGATAAGTTTCAAGTAATTAATTTTAATTTTAATATGAAGGATGGGTCTCACGTTTCTATTTCACCTTCCAATTATCACCGTTAGCCACATGGATGGATGAGGGCCGTTAAATTAATTGGATGGAAATTGTAATTGAAATTGTTTTCACGGTAACTCAATTGATTTTTTTTTTTCAATTTAGTAACCAAATCGTAAATTCAACACAACCTCAATCTCTGTCGTGAAATTAACTTATATATATATATATATAAAAGTCATTTCCTACTAGTCCTCTGTTT
This sequence comes from Panax ginseng, assembly GCA_020205605.1. NCBI lineage: Eukaryota > Viridiplantae > Streptophyta > Magnoliopsida > Apiales > Araliaceae > Panax > Panax ginseng. The sequence continues at coordinate 29,065,822 of CM035131.1, read as the reverse complement.
AATAATGACTTATTTTTCTACTTATAAATTTATTTTTAAGTTAAAAAAATATTTATAATTTATTTTAAAATAAGTTAGTTTGACAATATGTAATATCTATTTCTCTCTTTTATTTTCTCTCTTTTTTTATTAGTGTTATTTTAACTTATAAATTATTATAAACTGAATACCTTTCTAATTTGTTTTAACTTAATTTCTAACTTATAAATTAAATTGATACCGAACGTTTTTATTTATAAATTATAACTTAAATAACTTATAAGTCAATTTATATTTTATTTTTAAGCTATTTTAAAATAAGACTTTGCCAAACGGGCTCTTAATTAACCCACTTTGGGTCTATTGTAGAACTTATAAAGTTATAATTAAGAGTTACACCTCACCACTTTCCAAACAAAGAAAGAACTTTCCTTCTCCCTTTCCTCAATGGAATCCACAGGGAAAATCCAAAAAAAGGACGAAGAAGCTTACTTGACCGGTTACCGACATCAGCCATCAGCCATAAGCCATCAGCAATGACTCCAAATAAATAAATAAATAAATTTATTTATATTCCACCTAAAATTTTCATCAACAATAATTCCTCATATACAGAAAAAGATAGACCTTTTTGTTTGCCTTGGCCAAAAAACCCTTCATCTTTTCGTCAACGGATTTCTGATCAAAACCCTTTTTTTCTCTTCATTATTTGACTGCTGATTGAATCGATTACAGCCATGGCTACCAGTGGGAACAAGAACACTAACGCTAAATTGGTTGGTACTTATGTTTTTTCTCTGAATTTCATGTGTTCTTCCAATTCTTTTTTATTTTAGTGATTTATCTTTTATGCAATTTTTTCATGCCAATTTTGATGGGTTTAATATCTTATTTGCTAGAATTTTGATGTGGGTTTGTAGGTAAATTGTCTAATTTGACTTATTTGCTGTTTATATTGCCTTTGATCATTAGATAAGTTGGGTTTTGCTCAATTTTCTGATTTTCTTACTTTGCTCTAGGTGTACTCAGCTGAATATTAGCTATATAATTAGAAGCATGAAATAAAGAGTCTACCTTTCTTACTGATTTGGACTCATATGTTTCTTCCTTATTTATATTAGGCTGTGAATTTGTGATGTTATAATCCTATTTGTTGTTCGTAGGCAATGTATATTTTGATTGTTTATAAAGTTTTCACGGATGAGTACTTTCTCCATCCCAAATCAATAGTCTAAATTTCCTTTCAAGATGTCCAAAATTGTAAAATCTGAATGATAATTTTTTTACTTCCCAGAATATCCCTTTTCACTTGTTTGAGTTTTCCCCCCCTACTAGTAGAGAATCACTCTTTTATAAACTATTGCAGATTAGTTTAGGAACTTGCCTCAGGTTGGTATATAGGAGTTTATTGTTACATGTTTATTTCAAAAGCTGGAATTTCTGAGAGGCAAAATTAATTTGGTAACAGAAGGTACTTATGTAAGGATTTAAGTCAAGCATAGGCCTGCGTTTTGGTAATGTTTTGTTACTTAAAGTTCATTTCTTTGATATTGTTTTAGTTACTTCTCATTGTATTATTCATATAGGGCTTAAGAGTCATTTTTAACTTACTAAGGAGTATTTAGATATGTTTCTTGCTAAGATCTGATTTTTTATTTGCATTGCAGGTTCTTCTTGGAGATGTAGGAACTGGAAAATCTAGCCTGGTTTTGCGTTTTGTTAAAGGGCAATTTGTTGAATTTCAGGTTGATCCTAACATCTTGCTAAATATTTTGATTGCTTAAATAATATAACTTTTTGTGGATTTGACTCGTTTTATGTCATCCCTTAGGAATCAACTATAGGTGCTGCCTTTTTCTCACAAACAGTTGCTGTAAATGATGCAACTGTAAAATTTGAAATATGGGATACTGCTGGTCAAGAGAGATACCATAGCTTAGCTCCAATGTACTATAGAGGAGCTGCAGCTGCAATTATTGTGTATGATATAACAAACCAAGTAAGTTCTTACAACTTTTTTGTGTTATTGCTTATTCTATTTTTCCTGATATTTGTGGTTATTAATATCATCACAGTCATTATATTATATAAGATAAGCCATTATTACAATAGAAGCACGAGTTTTCTTCCTTTCATAGGTGGAATTTTCACTCCCCTCCTTTAGAGAAACAAATAAGTATCATACCTGTTACAGGTTGTGAATAATATATTGTTCCACTTGAGAGGGTGTATTCATGCTTCTTTCTTCATTAGCTTCTTTGAAGCCACTTATAGACTATAAGCATGAATACAATTTCAAGTGGAGTGACATAGTAGATGAACAAGGATCTACTTTAGAAGTTGCTGTCTGCATTTCCACCACAGTTCTTTCATTTACTTGAAGTTACTTATTACTTTTTTTGGTTTCAGAGGATTGTTCTGTACTTTTTATATTTTGTGGTTTCAAAGGAATATTGTCTTCGCTTTTCATTTTACACTATACACACCCTTTCATTTAGTTATTTCCTTATATTATTGTTCTTTATAGAGGAATTTGATATGCAATTCCCATCAAGCAATTGTTATGTTATTACATGCAGTTGTAATGTTTGGAAATTTCCTTTTGCAGGCCTCATTCGACCGGGCTAAAAAATGGGTTCAAGAGCTTCAAGCACAAGGTAGTCTTTAACAGTAACCTGGTTTGAGGTTCCTCTAACTTTCATTTTCTTTATTCTTCATCCTTTCTTTACAATGTTCTTGTGTTGGCTGTAACTAGCCCATTCATGGTGTAATTACACACACACAAAAAAAATTACATTGTATTTGAAAGTATCTTACTATGCCTAGAGGACTATGAATGTGATCATTTTTTCTAGTAAAGTAGTAGTGCAAAGTGAGATAAAATCCTTGGTCTTGATTTGATGTATGATTTGATTGAAATTTGTTTTGTTTTTAATTTTAAGGAGTACAAATCATGCTAAATAGAAGTTGATTTTTTGTGTATGTTATTTAATACTCCCCTTCCAACTTTAGCTATCCCTATTTGACTTTCATGCACTTTAAAAAACAGTGAGATTGGTATGCTATTTATTTTAAAGGTAATATTAGTGTAGTTGTACTTGGCGATCTGTTATTTTTCCAAATTACTTATTCCTTCTCTTTGTTCTATCCTTTGGCTCAAGGCAACACAAACATGGTTATGGCACTTGCTGGGAATAAAGCTGATTTGCTAGATGCAAAGAAGGTGTCAACAGAGGCAAGTATACTCATTTTTACTATTAAACTGATTTCTGGTTGGTTTGGTATGTCATGACTTTGCGTTGCCTGAGATTAAATAACCTGTTTTCGAATAAACATTGCTCGTTGAATAAAAGGAATCATTGAAAAAGTGGAACTGAAATTTTTGCACAATTAAAGTAAGTAACCTGTTTCCGAATAAACATTGCTAGTTGAATAAAAGGAGTCATTGAAAAAATGGAACTGTTTAAATTTTTGCACCATTGTACTAAATGCATGTCCAGATTGTCCATAGTCAATTAGATGACTTGGCTCATTTGTCTAGTAGAATGACCACCATCAGTCACACCAACTGAAGTGAATGTGAACTCATATATATATATTTTGTATGCAAAAAATAACAAAAAAAGAAGACAATTTTCCCGCTACAGTATTCTGTTTGTATGTGGATAATTAGTCTCAACTCTTTGAAAAATTGTATTCTCTCAAGTTAGAATAAGTTTGTATAGTGATGGGGTGGGTTCTGCTTGCATAGATATAGTACAAGGTTTTATGTTGGAGCTACATATCCATTCTTGGTTAAAGTCTCTCTTATCAGAAGATTTTTGGAACTCAGCTTGCTCTCAAATGCCCTGAAAATGTTGAGATGTAGATTTCTGTGTGCTCACCTGTGAATTTCTCCAATCCTTTATCTGACATTTAGATTACAACCACTTTGCTAATGAACACCCCCCGCCCCCCACAAAAAAAACCTTTTTCTCTCTCTTCCCCAACCTTTTCCAGAAAGAGTAAAGTAATATAAGAATGAGAATGGATTTCATAACGGGCACGTGGTGATTACTCATATTCCTGTTACTTTTCTGCAGGAAGCACAAAAATATGCACGCAAGAATGGCCTTTTCTTTATGGAGACTTCTGCAAAAACTGCTGCTAATGTCAATGACATTTTCTATGAAATAGGTATTTTCCACTGAGAATTCTTTTTAAACATGTATGGTACTGCCTTGTGGGAAATGACATTCAACCACTCACTTGTTATATGTGTATAATATATATAAATATCATCTGATGGGTAATAGTGTTGTTTTTGCATTTAAGTAGTTAGAGAAGTCCTAGTCTTAATTTAGTTCAGAGCATCAATAGCTGGATTAAGTGGATTTCCATCTGTCTCTATCATATTACCTGATGTCACTGATTGGAAATTATTCAAAAAAAAAGGTTTATCTTTAGAGGCCATAAGAAATAATCCTATTATCCTACTATCTTTTAACAATCTATTAGATAGGCATGACAAAGATTCTGAAGGCAAATTCATATCTTTGGATTTTTTTAGCTTAGTACCATTGTTTTGGTCCATATTGGGCCTCTGTTATCAGGGAAAAACCTTGTATTCATATTAAGGAGTTTTTATCCGTGTGAGCTCACTTCCCTTTCCCCTTACCCCGAGTATTGATTCCCCCACCCTCCCCCACCCCCCCCCCCGGTTTTGTATGAATTGTTATCTTCAAAATATCCCCGATTGAATGTTCAAGTTCGGTACGAATTTATATAAATAGGACTTTAATTGTGGATTCTCCATCTCCACCAACGATTGATTCTTCTTCATAAAATTACTGATCTTATAAAGTTATAATTGGGTTGAAACTTAGCCTATATCTATGTTTTGGTTACAGCGAAAAGACTACCTCGTCTGCAGCCAACACCAAACCCATCAGGAATGGTTCTTATGGATAGACCGGCGGAGAGAGCAGCATCTGCTTCTTGTTGCTCTTAAAGTTGGCAAATGCTTCTCATCACTGCATATCTGTATGCCCTTTTGCTAGTACGTATCCTTAGTCCGGAGCTGTAAAGAATTGTTGTTTAGATATTTAATTTCCTCACAGTTAATGGTGACATTTCTTTTCCTGTAATGTAAATATCTTAAATGTTTAAAATCTGTTTCACTCGTTTGTTAGCTGAATTGAATATTATTTGAGAGCCCTCCTACTCTAATTTTCTGTATTTTTTTTACCCTTTTTATTTATACTATGAATAAAGGGTAGTTATTTGATTAAATTCTAGGTAATTTACTCCCTCTTGAGGAGAGAGTAATCTTAGTGAGAGAAAGATGGACAGATATGTGATTTCATCAGTTGTCTCTAATTATCGTTGAGTTAGTTCTACTTGATCTCTCACCTTTGATTCAACTACACCTCTCAAAAATTAAAGTCCTTGGATTTAATGTAACCAGTGCATTATCTAACCCTGATTTGAGGAAAGAGCCTACCAAGGAATCAGAACAAACAAAGAAAGCTATATGAACAAGTAAGCTCGATAAAGATCAAATCAATGTTTGATAAAAATTTATGAAGACAATAATCCTCGGTAAGGCGGACTTAGGTGGTGGAGCTTTTGGCGTTTCTTAGGGGGGATTAGGCGTTTCAGGCTGTCTTATTTGTAATATTTTTAAATTTTACATGAAAAATGACAAAAAAAATCTTTTTAAGACATGAAAATTTTATTTCAGAGCTTCAAAATCTTTATTAAATTGAATAATGTAAAAATCTGATTTCGCCTAGGTGTCCAGTCAAATTGATGTGGCAGAGGAGCAGCCTAGCGCTTAAGCTGGGATTAAGAACTTGGGCTTCTTTTTTTTTTTTTAAAACTGTCTGCAACAGTAAGAGTTCTGTAGAACATGTGAAAATATTGAATTTAATAATACAAATGGAAGATGTGGGCATAACCCACCTTAGTCTGTTCCAATGAAAGTGGGATTCAATATCTAAAGGTTTTATGTTATGTTTGAATTGAAGGAATTGAATGAAATGAAGAGTGAAATGATTCATTCCGTTCAACTGAGTTATTCCACTCTCTCTCTCCCTTTCCCAAAGAATAAAATTCAAAAATTTAAATTTAAGAGAAATAAGAATGGTTCAATTCATTCCAATTGTAATCAAACACAATTTCATTCATATTCCTACCTTCATTACTCCAATCCAAACTTAGCATTAAATTATATAATTCAGGGAAGAACAGTAGCAGTACTTGGCTGCCGTCTTTAACTAATTAGTTCTCAGCCTGTGAGAACTGAGAATAAAAGATACTAGAGCCAGCCAAATAAATTATTGACTAGAGGATATAACTGAGAATAAAAGATACTAGAGCCAGCCAGATAAATTATTGACTAGAGGATATCCCAAAAGTTGAAATATTGTTAAAGGTTATTTTTATACCTTTACTGAGGTGCCATTGAACTTGGGGTAGTTTAAGCTTGATATTATGAAGATAAGCAGTTAGAGCTGATTCCACTTTAATTTGCTTCTTTGGTACTGGTAGGCTCAATTCTTTAGAGTAATCCAAAGCATAAAGTTACATTCTTCATTTTAAAATCTCATTTGGCAAAAGCAAATTTAGGGTTTAAGTTCATACAGAACACAAGAACACAAAGTAAAATAAATTACAGCATAATCCAAACTGAGGAATCTCAGGCTCATTTTCAAACTTAAAAAAACCTTCATAACCTGAGCTCTTCACCTGTGTTTATTAATCGAAACACCTTCGAGTAAACCGCAAAAACTACCATTAACCATCAATCCACCATTATGCGCTAAATTTATTTCTTGTTGAGTCCTTGAATAGCTGAAGCAGAGGCACAATCCATTGGTTGGAAACCAATTCTCTCCTTCTCCAAGTCATAAACAACCTCCACATTTTGCTGCTGGAAGCTCCCAAAGACTCCTGCTGGTCCATAGTTACCATCATCCATGTTTTGGAACAGTAAGCATTTTGCCACTGTCCCGTTATTAGGCACACCCATGGCATAGAAGTGATTCCCTTGGGGTAAAACTATACTTGCGTTGTTCAAGAAATGGAAAGTGATTGAAGGGAGATCATCATCTAATAAGGTAAAAATAGTGTTATTTGAGCATGGAACTTTATAGCAAAGATCGAAACCGCTTCTTGCCTCTACTTCCTTTGCTCGAGGATACGTGATCATGGACTGAAGCACGGAGAGGAGTTGAGAGTAGAATGGCTCTGGTAGGTGAGTATAAGTGGTTCCAGAGTCGATCAACATGCCTCCATTACCTAAAGAATCGATTTCTCTCAAGCTCAAGGGAACTTGAGCTGCACCACTAATATTTCCCACAGTTATAGACTCTAGGCCTATATAATAGTAGTTAGGGTACATGGGGCTCTTCAACATTGGGGTGAATGGCAAATGGTCTTTCGAAGCAATTGCAAGATCTCCTACAACCAAGGGGCTCGAAATGTTAGGGTTGTTTGCAAACTTGAAGGCTAGAAAACAATGAGAGAAACCCTTTTGAAGGAACCCTAGCTGTGAAGGGAGTGAAAGTGGCCCTTTACCAAATCCTGCGATCCCTATAGGTTCTCGATAAGTAGACGCAACGCACCCAAAACAAAACTTTGGAATCTCCCTAGTAACATCTTGGCTACTACCATGGACTCTAAGGGTGTCCCTAGTTAATGTCCCAGTAACAACACCTTCACCATATGTATAAGCAAATGAAGGGCACGGCCGTGAGCAGGTGCCCTTGAGTAGAGTACTCAAGGAGCAACCAGCCACAGTGCAGGAATCATACCAGTTATCGGAGCTATGGATATCGATACAAAAGGGAGTGGAACAAGAATCCCTATAGGATGAAGAAGAATAGGAAGGAGAGAAACTAGCTATTAACTTATTGTTTCTATAGTCATCACACTCGATGCAATCGAACGATATATTTCCACAAGGAACCCAAATTAGGTCACTCCCGGTATCCATATATACTTGGATGATTTGTGGGGGTGTACCTAAATTTAGCGATATCAAATATCCGTCTCTAACTTCTCTCAATGGCTCCATCATGTCTAACATTTCTGATGGTTTCTTTACGGAATCGATGGAGTTTTTGGGATTGGAAATAATGGTTCTAGAATAAGTCAAACCTAGGACCAGTGAATGGGATTTTTTCTCTTTTGCATGGGATTGATTGATAGTGAAGATTGCCATAAGAAAGAAGAGATAAAAGGTTGCGAGGGTATTGAAGAGTACTGATGCCATTGTGATTTCCCTTGTTTTCGTGTTTTGAGAAGAATAAAACAAGTATTTATAGAGAATACTCTTGCTGAATGATTAAGTTCCTTAGACAATGTAGTATATTATACTACAGGGTAAATTAGGGTTTATGAAATTTAGTCAAGATCATGACAGATGTTGCATGGAGAAGGAAGATATAGTGCGGGAGTTTAATCTTTTTCAACTTCCTAATTATGTTAGTTTTGTTTCAACTTGGTGGTAATTAACTAGACGTGTTTAAAGATAGACATTTTCTGCATGGAATTGATTTAATTATTGAGGTAGAAAGGGATGGCGCCTTGGCAAGCGGCGCAAGCTGAATGGATAGATATAGTACGTACCAATAAATGGAGAATGGATTTCGCGCGCGCGTGCATGCTTTACATTATTATTAATTGTTGTTTAGTATAAATCTTAAATTCTAAAGTATGGTTAGACAAAATGAAGAGGATCCCATGTTTGATTTCATGGAAAGGGACTTGATACATTGGAAAGAAGATGAATGCACGTGTTTTACAGTTGGGATTCATATAAACTGTTTAACCAACTTGAAAGTTACTGTTACGAATTTCTATATTATTAAGATAAAACTCATTTTGAATTTAGACGGTAAAGTACAAGACTGTTCAGATTCATTCTAATTAATTTGGGCGGAAAAAGGTGGTGGAAGAGAAAGGAGGAGGGAGAAAAAATGAAAGTGAGATTGTTGAAACGGAGAGAGAGAATTTCGTTACGCCGTGCCTGAAAGAAAAATTGCATTTTTAACAAGGCCTCAATTCAGTTTAACATTACAACTAATTAACATTGAAGTAGATCGATGCATATTCATGTGCTTGTTGAATATCATGTCCCGCGCCAGATAATGACGGTTAATATTGTCAGATCAAATATATAGAATACTGTCGCTAAATGTATATTTGTTCTGCTCTGCTCTAGCGATATTAAAATAGCTAGCTTTTTTACTTTGGTTTTTTCTTTAAAGTTCTTTTCTTGTCTCTGTCTGTGTGTATACATATTGTATTCAGCAGCCTATTCGACTAATTTAGGATAAAAGAGTATATACATATATATATTGTAAAACACAAATGGAGGCGAGGGTGGCTTATTAAAATTATGATTATGTATCAGATAGTGGCGCCTCTTTCTTTTTCTACATTGAATAAGCCAAGCTTAATTATTAATCTCAATAAAAAGGGAGGATTTAGCCCCATTTGAGCTTGTTAAACATAAATTAATCGAGCTTAATTAATTGGAAATGGTGATGTGGAGATGATGCAGCATCCTCGAATCCCAGCATCTTCAGCCGTCAGTAGTCTGACCTGTCAAAAAGAAATATTCCCGTATAGTTTTTACTATATCAGGAAATTTCGTCCTATGATTGCAATGGTGTTACTTTGTTGATCAATTAAATACTAAACCACTCGCTAATTGCAATCATGTATATTCTGTTGAAGCTATATTATTTTACTTAACCCATGAAGTACTACTCTACTTATTGATAATTTTAGTTTAATACAAAGTTGCTTTGGTATAAGATATTGGACAAATGACTCTTTGATTTAACCGCATGCACTTGTTCTTGTCTGTCTTTGTTTATATGCCCTTGATTAAGGTAAGGATATACATGCCCGCGCCGCTATTAGCTTAAAGAATCTCATTCTTTAAATCTGAATAATGAGTGAGTTCCACTTTCTCTCATCTTTCATCACTCTCGAGTGAAAATATTAGTATTTTAACATTTTGGAGGGAAGAGAAAGTACTAGTACTTTCCAATTTTTGTCTTTACCCATATACTAGAACTCAGAAACAGGGGTGGTAAGGAACTACCAAAATGTTTAGAATGCATTTTTAGTACAGTATAATTTTATGTTTTTGTCTAAATATTTATGTATGATATTATTTCTCATTTATAATTATATTAGATGATAATTATAATAAGAGTATTAATAATAACAATAAATTGTAGTAATGATAATAATCATTCTATTAAATAGCAAAATAATTTATTAGATAATAATGATGATGATGATGATGATGATAATGTAATACAAATAATTAATACCCCACAAATTTTCTAGGCCACAACTTTCTCCACCATTAACCTTTGTCCATATCACCTTCACGGCTTCACCTCATCACCTGACCACATAGGCAAACAGATCATAATTTACTTCTTCTCTTTTTCAAACTCTTCTCTTTTTTCTCGTTTTGCAAGGATTATACGTGAAATAAGATTATTAATTTTAAATATCTTGTTTATTTTTAAATTTAGACTTGAGATTATTAGTCTAGAGATTATAAAATAACTTAATTATCTTGAGATTATAATTATAATTGATTATAATCACATGAATTATAATTTCAAAATTATAATTTTTACAAACAAACATAACCTTGGGGTTTTAGACTTAACGGCCTCTTACTATATAGTAGTAATTTGTTTGGGCTGGGTGGGGAGTTGGCTAATACTTGGGTTGGGGTGGGAGCTAAGGCTTTATTTTATTTTATTTTCTTTAATATTCTGGGCTGGGCTTGGCTTATACAAGAGTTCTTGTTGTTGCAATATATTCAGATATTTAACTTTTCATGAGCTGGACTTGGTTGACCAGGCTGGACTCGGGCTTTTTCCAGGCCAGACTTTGAACTATAAAATGCGGCCTTTTTTGCAGCCTGTTTTCAGGTCCACCAGGAGAAAATAAAGTTGTGTACACTCAAATCAGTCCTAAACAATGATCATATTTTCTTTGTATTTTATGAATGAATTGATGCTCTTTTTTTAGGTGGAAGGGGGGAGTAATTTGTTGATTAATCATACAACCGTGAACCTAAATATTACATCCAACTAACAATCATCATGTCATTTAATAAATATATATACAGTAAAACTTCTATTTAGGAATAAATTTGGGACCAAATTATTTGTATTCTAATTGAGAGATTATTACTAAATAGAGGTATTAGTACAAAATATTTTCTAACACCCAAAAATATTCACTTTAACAAAAATATAGATTTTATAACAAAAATTAAAGAAAATATAAATTATATAGATTTTCGAATTGTGAAAATGTAGTCTTTTATAGGAAATATGGTCTTTTATAGGAAAATGTGGTCTTTTATAGAAAATGTAGTATTTTATAGGAAAATGTAGTCCTTTATAAGAAATATAGTCTTTTATAGAAAATGTAGTATTTTAAAATTAATATTGTCTCTCTCTCTCTCTCTCTCATATATATATATATATATATATATATATATATGAAATTATTACTATTTAGAGGTATAGTTTCTTAATACGGGACTTAAAAAAGTATATAATATATTACAATTTAGATGTTATTCCTATTTATAACTGGCCCAAATTGGGACCAAATTTTTTTATAATATTATAGAGGTTATTCTTATATAAAGTATTCCTATATATATATATAGAGAGAGAGAGAGAGAGAGAGAGAGCTCTTCCATAAAGCAACCTGCTTCTTGATAGTCTTATCTGTCTAACACCCCTTTTTGGACCGCTGATAAATTAAATTGATGGTCATGCGATTAACTTTTCTATTTGATAAGTTTCAAGACGTGTTGTTGTGCTTAATTATTTACCCAAGCACTTATTTCTATTTTAATAAGTGAGGCCTACGTAAAATTAACTTGTCAAGATAGTTATAAAAAGTGAATATTTATTATTAAAATAATCTGCCTAAGAGGAAAGAGCTTGTATGGCCATACATATTTTTTTTTTATTTTTTTTATTTCTCCATTATATGTCATTACTCAAAGACATTAAAATGGAATAAAAAAATAAAATAAATTCCTACTTAATGAAGTTGATTCTACCGGCATTAAAATAATATTAAAATGTCGAATTAAGACAAAATGATACTACTTTGCAATAAAAATTGAAAAAATATCCTACGGTAAGACAAATTTTTACTACGATGACAATAAAAATTGAAAAAAATAATTTTATTCAAGCAATTCACTGCTAAATAGATTCGAACTCGTAACCTCAAACTCCATACACTCGTCATATGACCACCCGAGCACACCACGGGCCTAAATTATTAATTTCAACCAAGGATATATCTTTATATTAAAACTTCACCATCCCCAAAAATCTATATTCTTGCATTATTATTATATTACGATTTATTATTATTAATAAGTCTATATAATACATATATATGGGTTTTCTATTTAGAAATAAGTTAATATCTATATTTATTATTATCCCTTTAATATTTTTTTTCTTATTTTTGTAATAATATCAATAAAAGGATTATTAATATATTAAAAAAATATCATTCTTTAATAAAATATAAATAATAATTTTATATTCATGTATTACTATTATTATTATATTCATGTATTACTATTATTAAAATAATATTAATAATGATTTTTAATATTAATATAAATAATGTGATTATTAATATTAGTCCTAATAAAATATCCATACAGCTTCAACAAAATAGATAATTTTTTTTCAGTATTAATAATATGAAGTGGTTTTATGTGATTCAATAATATTCATATTACTAAGTTATGAATTCGAAAATCCCATAAAGTTCAACCAAATAGACATTCTTATTAATTAATATGTACATTAGATAACGTTGGATAAGTTCTATATCTCGGTAGGCCTAAGTAATCTTGCGAATTTCTTGTAGAGCTCCCATGCGACGCAAAGAACGAAAAGATCGTGACATCTTCCAAGGACCACTTCTCTTCAAAAATATTATCATTGGCCCTAACGAAAACAAATAACATACTTGCATACAAAATGCCACATTCGAGTTGTTGTTGTGTTGTTTCTATTTAATCTTTAAGGTCTGCACAAGAGAGATTACCACCGGGCCACTCACGATCGGATTACCATTTCGCAAAACAAAATGGTATCAAATGTACATGCACGTACAAAATAGTTGGTTAATAATTTTTAATATTAAAGGACATTATAAAATTAAAATATTTTAAAACTAAACATACCGCAACTTTAATTGAATTCTCGAGTACATTTCATGTAACTTAATATACATAGTGTCATTGTAAGTGCGGGTTAATTATGGTAACCATCCAATCTTCAATCTGCGAATAGAAACAAGACAAAATGGCGTTGATTGGTACTACACACCCAAGCATGAATATGTATTTGCATTCGTGTAAAGGTGGACCAACATCTTGGTTAACATACTGGTTTTGCAAAAACTCCATGCAAGATATTCACGTTAAGGCAGGCACATAGCCCCCGCCCAAGATGCATGAAGAATGAATTCATGAAACCAAATTGGGACCACCTTTGTATTCCCCGCGGCCTGTAGTATTCCTCTCTATCTTGTAGCAACAACATATAAGTGTCGATGACATGCTCGAATATACAACTCCCAGGCCCTAAGGATTGCACTGCATTGTGTTCTAATTCATAAATCGGCGCGATGTGATAAAGGATATAAATCCTCTTCGGTGCCACCACTTTTCCAAACATATGTTTATTTACAAATGTCTCCTTCCAATCTTTAAGTCTTTTGGATAAGGACCTTTTGGTCCATAAGAGATGTGGTCTCCGCATCTTGTACTGATTGAGACCCAAATGTACATTATTATTATATAGCAATAATAATTAAAACCATCACTATTAACATAACTATATATACCTTTTGTGAACTAGATCCTCAAGTCCGAAAGTCCCGCAAATGAAGAGTTGGTTGGAATGTAACACTCCTCATAGGTTTGGAAGGTTGGAATGTAACACTCTCGTAGGCTCGGGTGGTGGGAATGGTTCTCCTCGATTACTTGTGGGGTGGGTATGTAGCTCTCTTGTACAACATAATCAGCTTTGTTTCCCAAGCCCTTCATTGAGTTGTGTATTGGGACCGTGGGTCCAAAATTTGTGGGACCCCCCGTCGAGGTATTTGTTTACCTCTTGCTTGAAGTCGATAGGCATATTGAAATTCCAATTATTTTTTGCGTAACCAACTCGGGAGGCAAATTGAGTAAATCATCAAAATTTATCAAGTAACGACTTTACACTCTCAACTCACATGTAAGATAAACACAAACAAATATTATTAACAATAAATATGAATAAATGTAATATTAAGTATTTACTCCAATACATGATTTATTAAAGAAGAATATAATTTTATAACATTTGAATAAGGTGTTGTTGGTTGTAAATGGCCCGAGGCTCATAACAACTGTCCGTGGTCGTCATTTACTGAGGTTCTGGGTGGATTTTCCAACGTGTAATTTTCCTATACCGCACCATGTAATCATCTATTGGGACATAATCGTAAATTTCGGGTTTGTTGTCCTTCGAGATGATCCATGTATGCCTCCCACATCGAAATATATTCCCTCTCAAGGCCATGCAATCCTCGACATCAATAAATTTAAACTTTTTCTCCTTCCTAAGGTCACCGTGGTTTTTGGTCATTGATGGTATGCCTTGCATGAACCCGAATTGTCTCATCACACTATCCCCAAGATCCGAAATTCCACAATATCAAAGTGGATCAAGGGACCCCACCGATCCCAACAACCCCGCCTTCAAAATTAAATCCAATCGATATCATCATCCCACATTATGTAAGGCCGCCAAACCACATCCCACATGACTTAATATCTAACTCCCCTCAGAAAATGACAAATGGTGATGGGGATTCTCACGCCTACCAGGGTAATCAGGCTCTAAAATAGGACCATGCTAAAGCCCTAGGTAACCATAAGGATGATTGTGGCCAAGGGTTTGGCTTTCCAATACTTACACGCTCATAAGCCCAAATTTGTAACAATGTAACACAACCATTAATGTATTTAACTCCTTTCCTAGTAGCAGTATATAAAGATCTGTACAAATATGCTAACACTGCTGATCCCCAAGAGTAAGTTACACAATCTTCAGCGTTGGCAATAAAAGACATATATCGTGGATGCACACTATTTTTATTCTTATTAGGGAATAATATTTCCCCACACAACCACAACATGTATGCCTATGTGTGTCGCCCTACAACATCTTTACTTGCATTCTCGGGACATTTATTAAAATGTTCGTGCAACCACACTAATGAAATTGCACTGCGTTTTTTTGAACTAAAATATTCACCAGCTAATTTATCTCCAAAACAATCCCTAAAATAATTCAAATTGGTGACAATAGAGGGACCCGTTAAGGGCTTTCCACCACCCAAGAACCCAAAAATAAAGTGAACATCCTCTAACGTGATTGTTATTTCTCCACATTTTAAATGAAAAGTATTGGTCTCCGTGCGCCATCTCTCGACTAAGGCAGATATCAGACCAAGGTCAATTTGGTGTACAACACCTTGACAACTAAATACTCCAAATCCATATTTATCTAAAAGGATTTTTTGTTCTTTTGTTAAAGCCTACTGATTATATTTCTGATCAGTATATTGACTAGAGCCTAGTTTTCCCCTATCTCTCCCATGATATATGTCATCTGATACATGATCTTGTTGATCATGCAGAACACTTGGATCAATTGACCCATATTCTCAACTATCCATCTTTTACCTAAAAAAATACATCAATTCCATATTAGTATTAAGATGCATGACAAAATGAAGTTGAAAGTAACATGCTGCAAAATGACAGTAATAACTAATTCAGTAATAACATGCTTTAATTTTAAAAGCACTACTCATTATAAAATTTATTGTTTACTAATAATTTTTAATGAATCATTTTTAATTTTGAGTTCCAAAATATTTTAAATTGAATTTAAAAAATAATAATAATTTTGTTATTTAGAAAGGAGAGAGTCTGAAGCGGTGACCACATCGATGGGGGATTGAAAAAATTTCAAAGAATAACATGCATGCATAATTTGCAATGATAATATGCATTAATGACAACAAAACAAAATACATACATGGTATTATATCCCTTTAATTCAAGAATAACATGCAAAGGATAAAAAAATGGCTTGATTGAGTACACTGTAATAAGTTTTTTTTATTTATATAATGTAATAATATTATTTTACTATTATACGAAAATAATAACAACAACAAAAACTATTAAAAACTGAACAAATAACAATAAATAAAAACTTACTTGTTGAAGTTTTTTGCTCCTCTCTTCCGAATTACTCCATCTCTCCACTCTCTGTTACTATAATTTTATCTAGTTATATACTGAACTTTAGGTTGAACAACGTGTGTTCTCAATAGATCACTATAGATGGTTAAATAAGCTCATGAAAGCTTCTTAGACATGAAATACATTTAGACCAAATTCAAACACCGACATCATTGTTTAATTCAAATTTTTAGTTTACCGAGCTTGCAGGTGTTCTTTCCCGAGGCGATGTGGCAGAAAAAGTGGTCAAAAACATTATTCAGTGCATTTCCCGAGGCGATGTGGCAGACAAAGGTTTGGCACTTTGTTCTTCCTAAGACAAAGCTTAACCAAATTTAAAATATATATTATTAATAAATTCTTTACTACTAGGTAGAGGCTATAACTACCGGAAAAATAAAAAATATATATTATTATTAATAAAAATCGTTCCGTAGAGAGAGGCTATAACTACCGAATAAATCAAATTTTCATTGCTAGCTAGACTCGAACCCGCGACCTCAAGCTCCAAACATTCATTCATATGACCACCCGAGCACCACCACTGCCTAGTCGCCATATCGCACCTTGGATTTGTATATATCTTAAAACATTTCATCTCCCCAAATTAAATTTCTCAATATTTTATTATAATTATTCGATTATTATTATTATTCTATTATTATTACGAATTGAGTATAAAGCCGTTCCATATTCTAGTGGCTTATGTATTTTAATTATTTTATTATCATTATTATTATTATTAGTATTATTATTATTATTATTATTATAAACACTGTCTGGTGAATATGTAGTCAAACATAATAATACAACACTATGGGAATAGAAAAAAGCTGACATTGATTATATGGGAAAAGTACATTAGTTTGACTTCTTGAGCATTAACCGACAAAAGTGTCGTAAATTACCGGTCTTTTACCTTTAAATATTGTCTAGAAGTCGCTATTTTCTCATGTTTATTCTCGAGCACCCATCTTCTTATCCTTCCATGAATTTGTTCTCCGATATTATTTTCTTTTTTCTCCTCTACTCATAATTTGTTTCATCTGGTTGCCCACTTTCACTTCCGTAAAATCAAGTTGAAGTTCTGATCGAGCAAAATTCATCACTATTATTCACAAGTAAGTTTTTCAAAATGTCATATAATACATCTGAATTTGTTAGTGAAGTTGAAACTAATAAATCGATATTGTTCCGTCGTTGGTCAATTATTTTGTACGTTGGAAGAGGTTGAAAATTTTATAGATCATATGCTTTCGCAAAAATGGATTTGAGATTAGAATTGCAACTAGTCATAAACATGCTAATCTGAATGATATCGATCTAGGCGATGATGTATGTAAGAAAGCCTAGACACTAATTGTTGGCAAGAGTTTACCCGATGATGAAGATAGTAGTAATAAAATAACTAGATAGAGAGACTCTATAGATCTAACAATGTGCAAAGCTAGAATATATGTTGTCCACAATAAGAAAGAAGACAATTGGCATATATCTATCGTTGAATTAGAGCACAATCATCACTTAGTGACCCCCCACCAAAGTAGATTTGATCGAGACTCACGTAAATATTACTCTTGTTGCAAGAAATTTAATTGACACTTTAAATAAGTCCCAGATTGGTCCTAGTAAGATGATGAATGTTTTGAGCACACAGAGGTGGGTTGCAAAATGTTCCTTTCTCTACCGCTAATGTTGAGAATGTGGTGCGAGATTTAAGGCGTGATTCTGCAGATGAAAATGATGCACAAAGTCATTGTCAATCATTTGAACAAACTTGCATCCGGAAGTGCGAGCAAATTTTTTTCCCGAGTGAAACCCGGTGAAAACAACCGCATAGCTTGTATTTTGTGGGTTGACGCCCGATCAAGGTTTATATATCAACGATTCGGAGACGTTGTGACATTTGATAAGACATACTGGGACAAATAAGTATGGCGTATGCCGTTTGTTCCATTTGCCCGGGTCAACCACCATTATCGATCTATACTGCTTTGGATTTGCACTTTATTCGAGATTTGACGGAGGACACTTTCGTTTGGGTATTACGGATATGGCTTGAAGCCATGGACTACAAGGCACCTACAACCATCATCACCGATCAAGACAGAGCCATGAGTAATGCTATTGCTACTTGATACTTCCAACTAGTTATCATTTATTGTGTTCTTGGCATATTAGCAATAAATTTCAAAAAAATTGCATCATGTTTATTCTGAGCACCCATCGTTCAAAAATGATTTTAACAACTGTGTGTATAACTCATTGTCCATCGAGAAATTTGAAGAGCGTTGGCATATTCTGATAAGTTCCTATGAATTGTATACTAATGAATGGCTTGGAAGTTTGTATGATGTACTGCATGTAAATGGATTCCAAAGATATATAAAGAGATATTTTGCGAATGACTACCACCGGAAGAAGCGAGAAGATGATTGCCTTTTTTTTCATGAGTATGTTAATGCATCAACAGTATGCTATGTTTTGTACTTACAGAGTCAAAAGGTCAGTAGAAAAGACAGGTTTATCGTGGGAGAGAAGAAGGCCGACTACATAACAAAACATCGTAAAAGGATTATGGTACTCGGTTCATCTTTAGAAGTTCATGCTGCACAAGTGTACACAAAAGAGATGTTTAGACGTTTCCAACGTCAATTCGTCGATTCCATGAAATACAATATTCATAAACTTAGTGAGTTATGTGTCACTGATACTAAGGTTTATGCAGTGTATAATGCAGATGCAACTGAAAGTGGTGGAAGATATAAAGAAGTTGTCAACAATCGACAACTGGGATCGGCAACATGTAACTGCCAAATGTTTTCTCACTCTGGTGAATTATGCAGGCACATCTTGAGATATTTCATAGCAAAGAGTATTTCACAAATACCGACCGACATGATCCTTCATCGGTGGACAAGAGATGCGAACAAAAGCAATGGTGAAGACTTACTCTTTAACTCCACATCTGTGACTTCAACAAAATCAAGCAATGCTTATTATAATCATTTGATGGGTGATTACCAGAGTTAAGCGAAACAAAGCGGTTTTACTTTCGATCCGAGGTTACAAAACCGTTTCTAAACCGAATGCACGAGGAAAAGAGTTGGTTGACCAAAGATGATCCGGATGAGAATATTACTGAATCGCGGCGGATGACGACATTGATTGCACAGTTGGAGATCCAAATCATGATATGGGATACGATAATGACGATGAAGATGCAGAGGTGGAAGAAGAAGAAGAATTTTTGCCGCCTAATATTTCTCAAACAAAGGGCATAAAAAACAATCTAGATTCAAGAGTGCACTCGAGAAAATCATTCCTTCTAAGACTCATCGAAAATGTGCAATTTGTGGCTTTGAAACCGACTACGATATAAAGCGAAATCACTATCAAGTGCTAGGGATTCTGAGCCAAAAAATAGGCGTCGGTTGTATTAATCATTCTATGTTTTTTTATTTTATGAAAATGAACATGTAATATGTACTATTCCTCTTAATGTTATGCAAAGACTAGTATTGGTATAATCTGTACTTTCTAATATTGATAATCATATTATTATTATTATAATAATACTTCACTACTTTTATAAATTCGATAAGTAAATTAATTTCACGAAATGACTTGAAAAATTATCATCATTACTTATTAGACTAATTGAACTAGTTTTATTAATAATAAAATCATTTCTTAATAATAAAATCATTGCTTAATATATAAAATCATTACTAATAATCATTGCTTAATAATAAAATTATTAATACTAATAATGCAAGATTTATAATGATCACTTTATATTTTATTAAAGAATGATATTTTTTTAATATATTAATAATCCTTTTATTGATATTATTAAAAAATAAGAAAAATATTAAAGGGATAATAATAAATATAGATATTAACTTATTTCTAAATAGAAAACCCCCATATGTATTATATAGACTTATTAATAATAATAAATCGTAATATAATAATAATGCAAGAATATAGATTTTGGGGATGGTGAAGTTTTAATATAAAGATATATCATTGGTTGAAATTAATAAACAGGCCTGTGGTGCTCGGGTGGTCATATATTGAGTGTATGGAGTTTGAGGTTCATGAGTTTGAATCATTTTAGCAAATGAATTGCTTGAATAAAATCATTTTTTTTAATTTTTTATTGTCACCGTGATGTCAAAATTTGTCTACGGCTATTTTTTTTATTTTTTATTGCAAGCCATATCGACTGTCTTAAGTAAGATTTTTAATATTATTTTAATGCCAAATGTCACTTTCATCTACTTAATTTTTTTTTATTATTTTAATGCCAATGATATCATTGCATTCTACTTAGGATTTATTTTATTTTTTTATTCCATTTTAATGTCTTTGAGTCATGACATATAATGGAGAAATAAAAAATTTAAAAAATATGTGTAAAGTAGGTAGAAGCTCTTCCTATTTGGATTATTTTAATAATAAATATTCACTTTTTATAACTATACTGACAATATAATTTTACGTGGGCCTCACTTATTAAAATAGAAGCCGGTAGAGGTAAATAATTAGGCACAACAACCTGTATTTACTTATCAAATAGAAAAAAATTAATCGCATGACCATCAATTCAATTTATCAACGGTCCAAAAGGGGTGTTGCTTGCAAGACTCATAAAGAACCTACTGCTATGGAAGGGCTCCCATATATATATATATATATATATATAAATCTTTTTTGTTAAAGACCATAAATCCTACAACTTCTTCAAACATTCCCATTCCAATGTTGCAACCAAACATACTATAATGCTACGTTTAGTTTGAGGAATAAAATAAATTTCAAAGAAAGGAATATATGTGATAATTTTGTTATTATATGACAACACCCACCACCACAACCAACCAAACATACACTTAAAAGACCTTAAAATTGTTCCATTCCATTCCTTCAATACAAGCTTAACATAAATAAGAATATATGATGTCCACAGAGCAATCATCTTCATTTTTACTAAAACAACACTAAAAACTTTTAATTCAAATTCACAATATGCAGTCTCACCCATTCTTACCATCAGTATATCTTTCTGTTTCCTGTAAAAAATTCTTTTCGTTCGAGCCAGCTTGAGAAATATGATTCTCATAATACAACAAATTTAATGGACAACACAGATTCCAAAATTTGAGAGACAAAAAACACAAGCCAACCACATGTATATATCATCATTTACAACAGTTGGATCTCCATCTTGTATAAACAAGTTGCCTTCATTTTCCTTCTACTAATTTATACAAGTAGACTAGTGGGATGAATACTCGGGAGACGAAGAAATTCGTTTCAACGGGATAACATCTACAGTCTCTTTGCTAATGTCGACGTCAATCCCTTGATAATCTTCCCAAACCACATCAGGTTCAATGCACCAAGTGCTGATGGCACCACAAATATCAAAAGATAACCAACGATGTGCATCTGCATGACCTGCCATTCATTTATAGGTTTCCAGACCATTAGTGTGCATATCCAGATCCATAATTTGAAAATTGGTCAGACCTTTCTTTTAATCTAGGTGAAGTCCACCCACCCCTTTGTTTTACAGTACAAGTAGCTAAAGAGAACAAAACTTTTATGCATGTTGTGAAGGCGTGTTTGGAAACGAGTGTGTGGGAGAGAAAGAGAACAACGTATTCTTAGAAGAGGAACGCGAATGAGAAGTAGAATAAGAACAATAAAGGCAAGACTTTTTGAGAATGGCTTTGTAAATGTGAAAAATCATCACATTTGGAAAAGAAAACCATTCTCTGTTATAATGAAAATAGTCACATTTCAGAAAACGGCATAAAGGTATTTTCTGTTGTTTTCAGGTTGATATATGAAATTTTAAATCCAAAATGATCAGAAAATATACTAAAGTTTTTTGTAAGGGGGAATTAATATGCACTACATATATATATATACACACACACACGATTTCACCAAGAAAGTTTTTGAGAATATTTCTTTGGAAATGGTAATAAAAACACGCATCATTTTCAGAAAATTTAGGCAACGATATTGCTAAAAAAGATAGGGAAAAAAGGCCTGACAATGAAAACAGAAAACAAAGATGATATCATGATAACCAAACACGCCCTAATGCTCCTTTGATATATTGAATTACAACTGATGAAAATGCTAGATTTCAACCTTTCTTCTTATCCTCCAATAAGTAAACTGAGGGGGTGATGACACAACATGGATGATGACTTTTATATTTTATGTTATAAATGATTAAACATATGTTATAAATGATTAAACATATGTGACATGACTGTATGCCAGCGTACAAATACACCCACACCCACACATATATATGCCATTCAGTAATTTAGAACCCTTTTTATCAGTTGAAATTTTTCACAGTACAATAGGAGATATTTGTCAAGTTCAAGATGTGGATACAAATAGATCAGGAGGAGTACCTGATCATAGTGCAAGTACACATGGTAAAACATGTAAACAAACAGTAGTATTCTTGCAACCTGCATTTCCAATATTTAATTCAGCAAGCATGTCTAAATGATAAGTTAACATTCAAATGATGGTAAAAATAAGAAATACATTTTGTGAGAACATTAATAGACGATGTCCCATCTGGTGAGGCACGTTAAAAGGCTGAAAATTGTAATTTAGGCCGCTTAAATCTGAGAAACTTGTCACGTGATTGTAATTTGACATTCACAAGTGGTAAACATATCACATGCCATTGAGTGGCAAGAACAACCATTTTGTTGCCTTGTATAGATGCCTCCTTAGTTTTAGTTTTTTCCTTTTAAGTGGAGTTCAAATACTGCCCTTTAGGTCCTTAAATAATTAAGTATAAAAATTTTACTCACCAGCCAAGCCAAAAAAATCACCACACCATTGATCAAATATGCATTAGACCTCTTCAAACCAGCAGTATCAAGGAACCTTCATGAGACCAGAGAATATATTAAACTGCAGTTAGATTCGAATCATGAAGAGAGAATTACTCTCAAAACATACCATCTCATATTTATCTCTGGAGTTGTCACCTCAGAGATGAGAACCATAAATGTATAGAGCTGTCCCTCCCCAGTAAACAAGGCATATGCTACTGCAATCCCGGAAAGAGAGTGATGAACAACCTGAAAGCAACACCGCAGTCACAGTCATAGTGACATGCTAACATGCCCATAATATGGCTGCTAGCCTGCTATGTGTTAAATTGTATGCATAAACTGATCCCTGTTCCTGAAATAGACCAGATCTCTTTCAAATACCCACCCAGTCTAACAAGACACAATGTTAGTGTTCTTTCTTCTTTTGGTACAGAATTTTTGTTTTGGAGTAAATGTGCTGTTAATATTGCCTCAGCATCATAATATTCAGAATTTTCGTTGACATTGAAATGATGCTTTGACCTACTGTTGTTGGAAAGATAAGTATTGTAAAATCTTCTCAAAATCCAGAATTTGATGTGCTACCATGTTCATAATCAGAGGTAAGCAGCATACTTCACATAACTGATCTGAGGTTGACGAGCATGTCCGGATGAAAATGGTAAACATTCAATTCCTTGTGTAGCCACAGAAAAGAAAGAAACCAGTGGTAGATATGCATTTCTAAAATTATATTCAAAACGAGTGTCTGAATCACCATTCATTGAAGAAAATAACATAAGCTAAAGTTGATTAACATCCTTGACAATATACTTACATACTCTATTCCACCCAAAGCAGGATATAGCCAGCATATCATCCCAAGGTCCGAAAGGAAGTACCCAACAGAAACCTGCCAAAATCAGATTCAAATTGTTACACGGGGCTTCTTACAAGAAATTACACGAGGCAATCTAAATGAAGCGAACTTGAGATTGCTTTTAAGATAATCAAAAAGCAATGGCGTATAGGGAGTTGCAGCCTAATATGTTTCACAAATATGTAGAAGACTCCTGCTCATAAAATTTTCATTTGGCAGTTTGGGTCGTGGCGAAATGAAGAAACACTTCTTCTCATTCTCCTACATTGAAGCCTATAAACCGTAAAATCAATAAAGAGGCATAGAGCCATGTGCCACGGTAGCCTTACGAAGTAAGCAATGAATGAGGATTATAATAGCTATTGTTAAGCTGAGGAGAGACCTGGATACTACTATCCAGGCAAGGTATCCCCAGAGAATACTAACAAAGTCACAGAGAAGAGGTGCTTGCAAGCATAGTGCTCCCACAAATGAAAACCCAAAAAAGAAAAGAAGGGGGACACATAACAGCAGCACGAGAGGCACCCAAAATAATGTTCATAAGAAGTCTACAGAAACAACAGTCTAATTTTTGGTGTGAAATCCACAAAACACCTTAAACGAAACGAAACATAGATATGTTATTTTACATATGGTAACTTAGATAATATCAGCAATCTTAATTTACATCAAGGAATGTTCTACTTGATAGATGTCTAGAATTCAGCTCCTTGTGAAGACTCACTAATTGGACAAGTTGTGCACATTTTCTCTGCTAATAGGACAGAATGGGTGGTGTTATAGAGAAATTTTGTGAAAGAAACAGTAATAGAAAGAAAGAAGGGTCAAAACATGTTCTCACGAACTAAAAATGAAGGCAGATTTACCAGCTAATCTTAAAAGCACACGAATTTTTAGAAGGGGAAAGCCTTTATTTTTTGGTTTTAAATCCGCTGATTTGCTACACCAAAAAACCTTAAACTAACTGAAATGGTGCCAATCTTGATGCTAATAAATTGAAAAATACGCCATCTTAGATAATTTTATCACAGAGCTTTAGGTCAGATGAAGGGGCATTCTTTAAAGAAGATAATTACTATTAGAATGTAGATCCCAATGAAGATACTCTACCATGGACATGCAGCCTCAATCTCCTCAATTCAAAGTTGGTGTAGTTACCAATAGGATAGGAAGGGTAATGTTGAAGGGAAGTCTAGTAATCCTTTGGTACTTGAGAAGAAAACAGGTTTTAAAATAGGAAAAAGTACTTAATAGTATACACCGGATACTCCTAAAAATCTAAAAGATTTGAAGAGCAAACCCTACAAGTAGACAAAAGAGAATCAAGAAAGTAGCAAAGACTCAAGGCTAGCTAGTTGCAATTTTATTTGTATTTTTCCTAAAATAAAACAAAATGACAAAAGAAGTATCAAAGTCTCAAGCTTAGCTAAATTTTTTTTAATCTTATAGTAAACTTTTTTTTGCGAAAGGCTCAACTTCAAAAACTTCTCGATTGAGATTTTCTGTTTCACTGACTGGTGTTCGACATATTCACATCCTTTTCAAACTAAAATATACTCTTAGGATCAATTCTTAGGCTCTTAACTAGTATTTAATATATAAAAGATCTGGTTTTCTGTTTTTTTTTCTTTTAACAAACAGAGATGAAAGTTTAGGTCTACAGAGAGAAAGAGGGTTCAGGAAACAGACTCATCAAAATGTCTTAACGAATGATGAAATATTAGAGATTGGAGGGAAATTTTCTTTTTGATTTATTATAGTAGGGTAAGTGGAGAGCCATAAGTCTAGTTCCAGGCATATTAACATAACACTTTTTAATTCTTTATGTTGCGGAGTACATTTGAGTATTTTCCATAACTACAGAGTTTACTGTTCAAAATATTTGATGAATTTGAGATTGCCAAACAATGTATGGTCTAACTTCTTTCTGGATGTACAAAAGAAACAAAAAAAATACTGTAAGTAGATCATGTAAAATTTAACAAGACAACAAATCAACACTTACTCCTAATGCAAAAGATGAGAGCGGCGAACTTCGGAAAGTGATGAGACCAGTAAGATGGTGATCAGAATAAAGATCTGACCAGAACACAAAATACAAGGATATCGTTGCAATGAAAATGGCATGGAAGGTTGACATACCACTGCACAAATAATGAAAAAATTCAGATGAACATAAGAAAAGAATCACCAAACCAACTCGGCTTAACTCAGGTAAACAACGCCTTTTATCCGAAACTAATTGAGGTAGGTTGAAATGAATCCCTTATGTTGGGTAACAGTAGAAAGGCAAGGAGAAAAAAATAAAAAAGATAAGACAAATCAAAATAAGAAAATGATAAATAAAAATAAAAGAATAGAACAAGATGGAAATAAAATTGAGCATATGTATCATGTTCACCGGTTATTCCATTCAATTCGCTGAACTTTCGTAAGGCCAGCATAGGTTCTGAAGTAAGAAATGCTGATCATGTGAGACAGATCATAGACCTGTGAGAGGGAAAAATTAATAAAATTGAGTTAATGAACAACAGAAGAATTTTCTGGACAAAGATAGTAGAGCTTCAAGACGACCTACAGCAAACAATATTTGCACACTTAAACAAAATGGTACATGCATATATTCTTATACTTCATGGGAAATAAAAGTAAAAGGCAGTAATACGCCAATTCAAGTAATGATGTCTCAAAGTTGCATATATTAATTTTTGTAGGCTAAATGAAAACCAATTAAAGATATCAAAAAATGGAAGATTAGAATATCACCATTTTGCTAGCAAATACGCCACTGAGTACAGAAGTGTACGGAATAAAAGGATCTGAAAGTATGTAGTTCTTAACCAGCACTTCAGCCTGATTTTGGTAAGATTTTAACTTCATAGCTGTCTTCTTAGAAACTGCCATGTCGACGATTCTATAAGACCATCTGGTTAGTGAGTTGGCTCCTTCACCAGATAATAATATTTTTCAATGACTTTTGTATTATCCACCAAGCATCCTGGAAAAAAAGTTTTAACAAATAAAGCTCTAATTTGACATTTGAATCTCAATAAGAAGAATGCATACAGCTTGATACACCACATCAGTACCTCCACATTAATGGCCAACAAAATCAAAAAGTATACATCCAAATCTGCGTAGGTAATTACCATTGAAGGGTTAATAATACTATGCCAGCATCTCATGTCACAATCTTTCCTTCACTTTTCTTTCTCTTATTTTTTTAGGGTGGTTAACATCAATAACATCCTCAAGAAATGTGGGTGAGGATTGTAGAAGTAGATGGTTTTGCACAATATTGGTGGTCTTGGTCACTATGGTTCATCTTCATTTATTGAAGTGGAAAGGTAACTTTAGAAAAGTGTAGGCCCACAAAGTATCCAGATGCATGAGACATAATTGATAATACTTAAGCTCGATCATTTTCTTATATATACTCCCTCGGTTTCAAAATGTAAGACCATTATTGACTTTTAAAAAGTCAATTTGAGACTCTTTCAAACTCAAAATTGATATAGATTCATTTCATTTTAATGAACAAATGATGAATATTGTAAACTATCTATATAGTACTATTAATTATAAGATTTGTTGTTCAATAATTTTAAATGAATCACATCAATTTTAAATATGAAAATGTTTCAAATTGACTTTCTGAAAGTCAATAATGATCTTATATATAGGAATAGAGGGAGAAATATTTAAGAAACTGAAATGCTAATAAACTAAAATAAAAAAATACCAGCTACCTATGAAGCATTGTTAGTCCAAAGAGGAAGAGCTTCATGTCCCAGAACATGTTGGATACTTAAAAATACGTGACTAAAATTAAAAAATATAAATTTAATTTCAATGGCAGATACATGAAGGATATGAGACAGAACTATAGGCAGACAAGAGGGATGTAACTATGGCTACAAATTAACCAATCTCGAGCCGAGCTACGTCTTCTTTACACTCAACTCGTTAAGTTGTGTTCAATCTTGGCTCAGTTATAAATCAGTTGGCCCCGGTCTTGAACTGTTCACGAGATCTATTTAATAAATTTATAAGAATATAAAAAGTTTTAGAATTTTAGTATTTCGGCACAAATTGTACTTAAAATCTAGATAACGTCACAGAAAATGTTAATTAAGTGTAATCATATTATTTACAATCAATAAATCTACATGAATATCTACTTTTTACACAGTTACAAAAGGGGTTACTTGTCCAAACGAGGAAGATTGATGCTTATTAAATAAAACATGATAATGAGGTTTTGGTATTCGAGACTTGGGAACTATTAATCAAGGTTTGTTTGGAAAATGGGTTTGGCATTTTCAGTAGAAGAAGGCAGCCCCTGTTGGAGGGTGGTTATTATTTATTAAACGCTTTGGATTGGAGGAGGTAAGGTTGCAGAGTCGTGTTGGCTCTTTCCATTTGGGGAAGGTACTTGAAAATAAATTACTGATGAATTTCTTAGAGGTTGGGAACGTTAGGAAATCCATTTAGCATGGATCATTAGGGCTGCGAAGAACCTTTTGAGGAGCAATTTCCATTTTGATATTCGTTTGATGTTGGGTCATCAATTAAATGCTATTATATAATGGTCTTCTATTTTAGCATGACATAGTCTTTTTTTTAATTTTATTTTTAAATCTCTTCTCTTAGTTTGCTAATTGCTACAAGGGGAAAAATGGGCTGATTGGGGCGGAGCGGAACGGGGTGGAGTTTTCTTAGCAGGGTAGGCATGGGAAAGGGTCACCCTGTACCATACCCACCCTGTTGTGATGTCTATATACTGATTACACTTGAAGTTTCCACTCAAATTTTACTAAATAATTCCCTCTCCATCTGAAAGATGTCAATCGACAATTAAACAAATTATAAAGAAATGTGGAAACTATAAAAGATGTTGGCAGATATAAAATAGTTTCTTTTCAATGCGAAACATGGTTAGCATATCAAATCTTCTTTTCATTTATTATAATTTATCAAGAATTGTGAGAATGAACAAGTGATACCACCACATTCATAGATATGCACAACATTTTCTTCTCCTGATGCCAAGACACTCATAGCCATATCAAACATGAAATCAGTTATATAGGTAAATATGCAACAAATATAATATCTCTATAAATGAATTGCACTAGAGATAAATATCATGGGCAGGCATAGATTTCCTGTCTGCTTTCACTAATATACTTACCAAGATCATTTCCACAGGAAATTAACCAACAAGCTAAAACCACCACTACCCCTAAGCACAGTGATGTCCTCAGATTTTACAAACACTATCATAACCACTCACTAGAGAAAATGAACTCCACAACCACAAACTAAAAAAAGACAAACCACAAAGACACAAAAGACCACACTTGCTCCATATCTAACCTATAAAAAAAAAACCAAAAAAAGAAAAAAGAAATAGAGGCTAATTGACAGTTATGTGGCATGTACAGGATATGATAATGTGAAAATTACATATTTGGAACTGTGTATGCTGTCATATCAGATTAAAAACAAATTAAATTATGTTTCTACAGAGATCCAAATAATTTCAAATATTCTATTAAAACAAATCACAAACAATTACTAAGCAAGTCAAGCTGCGCCCCACAGATGAGATCAGACCCAACTCCCAGAAAGCTACAAATTTGCAATACCCAGAAGCTAATTGCGAGAAAATCAGCAAAAGAAACTAAAATTAGATTGAAGGAAACCCCTTTTACCTGATTCAAGTATATACAAAAATTTGAGAAAGAAGAAGCACGATGATTCAGCAGCTGATCCCCAATGGAATTAAAAAAATTAAAAGAGTAAAAGCAAATGGGTATTTGAGAAATTTATAGTTATGTATCAGAAACAAAAATCAGAACAAACCCATGAATCGTGAGGTCTAATCAATGTGCTTTGTTTGTGCGTATTCGAGAATTTAACAGCTCTGATTAATGAAATGATTCATTCATTTTAGTCAAGGAAAAAACTGGTCTACTTGAGAGAGATGAGGACGAAATGGGAATTGAAAATATGGTTATGGTGGTTTGTAAATTTGTTTATTTTGAATATATGGAAACGAGGCTTAAGTGAGGACTAGTGCTTGGACGCTGTATTATTTCTTTATGTGGATGCCATTGTATTTTATTGTTCTTCAAGATTGGGAAATGAAATAGACAAGAACAAGATATTGAATATAATAATTAATAATAGTTAATTATAAAATATAATAATAATAATTTAATAAAATGTGTGATGGTTGCAAAAAGATTGAAGTGATTAGATATAATATTTATATACAGGCAAGGTTTTATGTGTGTCAATATTTTATTGATCAATTAATTAACTTATTAAAAAAATAATTTCATGATAACCGGATCTCAAAATGATGTATGCTAATGTTTTGTTTTTATAGACCCAAAGGTCTCTCTTTTATTTATGGTGCTTTAATGCTTTTAATAATTTCTTGCAGAGTTTATGGAGAAAGAAATTGAATGATGTTTGTGGATAGTTTTTATAGTTTTTGTTATATAATGTATGTTGTTAGGTATGTTATTAGGTGGTGTTTGATTGTATCTTAATATATTTTAATAATTTATTTAAAGGTATTTTAATGGTTTATATTTGTGTATTAAGACTTAAAAGGTCTTTAAACTCATATTTATATCTTACTTATTCAGAAGACATCTTAATACAAATATGTGATTTCTTAAAAATATTAAGAAGTGGACTATTAAGATGCAATCTACACCACCTTAAATTGTATTTGATAAAAATTAGTTATTAAGATCCGAATAGTTTAAACATCTGAATAATATAGAGTATCTAAATAGAATTGTATCTGAATGAAAAAAATAATGTTTGATAATTATTTTTTTCAAAATGTCTAATAACATGTTTTTACTATTTTAACCCTTGAAAAAAAATAAAAACACAGCCTTCTTCTTCTCCCTCCACCCCCACCCCTCCTCTCCTCCCTCCTCCCTCCTCCCTCCTCCCCCATCCCAGCGACGGACGCTATCGAAGGTGGTGTGGCGGAACGCGTTCTTGGTCAAAGCGGTGTCCCAAATCTGGTCTTAACTTCCTCGTAATCAATATCCATGGTCCAGTCTCAAATTCAACGCCGATTGTGGCCTTGGAGTGAAGATTGAACTCATTTCTAGCGTACCGGGAAAGGAGGTTCGATTTGCCCAATGCTGAATTTTCGATTATCACTACTTTGAACTAATACTTGTGATGCCCCCAAAATTGGTATACATCACCCATCTTGAGTCGTCAAATACATGGTACAAAATATAAATAAAAACTTAATTATACAACTGTCGTGTGAAATACGACAAAATATTTGCTGTGAGTTTTAATACAAATATTGTCATCTAGACAATATCCACACTCAATGGAGTCCTCATTATATTTATTATCACACTATTTTATAGAATAGTGAGGACTACTATGACACCATCCCGGACCATCACTCCGTTCCCCGACTAATCCCGACTACGTTCTCATTTCCTGAAGAGAACAATAAAAGCAAAAGGGTGAGCTCAACTAGCCCAGTAAGAAATATTATGACTAAGATAATGCAGAATAAATTATCATTAGTCTTCAACAATGTTAAACTGATAAAATACAGTAGACATCAAGTTTAACTGCAGCGGAACAAATAATCCATTAAAAGAGTCAAGTAAAGAATAAAATCTACTATCTTTTATGATTTAAAATATTTTCATCAATTTTTATCGCTGAGACTCGGCTTAATAAATAATCCACATCATCAAATCATCCCTGCACTATAGGCCAAGGATATTATTTAGTATCACGACCACGAATTATTCATGCACTACGAGCCAAAGATAATCGTGTTTTCATCAACGGTCTTGATCATGCCATAAAACAATTCATCTTTGTTCCCTTGGCCGAAGAGAATCCATAGCCATAATCATACCAAAAACTGTCCATCACTACGGGCCAATGAGGACTTTTTCCACATCATTTGTAACATTACAGTCATGATTATACCGAATAATCCCTGGTCATAATCATACCAAGTCCATCTATGCACTACAGGCCACAGATGACTTTCAACATAATATAAACATGAGGATGATGACAATGACATAATAATTCAATAAACAAGTTCAAGAATTAATTTATCCAAGAACCAATAACGTCCAAATTGTCAACATGATACTGCTTTGTAGAGTAAAATTCAAGAATGCTTAGAAGAATATTTCCATGAAAAGATACTGAATGAAGCGCAAATATCAAGGATATTCCATTAATTTCATGGAGTATAGAAGTTAAAACTTTAACCAACTGAGTATAATAAAGAATGGAATAACAAAAGAAATCACCATGCATGCGATTGCTTGATGTAGACGTGTTATTCCAACAGAATAATAAATAATCGGAACTGTGTCAAGCGTGTCTACGCGACCGGCTGTGATATTCCAATGTAATAATAAAGAATGGAATAACAACAGAAATCACCATGCATGCGGTGACGTCAGATGTATAAAGTTATTCCAACGTAATAATAAATAATCGAAACCACGCGTCGGTAAAATTAAGACCGGCTGACGATGTTCCAATGAATAATAAAGAATGGAATAACAACGAAATCACCATGCATACGGTACTTCCCATGTATGCAGTTATTCCAATGTAATAATAAATAACGGAACTAGTCCGACGTAAACGCATGCAGAATGGTGATATTCCAAATGAATAATAAATAATGGAATAAAAGAAGAATTTCACCAAGTATAGGTGGCAGGTGTATATACATGTTATTCCAACGTAATAATAAATAATGGAATAATGTAAGAATTTTACCAAGTATAGGGTAGATCACAGATACAAGGTTATTCCAATGTAATAATAAATAATAGAATAATGAAGTTCTCTTCATGAATATGAAAAAAAAAAAATACCCTTTACCTTATAAAGAAGAATATCTCCGGTAGAGGGCGGGGATATACTTGAAGAAACTTGCACTACGCTTCAAAGCTTTCTTAAACGCTAAAGAAATACGCCAAGATAGAAGAATAATTCTCTCTACGCTTTTTCTCTCTCAGAGTTTCAAAGAATTAAATAAGAAATAATGAAAGAATGAGCTTCTATTTATAGAAGAATGGACCTAATAAGAACCAATCCATGAACGATCCGTATCGATTTACTTTAAACGGATGGTCCAGATTGGTTTACAATAAAATATAATATATTCTATTTATAATCTAATAAAACGCGAATAACTTTTAAAAAGATTTTACTATGCAAACACTATGCAGTAACTATACAAACACTATGCGTAATGAAATATAATATATTCTAATTATTGTCTAATAAAATGATAACTTTATAAAAGTATTTTATTTTATATAAAAGTTTTTCCGCTTTTATTACATTAATAATACTAATAAAACAAAACTTATATATGTATATAACAATCAACAATAATTGAATCAAATAACGTGAGATACTACGCAAAGAACCATCAGTAGTAATAATTGAACAAAACCGAGTGACTTCTCACATAAGCATCAATAATCAATATCGTGGTGCTACTACGCAACCACGCCAGACATCGTACTTTTACTACCAAGTAGTTCAATAGTATTAATCAGTAAAACTTCCACCGTTATTTTCATAAAAATATTTTTGTCGCTTTCTCGATCCGATAATAATTACATTGTGGGGATCCACCAATGATTGTGCCATCGCATTTAATATTCCCGAAACACAAAGAATATTCTTCAACCAATCGAATAATATAACAACTTGCATACTTTGCAAAATTTATAAATATTACCCACAACTATAACATTATATTAAATCCACACCATAATATTGAAAAAAAAAATTCGAGAAATTTAAATCTTTATTCGTAAAATTTGGGATTTTTCAATCTCCCCTCCTTATGAAATTTCGCCCTCGAAATTTACGTACGTACCTAGTATGCCGAACAGATGAGGACACTTCGTCCGATTCTAACTCTTGAGGTATAACCTTTGAGTGTTGAATACATTCCAAGATTTTAACAAGTACATCTTCATACGTTAAATTATCCGCTATCTCGTCCGGTTCTAAATCAATAATGTGGTTCGGGTCGTCCACATATTTATGTAACATTGATACGTTAAAAACGCTATGAACACGCGACATACTTGGCGTTAAAACGAGTCTATAAGCCATAGTTCCTACTCGATCGAGGATTTCAAATGAGCCAATTAAATCGAGGCTTGAGATTTCATCTCTTCGTCGATTCTTGCTTCTAGAATAACGCCCTCTTGAACCTTCTTCTTCACATTCATCAGCTCTAAGTATGTAGCTTGAGTGGCTTTAACTTATCGATTAAAGTCGATTCTAATCGTATATTCGTTATCTTCACGTGGGTCCCTAGAGTCTTTAACTCTATCTTCATCATTTATACGAAATGGGTCTTTGTGTTAACAACATTGCACTCATAAACACATACGATCTTCTACTCAACGCGTCAGCTACCACGTTCACTTTTCCACAATGGTATTGAATGGTACGATCGTAATCTTCAACAGCTCGAGTCAACGTCTTTGGCGCATGTTACGTTCATTTTAGTTGAAGAAATATTTAAGAGTTTTAGAAATGGGGTTTTGTCTTTGGGGTCGAGACAAAATTCGATTTCACGCCTAGTATATAAGTAGAAGTCTTCATGAATACGCCAGAAATTTATTAACGATAGAAATATCATTCAAAATCGCGACCCTCATCCAAGACTTGGATAAGACGTCACATTGATACCTATCAACTTGCCATCTTCATTCACGATGTCGCCTACGAAAGTCCGCTTGGTGCATTCCACACAAGGAAGTCAACAACGAAAGGACCGGGGCTCTTTACTTATGACTTGATTATACAATGATTGACTTTAGTGGTTTGGTTGCTTGAATTCGCATAACAGGTTGGTTAGGAATATAAGCTAACAACCTTACAAAAAGCATGATGAGTAGTTAACCAATCGATTCCTAAAATTACATCAAAGGTAAGTATTTTCAAAGAGATAAGATCGACAGGTAACGTGAAAGTGTTGATTTGAACAAGATTTATAAATAGTGGAGGTAACGAAGGTTTCTCCCAACTGAGTTTAAATAGATATATCAAAGTCTAACTTCTCCGGAGTTAACTTCAAACATTGAACACAACTAGGTGAAATAAAAGAGTGAGTAGAATCGGTATCTAACACGGTATAAACTTCGCAAGAGTTTATGACTAACATACCCGTAATAATTTTATTCAGGTTCCTCGTCACGAAAAAAAAACGCTCTCTCTTAAACTACCGGCTTTGGCTTGTTTGGGACATCCTTTGGCATCACTATCCCAGCTGGACTTGACTTCATCATACGACAAAATTGAGCTAGGTGACCTTCTCTTCCGCAATTAAAACACGCTTTGGATTACTACGTACAGTTTGGACGGATGTGTCCCTCATGTCCGCATTTGAAACATACGACCGGTGGTCGTTCTTATTCCTTTGAAACGGGTGTTGGTGCTGCTGTCTTTCCATCATTATTGAACCTTCTCTTCTTAAAATTTCAACTTCTATTATCTTGGCCATGATTACCACCGAAGTGGTTACCATTCTTGGCATGATAATTTCCCCCACGATGGTTATCATTGTTCCGATGATCGTTGCCATCGGTACAATTATTATCGTGTTGTTGGTTATTGCCTTTTGGTTGTGCTGACTCATTATCGCGCTCTAATAACTAAGCCTTATTCACAACATCTGAATATAAACAAAGTTTGTGAGAAATGAGGTATTGACGTATATTGGGTTTCAAACCTCTTAGAAATAGTCACGTCATTCGCTCCTCATTATCGACCAAATGGGATGCAAACCGAGACAACTCGGTAAACTTAGCCTCGTACTACAACACGGTCATATTGTTTTGCTCCAGCTTGATGAACTCCACCTCTTTCATGTGACGAATACTTTAGGGAAAGTACTTGTCGTTGAACAGCTCTTGGAACTTCTCCCAAGACATCTTGAGTGCGTTAGTCTGGGTACGTTTTACAGATTCCCACCAGTAATCTGCCTCTTCACGCAACATAAAGGTGGCAAATGGAACCTTTTGCTCCTCTGAGCATCCCAAGACATCAAATATCTTAGTGATCTACTTTAACCACGTCTCCGCCTTTTAAGTGGTTACGGCTTTCCCAAAAACTCGGTGGTCCCAGCTCCTTGAATCGCTTAGCGGTGACCAATCGTGGGTTGCCATTATTTCCACCTATATTTTGAACATCGCCTCTTACCGCAGTGCATGAATTCTAAAAGCTCCTAAACGTCTCAAGTCGTTCGTCATTTGATCAAGAAGTTGTTATTTACGGGAAGATTATCGCCTTCCCGATGGACATTATCCTCGATTATTGATATGTGGAGACTCAACGGTCTCCTGTGCTCCATTGCTATTCTCAACATTCTCGGATGCCATTTTCAAACACTGTCACAAAACAAGGGTTAATTAACATATCACATATTATCCCTATATTCTGACCGACCAATTAAATACCAAATAAACTTAGGTAGGTCATACTAGCGAAGGAATTCTCCGTCTCTCCCCTCCTAGATCTTGTCTCACATCTCAACCAAGGATCATATCCCTAAGCTTTAATACCAACTGTGACGCCCCCAAAATTGGTATACATCACCCATCTTGAGTCGCCAAATACATGGTACAAAATACAAATAAAAACTTAATTATACAACTGTCGTGTGAAATACGACAAAATATATGTTGTGAGTTTTAATACAAATATTGTCATCTAGACAATATCCACACTCAATGGAGTTCTCTTTACATTTATTATCACACTATTTTATAGAATAGTGAGGACTACTATGACACTATCCCGGACCATCACTCCGTTCCCCGACTAATTCCGATTATGTTCTCATTTCCTGAAGAGAACAATAAAAGC
The DNA here is from genome assembly GCA_020205605.1 of Panax ginseng. Classification (NCBI taxonomy): domain Eukaryota; kingdom Viridiplantae; phylum Streptophyta; class Magnoliopsida; order Apiales; family Araliaceae; genus Panax; species Panax ginseng. The sequence continues at coordinate 29,028,783 of CM035131.1, read as the reverse complement.
AAAAGGGTGAGCTCAACTAGCCCAGTAAGAAATATTATGACTAAGATAATGTAGAATAAATTATCATTAGTCTTCAACAATGTTAAACTGATAAAATATAATATACATCAAGTTTAACTGCAGTGGAACAAACAATCCATTAAAAGAGTCAAGTAAAGAATAAAATCTACTATCTTTTATGATTTAAAATGTTTTCATCAATTTTTATCGCTGAGACTCAGCTTAATAAATAATCCACATCATCAAATCATCCCTGCACTACAGGCCAAGGATATTATTTAGTATCACGACCACGAATTATCCATGCACTACGAGCCAAAGATAATCGTGTTTTCATCAACGGTCCTGATCATGCCATAAAACAATTCATCTTTGCTCCCTTGGCCGAAGAGAATCCATAGCCATAATCATACCACAAACTGTCCATCAATGCACTACGGGTCAATGAGGACTTTTTCCATATCATTTGTAATATTACGGTCATGATTATACCGAATAATCCCTGGTCATAATCATACCAAGTCCATCTATGCACTACAGGCCACAGATGACTTTCAACATAATATAAACACGAGGATGATGACAATGACATAATAATTCAATAAACAAGTTCAAGAATTAATTTATCCAAGAACCAATAACGTCCAAATTATCAACATGATACTGCTTTGTAGAGTAAAATTCAAGAATGCTTAGAAGAATATTTCCATGAAAAGATACTGAATGAAGCGCAAATATCAAGGATATTCCACTAATTTCATGGAGTATAGAAGTTAAAACTTTAACCAACTGAGTATAATAAAGAATGGAATAACAAAAGAAATCACCACGCATGCGATGACGTCAGATGTAGACGTGTTATTCCAATGTAATAATAAATAACGGAACCGTGTCAAGGCGTAATACGCACCGAGCGTAATATTCCAATGTAATAATAAAGAATGGAATAACAACAGAAATCACCATGCATGCGTACGTCAGACAGACATGTGTTATTCCAATGTAATAATAAATAATGTAACCGTGTCGTGAAAATTCACACCAAGCGTGATGTTCCAACAGAATAATAAAGAATGGAATAACAATGAAATCACCATGCATGCGGTTGCCGATGTATACATGTTATTCCAACGTAATAATAAATAACGGAACTAGGTCCCAGCGTAAAATGCACAGATAGGATATTTCAATGTAATAATAAAGATTTTAACCAGTCCGACGTAAAACGCATGCATGTGATATTCCAATGTAATAATAAATAATGGAATAATGTAAGAATTTCACCAAGTATAGGGTATCCCGCATACAAAAAGTTATTCCAATGTAATAATAAATAATGGAATAACGTAAGAATTTTACCAAGTATAGGGTAGATCACAGATACAAAGTTATTCCAATGTAATAATAAATAATGGAATAATGTAAGTTCTCTTCATGAATATGAAAAAAAAATAATACCCTTACCTTATAAAGAAGATTACTCTCGACTAGAAGTAGGATATACTTGAAGAAACTTGCACTACGCTCAAAGCTTTCTTAAATGCTAAAGAAATACGCCAAGATAGAAGAATAATTCTCTCTAGGTTTCTCTCTCTAGAGTTTCAAAGTGAATTAAAGAAATAATGAAGGAATGAGCTTCTATTTATAGAAGAATGGACCTAATAAGAACTAATCCATGAAAGGTCTAGATCGATTTACTTTAAAATGTAGACGGTCCAGATTGGTTTACAATAAAATATAATATATTCTATTTATAATCTAATAAAATGAATAACTTTTAAAAAGATTTTACTATGCAAACACTATGATAATAAAATATAATATATTCTAATTATTGTTTAATAAAATGTAGATAACTTTATAAAAGTTTTCATTTTATATAAAAAAGATTTTACTATTAGCCTAATAAAACGAATAACTTTATAAAAGTATTCTGTTTATATAAAAAATTTTGTTTTATTACATTAATAATACTAATAAAACAAAACTTATATATATATAATATATATATATATATATATATATATATATATAACAATCAACAATAATTGAATCAAATAACGTGAGATACTATACAACAACTACTATAGCAATAATTAAACAAAATTGAGTGACTTCTCACATAAGCATCAATAATCAATACCGTGTGCTACTATGCAACTACGCCAGACATCAGATTTCTTTTACAATTGTTATTTTCATAAAAATATTTTTGTCATTTTCTCAATCCGATGAATAATTACATTTGTGGGGTCCACCAATGATTGTGCCATCGTACGAAATATTCTCCGACACAAAAGAATATTTCCACCAATCGAATAATATAACAACTTGCATACTTTGCAAAATTTATAAATATTACCCACAACTATAACATTATATTAAATCCACACCATAATATTCAAAAAAAAAATTCGAGAAATTTAAATTTTTATTCGTAAAATTTGGTATTTTACAATACTCTTCTTCCTCCTCATCACTGGAGTCCATCTTGAGGTTTTTAGGGAGAGATTTTTGTCAGGAAGTCTGCTTGAAAGGATTAATTGCTGATTAAGTGTTGTTAGTACTTAAGGCTATTTTAGTCTTAACATTTGGTACAATAAGGACTTGATAGTCTTTATCTGTTAACTAGCAGTATTAATACTAAACTATTGTATAGAAATGTGTATGAAAGATATGAATTGCAATTTCTGTTTCTCTCTCTAAATTCTCTCTATTCTCTATCTAGCTCTTCTCAAACACTCTTATCTTCATCCCCTCTCTGCCTCTGTTTCTCTCACTTTACTCTCCATTTCTTATCTGAAACTAAGCTCCATAGCTGAGCTAGTTAAGGTTATGTCTTCACAGATCCTTACAATTGGTATCAAAGCTACTACGATTCTGACATGGCGACTAACAATCAGAGGTTTAGTAATCTCGAAGCACATGTTACCAAACATAATACTTCAATTCAGCAGTTGAAGGTGCAGCTCCAGGAATCGATTAGCAATTTGAATCAGAATTTTGAAACTCAAATGGAACAGAAAATGCAACAGATGTTGAAAGGCTTTGAAGCATTGCTTTCAGTTCGATTTCCTGTAACACGGACTACAAGTAATCATAATACAGATTCTGGTTCAATTCTAGGATCTTTTGAGGCTGGAACTCCTATTGAAAAATCTAATAACAACATATTCAAAACAATTAAGTTTGAATTTCCTAAATTCAGTGGAGTTAATCCTAGATCATGGATTAGAAGATGTAATAAACTATTTGCTCATCACATGGTGGATGAAAACTAGAAATTGTATTTAGCAACAATGAATCTGGAAGGAGAAGCTGAGGAATGGTATTCTGGTTTTGTGACTGAGGGAGTTGAACTGAATTGGAGTGGTTTTATTGAAATTTTTTTGGCTAGGTTTAGCTCTGAGGTTCAGATTAATCCAATAGGAGAACTTAAAAATCTGCAGCAAAATGGCACTGTTGATGACTACAGGAGGAAGTTTGAGGAGCTTAAGAGTTGGTCTCTTGCTAGGAATCCTATATTAAATGAGCATTTCTTCATGGATTGTTTCATGAGAGGACTTAAGGAAGAAATTAGATTGGGAATTCAAGAATTAAAAATTTCTTCTATTAAGGAATTGATTAGAATGGCTAGAGTTGAAGAAGCTAAACTAGAAGCGTGGGTAAGGAGGAGTAGAATGGGTATAAAATCATTTTTAGGCAGTTCACAGAAAACTAGCCAAGGTTTTGGACCTAAAACTACAGATGAGGGATCTGCTGTGATTCAATCTGCTGGTCTGCCTAACATTGAGGTAGGCGGGACTTTACCTGTGAGAGGTTTAACCAGAGAGTAAATAGCAGATAAGAGAAGGAAGAAATTATGTTTTTCATGTGATGAACCTTATTCTGTGGGACACCAATGCAAAAGGCCACAATTGTTTATGATGATACCATCTGATAAAAAGGATAAAGAGGATAACCAGGGTTATGGAAGTGAAGAGTGTGATGATGAAGCCGAGTTTGTTGAAGAAATGGATGAGAAACAAGAGTCACATATTACATTGCATGCTTTGTCTGGTCACGGTGTTCATAGCACTATCAGAATTTTAGGAATGGTCAATGGGAAGGTTTTAAGGATTCTAATTGATAGTGGAAGTACTAACAATTTTCTGGATTCACAAGCTGTTAAACGAATTAAGGCTGGGGTACAAGAAACAAAACCTATTTCAGTTACTGTTGCTGATGGGTTTAAGGTTACTAGTTATCAGGAATGTAATGCACTTAAATGGACAGTACAAGGAGAGGCCTTCACTACTGATTTCAGAGTTTTGCCTTTAGGAGGAATAGATGTTGTATTAGGTGTACAGTGGCTCAAACAATTTAATCCTGTGACCTTTGATTTCAATCAGTTGCAGTTATCTTTTGTCAAGGATGGGAAACAAGTACTGTTAAAAGGAGATTCTGATATGGTGTCTCCTAGTATTCAGATCATGTCATCTGGGGATTTTAAAAGAACTTTGAATGCAGCAACTCATGGCTACTTTGGGTATCTTTTTGGTTTAGTCATGAATCGAAGTGTTGAAGGGTCAGAATAGAAGGAGAAGCCAGTACTAGTAAAGGAAAGGATGAGATTGAGGAACAACAACCGTTGCAATTAGATGCATTACTTGGAGGCTTTAAACATGTTTTTCAGGAACCAAATTCTTTACCACCAGACAGGTCATATAATCACCACATCAAGTTAAAGGATGGTAGTCAACCTATTAATTTGAGGCCATACAAGTATCCTCATGTGCAAAAATAGGAGATTGAAAAAATAGTTCAGGAACTGTTACAGTCTGGAGTGATTCAGCCCAGTCACAGTCCATATGCCTTTCCAGTTTTATTAGTGATGAAACATGATGGATCTTAGAGGATGTGTGTTGATTATAGATCATTAAATGATATGTCTGTTAAGGATAAATTTCCCATTCCAGTAATTGATGAATTATTGGATGAGCTACATGGGTTTAGATTGTTTTCAAAGTTAAACCTCAGATCAGGTTACCATTAGATTAAGGTTCATGCTCCTGATATTCCTAAGACTGCATTTAGGACTCACACAGGCCATTTCAAATTTTTGGTCATGCCTTTTGGGCTGACTAATGCACCTGCAACTTTCCAGTCTTTAATGAATGAGGTTTTTAAACCGTATCTTAGGAAATTCATATTAGTATTCTTTGATGATATACTCGTGTTCAGCAGAAGTTTTGAAGAACATTTGTATCATTTGAGAATGACTTTGCAGCTGTTATTGGATCATCAGTTGTATGCTAAGAGAAGTAAGTGCATGTTTGGTACTCAGTAGATTCAATATTTGGGACACATAATTGATCCATCTGGAGTATCTACTGATCTAGATAAGATATTGTGCATGACTAATTGGCCTTTACCTCAAAATATTAAGAGTTTAAGAGGATTTTTGGGGTTAACAGGATATTATAGAAAATTTATTCAGTATTATGGCCTTATTAGCAGACCTCTCACAGATTTGTTTAAGAAATATAAGTTTTGTTGGAGTGAAGAAGCTACAAAAGCTTTCTTAGCTTTAAAGGAGGCCATGGTGAAAGCTCCAATTTTGGCTTTACCAGACTTTACTAAACCTTTTGTATTGGAGACATATGCTTCCTATTTTGGTATGGGTGCAGTTCTAATGCAGCAAGGGAAACCTATTGCTTATCTCAGTAAGGCTATTGCTCCCAAACATTTGGGTTGGTCTACTTATGAGAAGGAATTAATGGCTGTGGTACATGCAGTTCAGAAGTGGAGGCATTACTTGTTAGGTAATAAAATCATCATTAGAACTGATCATCACAGTTTAAAGTACCTATTGGATCAAAGAATAACTACTACAAATCAGGAAAAATGGGTTACAAAATTGATGGGTTTGGATTATGAGATCGAATATAAGAAAGTTAAAGAAAATGTGGCAGCAAATTATTTATCTCGCTATGCTGAGCTGCAAAATCAAGAGCACATTTATTTGGGTTTATCTGTAGTGGTTCCTCAGTGTGTTCAGGAGGTGGCAGAGTCATGGGAAGAAGATGTTACATTAAGGGAAATTATTCTTAAACTCCAGTTTGATCCTCAGTCTGTTCCTGATTATACTTTTGTACATAGGAGGCTTAAATTTCAGGATAGGTTAGTCATTGGATCTGATATGAATCTGAAGACTAAATTACTTGGTGAATTTCATTATTCTCTTGTTGGTGGCCATCTTGGGATTAGGGGGACTTATGAAAGACTTAGTAAGTATTTCTATTGGTCTTCTATGAGAGTGGATGTCCTTAAATTTGTAAAGGAATGTGATGTGTGTCAGCAACAGAAACATGAGATGTGGTTTTGCCTGGGTTGCTACAACCATTATCAATACCTGACAGTCCTTGGTTAGATATTGCAATGAATTTTATTAAAGGATTGCCTAAATCCAATGTGTTTACTGTTATATGGGTGGTGGTTGACAGATTTACAAAGTATGGCCATTTCATTCCTCTTAAACACCCTTTCACTGCTTCTGATTTAGCACAGGTATTCATTTCTCAGGTGTATAAATTGCATGGATTTCCTTCTACTGTGGTTTCAGACAGAGATAAGATCTTCATCAGTTTATTTTGGCAGTCTTTGTTTAAGTTGATTGGAACTAAATTGCATTTAAGCACTGCTTACCACCCTCAATCTGATGGACAGACTGAGAGGTTGAACCAAGTATTGGAATGTTATCTTAGATGCATGGTGGCTCAGAAACCCAACAATTGGATTCATTGGTTACCTTTTGCTGAGTGGTGGTATAATACCCACTACCACAATGGATTAAAAGCTACACCTTTTGAGACATTATATGGTTATAAAGCTCCCCATCTGAACTTTCATCACTATGGAAGGGTTTCTGATCCAGCTACTAAGAAATTTTGTCAAGATAGGAATGTGTTTTTGCAACTTTTGAAATGGAATTTAATTGATGCCCAGTCCAGAATGAAGTGGTATGCTGATAAGGCCAGGAGTGAGAGGTCATTTCTGGTGGGTGATTTGGTTTATTTGAGGATTAAGCCTCATAGGCAGACTACTCTAGCTTATCCAAAGTTTGGGAAGTTAATTCCTAAATTTTTTGGACCTTTTCCTATTGAACATAAAATTGGTTCAGTTGCATACAAGCTCACTCTTCCCACAAATTCTAAAATCCATCCTGTGTTTCATGTGTCTTTGTTAAAGGAACAAATTGGCCAGGATTGCATTAGTTCTTTTATTTTACCTTAGCTGGATGATGATGGCCAACTCCTTATGGAACTAGTGGCTGTGTTGGATAAAAGAATGGTAAAGAAGAAAAATGTTGTTGCTGCTCAAGTCTTGGTGCAATGGTCTAACACTTTACCAAATAATGCTACTTGGGAGGATTGGGAATCACTCCACCAGAGATATCCCCATTTTCAACCTTGAGGTCAAGGTTGTTCTGATGGACAGGGGTTTGTCAGGAAGTCTGCTTGAAAGGATTAATTGCTGATTAAGTGTTGTTAGTACTTAAGGCTATTTTAGTCTTAACATTTGGTACAACAAGGACTTGTTAGTCTTTATCTGTTAGCTAGCAGTATTAATACTGAACTATTGTATAGAAATGGGTATGAAAGATATGAATTGCAATTTCTGTTTCTCTCTCTAAATTCTCTCTATTCTCTATCTAGCTCTTCTCGAACACTCTTATCTTCATCCCCTCTCTGTCTCTGTTTCTCTCACTTTACTCTCCATTTTTTATCTGAAACTAAGCTCCATAGCTGAGCTAGTTAAGGTTCTGTCTTCACAGATCCTTACAATTTTGTTTGTAATTGGGGGAATAAAAAGGGGTAGAATTAGATTCAGCAGAGGAGAGAGAGAGGATGAAGGAGGAGGAGAAAAGTCTGGCAGTGGGAGGAGACAAGTGTGCGTTATTAGTGGCACTGGAGGTGGCGAGGCGGTTGTGGCCTCAGTGGGTGGCCGTGGTTGGCATGGATACACAATAAAATTGATAATATTGAAGTGGGTATTTTTGTCTAAAAAATAGCAAAGTTCATTAAGAGACATGTCTGAATAATTTAGATTTGATTTTCTATCTCAACTATTTAGAGGCATTCAGAGGTAACAAAAAACAAAAAACAAACAACATCTAACCTCTTAGCGAATAAGAGGTGGTCTATTAAGACCTGTTAATAGGTAAACAAACAACACCTTAATATTACTCTTTTTCATAAGCTTATATGTATCCTGAATATACAAGTTTATGTGTGTCATGTTGTTTTAAAAGATTTTATTAATGACAATTTAGGTTGTAAATTGAACGAAACAGTTGAACTCGATTTGGGCTTGATTTGAAAAAATATGAGCGAAACTCGGATTTGTTAATAATATGACCCAAATCTGAGCACAAACAATAGTCTGAATAAAAATATGAATAAAATGTGAGTAAGGTTATACTCGGCTCGTTTAAGACTCAAATTATTCAAATTCTTGATTGATACTCAATATATTCTTTTATAATATATGCGCAGTTTAATAAAATTAGAAAAAATAGTTATTTTTATTTTTAAAATTTTAATTGTACTTTTTTATTTGTAAAGTGTAATTGTAAATATATTTTCTAATTTATAAATAAAATAATAAGTTCAATTGGTAATTATATGTACTATAAAGTTACTTACTTACTTACTTATAATAGTTGTTCTCGAGTAATTTGAATATAATTCGATCCGGATCGAATTGATTTGAATAGTAAATATTTGAGTTGAGTCGAATCTGAGTAGAATTTTTTAAATACAATTCGAATCCTAATTGAAATTGAGTAAAACATTTACGTTCCGAATAGAATTCGAGTAACTTTTTGTTTATTTCGATTCGATTCGACTCATTTACACCTTTAATGACAATTTTGACATTTACTTATTATTAATGATTATTTTGACATTTTACAAAGAATATATTTACGTCACATAAATTTGTGTGTCTAAGGCACATATTCTCTTTTCTCTCATATATATATATATATATATATGATTATTTCAATTATAGTAAATTTAAATATAATAAAGTTGATATTTTTATTATGAAATTTGTGTTATCACCTATAAGGTGTGAGATTTACTGATATTATTATTGAGAAGTTTTGGATTAAATTAGTTTTGTTTTCAAATAATTACACAATACTAGTAGAATTATAATTTCTTATGAGAAATTATAGTTTCATATTTAAAAACGTGATAGTGCATATGTTAATGTTAGCAAAGCATAACAACTAACAAGGACTAACAAAGTAAAAATGAAGGAACATGTTTTGCAAGTAAAAAATAACCAAGTTAACTGCATAAAACCCTTTTATTATAAAATATTATTAAAAACAAAAACAAAGATGATGATTAAGGGAGAAGAGCATTCTCATTTCATATATTGTAATTGTATATGTCTCTAACCCATCCTCTTTACAATGCTACTATTTATGGTACAAGGATATCAATACTAAGATGTTACAAAACTCAAAGGTAATGAGTTTCAAACCTTAAAGGATATGAGAGTTACAAAGCTTAAAGTTAATTACAATAAAGAGGAGTATATGAATGTATCTAGACATGGGTAAGAATGTATCTAGACATCCACACACTATGTATAATTTTATAACACTCCCCCTTGGATGTCTATTGTATAGCCATACGCATTAAAAGTTGCCTCATTAAAAACCTTACCAGAAAAAACTCAATGGAAAAAAAACTTGGTTAAGGGAAAAAGAGTGCAGCGCGTATTAGCTCCCCCTCATGAATATATCCTTAAGTCCTTCAGCTGTCGCATTCTAATATTGTGACGCAATCCTTCAAACGTTGCAGTTAGTAATGCTTTTGTGAACAAATCTGCTAGATTATCTTTTGAGCGAATTTGCTGAACATCAATGTTACCACACTTTTCAATCTCATGTGTGAAAAAGAATTTCGGTGAGATGTGCTTTGTTCTATCTCCTTTGATGTAACCTCCTTTTAATTGAGCTATACATGCAGCATTGTCTTCATATAGAAGGGATGGAGTTCTTTTGTAGCAATTTTCTAAGAATATGCCTCGTTAAAAACCTTACCAAATAAAAATCTAGTGGGAAAAAATTTGGCGAAGGAAAAGAGTACAATATTCTTGTATAACTTCTAGTGCCTTGGGATTGCCTCATTAAAACCTTGCAGAGGAAAACCCAGTGAAAAAAAAACCTTAGCAAAGGAAAAAGAGTACAATCAGCACATATTCTTTTTACTCCCCTTCATAAGTACATAGAATTTCCATTGTTCATGGTAAAAATATCATTAAGTCGAAGTATGTCAATATTGTGCACCATCTTCTTCAAAATCATAGCTGGTAATGACTTAATGAATATATTAACCAAATTATCACATGATCATATATGCTTGATATCAATATTGCCATTATTCTGGGGCTCATGTGTATAAAATAATTTTGGTACAATATGCTTAGTTCTATCACCCTTTGGATAAAATAATCCCAAATCAATAGTCTCGCAAAGATAATATAAAATATGTTTGATTTCATTACAATGTCTTCGATTTGGTGCATAACTATACATTGCTAGTATGTTAATTGCAAATGCTATATCAAGTCTTGTGAAATTTGCAAGATACATCAAAATATCAATTAGACTAAAGATATGGTACTTGTGACCTAATATATGGTACTTCGTGACCAAGAGTTTCCTTATTATTTTCTTGTGGTCAAAACGGATCTTTCTTGATATCAAGTGACCAACCCATCATTGGAGTACTCAAAGGATTAACATTATCCATGTAAAGTTACTTCAGGACTTTTTTTGTGTATGTTGATTGATGAACAAGAATTTCATAGTTCAATTTGTAGGCCAAGACAAAAATTTGGCTTACCAATATCTTTCATCTTAAATTAGTTGTTTCATGAATTTTCCGAGCAAGATCTTTCATCAATAAATACAATAATAATAATAAATCCAGATTATGATTTTTTGATAAAAATGCATGCATAAATTGGATTATTCTCAAATCCTTCTTTCAAAAGATATCCACTTAGGCGATTATACCACAATATGCATCTGGATTGCTTTAACCTATATAAAGATCTTTATAGCTTAATAGAATACATATTTTGAAATGTAGAATTATATGTTTCAGGCATTTTATATCCTTCAGGGATTTTCATGTTTATATAATGATCCATACAGATATGATGTAACAACATCCATTAATTTCTCTTTCTACCAAGCTAATTAAAAATCTAAATGTAATTGTGTCCATTATAGGAGCACATGTTTCTTCATAATTAATACCATGTTTCTGCGAAGAAACCTTGTTCTACAAGTTGCGCTTTGTGCCATATAATTTTATTTTTCTTATTTCGTACAAATACCCATTTGTTGTTCAACAGGCATTACACCTTTAGGTGTTCGGACTACAGGTCCAAAAATTTCACATTTACTTAGTGAATTTAATTCTGCTTGAATCGCCTCTTTCTACATTGGCCAAATATTTCTACATTCATCAACGATTTGTGATTCATATATATGATCATTACTTCTGGTAATATCCATAGCAAATTTATATGAAAATATGTTGTCGACAACGATTTTATTTCTATCCAATATATACGTCTCCTGTATATACATAATGTATCGATATCTCGTTATTTTTAGGTACCTGATCCTCTTCAAGAACAAACAAGATTAGAGAAAAGAGAGCATTCTCATTTTACTTTTATACATTCATCATTCACTTTACAAATGTTATTATTTATAGATATAATAACATCAATACTAGGAGGTTATAAAACTCAAAGGTCATGAGTTTTATAATACAATGAACATGGGAGTTACAATTAAAGATAAGAATGTATCTAGACATCCACACACTATGTATAATTTTATAACACCTTTCGAATATTGTGACGTAGGGAAAATAATACCAATAACTAATGTTGTAAAATGAACAAATAATTCGGATTCGATTCGTACTTGTTTGATTAAAAGTTTGATTCAAATATGAGCAAATTTTAAATTTTAATAAATTATTCAAACATCCTCAAATTACAATTTTCTGTTGATATTCGGATCATATTCGTTCGAAAAGTTCAACTGTTCGGGTTGAATTCGAGATCGGGCTCGACTCAGTAGCTAAACAAATCTCAATCAAATCTTATTTTATACTCATAAATTTTGTGAACAACTACTCAATACCAAGTTTAACTCGATTCATTTACACATTTACTAATAACACTTGTTATTTGATTAATATCCATTTAAAATGAAAATTATAGTGACATTTTTTTACACAATATCATTACTATTTATTACACTAGTGATTTCTTTTTTTTGTTGTTGTTGCTATATATTTTGGATTTCTTTCTTAGATAATTTACCTTCTTAAAATATTTTAATTTATATTTCTTTCCTTTTACTTTGATGTGGAAAATAATAAACCCCCATTAGCAGTGCCAAAAAGAAATGAAAAGAGTAGAGTAAAGAAAAGAAACCATTTTTTTTTACCCAAAACAAGAAAAGTCCAAAAAAAATAAACGGGAAAAGAGAGGGTAGATTATACCCATTTCCCACCAAAACATTTTAGGGTTTTGCGTACCAAAACCCTAGCCACCGTCTCTTTCTCATAGCTGAGAAAGTCGCTCTGCATAAACTCTCTAGAATATACAGTACGAACAAATGCTCTCAAAAGCCCAATCTTTCTAAAGCGCGAAAGCAACAAACTGTCAAATAACCCTCAAAACTAGAGGTATGAAATCCCTAAACCTACTCTAAAAGTTCTATTTTTCTGAATTTTTATGCTTCCATCTAGCTATGTAAGAAAATTATGATTGACCCAGAAAATTTTTGAGCTTGAAAATTAAGAATCCTCAAATTAGTGTGCATCTGTATAAAAATATCACTGATTTATAGAAAATTTGTACTTGAGTTTATCATCTCATATTTGTATTCAATATCTATTGCTTTTACTCTCTTGTTTGCCGATTTGTCATGCTAATTCGGGTAATCAGCAAAAGGGTATCTTGTAGCATCTCTGATATGATTTCCCAACTCCATAACTTGTTTGTCTCTCCTGCTGTTTACGAAAAACCCTTCACAATACAAAGTCCTGTATCGATTAAAGTTCGATTCTTTCGACATTTTGTGCCTACATACGGCCCTAAACTATCAATTGCTAAATCCAATGAGTCACCTATTTCTCTTAATGCTTGCCGATTTTCGCGGGGCGCAAGGACTGAGGCGCAAGTTGCTCTATTTGATTACTTGCATGGCACTAGAGGGTTTCAGTTCACAGATGCTGAGCACATTAGCAAGAACTCGCCACAGTTTCTTCAGAACTTGCTGTCCAAGGTAGATAATGAGCAAGATGTTTCACGGACATTATCAAGATTCTTTCGGTACAATCCCATTAATGAGTTTGAGCCTTTCTTGGAGAGTTTGGGTTTGGCCCCATCTGAATTTGCATCATTTCTACCACGTAACTTGATCTTTCTAGGGGATGATCATGTCATGCTTGAAAACTTCCATGTTCTTTGTGATTTTGGGATTCCTCGAAGTAAGATTGGAAAGTTGTTTAAGGAAGCAAATGAGATATTCAGATACGAATATGGAATATTGGCCATGAAACTTAGGGCTTATGAAGAACTAGGTTTGAGTAAATCCACAGTTATAAAGCTGGTAATTTGCTGCCCTTCACTTTTTGTTGGTGGTGTAAACATTGAATTTGCTGCGGTTCATGAAAGGCTGAAAGGATTGGGGTTTGGTAAAGACTGGGCTTTAGGGTATTTATCTGACAAAAGAACTTATAATTGGAGTAGAATGCTCGACACAATGAATTTTCTTGCTGAAGTTGGTTACAATGAGATGCAGATGGGACTTTTGTTTAAGACAAATCCTGCATTACTGTTTGAAGTTTCCGGGAAAATGATATATGTATTGATTTGCCGATTACTCAAGTTGGGTCTTAATATGAGTGAAGTTTATGCTTTGATCTTACAAAATCCTCAGATTTTATCTGCAAAGAGCGCAAAAAATCTTTGTAAAGCAGTATATTTTCTGTTTGGAATAGGAATGGATACAAAAGCTATAGCCAAAATTGTGACTACTCAAATGCATTCTCTTGGTTCACATCCTTTGAAAGGTCCCAAGACTGTCTTGAAAAGTTTAAAGGTTGACAGGGGTACATTATGTAAAATTATCGAGGACGATCCTTCAAAGTTGATCAGTTTGGCTTCTAAAGTGAATACAAGCATCAAACAGGCTGAGCTCCAGAATCCAAGTAAATTTTTGGAGAAAACAACATTTTTGTTGAGATTAGGTTATACTGAAAACTCAGAAGAAATGACAAAAGCCTTGAAACAGTTCCGAGGCAGAGGAGACCAGTTACAGGAGAGGTTTGATTGCCTGGTAGAAGCTGGTTTGGACTACAATGTTGTATCAAGTATGATTAAACAGGCCCCATCGGTGCTAAACCAGTCCAAAGAGGTGCTAGAGAAAAAGATTGATTGTTTGAGGAGCTGTTTAGGTTACCCACCAGAATCTATTGCGGGATTTCCATCATACTTGTGTTACGATATTGGGAGAATCAACCTTAGGTTTTCTATGTATGTGTGGCTAAGGCAGAGAGGTGCAGTAAAGTCCATGTTATCCGTAAGCACACTAATTGCATCTTCAGATGCCCGATTTGTAAAATATTTTGTTGATTGTCATCCTGAAGGTCCTCTTGTGTGGGAAAGTATTAAAAAATCAATTCCTTCAAGCTAAAGATCAATTCTATACCCTTTTTTTCTTTTTTCCAAATATTATACATATAATTTACAAAAGGATTTTGATTTTTGATGACCCTGCTTTTTGCTCACAACTTCTTAGCTTGTCATTGTAGTTTTAATTGTCTTCACTAGTGCATTTTTCACTTCAATTGTGTTTTGTTTGATTTTGGATTTTTCTTGTTGTGTCATACTTGCAGCTGTACAATATTCAAAGGATGCTCTCAAAACCACATGAAACCATGCTTTCTGGTTCATAGCTTAGCAATGAGATTTATCATATTTATGTTGGTTTTTTCTTTCCCAATATCATGGCTTAATTTGTAGGCTGTTTTGAAATGGCAAATTTAATTATGCTTTTCGGTTTGATGCCATTAGCAATAAAGGTTCATTTTGTTTCCTTCAGAATATCAAGACACTGTGCCTTCTCTTTATGTTGATCATGCCAGTGAAAGTTTTTGATCTTTTCTTTAGAAGCACCAGTCTATATTATATATCGGGAAAAATCACCTTTATCCCATTGTAGTTATCGTGTTTTTAGTAATTAGCTATTGGGCTTTTAAAATATTCAATTGACCCACTGTGATTTTTAAAAATGTACAATCAAGCCATTCCGTCCAATTTGACTAACAGACATCTAAAAAAAGTAGCTTGGTTATCCTACGTGGTTTTTTGAAAAAAAATAAATATTATGTGTGTTTGCTGACTGAGCTACCGTTCCGACCACCACACCACCACTCAAAAAGAGAAGAGCTCCAAAATCAATTTCCTTCACTAACTCTGTCTCTCTCATGGACGAGGAAACCCAATCCCAGCCCTAGCCTCAATCTCAACCACCGATGCGATCCCACTTCTCAACCACATTGATCTTTCCCAAAATCCCTCGAACACTTCCAAAATCTCTATACGTCCCCAGAAAATTAGAAAACTCTCATCCCGAGCCCCCAAAGACAAACTCACTACATTCGTCTCCGACGATGATAACTCATCAAAAGTCTTCACTAACACCATAACAACAACCAACACTGTCATCATCATCAACAAGAACATGAGGAGAAATCTTTCCAATCGGCCAGAGATTTGCCCAAAATTATAAAACTCTTATCAGCCGAGGGCGAAATTAGTCTTGCTCCGCGCCATCTCTGCGTCGCGGATCCACTACTTGCTAACATAATTGACACTCACCCGACACCCACGTTTGAATCCCACCACCTACCATTCCTAGCCTTAGCCAAATTAATTCTATACTAACAACTCGCGTACAAAGCCGACACCTCAATCTACACTCGATTTATGGCCTTATGCGATGGTGAAGAAGAAGTTTGCCCTGATGCCGTTCTATCCCTCACAACACACCAGCTCAAGCAAATTGGAGTCTCTGGAAGAAAATATATATTTTTGCTTAATGCTAATATATATTTTATTTTGTTTTTTGTTTTTTGTTTTTATGTTTAGTTATTAAAAAGTTTTAATATTATTTGTATTATTTGGAATTAATTTTAAAAATAAAAATAATTATTAAAAGAAAGGAAAAGATAAAAGGAAAAGAAAAAATTATATAGAAAATGAATTAAAATATTAATTTTAATTTTATTATTTTAATTATTTTTTTGCCACATAATTAATGATTTTTTTTATTTTTTGTTGAAATTAATATAATGTTGTAATAGATCTCATTGATATAAAATTTTGATATATTATTTGTATTATTTGGAGTTAATTTTAAAATAAAAATAATTATTAAAAGAAAGGAAAAGAAAAATTATAAAAAATAAATTAAAATATTAATTTTAATTTTATTATTATTTTAATTATTATTTTTTACCACATAATAATTTTATTATTTTATTTTTTTGTTTGAGAAGAAAAAATTATAAAGAAAATCTATTAAAAAATTATTTTGTTGTCGCCTAATTTTTTATTTTGTTGCCAAGCATATACCACGTAATTTTTTATTTTTTAAAAAAAAGACACGTAAGAAACTCAAGTAGATTTGTTAACGTCCGTTATTTAAATTGGTCGAAATGACTTGATTGTACATTTTTAAAAAATATAATAACACAATTGGATATTTTAAAAATATAATAACTAATTACTTAAAATACGAGAATTACAATAGAGTAAATGTGCTTTTTCCCATTAGTCAGCATTTAATATCACCGGTCTATATTCATGTATCTATGTCTGGTAGAATGTTCCGAGCCTCTATATAAATAGTGAGATTGTAAAGCAAACGAGGCAGCTGAAAAGTAATTAAAGAAGTATTATCCTCCTATCCTATGTGCCTTTCTCTCTTTGTGAGATTGTTTTGTTGAGTTTCTTAGTTCTCTACAACTTGTAGAGTGGTATTAAGAGACTGACCATTTGGGTTTTCAGGCAAATCTAAGCACAAGGAGTTAGTGGACCCTCCTTCCATCTTTCCTGTTCTCTTTAACTTTTTCTTTACTTACCAATTTTCGGTTGTGAAAAATCACTTCCCAAATATTGTTATTTTTAATAGATTAAATGGATAAAATATCAGCATATGCTAAACAGATTAAATTTATAATTTTACCAAAATAATAACCATACAGGGAATAATGAGTAAAAATATCCAACCACGAAACACCAAAATTTTACGTGAAAAACCCTCTAAAACTAAGATATAAAAATCATAGGACGATCTTCAAAAAATCCACTATAATAATATGAGAGAATACAAAGATATTTTAATTTGAGTACAAACTCAAATTATTTCACCCAATAACTATGTGATGGAACCCAAATAAAACACTTATTTATTTGAACTATCTTTCTCTCTCTATTTCCTAAGCTTTAGAAAAACTTTTTCTCTCTCTCTTTGAACTCTCAGATGTGAGTGTATTGATTTGTGTTGGTGTATCTAATCCCTTTCCTTAGCCTTCCTTTTATAGCCGAATGGAGGGGGAAGAAGTAAATGAAGTTGGTTGATTTTTCAAAGGGTCGGACAGAAGAATTTTCAAGGGGCGGGGAAGGTGGAAAATTCAAGGGGCGGGGGAGCATTAAATGGGTGAGGAACTTTTGACCAACAATCTCCCCATCCAAACCCATTAGAGGAGGTAATCTTTGTGACCCCGTCACTTGGATTCCATCCCGGCCAATTCCTTGCAAAATTCCAGCTTGTCACGAGTGACAACTTTTGTCAATATGTTTGAGGGATTCTCGTCGGTATGAACTTTCTTCACTTTCATCAATTCCTTTTCCATCACTTCTCGAAGCCAGTGATAACGAACATCAATATGCTTGGTCCGATTATGATACGTGGCATTCTTGGTCAAGTCAATTGCACTTTGACTATCACAATAAACCACATACTCATCTTGTTTTAAATCCAACTCTTGGAGAAACCGTTTTAACCACAACATCTCCTTGCCTGCTTCAGTAACTACGATGTATTCTGACTCAGTTGTAGACAAAGCAACACACTTTTACAACTTGGACTGCCATAATACTGCTCCCCCTGCAAAAGTAAACAAATACCCCGAAGTAGAATTCTTCTCTTCAGAACCTGCTATGTCTGCATCTGTAAAACCCTCCAAGACTGGACTTGTATCACCAAAACCCAAACATAAACCGGAAGTAACTTTCAAGTATCTGAGGATCCACTTAACTTCTTCCCAATGTTCTCTGCTAGGATTTGACAAATATGTGCTCACAACGCCAACTGCATGAGCAATATCTGGCCGTATACAAACCATTGCATACATAAGACTCCCTACAGCAAAGGAGTAGGGAACTGCTGCCATATCATCTCTCCCTTCCTTGGTAGAAGGACACATGCAATTTGTCAACTTAATATGACTAGCCAGTGGTGTGCTAACTGGTTTAGCATCACCCATGTTGAACCTTGCAAGCACCCTCTCAACATACTTCTCTTGTGACAACCACAACCTCTTGAGTTTCCTGTCACGAACAATCTTCATACCCAAAATCTGTTTAGCTGGACCTAAGTCCTTTATATCAAAGGACTTAAACAACTCATCCTTGAGCCTTCGAATCATATCAGCATCCTGCCCAACTATCAACATATCATCTACATATAGCAACAGAATTACAAAGTTACCATCTGAGAACTTCTTGACATACACACAATGATCTGCAATTGTTCTACTATAACCTTGATCCACCATAAATGAATCAAATTTCATGTACCACTGCATTGGGGCTTGTTTCAGGCCGTACAAACTTTTTTTCAGCTTGCAAACCAAGTGTCCTTTACCTTTAACTTCAAATCTCTCTGGTTGTTCCATGTAGATTTCTTCCTTCAAATCACCATGAAGAAAAGCAGTCTTCACATCCAATTGCTCAAGCTCAAGATCCATACTAGCTACTAACCCCAACACTACTCGAATAGAAGTCATCTTCACAACTAAAGAAAAAATCTCATCGAAGTCAATACCTTGCTTTTGAGCAAAACCTTTGATGACTAATCGAGCCTTGTACTTCACTAGTTTTTCACTATCCTTCTTAAGTTTAAACACCCACTTGTTCTTCAATACTTTCCTGCCCTTCAGAAGTGTAGTCAACTCATAGGTATGATTCTTGTGCAAAGAATCCATCTCATCTTGCATAGCTCTCAGCCAATTGCTTTTCTCCTTATGAGTTTTGACTTCCTGAAAATCCTCTGGCTCCCCCTCTTCAGCAACTAAAAGATATTCAGATGAAGGATATCTGACTGATGACACACGTTCTCTAGTGGATCTTCTTAGCCGAGGTTCTTCAGTGTCAGGTTTCTCCCCCTGATCAATACTCTCAGCATTTGACCCATCACCATCGTGCAAATCTGTTGTTGGTCGAAAAACCGATCACTAAACACGCGCAAGTATACGCGGTCTAACAAGTAATACAGTGATAAGGAAAGTGTCGAACCCACGAGGAACCATCACTAATATTTACCACGTACCGACTTTGTATCGCTAAAGTCTTATTCGAACAACAATTAATGGAAGTGTGATTAATCTAAGTATAACTAATTATCAAAGCAAGTAAATAGATAACGAATGGTAATCGAAGGAATTACAAGCTAAGGTTACAACACACAGGCATTCTGTCGAACACCTAGCGTGCTATGCTTCATCAAACTTTTTACCCTTCTCTCTTTGGTCTTAATGGTCATGACAATTTGTCGACCGAGAACACACAGGTGCTCATACACCTCTGTCGAGGTATGCACAAACATATCCTTTTCAGATCCACCCGATAGGGAATAGAACAGAAAAGAACGTCCAAGCTAGATAAAATCCTACACATGTCTATGCGAATTAATCATAATAAGAATTTAAGCATAAGTTCTCAAATAGGTCGCACGTGGCGCACAAATATATGTCTATTCTATGCAAAACTTATGCAGTCAAGACCCATAATCACATGTCAATATATTTAGGTGTAAATCTATAATCCTTCTTTCAATATCATGTAGATTACCAAAATCATCACTAATGTCTTAGCGAGAATCATTAAGCATGAATATATTAAACCAAACCATATGGTGCCAACCAAAGAGATAAGACAATCGATTTAAATAACAAAGGGTTCCATTATAACCTTAGAGCCAATACTCAGTTCATAGCTATTGAACAAAATATAAGTAGCAATAAAGACAACATTAATGGATTACAAAATCAGAGGAAATAAATGGATAAGAGGAAACTCTGTCAAGGCCCTTCAGTCTCCAAGCATTCCGCTTAAATCAAGCTTTCCAATCCGTGTAGCTCACTGCTCTTGTCGCTCCAAGGAAATCTCAGACTTCTCCCTAATCTATATTTACAGACATTAACTAAAAACTAGAGAGAGAAATTACAAAAGAGGAAGAAAAACTAAACTATTCTATCCTAAGCTATATTATGATGTATGATGTCTTCTTTAGCTAGGTCAAACCAAGCCCTTCTGTAACGCCCCCAAAACAGGTATACATCACCCATCTTGGGTCGCCAGATATCATGGTATAAAATTCAAATACAACTTAATTATACAACAGACGTGTAAAAATACGACAAAACATAGCTGAGAGTTTAAACAAGAATATTGTCATCTAGAAAATATCAACACTCAATGGTGTTCTCATTACAATTATTATCACATTATTCCGTAGAATAGTGAGGACTACTAAAGCCATTTATCCTGGACCATCACTCCATTCCCCGACTCGTCCCAGCTATATTCTCATTTCTGAAGAGAACAATGAAAGAAAGGGTGAGTTCAACTAGCCCAAAGAAGAAATATTATGACTAAGATAATGCGTATCACATTATCCTTAGCCTTCTACAAAGATAACAACCGATGAATACAATAGACAACAAGTTTTAGATCAACAACTGCAGTGAAATAAGCAATCCATTAGAAGAGTCAAGTAGAACATAAAATCTACTATCTTCTATGATTTAAAAAGTTTTTCATCAACTTTATCGCTGAGACTCGGCTTAATAAATAAAATCGAATCATCCCTGCACCACGGCCAATGATATTCATGTAATCATCAATGATCATGATTATACCGAATAATCCCTGGTCATAATCATACCAACAACTGTCCATCAATGAACTACATGGCAATGAGGACTTTTACCACATCATTCGTCACATTACAGTCATGATTATACCGAATAATCACTGGTTATAATCATACCAAGTCCATCTATGCATGTAAGCCAAAGATGACTTTAATCACAATATAAGCATGAGGATGATGACAATGACATAATAATTCAATAAAACAAGTTCAAGGATAAATTTTAAAGATTTATAATTTAATTTATCCAGAAATCAATAACGTCCAAATTGTCAACATGATACTGGTTAGTGGGGTAAAATTCAAGAAAAATATTCACGTACCAAAAATAATTTGGACAGAAAAGAAATATATTTTTCGGGAGAATAGTACCCCTTGAATAGTACTTCGGAAATAGTACCCCATGAATAGTACCCCGTGAATAGTACCCCGACACGAAAAAGTGCCTCAAATACTCGAGTGAATGATACTAGAGTGAATAGTAATCGGGTGAATAGTAACCCGTGAATAGTAACTCGTGAATAGTACTCGATACAAAAAGTGTCCCAATACCCGAGTGAATAATACTAGAGTGAATAAGTAACCCATGAATAGTAACTCAGTAAAAGAAAAATACCAAAGAAAATGATATTCCATGATTTAGTACAAAAGAAATGATATCTCATACGAAGTATAATAGAATATACTGAAATCGCAAATGGATTTTCACCGCCATGCAGTAATCCACGTATGATGATCATTTTCACAATTTAATAAATAATGAATACGAAAGGACATTCACCATGCATGCGGTAATCCACATAGATGTGTTATTCTAATGTAATAATAAAGAACGGAATAACGTAAGAATTCACCAGTGCATGCGATAGACCGCACGCATATGTTATTCCCAAATGTAATAATAAAGAATGGAACCAAGTCATACATAATCCGCATTGCATGTGATATTCTAATGTAATAATAAAGAATGGAACCAAGTCATGCGTAATCCGCATGCATGGATATTCCAATGTAATAATAAAGAATGGAATAACAATAGAATTCATCGTGGCATGTGATAATCGATGCATACGTGTTATTCCAACAAAATAATAAAGAATAGAATAACGTAAGAATTTTACCATGTATGCGGTGCTTGAAAGACAAAGTTATTCCAACATAATAATAAAGAATGAATTAACAACCCTTACGTAGTATTGAAAGAAAATAACTCTCTTCATGAATACGAAAAGAATAATAACCCTTACCTTAGAAGAAAAATCGGATACCGGGAATAAATGAGGTAAAGAAACTTCTCTTCTTCTTTATCTCTATAATTTCTCTCTATAATAATTGATCTATAGCTTTAGTGAATTGATGAGAAATGAAGGAAGAATGAGCTTCTATTTATAGGGAAATATAGTTTCGATAATTGCACGTTTTGGGGATCGAAATATTACAATATAATACCTTCCTCTTTTTCTTCATTTTTAATCTAGTCCTGCAAGTATTATCAAACTTGCACCACCTCCCCTAATAGTAAATCATGTGAATCAATAGTTCTAGACATGTGAAAATACTAATTACAGTATAGTACCTTCATCTCTACCTCTATTTTTAACTTAGTCATGCAAGTATTATCAATCTTACACCAACTCCCATAATAGTAAGTGAATGTGAATCAATAATACACACATGTGAATAAATAGTTATAATCATGTGAATCAATAGCAATTAATTGCTCATTTATCCGGTTAATTATCCGATTGGTCAATATAACCTCCAGACACCAATTATTATCGAAATAAATGTCGATTTTCACTAACACTAATAATTTCAACACAATGAAACTATCGATTTCATCTTTAATCAACACGAACTTATTCATCATTAATATTATAATTCACAATATTTAATAACCAGGTCGTTCCCAGGAAAGTGGGGGCTTTCCGATAAGGATTCTCCTTATTGGCGCGCAATTAGGTGACCAAACCTCTCCTTGACAGAACTTCTAGACATTGTCAATATTGTAAATAATAATATGAATAACTTTGCCGTCTCAATTATTGATTTAATAATATAACATATTATACAAATGATGTGAGACCCGAATTTTATGAAATGAAAGTATTCAATTTTCTTATAATTATTCTATTTAGTAAATGGTTAAATTGATAAAAGGTTAAAGTTAAAGGTGATATGTGAAAATTTTTCAAAGTATGCAAGTTGTTATAAAATATTCGTTTGGTCGGGGAATATTCTTTTTGTCGGGGAATATCCATAGGACGGCACAATCATTGGTGGATTCCATAATTGAAGTATTGTCGTAGTAAGAAAATGACAAAATTATCTTTTTATAAAAATAACAAATGAAAAGTGTTACCGTTAAAACCGCTGAACTACTACTCGGTAGTAAAAGTATACGAATGAATACGCGTGGTTGCATAAGAACACACGATATTGATTATTGATGCTTACGTGAGAAGTCACTCGCTTATACTCAATTATTGCTACAATAATTATCGTGATCATATCTCTCATATTATTGATTCAATTATTGTCACAAAGATCATCTCGTATAATATGTTATATTATTAAATCAATAATTTAGACGGCAAAGTTATTCATATTATTATTTACAATATTGACAATGTCTAGAAGTTCTGTCAAGGAGAGGTTTAGTCACCTAATTGCACTCTAATAAGGAGAAATCCTTATCGGAAAGCCCCCTCTTTCCTGGGAACGACCTGGTTATTAAATATTGTGCGTTATAATATTAATGATGAATGTTATTAAAAAATCAAATTTGAGTTCGAAGTTGAATTTGGAGACGCGGACGTGATATTTGAGTCCGGAACGACAAAATTAGTAGAAATAGACTAAAACCCCAAATTTTGTCGGGGTTGACTTTTTGGTTAAAAAAGTCAACAGTTGACTTTCAAAAAAAGTCAAACTTTGAAATTTCAAAAATGGAATTTTTGAGAAAAATATTTCCATTGTGTTGGGATTGTTAGTGTTAGTGGAAATCGACATTTATTTCGATAGTAATTGATGTCTGGAGGTTATATTGACCAATCGGGTAATTAATCAAATAAATGAGCAATTAATTGCTATTAATTCACATGATTATAACTATTTGTTCACATTTTTGTACTATTGATTCACATTCTTGTACTATTAGGGGAGTTGTTGCAAGATTGATAATACTTGCATGACTAAGTTAAAAATGGAGGTATAGATGGAGGAACTATACTGTAATTCGTATTTTTACATGATTATAACTATTGATTCACATTATTTACTATTAGGGGAGGTGGTGCAAGTTTGATAATACTTGCAGGACTAAATTAAAAATAAAAGAAAAATTGAAGGTATTGTACTGTAATATTTCGAGCCCCAAAATATGCAATTATCGAAACTATATTTTCCTATAAATAGAAGCTCATTCTTCCTTCATTTCTCACCAATTCACTAAAGCTTTAGATCAATTATTATAGAGAGAAATTATAGAGAGAAAGAAGAAGAGAAGTCTGCTACCTCACTATTCCAGTATCCAGTCTTTTTTTGAGGTAAGGGGTATTATTTCTTTCGTATTCATGAAGAGAACTATTGTTATTCCATTCCTTATTATTCTGTTGGAATAACTTGTATACGCGGACTACCGTATACATGGTGAAATTCTTCTGTTATTCCATTCTTTATTATTATGTTGAATATCCTCGTCTGCGGATTATTACGCACGACCGGTTCCATTCTTTATTATTCTGTTGAATAACTCGTCTGCAAGTACGCTATCGCATGCCTGGTGAATTCTATTGTTATTCCATTCTTTGTTATTCTATTGAAATATCCTGTCTGTGCGGATTACACATGACCTGGTTCCATTCTTTATTATTCTGTTGGAATATCCTGTTTGTGCGGATTACGCATGACCTAGTTCCATTCTTTATTATTTTATTGGGAATAACCTGTCTATGCGGTCTACCGCATGCATGGTGAATTGTTCTGTTATTCCATTCTTTATTATTCTGTTGGAATAACCTGTCTATGTAGACTACCGCATGCATGGTGTATGATCCTTCGTATTCATTCCTTATTAAATTGTGGAAATGATCTGTCTACGTGGATTACCGCATGGCGGGTGCAAATCTATTTGCAGTTTCGTAATTTTTCTGACCCTCAAAAATTCTGGAAAAATTTTAAATGATAATTTGATGAGTTTTCTATATTGTGTCCAAAGATGGCGATTTTTGGAAGTATAAATTAAGAGTTATGGATTTTATGGGAAAAGACTATTTTAAAAGTAAACCCTTATAACTCCTTATGATTAACTCCAAAATTGGTGAAATTTTTATTGAGAGTACATGTATATAACAGGAGTATACCCTGTAAATTTCAAAATTTTTGAACAAAAGTACAATTTATGATAAATGTCTAAATATTCGGTAGTTTTGGCCATATAAAAAATAGTAAATGAATTTTAAAAATTTCGAAAAAAATATATGTTCAATATGGGACTATATTCCGTTAAATCCTAGAAAAGAAATATTTTTGGGACTGATTTGGTATTTTTCATAAAAATGAACTAGTTATGAGTAAATGAATTAAATATGTTATGTGAATTAACAAAATTAGAAAATAGGATTTTATGGCTTGGAAATCCTATATAGGGTATATGCAAATTTTTGATGAGGGATTTGATCATTGGTGATGAAATCTTATGAGTATGACATTTTTGAATGATTAAATGCATTATTTGGTAAAGTGTAAATAATTGAAATAAATTATTTATAAGTTTAAGAAGTGATTAAAATATTGTTATAATATTAATAATATTAGATTATGAGTTTATTAAGTGATTGATAATATTTGGATAAATTTAAAGTCTTTAATATTTATCCTTATTTTCGCTTTTGATTAATGCTTATATCATCACATCATCCTCATGCTTATATTATGATGAAAGTCATCTTTGCTTACGTGCAAAGATGGATCGTTAATCATTGGTTTTACAAATTGAATATCTTTGCTTACGTGCAAAGATGGATCGTTGATTATTGGTTTTACAATTGTATATCTTTGGCTTACGTGCAAAGATGAACTATCGATTGATGAGTATCTTTCGCATATGTGCATAGATGAACCGCTTATTGGTATAATTATGACCAGGATCATTCGGGTATAATCATGACCCGTAATGCTATAGATGATGTGGTAAAAGTCCTCATTGGCCCGTAGTGCATTAATGGACAGTTATTGGTATGATTATAACCATGGATTATTCAGTATAATCATGACCATTGATGGTTACATGAATATCCTTGGTCAGAAGTGTGTGGATGATTCGATGATGTGAATTATTTATTGTCGAGTCTCAAATGATAAAATATTGATTATGCACTTTTAATTCGTAAAAGATAGTAGATATCATGCTCTACTTGACTCTTCTAAAATACAGTTGTATGTCTTTGGCCTGTAGTGCAAAGAATAAATTGTTAATGAATATCTTTGGTCGTAGTGCAAAGATGAATTTATTAGTATGATTATGAGCAGAAATTGTGATTTGGTATAACCATGATTTTTGATGTTTCAGGTGAAGACAGGTGATGAGAGTTCTTTTTTTGTATAACAAAGAACTGTTGATGAGTATTACAGGAATGAAATATTAACAATGGACTTTTAATCTAGAAGATAGTAGATTTTATGCTCTACTTGACTCTTCTAATGGATTGCTTATTTCCGCTGCAGTTGTTGATCTAAAACTTGTTGTCTATTTATTCTATTAGTTGTTATACTGTTGAAGGCTAAGGATAATTTATTCTGCATTATTTTAGTCATAATATTTCTTACTGCGCTAGTTGAGCTCACCCTTTCTTTCATTGTTCTCTTGTGAAATGAGAATATAGCCGGACGAGCCTGGGAATGGGAGTGATGGTCCAGATAAATGGCTTTAGTAGTCCTCACTCACTATTCTACGTAATAATGTGATAATAATTGTAATGAGGACTCCATTGAGTGTGGATATTGTCTAGAAGGCAATATTCGTGTTTAAACTCTCAGCTATGTTTTGTCGTATTTTGCACGACAGTTCAACAGTTGTATAAATGAAGTTTGTATTTGATTTTTATAGAGTGATATCTGGTGACTCAGAATGAGTCATGTGGACCTATTTTTGGGGCGTCACAAATGATACTGTGACAATAATTGAATCAATAATATGAGAGATATGATGCAACAATTATCAGAGTAATAATTAAGTATAATCCGAGTGACTTCTTACGTAAGCATCAATAATCAATACCGTAGTTACTATGCAACCACGCCAGACATCGTAGACTTTTTTACTACCGGGTAGTTCAACAGCTTTAATTGGTAACACTTTTTTGCTTATAAAATGATAATTCATTGCTTTTCTAACTACGACAATACTTCCATTGTAGGTCCACCAATGATTGTGCCGCCGCATTTAATATTCCCCGACAAAAGAATATTCTATAAAAACTTGCATACTTTGCAAAATTTTCACATATCACCCTTAACTTTAACCTTTAACCATTTACGAAATAAAATAATAATTATAAAAAAATTGAATACTTTTATTTCATAAAATTTGGGATCTTACACCTTCTCTGCCTTGGCACCGAGCTCATACAACATATGCGGGCAATCGACTTTATAGGTGGCGCCATTGTGGCGCACGTCGCCTTGAAAACAACTGAGTTCATACAGCAGTGATGCGAAGTTAATGAAGGAACCATGGCGCTGCAACGCCGGGATGACATCAACAAGACATAAGGGTTGTGCTGCAGCGCGAACACAAGGCTTGGCATTGGCGCCACGGCTCCAGTGTATGAAATTTGTCCGATTTGTCCCCTGAAAGCTAGAAAAGTCCTGTAAAGCCCTGCAATACGTCGGTTAAGCATAATAACACTATAATCATATAAAACTATATAAAATTTATGAAGATCAGGAAGCTATTTAAGCTATAAAATATCTGATTCACGGGTATAAATCCCACTCATCATCTGTATCAGTCATATCTTCATTCTGACCTCCTTCTCCAACTGTGGCATTCTGTACTGGAGAAGGAACTCCGCTGAGATCTGGAACTCTATTATCTCTGGGTTGTGTAGCATTATCAAAATTCTCATAATTTTGGTGCTCATGAAACACCACATCTCTGCTCTTGAATAATTTTCTCTGCACTGGATCCCATAATCGATATCCAAACTTTGCATCTCCATAGCCAACAAACACACATGAAGTAGATTTGCCATCAAGTTTCGATCTTTGTTCCTTAGGGATATATGCAAAAGCCTTGCACCCAAATACCCTCAAATAAGAATAAGACAAATCTTTACCACTCCAAATCTTTTTTGGAATCTGAAAATCCAACGGTGTTGATGGAGATCTATTAATCAGGTAACAAGCAGTACGAACAGTTTCACCCCAGAATGACTTATGCAGTTTAGTCATTCTCAACACGCATCGCACTCTATCAATAATAGTGCAGTTCATTCTCTCAACCACATCATTATGCTGTGGGGTACCAGGAACAGTCTGTTCATGCCGAATGCCATGTTTACTATAATATTCAGCAAACTCCTTTGAAGTGTATTGCCCTCCGTTGTCATTACGAAGACACTTCAACGATTTTCCAGTCTCCCTTTCAACCATAGCATGAAAATACCTGGTCTTTTGTTCTTAACAAAAATACTCACACCTTCCGTGAAGCATCATCAATAAAGGTAACAAAGTACTTATTTCCACCCAAAGACTCAACCTCAATGGGTCCACATACATCAGAATATACTCTCTCTAGTAGCTCTGATTTTTTTTTAGTTGAACTACTAAAAGAAACTCTATGTTGTTTCCCAAACAAATAATAGTTACAAGGGCTTAAAACAGGAGTGACCTTTTTGCTAATAAGTGCAACCCTTTCTCACTCGTGTGGCCAAGCCTCTTATGCCATAAGTTTGGTGAAGAGTCATCCTCAACTGCATTCAATTCACTAGAACACACTTTCACATGAGTCTTGTATAATGAACAACAAGCAACTCCTCTTGCAATCACCATAGAGCCCTTGGTAAACTTCCTCTTTCCATTACCAAAGTGATTTTCATAGCCTTCTCTGTCCAAGGCCATGCCAGAAATTAAGTTGAGACGTAAATTAGGAACGTGTCTAACATCCCTCAAGGAAACAGTGCAACCAACACTTGTCTGAATACAAACATCACCAATTCCAATAATCTTGGACTGATTAGTATTTCCCATTCTCACTTACCCAAAGTCTCCAGCTTTGTATGTTGTGAAAAATTCTCTCTTAGGTGTAGCATGATATGAGGCACCAGTATCAACCACCCAATCAACTTTCTGATCATCAACATGCAAGCATTATTCTTCCCCAAATGAAAGAATCACAACATCTTCGGTAATTGTGGCAGCAGTGTTTTTCTCATCAACCTTTCCCTGCTTACCATTTTTCTGTTTGTCTAACTAGATTCTGTAATTTCTCTTGTAATGACCTTCCTTATTACAATGGAAGCATCTATACGTTTCACCTTGTCTGGTCTTTGACTTGCTCCTATAATTTTTGCTCTTGTTGCGACTTTTATCTCCTTTGTGAGATCCCCTAAAATTGGTTCTGCCCCTGTTCTCTATGACAAAAGCATGTGTCTCAAAATTTACGCCTTGGTCTTTTCACCTTGTCTCCTCATTATGAAGACTGTCATTGACCATCTACATAGTCATTTTTTCTTCTGGAGCTGAATTGCTTAGAGACACCACCAAAGTCTCCCACCTGTTTGGCAAAGAACTGATAAGCAACAAAGCCTGAATCTCATCATCAAGATTCAACTTCATGGTGGACAACTGGTTCACCAAACCTTAGAACTCACTCATATGCTCCGACACACTGCTCCCGTCCTTGAACTTTAGATTCATAATTTTTCGAATGACAAAAGTTTTATTTTGTGCATTTTTCTTCTCGTACATAGACTATAGTGTTGTCCATAAAGTGTGAGCATCCGTCTCCTGCGAAGCATGGTGGAACAAAGTTTGATCAATCCACTGCCGGATGTGACCAATAGTCTTCCTATTCATTTTATTCCAATCAGCCTCAGACTAATTCGTGGGCTTATTTCCCTTGAGCTCCAATGGATCATACAAATCCTTGCAATAAAGGATATCCTCCATTCTGAGCTTCCAGATCGAAAAATTTGAAGAGGTTAATTTAATCATGGCTCCGACTGATTCCTCCATAAAATTTATCAAAAAAACAACCGAGTAAATAACCTTAGCTCTGATACTAGTTGTTGGAAAAAATCACCTCCCAAATACTGTTGTCTTTGATAAATTAAATGGATAAAATATCAACACATGCCAAACAGATTAAATTTGCAGTTGCACCAAAATAATAACCATGCATGAAATAATGAGTAAAAATATCCAACCACGAGACACCAAGATTTTACGTGGAAAACCCTCTAAAACTAAGAGGTAAAAACCACAGGACTATAATAATATGAGAGAATACAAAGATATCTTAATTTGAGTACAAACTCAAATTACTTCACTACAATAATTATGTGATGGAACCCAAATAAAACATATATTTATTTGAACTATCTTTCTCTCTCTATTTCCTAAACTTTAGAAAAGCTTTTTTTTCTCTCTCTTTGAACTCTCGGATAAGAGTATTGATTTGTGTTGGTGTATCTAATCCCTTTCCTTAGACTTCCTTTTCCTTTTATAACTGAATGGAGGGGAAGAAGTAAATGAAGTTGGTTGATTTTTCAAAGGGTCCGACGAAAGAATTTTCAAAGGACGGGGAAGGTGGAAAATTCAATGGGCGGGGAGCATTAAATGGGGGAGGAACTTTTGACCAACATTCTCCCACCAACGCACTGCATTAGTTGGTGTCAGAACAATAGTTACTTTCCTAAATAAAAAAAATGGCTAAGCGAAGAACTGCTCATATTCAAACTGTTATTGAGCGCGACGTTATAGCCCAAATAAAAGAAAGCCATAGCACGACATGAAACTCAATACGGTGAACTAATGCGCATGATGGAAGAATTACGACTTGGATTTCAGCAACGACAAACATTCCAACAACAATTAAGGCCTCCACATCAAAATTTTACCCCTCAACAAGATTACGAGAAGGATTGGGAGGATTTTTTGGTTAGAAATGACCACCGCCTCCACAAGCTCCACTAAGGGGAAGATGCAAAATCAACCAAAGTAGATGGGACGCCGGGTTGAAACTCGATATCCCAAAATTTCATGGTGGAATGCAACCAGAGGATCTATTGGATTGGTTAGCTATAGTGGAGGAAATCTTGGACTTTAAAGAGGTCCCGGAAGATAAAGGAGTTGGCTTAGTAGCTACATGTTTACGGGGAAAAGCCTCTGCTTGGTGGCAGCAATTAAAGGCTACTCGAACGCGCAAAGGCAAACCAAAAATTGAATCATGGTCACAATTATGTAAGATCCTTGTATCATCAAGTTCAACACATTCGATAAGGAAACATGACCGTGGACATGTATACGGAGGAA
Organism: Panax ginseng; assembly: GCA_020205605.1. Lineage (NCBI taxonomy): Eukaryota > Viridiplantae > Streptophyta > Magnoliopsida > Apiales > Araliaceae > Panax > Panax ginseng. Next base: position 28,996,922 of record CM035131.1, on the reverse strand, counting down.
TTCTACAATCTAATTATCCGTAATGGGTTGCTGGAGACTGAGGAGCAATTGGTTGCTCTTTATATTGGGGGCTTACGTCAAAACATTCAGGATTACCTCAATTTATATGACCCATTTACTTTATCGGAGGCCCATCAGCAAAAAACACTACATGTGGAGAAGCAAAGTAGCTACGCAATACACCAATTGGAGTTCTTCCACAACAACCCCTAAAGCGACTTCAAAAGGGGGTGTCCCCACTACTAAAGTTTCTAAAACTATATCAGACGATACGAGTGCTAAGTCATCTACCTTTGTGGGTCGATGTCACAAATGTGGAGAACTTGGGCGTTAGTGAATGTCGAAAGTTGGACCGTGTTGTTAAGAATTTATTTGTTGATAATGAAGATGAGGATGATGATTCTCTTGACGCCAATCAAGAAGTAGTTTATGATGATGATGAAAATCACAATAAAGAGGAAGTGCTTCATGGGGATCAAGGTGAAGCCTTAATTATCATAAGGGCTTGTCTCACCTAAATTTGAAGACAATGATCGGTGGCTGCGCAATAACATATTTCACAGCTCTTGCACCTGAAAAAATTAAAACCAATACAGATTAAAAGAAACAAGAATTTGACACGGGTATTCCCTGTCCTTAAGGTGTTTATTGCCCCTTACCACTAATTCATCTCTAGGATATATGTCAAGTCTTTTCTAATTTTCAGTGATAGCAACTCACTAAAAATCTCAATTTTTATGTTACTTTGTAAAGGTTTGATTTGCAGAAAAAAGATAGCAAGACTGTTCAGTTTTTTTAAAACTGATTAAAACTGAATTGTTAATTAAACATCAGTTTACAAAGTAAATAATGTATTAATCACAAATCAGTTTATTTTGTATCCATAATAATTAAAGGTTCAATGAATCTGGTTCAAGATAAAAAGTTGGCTCTTGGCTCGGGCGAGGCTCCTAGCGACGATGCGCACATGCAAAGTGCAAAGTGGGCCTAAAGCGCCTAATGCGATTTTTGATGACCAACTCAAGACCACCCACCCCCCACACTTTTCGGTCACAAGTTGTTGTGAGATCCCGAATTTTATGAAATGAAAGTATTCAATTCTCTTATAATTATTATTTTATTTAGTAAGTGGTTAAATTGATAAAGGGTTAAAGTTAAGGGTGATATGTGAAAAATTTTCAAAGTAAATAAATTGTCATAAAATAATCGGTGATAAAAGTACAAAGAATACGCTGTGGTTGCATAAGAGTATCACACTAAGATTGATTATTGATGCTTACGTGAGAGTCACTCAGTTATACTCAATTATTGCTACACTAATTGCTGCATCATATCTCTCATATTATTGATTCAATTATTGTCACAGTATCATCTGCATAATATGATATATTATTAAATCAATAATTGAGACGACAAAGTTATTCATATTATTATTTGTAATATTGACAATGTCTAGAAGTTCATAAATGAGAGGTTAGATAATCTAATCATAAGGCGCCAATAGGAGAAAAATCCTTATCTAAAGCCCCTCTTTCCGGGAACGACTTTGATTGTTAAATATTGTGAGTTATAATATTAATGATGAATAAGTTCGTGTTGATTAAAGATAAAATTGATAGTTCCATTGTGTGGGAATTATTAGTGTTAGTGGAAATCGACATTTATTTCGATAATAATTGATGTCTGGAGATTATATTGACCAATAGGGTAATTAACCGGATAAATGAGCAATTAATTGCTATTAATTCACATGTTTATAACTATGTGTTCACATGTGTGTACTATTGATTCACATGATTTACTATTAGGGGAGTTGGTGCAAGATTGATAATACTTGCATGACTAAATTAAAAATAGAGGTATAGATGAAGGTAATATACTGTAATTAGTTTTTTCACATGATTATACTATTGAGTTACATGAATGAATTATTAATTCACATGATTTACTATTAGGGGAGGTGGTGCAAGTTTGATAATACTTGCAGGACTAAATTAAAAATGAAGAAAAAGAGGAAGGTATTATACTGTAATATTTCGAGCCCCAAAATGTGCAATTATTGAAACTATATTTTCCTATAAATAGAAGCTCATTCTTCCTTCATTTCTCACCAATTCACTAAGTTTCACAAGAGCAATTATTATAGAGAAATTATAGAGAGAAAGAAGAAGAGAAGTCTGCTCACTATTCCAGTATCCAGTTTTTTTCTAAAGTAAGAGATATCATTATTGTGGTAAGGGGTATTATTTCTTTCGTATTCATGAAGAGAGTTAATTTCTTTTAATATTCGTAAGGGTTGTTATTACATTCTTTATTATTCTGTTGGAATAAGCTTTCTACGCGGACTACCGCATGCATGTTGAATTCTTCTGTTATTCCATTCTTTATTATTCTGTTGGAATAACCTGTCTACGCGGACTACCGCATGCATGGTGAATTCTTCTGTTATTCTATTCTTTATTATTGTATTGGAATAACCTGTCTACGCGGACTACCGCATGCATGGTAAAATTCTTTTGTTGTTCTATTCTTTATTATTCTGTTGGAATAACCTGTCTACGCGGACTACCGTATGCATGGTGAAATTCTTCTGTTATTCTATTCTTTATTATTCTGTTGGAATAACCTGTCTACGCGGACTACCGTATTTATGGTGAATGTCCCTTCGTATTCATTCTTTATTAAATTGTGGAAATCATCTGTCTACGTGGATTACCGCATGGCGGGTGAAAATCCATTTGTATTTTCGTAATTATTCTGTCCCTCAAAAATTCTGAAAAAATTGGAAATGATAATTTGTTTAATTTCGAGATTGTGTCCAAAAATGGCGATTTTTTGATGTATAGATTAGGGGTTATGAATTTTATGGGAAAAGACTATTTTAAAAGTAAACCCTTATAACTCCTTGTGGTTAACTCCAAAATTAGTGAAATTTTTATTGGAAGTACATGTATATCACATGAGTATACCCTGTAAATTTCAGATTTTTTGGACAAAAGTACGGTTTATGATAAATGTCTAAATATTCGGCTTTCACCCGCCATGCGATAATCCACGTAGACAGATCATTTCCACAATTTAATAAAGAATGAATAAGAAGGATCATTCATCATGTCTGCGGTATTCCACATAGACAGGTTATTCCAACAGAATAATAAAGAATGGAATAACAGAAGAATTCACCATGCATGCGATAGACTGCACATATAGGTTATTCCCAATAGAATGATAAAGAATGGAACCAGGTCATGCGTAATCCGCACAAACAGGATATTCCAACAGAATAATAAAGAATGGAATAACAATGTAATTCACCGTGCATGCGATAGACCACAAAGACAAAGTTATTCCAATGTAATAATAAAGAATGGAACTGTGTCATGCGAATCCGCATGCATGTGATATTCCAAATGTAATAATAAAGAATGGAATAACAACAGAATTCACTGTGCATGCGATAGATCAGATGATAAAGTTATTCCAATGTAATAATAAAGAATGGAATAATGTAAGAATTTCACCATGTATGCGGTACTTGATGTATGCAGTCATTCCAACATAATAATAAAGAGTGAATAAAACCCTTACGAGTATTGAAAGAAAATAACTCGCTCATGAATACGAAACAATAATACCCCTTACCTCGTAAGAAACTGGATACTGAATAAAGAGGTAGCAGACTTTCTCTTCTTTCTCTCTATAACTTCTCTCTATAATAATTGCTTTCTATAGCTTTAGTGAATTGGTGAAAAATAATGAAGGAATGAGCTTTATTTATAGAAAAATATAATTTCGATAATTGCACGCTTGGGGCTCTCAAATATTACAAAGATAATACCTTCATCTTTTCTTTCATTTTTAATTTAGTCATGCAAGTATTATCAAACTCAACATAACCTCTCCTAATAGTAAATTATGTGAATCAATAAGAAATCATGTGACTCAATAGTTCTAATCATGTGAAAATACTTAATTATAGTATAGTACTTATTTATATTTGTAAACCCCAAATTTTACTTAATAAAGATTTAATTTTCTCGAAATATTTTTTTGAATATTATGGTGTGGATTTGAGATAATGTTATAGTTGTGGGTAATATTTATAAATTTTGAAAAGTATGCAAGTTGTTGTATAATATTCGTTTGGTCGGGGAATATTTTTTTGTCGGGGAATATCCGCATTTACCAGACAATCATTGGTGGACCCCATTAACGGAATTATTGTTTGATTAAAAACGACAAAAATATTTTTTATAAAAATAACTACGGAAGTTTTACCGTTAAAACTGCTGAACTACTCAAGAAGTAAAAGTACGATGAATCTGGCGTGGTTGCATAAGAATACACCGGTATTGATTATTGATGCTTGCGTGAGAAGTCACCCGCGATTTTGTTCAATTATTGCTTCAGTAATTGTTGCATAGTATCTCACGTTATTTGATTCAATTATTGTCGATATTTTATATATTATTAAATTAATGATTGAGATGGCATAGTTATTAATATTATTATTTGCAATATTAACGATGTCTAGAAGTTACGCCAATGAGAGGTTTGGTCACCTAATCATGCGCCCAATAGAGAGAAATCTTTATTGAAAGCCCCTCTTCCGGAAACGACACAGTCGATTAATAGTGTGAATTATAATAATGATGATAAATGTTGATAAATATATTGAGGTGTCTTCTTATGAAGTCACTAAGTTTATATATATATTATATATATAAATTTTGTTTTATTAGTATTATTAATGTAATAAAATGTAAAAGCTTTTATATAAAAATAATACTTTTATAAAATTATTTATTTTATTAGACTATAAATAGAATATATTATATTCTATTATGCATAGTAAAATATTTTTATATAAAATAGAATACTTTTATAAAGTTATTTGTTTTGTTAGACTATAAATAGAATATATTATATTCTATTATGCATAATGCTTTGCATAGTAAAATCTTTTTATATAAAATGTAATACTTTTATAAAATTATTTGTTTTATTAGATAATAATTAGAATTTATTATATTTTATTATGCATAGTGCTGCGTATAGTATTTTGCATAGTAAAAAATCTTTTTATATAAAATAGAATACTTTTATAAATTTATTTGTTTTATTAGACAATAATTAGAATATATTATATTTTATTATGCATAATATTTGCATAATACCTGCATAGTGTTTGCATAGTAAAATTTTTTTATATAAAATAGAATACTTTTATAACGTTATTTATTTTATTAGACTATAAATAGAATATATTATATTTTATTTAAAAGATTTTATTTTATTAGAATATTTTATTAACACTGCATAGTAAATCAATATGGACCGTCCGTTTAAAAGTAAATCAATCTAAACCGTTCATGAATTAGTTACTATTCAGTCCATTCTCCTATAAATAGAAGCTCATTCCTTCATTATTTCTTACGAATTCACTGAAACTCTAGAGAGAAAAACTATAGAGAGAAAGAAGAAAAGTATTCTACTACTTCACTTTTCTAATATCCAATTCTTCTAAGGTAAGTGATATTATTTGTTGTACTCGTAAGGGATATTATTTGTTGTACTCGTAAGGGGTATTATTTCGTTTGTATTCATGAAGACAATTATTTTCTTTCAATACTCGTAAGGGGTATTATTTCGTTTATATTCATGAAGAGAATTATTTTCTTTTAATACTCGTAAGGGATATTATTTGTTGTACTCGTAAGGGGTATTATTTCTTTCGTATTCATAAAGAGAACTTCTGTTATTCCATTCTTTATTATTCTGTTGGAATAACTCAGATACGCCAAGCTACCCTATACTTGGTGAAATTCTTCTATTATTCCATTCTTTATCATTATGTTGAATAACTCTGCCTATGCATGCGAACTCACCGCATACATGGTGAAATTCTTCTATTATTCCATTCTTTATTATTCATTAGAACATCCTCGTCTGCGTTTACATGACACACGACCGGTTCCGTTATTTATTATTCTGTTGAATATCCTGTTTGGCAAGGTGCATTACTTTGGCCAAAGTTCCATTAATTATTATTCTATTGAATAACTCGTCTGCATGCGGCCTATCGCATGCATGGTGATTTCGTCATTGTTATTTCATTCTTTATTATTCTCGCTGGAATATCCTGCTTGGTGCAAATTTCTTTGACTTCGGTTTTTATTTATTATTCTGTTGGAATAACTCGTCTGCATAAGGCTCTATCGCATGCCTGGTGATTTCTTTTGTTATTCCATTCTTTATTATACTCGGTTGGTTAAAGTTTTAACTTCTATACTCCATGAGATTAGTGGAATATCCTCGATATTTGCGCTTCATCCAAAGATCTTTTCATGGAAATATTCTTCCGAGCATTCTTGAATTTTACTCTACAAAGAAGTATCATCATGTCACCATTTGGACGTTATTAGTTCCTGAATAAATTAATTCTTGAACTTGTTTTATTGAATTCTTATATCATTGTCATCATCCTCATGTTTATATTATGTTGAAAGTCATCTCGTGGCTTCACAGTATCGATGGACTTGGTATGATTATGACCGAGGATTAATCTAAGTATAATCACATGACCGTAATATTACAAATGATGTGGTAAAAGTCCTCATTGGCCCGTGAGTGCATTGATGGACAGTTGGTGGCATAATCATGACCATTGATGAATACACGAATATCCTCGGCCCGTAATGCATGGATAATTTATGGTTGTGATATTAATGAATATCCTCGCCGTAGTGCAAGGATGATGTGGATTATTTATTGTCGAGTCTCGTGATAAAAGTGATGAAAAACCTTTTTAAAACATAAAAGATAGTAGAATTTATTCTCTACTTGACTCTTTTAATGGATTGCTTGTTCCGCTGCAGTTAAACTTAATGTTTGTTATATTTTATCTGTTTAACATTGTTGAAGACTAATGATAATTTATTCTACATTATCTTAGTCATAATATTTCTTACTGGGCTAGTTGAGCTTACCCCTTTCTTTCACTGTCCTCTTCAGGAAATGAGAACGTAGCCGAGACTAGTCAGGGAATGGAGTGACGGTCCAGATGATAGTATTAGTAGTTCTCACTATTCTGTTAAATAGTGTGATAATAAATGTAATGAGGGCTCCTTTGAGTGTGGATATTGTCTAGATGACAATATTCTTATTAAAACTCTCAATTTATGTTTTGTCGTATTTTACACGACTGTTGTATAATTAGTTTGTATTTGTATTTTGTAGGCGACTCAGAATAGGTGATGCATACATATTTTGGGGGCATCACATATACCTCCATTTGTAAATTAGTCATGCAAGTATTATCAATCTTGCACCAACTCCCTAATAGTAAATGAATGTGAATCAATAGTACACATATGTGAACAAATAGTTATAATCATGTGAATCAATAGCAATTATTTGCTCATTTATCCGGTTAATTACCCGATTGGTCAATATAACCTCCAGACATCAATTATTATCGAAATAAATGTCGATTTCCATTAACACTAATAATTCCAACACAATGGAACTATCAATTTCATCTTTAATCAACACGAACTTATTCATCATTAATATTATAATTTACAATATTTAATAACCAGGTCGTTCCCAGGAAAGAGGGGGCTTTCCGATAAGGATTTCTCCTTATTAGGCGCGCAATTAGGTGACCAAACCTCTCCTCGATGTAACTTCTAGACATTGTCAATATTGCAAATAATAATATGAATAACTTTGCCGCCTCAATTATTGATTTAATAATATAACATATTATACGATTATAATTGTGACAATAATTGAATCAATAATATGAGAGATATGATGCAAGAATTATCGCTGCAATAATTGAGTATAATCGAGTGACTTCTCACGTAAGCATCAATAATCAATACCGTAGTGCTACTTACGCAACCACGCCAGACATCAGTACTTTTTACTACCGGATAGTTCAATGCTTTTAATCGGTAACACTTTCGCCGTTATTTTTATAAAAGATAATTCTGCCATTTTCTAAATACGACAATAATACTTCGCTAGGGGTCCACTATTGATTATGCCATCCGCATTTAATATTTCCTGATAAAAAGAATATTCCCCGACCAAATGAATAACAACTTGCTTACTTTGTAAAATTTTCAAATATTACCCTTAACTTTAACCCTTTCTCAATTTAACCATTTACTAAATAAAATAATAATAAGAAAATTGAATACTTTTATTTCATAAAATTCGGGGTCTCACAATCTCCCCTCCTTATAAAATTTCGCCCTCGAAATTTACGTATGTACCTGATATTCGAAGAGATGAGAATACCTTGCTTTCTTTTTGTATTGTACCTTCCCGGTTATTTCCTCTGTATCATTGATAAGTGGGTTTTATACCTACTTATTGGATATCAATTCACGCGAATTATGCCCATCTCAAGTACATTGTAGTAGGTTTTTAGTTGCATTTCATGTTATTTTGCATTGCATATACTTAAAACTCCTTTGGTGTAAAAGTGCAGGATATGGCATGATTTGGTGAGGCTAGATGGCATGAGGCTGATGGATGCATGGCGTGAGGATCAAGTTGAGCAAAGGATGAAGGAAAAGAATGAGCGAGAAGATCGATTCTGTGAAGAAGATCGATTCTGCAAAGACAAAAACGAGAACTCAAAGTTGCAGAAGCCGCCCGACTATACAAGCCTACACACGCGCGCCCGCGCGATGGCCCGAATTTGCCAATTTTGAAGACGCATACCTGCCATGAGAGATTACACTAGGGGAGCGCACGCACAAGACGCGATGATCACGATCTTTGAGCTTTTTTAATTTTAATTTTAAAGAGTTGTAATTAACTTAAAACTATTCTGACTGGTGTCAGACGGAGAATTCAGTACTTTTACGCATTTTTTATATTGGAACTAGGGTTTATATTTTGAGAGAGATTCCAATGTAGAACGAAGCCAAAACTGTGACGCCCCCAAAATATGTATACATCACCCATCTTGGGTCGCCAGATATATGGTACTGAATATACAAATACAACTTAATAATACAACTGTCGTGTAAAATACGACAAAACATACGCTGTGAGTTTTAATACAAATATTGTCATCTCGACAATATCCACACTCAATTGAGTCCTCATTACAATTACTATCACACTATTTAACAGAATAGTGAGGACTACTAATGCTATCATCCGATCATCAATCCGCTCCCCGACTCATCCCAAATTATATTCTTATTTCCTGAAGAGAACAGTGAAAGAAAGGGTGAGCTCAACTAGCCCAGTAAGAAATATTATGACTAAGATAATACAGAATAAATTATCATTAGTCTTCAATAATGTTAAACCGATAAAATACAATAGACATCAAGTTTAATCATGCAATAAAACAAGCAATCCATTAAAAGAGTCAAGTAGAGAATAAAATTTACTATCTTTTATGATTTAAAAAAGTTTTTCATCACTTTTATCGCAGAGCCTCAGCTAAAAAAATAATCCACATCATCCCTGCACTACGGCCAAGGATATTCATTAGTATCACAACCGCAAATTATCCATGCACTATGGGCCAAAGATATTCGTAGTATTCATCATCGGGTCATGATCATGCCAACAATCGTCCCATCAATGCACTACGGGCCAATGAGGACTTTTACCACATCATTTGTAACATTACTACCATGATTATACCGAATAATCCTCGGTCATAATCATACCAAGTCCATCTATGCACAACAACAGCCACGATGACTTTCAACATAATATAAACATGATGATGATGACAATGATATAAGAATCCAATAAAACAAGTTCAAGAATTAATTTATCCAGAATTCAATAACGTCCAAATTGTCAACATGATACTACTTTGTAGAGTAAAATTCAAGAATGCTCAGAAGAATATTTTCATGAAAAGATACTGGATGAAGCACAAATATCAAGGATATTCCACTAATTTCATGGAGTATAGAAGTCAAAACTTTAACCAACTGAGTATAATAGAATATATGAAACTGCAAATGGATTTTCGCTTCGCCATGCAGAATCCACGATATCTGCATCATTTCCACAATTTAATAAGGAATGAATACAAAGGATCATTCACCATGCATGTTGTAATCTACATAGACAAAGTTATTCCAATGTAATAATAAAGAATGGAATAATGTATGATTCACCATGCGTGCGATAGATCTGTCATACGAGTTATTCCCAAATGTAATAAAAAGAATGGAACGAGGTCATGCATAAACGCATGCATGTGATATTCGACATAATAATAAAGAATCGGAACCAGTCAAAGCGAAATTAATTCCAAGCGTGATATTCCAACAGTAATAATAAAGAATGGAATAACAACAAAATCACCATGTATGCGATAGATCGCACGCATGTGTTATTCCAATGTAATAATAATTAATGGAACTGTGTCAGCGTAATACGCACCGGCTGTGATATTCTAATGAATAATAAAAAGAATGGAATAATAGAAGAATTTCACCATGTATGCGGTAGATTTCATATATACAAAGTTATTCCAACATAATAATAAAGAATGGAATAACGTAAGAATTTCACTAAGTATAGGGTAGCCCGCGTATACAAGTTATTCCAACAGAATAATAATGAATGGAATAACAGAAGTTCTCTTCATGAATACGAATGAAATAATACCCCTTACCTTAGAAGAACTGGATATTGGAAAAGTGAGGTAGCAGAATACTTTTCTTCTTTCTCTCTATAGTTTCTCTCTCTAGAGTTTCAAAGTGAATTCAGAAGAAATAATGAAGGAATGAGCTTCATTTATAAGAGAATGGGTTTTGAATAAGAACTAATTCATGAACGGTCCGTATTGATTTATTTTTAAACAGACTATTCCATATTGATTTACTATGCGAGATTAATAAATTATTCTAATAAAATAAAATCTTTTAAATAAAATATAATATATTCTATTTATAGTCTAATAAAACAAATAACTTTATAAAAGTATTCTGCTTTATATAAAAAGATTTTACTATGCAAACACTATGCATAATAAAATATAATATATTCTAATTATTGTCTAATAAAATAAATAACTTTATAAAAGTATTCATTTTATATAAAAAGATTTTACTATACAAAACACTATGTATGCACTATAAAAAACACTATGCATAATAAAATATAATATATTCTAATTATTGTCTAATAAAATAAATAACTTTATAAAAGTATTCTATTTTATATAAAAGATTTTACTATGCAAAATACTATGCATAATAAAATATATTATATTCTAATTATTGTCTAATAAAACAAATAATTTTATAAATGTATTCTGCTTTTATATAAAAAACTTTTCCTTTTATTACATTAATAATACTAATAAAACAAAATTTATATATATAATATCTATATATATAAACTTCGTGACTTCATAAAAAGACACCTCAATATATTTAACAACATTTATTATCATTATTATAATTCACAATATTAATCGACTGTGTCGCTCCTGTGAAAGAGGGGCTTTCCAATAAGGATTTTCCCTATCATGCCGCCTTGATTAGGTGACCAAACCTCTCCTTAGTAGAACTTCTAGACATCGTTAATATTGCAAATAATAATATTAATAACTCTGCCATCTCAATATTGATTTAATAATATATTATATATCGACAATAATTGAATCAAATAACGTGAGGTACTATGCAACAATTACTGAAGCAATAATTGAACAAAATTGAGTGACTTCTCACATAAGCATCAATAATCAATACCGTGTGCTACTATGCAACCACGCCAGACATCGCATTTTTACGATCGAGTAGTTCAACAAAGATTAACGGTAAAACTTCCGCCGTTATTTTCATAAAAATATTTTTGTCGTCTTCTCAATCCGACAATAATTCCGTTGTGGGGTCCACCAATGATTGTGCCGTCGTACGAATATTCTCCGACAAAAAGAATATTTCTCGACTAATCGAATATTATATAACAACTTGCATACTTTGCAAAATTTATAAATATTACCCACAACTATACCATTATATCAAATTCACTCCATAATATTCAAAAAAATATTTCGAGAAATTTAAATCTTTATTCGTAAAATTTGGGGTCTCACAAAAACTCTATCTTTTCTAATTCTTCGCGGGATTTTCTATCATTGTGGATCATTATTATTCTTTTGCTGGATTTATATGAGGATTTGAACGTTATTATTGGAACATAATTAGCAATTGGGTTTGATCGTTTTTATCCCTTCTCTCTCAATTGTTTGTTTACTATCCATGTATTACTTTGATCCCATAATGGCTTTTGGTTCAGTCATGAACTAAACTCCATTATGGAATTTTAACAGATTTTAATATGTAGTTTGGTTGTGTGCTTGATTGCTGGACTGTGTTGCTTATCAATAGGAATTTCTATCATGGTTGTTTTGCATGCATGAATGACTGATCACCATTCGTTTCAGTACTTGTATGGAATTGACAATGAACATGCGAGTATGGATTGTAATCATGATAGCATACGTATATGGGGCTGTTTTGCATGGCTTGTGTATTTCGTGAATTAGATAGACATATACTAATTCACCGTATGAGTTAATATAAGGGTTTGTGCTTAAATTCAATATAGTTGCAATTTCACATAGACATATAGTGATTTTGGTTATATTGATGATTACATGGTGTCTATCGCATGTGGATGTTGTGTAAGTAGGGCATAGTACATTGAAAAATGGCTATGTCTATATTAGTGCTCTTGGCTATTTTCATATGATAGGTGAACGTTCTTGCATGATGGTGGTAATTAGATGAAGTATTAAATGAAGTTAGGATCCCATTATTTCCAGATTTATTTTATTCCATTCTTATACTCTTTTTAGTTATTATTTGCATTTAGAATAAATTCACAATTATAATCATTAGTTTAAGCATATAAAAATAGTGATTTAGTTGATGCATAAGAGTTTAAATTAAACAACTTTCTCTGTGGGACGATACTCTACTTACTCTGTATTACTTGTTGACACATGTATGCTTTTATGAGTTAGAGCTCTTTTGTTAGAACTGAAAAAGAGGCAACAAGTTTTTGGCGCCGTTGCCGGGGAAAGGCGTTTAAATTTAAATAATTATCATCAATTTTAAGCTATATTGTATGACTTAGACTTATCTATTCTTATCTCATTTCTATTTTTGTTTTGTTTGTGATTTCAGGTACTTGTAGATTTTTATGCGCACGCGATCATCTAATTCCGAGTTAATACCAGCGCAGAATAACATTAACGGAAAAGGGTGGAAAGCAAGCGTGCGAAGAAATTTACAAGCTCAGTTGGAAAGTACTATATCTGACATGGCAGAAGAACAAAGAGAAGAACACAAGGCTCTCAGGGACTATTCCATGCCAAATATAAATGGACTACAGTCGAGCATCGTTAGACCGACAATAGCAGCAAATACTTTTGAGATTAAACCAGGCATTACTTAGATGGTGCAGAATTTGGTACAGTTTGGGGGTGCTGATACGGATGATCCGAATGAACACTTATTGAGCTTTATTGAGATTTGTGATACATTCAAATACAACGGTGTGACGGAGGATGCTATCAGACTTAGACTATTCCCATTCTCATTGAGGGATAAGGCGAGGAGTTGGCTTCATTCTTTACCGTCAGGGTCAATCACTACATGGGAGGACTTAGCACAGAAATTCTTAGCCAAGTTTTTCCCAATGGCTAAGACTGCAAAGATGAGGACAACTATCTCTCAATTTGAGCAACAACAAGTTTTACCAATTCTTCAACTTCACATAACATATTTAACTCATATGTTTGTAACTAAACCATTTTCATGAAAAATTACCAAATCAACTTATTATTTTTCTATCCTTTATCCAAACATATATACATATATTTCATACACAACAAGTATTTTTTTTATAATTTTTCAACTCCCTTAAGTATTTTTCAAAAATCAATATCTAATTAATTCCTTAAGAAATTAGCTACCTCAAGTTTAACTCCAAAAATTTCCAAATCTTGGCAGGATCTTACACGTGTTAACGTGAGCTTTCAGTTTAAATTTCATGGTCATCGGAGTTATAGAACTCCGGTTATAGCGTTTTTCGTCGGAAAAACCTAAATATTGAAATAGTCATAACTTGCTCATTTTAAGTCGGAATAAGCTCATTTTTGGACAGGAGGTACTTTATACCATATATTTTCATGTCCCAAAAGGCCATAATTTTTCTTACAATTAAGTGGCCGGAAATGCCCTTTTAAATTTCTGGACAGTAGCCTTTTTGGTACTTTGCAGTTTTTGACTCCTTTGCTAAAATCAGTCCACACGAAAATCTACAACACCTTTTCCAGTGATTCCACTTAGATAAGTTAGAAAACTCATAGATCTAACTCTAAAAATTGACCACACTCAAAATTTAAAATATAATAGGAGATATGGTCAATTGAATTTCATATTCCATTTTCACCAAAATTTGATTTTCAACCCTTTGTGATTTCTAAGAAACTTTCATGTTTTCACATAATAACCAACATAACTCATCATGACAATGACATAATAATTCAATAAAATAAGTTCAAGAATAAATTTTAAAGATTTATAAGTTAATTTATCCTGAACTCAATAATATCCAAATTGTCAACATGATACTGCTTTGTGGACGAAAATTCAAGAATGCTCAAAAGAATATTTCCACGAAAAGATACTGAATGAAGCGCAAATATCCAGGAAATTCCACTAATTTCAAGGAATATAGAAGCTAACGCTTTAACCAACTGTGTATAATAGAATATATGAAACTGCAAATGGATTTTCGCCCGCCATGCGGTAATCCACGTAGCCAGATCATTTCCATAATTTAATAAGAAATGAATAAAAAGGATCATGCACCATGCATGTGGTAATCCACATAGACAGGTTATTCCAACAGAATAATAAAGAATGGAATAACAGAAGGATTCACCATGCATGCGATAGATTTCACGCATGTGTTATTCCCCGATGTAATAATAAAGAACGTAACCGTGTCGGTGAAATTGCACCGATAGGATATTCCAAATGTAATAATAAAGAATGGAATAACAACATAAATCACCATGCATGCGATAGATCGCATATACAAAAGTTATTCCTACGTAATAATAAATAATAGAACCAGTCATGCGTAAACTCACGTACGTGATATTCCAAATGTATCAATAATAAAGAATCGGAACCAATCGTCATGTAAATGCATGCACAAGATATTCCAATAGAATAATAAATAATGGAACCAGGTCATGCGTAAACGCACAGATAGGATATTCCAACAAAATGATAAAGAATGGAATAGCAGAAGTTCTCTTCATGGATACGAATGAAATAATACCCCTTACTATAATAATAATATCCCTTACTATAATAATAATATCCCTTACCTTAAAAGAAAAATCGGATAATCGGAATAGTGAGGTAGTGGACTTTCTCTTCTTTCTCTCTATAGATTTTCTCTCTATTGTTTCTCTCTATAATTTCTCTCTATAATTTCTCTCTCTAGAGTTTCAAAGAATTCGTAAGAAATAATGAAGGAATGAGCTTCATTTATAGGAGAATGGATCTAATAAGAATTAATTCATCAACGGTCCAGATTGATTTACTTTTAAACAGACGGTCCATATTGATTTACTATTAAAACTTAAAGCAACGGTCCATACCGATTCACTATTAAAACTTTAAACCAAATGATCCATATTGATTTACTATTAAAACTTTAAACCAACGATCCATATTGATTTACTATTATAATTTCAACCAACGGTCTGAAAATTAGCACATCTCTTCATGGAATAATATTGTACCCAAAAAATGATTTGGACCGAAAAGAAATATATTTTTCGGGTGAATAGTACTTTGGGAATAGTACCCCGACACGAAAAGTGTCCCAAATACCCGAGTGAATAATACTAGAGTGAATAGTAATTTGGGTGAATAGTAACCCGTGAATAATAACTAATGAATAGTACTCCGATAGAAAAAGTATCCCAAATACTCGAGTGAATAATACTAGAGTGAATAGTAATCGGGTGAATAGTAACCTGTGAATATTAATCTGTGAATAGTACTCCGACACGAAAAGTGCCTCGAATACCCGATCGAATAATATAACCTCCAGACATCAATTATTATCGAAATAACTGTCGATTTCCACTAACACTAATAATTCCATCACAACGGAACTATCAATTTCATCTTTAATCAATATGAACTTATTCATCATTAATATTATAACTCACAATATTTAACAACCAGGTCGTTCCCAAGAAAGAGGGGGCTTTCTAATAAGGATTTCTCCCTATTGGCGCGCAATTATGTGACCAAACCTCTCCTTGACAGAACTTCTAGACATTGTAAATATTGTAATTTAATAATATGAATAACTTTGTCGTCTCAATTATTGATTTAATAATATATAAAATATCGACAATAATTGAATCAAATAACGTGAGATACTATGCAAAGCAATTCTCATGAGAAATAATTGAACAAAACCGGTGACTTCTCACGTAAAGCATCAATAATCAATACCATGTGCTACTACGCAACCACGCCAGACATCGTATTTTTTTTCGCCGAGTAGTTCAACAGTTTTAATTGGTAAAACTTCCGCCGTTATTTTCATAAAAAATATTTTTGTTGTTTTCTCAATCCGATAATAATTCCGCTGTGGGGTCCACCAACAATTGTACCGGCCGATGATATTCCCCACAAAAGAATATTTTATATCAACTTGCTTACTTTGCAAAATTTTCACATATTACCCTTAACTTTAAACTTTTATCAATTTAACTATTTACCAAAATAGAAAAATTGAATACTTTTATTTCATAAAATTCGGGGTCTCACATCTCCTCTATGTTAAAAGTCCACCAATAATGTTTTATCCTTGTAACATCAATCAACAATTCCTGTTCCACAATCATATGAATAACTCATAATCATAATTGTGATTCTAAATTCCTCTTCGCACCTGTGATTTAAGATAATTTTCATCACCTATCTTCACCAAATATCAAAAATCATGGTTATACCAAATCACAATTCCCGCCATAATCATACTAATAAATTCATCTTTGCACTACGGCCAAAGATATTCATTAACAATTCATCTTTGCACTACATGCCAAAGACATACAACTGTAATTTTAGAAGAGTTAAGAGAGAATGATATCTACTATCTTTTACGAATTAAAAGTGTATAATCAATATTTTATCGCTGAGACTTAGCTTAATAAATAATCCACATCATTGAATCATCCATGCACTACAGCCAAGGATATTTATGTAATCATCAATGGTCATGATTATACTAAATAATCCCTGGTTATAATCATACCAATAATTGTCCATCAATGCACAACGGGCCAATGAGGACTTTTACCACATCATCTATAACATTACTGGTCATGATTATAATTGAATGATCCTCGGTCATAATCATACCAATAAATAGTTCATCTATGCATATAAGCCAAAGATACTCATCAATCAATAGTTCATCTTTGCACGTAAGCCAAAGATATACAACTGTAAAACCAATAATCAACATTCCATTCTTGCACGTAAGCCAAAGATATACAACTGTAAAATCAATAATCAACAGTCCATCTTTGCACGTAAGCCAAAGATATACAATTGTAAAATCAATAATCTACAGTCTATCTTTGCACGTAAGCCAAAGATGACTTTCATCACAATATAAGCATGAGGATGATGACAATGATATAAGCATTAATCAAACAAAATCAAGGATAAATATTAAAGACTTTAAATTTATGCAGTGTTTAAAAATATCCAAATTGTCAATATGATACTGCTTTGTGGAGTAAAATTTAAGAATAATATTCATGTACCAAAAATAATTTTGATAGAAAAGAAATATATTTTTCGGGTAAATAGTACCCCGCAATAGTACCTTATAAATAGTACTTCGGGAATAATACTTCGTGAATAGTACCCCGGCATAAAAAGTATCCCAAATAACCGAGTGAATAATATTCGGGTGAATAGTAATTTGGGTGAATAGTAACCTGTGAATAGTAACTCGTGAATAGTACTCTGACACGAAAAGTGCCCTGAATACCCGAGTGAATAATACTAGAGTGAATAGTAACCCATGAATAGTAACTAGTAAAAACAAATACCAAAGAAAATGGTATTTCATGACGAGTACAAAAGAAATGATATCTCATACGAGTATAATAGAATATACGAAACTGCAAATGAATTTTCACCCGCCATGCGGTAATCCACGTAGACATATCATTTCCACAATTTAATAAAGAATGAATACGAAGGATCATTCACCATGCATGTGGTAATCCACATAGACAGGTTATTCTAACAGAATAATAAAGAATGGAATAACTGAAGAATACACCATGCATGCGATAGACCGCATGCATGACGGGTTATTATCCCAAATGTAATGATAAAGAATGGAACCAAAGTCATGCGTAATTAAGACAAAAGCAGTGATATTCCAAATGTAATAATAAATAATGGAATAATAACATAATTCACCGGGCATAAGATAGAATCGCATGTATGTGTTATTCCAACAAAATAATAAAGAATGGAACCAGTCAATGCGTAATCCGCATGCATGTGATATTCCAACAAAATAATAAAGAATGAAATAACAATGTAATTCACCGGGCATGTGATAGACCGCATGCAGACGTGATATTCCAACAGTAATAATAAAAATGAAATAACAATGAATTCACTAGGCATGCGATAGACCGCATGCATAAAGTTATTCAAATGTAATAATAAAGAATGAAATAATGTAAGAATTTCACCATGTATGCTAGATATCGCGACAGACAAAGTTATTCCAACATAATAATAAAGAATGGAATAAAAACCCTTACGAGTATTGAAAGAAAATAACTTTGTTCATGAATACGAAAGAATAATACACCTTACCTCAGAAGAAACTGGATACTGGAATAGTGAGGTAGCAGACTTCTCTTCTTCTTTCTCTCTATAATTTTTTTCTATAATAATTGCTCTATAGCTTTAGTGAATTGATGAAAAATAATGAAGGAATGAGCTTCTATTTATAGGAAAATATAGTTTCGATAATTGAACGTTTTGGGGCTCGAAATATTATAGTATAATACCTTCATCTTTTCCTTCATTTTGAATTTAGTCATGCAAGTATTATCAAACTTGCACCACCTCCCCTAATAGTAAATCATGTGATTCAATAGTTCTAATCATGTGAAAATATGAATTACAGTATAGTACCTCCATCTATACATCCATTTTTAACTTAGTCATGCAAGTATTATCAATCTTGCACCAACTCCCCTAATAGTAAATGAATGTGAATCAATAGTACACACATGTGAACAAATAGTTATAATCATGTGAATCAATAGCAATTAATTGCTCATTTATCCGGTTAATTACCCGATTGGTCAATATAACCTCCGGACATCAATTATTATCGAAATAAATGTCGATTTCCACTAACACTAATAATTCTAACACAATGGAACTATCAATTTCATCTTTAATCAAAACGAACTTATTCATCATTAATATTATAATTCACAATATTTAACAACCAGGTCGTTCCCAGGAAAGAGGGGGCTTTCCGATAAGGATTTCTCCTTATTGGCGCGCAATTAGCTGACTAAACCTCTCCTTGACAAAACTTCTAGACATTGTAAATATTGTAATTTAATAATATGAATAACTTTGTCGTCTCAATTATTGATTTAATAATATAACATATTATGCAATTGAATCAATAATATGAGAGATATGATGCAGCAATTACTGTATCAATAATTGAGTATAACTGAGTGACTTCTCACGTAAGCATCAATAATCAATACCGTGTGCTACTATGCAATGACGCGTATTACTATACTTTTACAACTGGGTAGTTCAACAATTTTAACGGTAACACTTTCGCCGTCATTTTTATAAAAAGATAATTCTGTCGTTTTCTAAATACGACAATACTTCCATTGTGGGGTCCACCAATGATTATGCCATCGTACGAATATTCCCTGATAAAAAGAATATTCCCCGACCAAACGAATAACAACTTGCTTACTTTGTAAAATTTTCAAATATCAGCCTTAACTTTAACCCTTTCTCAATTTAACCATTTACTAAATAAAATAATAATAAGAAAATTGAATACTTTTATTTTATAAAATTCGGGGTCTCAAAATTCTGTTAAATAGTGTGACAATAAATGTAATGAGGACTCCATTGAGAGTGGATATTGTCTAGAAGGCAATATTCTTGTTTAAACTCTCAGCTATGTTTTGTCGTATATTGTGATGCCCCCAAAATAGGTATACAACACCCATTCTGAGTCGCCAAAATACAAGGTATAGAAAGCAACTACAACTTTAATAATACAGATGTCGTGTAGAATACGACAATACAACTGTGAGTTTAAATACAAATATTGTCTTCTAGACAATATACACACCCAAATAAGTCCTCATTAATTATTCATACACTATTTTGTAAATAGTGAGGATAATTAAAACATCTTCCTAGAACCATCACTCCATACCCCGACTCGATCCTCGCTATGTTCTCACCTCCGAGAAGAAAAATGGAACAAAAAGGAAAAGGGTGAGCTCAACTAGCCCAAGAAGAACATTATGACTAAGATAATATACAACAAATTATCGTTAGTCTTCAACAGGAAAAAATCTAATAGAATACAATAGACAACAAGTTTTATATCAACAAATGCAATGAAATAAAGAATCCATTAGAAAGAGTCACGTAGAGAAAGAATTCTACCGCCTTCTAAGGTTTAAAAGTCCATCATCAATATTTTATCCTCAGTAACAACAATCAATATACATCTTTAATCATCTTTACACTACAGGCCAAAGATATTCATTTGTATCACCAAATTGGTCATGTTCATCTCAACACTGCTCATCTTTGCACTACTGAGCCAAAGATATTCATTAGTTAATCATTCATCTTTGCACTACAGGGCCAAAGATATTCATTTATATCACGATTTAGACCTAGAGGATGATGAAAACATTTTTAAAGAAACGAATCCAAAGGAAACAAAATGACAAGGATTAAGGATTAAGGATTCGTACTTTGTTTTACCCATGTCCAAAAAATACCTCGAAAATAATCATATTGGTGTAAAATTCAAGAATGATCAAAACATGGATACAATCAAAGCTAGTATCCGAATAGATATTTTGGACAAAAGAAAAATTTTTATTTTTCTATTGAATAGTCTTAAATGATTCGTGAATAAGACAAGATATCGTGAATAAGTAACTCCTACACAACAAGTTCCAAATTTGATAAAAAGTTCACCAATACTTGACATAATGATATTGAAGAAAAATATCATTTAAGAAAAAATAATACCCTTTACCTCAAAATAACCGTATTTCCGATGAATTTTGATATAGTCTTTACAAAAATCCGCATAGTATAAAGAACACTCAAAGTATACTCACAAGAATACACTCGATAATTTAGAGAGAGAAAGAGAGAAAACTTAGTTTCTGGTGTGATTTTCAATTCTAACTTAGCCCTCTATTTATAGGAAAATGTTAGAACGCCAAAATAGACTAAATAATAAAATAATATTATTATTAATCAAAATTTCCTACGCATGCTATATAGACCATGGCCACCACCACCTTGGAAAAATTTCCAAAGACCCGTGTGAATTACTCACCAACCAAAAGTGGGTCCCACCCATTAATTTAATAAAAATCATTTTATTTTCTGAAACTTCAACAATTCGTAGAAAATAGCTCGGTTATCAGAAAAATTCAAAACACGCGATTTTCCATGAGAAATTCCATTCTCTACAACTTTGCAAAAGAAAGTTTTCCAAATTCCAAATGTAAATTGACCAAAATCCATAAATGTATTTATTTTACGATTATAATCAATTTTCACCAAGAATTGTGTCCACCGACACACAAAAACATGTGTTAAACATTTAATGCCACAAAAATACTCTTCCTCCTCATATACTCATGTATCCCACATTCATTATAAAAATATCACCGTTAATATATTATTAAAATAATATATTTAAATGAATTATTTTATCGTAAAAAAGATAAAATATTAATTTTCAACAATTGTCACATTAAAATTTTCTCTCCATCTATATCCACATAAAATAAATATTTTCTTTATCATAATAATCAATAATTAATTATTATAAAAATAATATTACTGTAATCACAATCTTCGACAAACCGTGCCGCTCCTCAGAAAGAGGGGCTTTCCAATAAGGATTTCTCCTTCTTGGCCGCAATTAGGTGACCAAACCTCTCCTGTGATGTAACTTTCTAGACATTGCCAATAATGTTATCTCGATAATATTATTCAAATAATATGAATTATTGATTTGATAATGGAAAATACCGTGTAATGACAATTATTGAAACAACAAATGATACAAAATATCAACGCAAAGAATTATTGAATCAATATAATATTGAACAAGAATTAACTCGTAACAATTATTGAGTAGTGCCTTTTCTACGTAAGGATCAATAATTCAACAATATCATGCAATACCGTGTGTGTCGCTCTTTATGCAACCACGCATATTACTGTATTTTAACCACCGGGTATTCTAACAGTGTTAACGGTAACAACTACGCCGTTATTTATAAAAGCTCAAACATGTCATTTTCTTCATCCGACAGTTATTTTGTTATGGGGCCCACAATTGATCATGCCGTCGCATTTAATATTCCCCGACAAAAAAGAATATTCCACGACCAAACGAATATTCCCCGACAACAATGATTATTTTATAACCACTTGCATATTTTGTAAAATTTGCACATTTCACCCATAATTAGAGAATTATATCAATTTAATACCTTATTATTCACAAATATAATTAGAGGAAATTCAATTTTATTTATAATAAGTTGGGGACTTACATATATTACCCGACAGTTATATAATTAGGTTTGTATTTGATTTATGTACCATGTATCTGGCGACTCAAAATGGGTGATGTATACCTTTTTTGGGGGCGTCACACGGGTGGTGTTGTGACCAACTCCAAGCCTTTCCTTTAGTACCACTAGTGAATTAAACTATTCCACATATACTTATAAAGTATGAAATAGTTTTATTCCTACTCAATGTGGGACTTAAAGAAAATAGTTTTCTTAAACAACAATGAACCTTTTCATATTCTCCACTTTGGATACAATTAAAACACAATATATAATTTCTACTTGAATCATATATTACTCTCTATTAATCTCCTTGTAATAGGACTATCAATTGCACTTTTAATTTAATATAAATTCAATCAATTAATGGGTCTAAATTAATCCCCAAATTGATCAAAACTCATGTAAGAAAAGGTGCATTAACAATCCCCCACTTGTTTAAAAAACTACTTTTTTTCAAACAATTCTTTATCTATTAACTCTAAGGTTTGTATGAATAATAAAAGGTGTGACGAACATTGAACCTTCTTTTAGTATAAACAACTCAAAGTCATATCAAAATAGATGGTGTCCGTAGATTGAATTTCTAATTCAAATGATATGACCGGAGTTATCATACACACACAAAACCTCCCTTTACAGTGAGCATAATAATCACTTTGCGCTATTAAAGCCATACGCAATATCCTATTTCTAGAACCTCTAAGAGAGTAAACCATAACTCTCTATAAGAAGCGGCTTCACTTCTAGTTCATATAGGCAAAATGTTTCTCTAGCACTCCTGTTGCTATAAGTGCAACACTTTGTTAAGAGCATAACTCATCCTCGGTCGTGCAACAGACGTTACTATCATATACTACATATGAGACCAAATTGATAGTAACACAACCAATAACTGTGACTTGTTTTTCCCATTGAACCTATAAACTAGGGGTAACCTAGTAATAGGTTGGGTTCCCATCACCCTGGGCTCAGAATGGTTTAAGTCCCATATCTCGTGTAGTCAAACTTATTAAATCTCTCGTCAGAGGCTTAGTAAGTGGATCAGCTAAGTTTACTTGACTTCACATAGACAATAGTTATGATACCATCATGTATCAATTATCTCATAAATTCATGTCTTAGACCAATATGTCTAAACTTACCATTTGTTAGCGTAGCTTCACTATCACAATATAGTGAAATTGGAGTCATTGGATTTGGCCATAGATCTATGTCTAACAACATATTTCTAATCCAATCAGCCTCTTTTCCTGCTTGAGCCAAGGCTATAAACTCTGACTCCATAGTAGAGTGAGAAATACAAGTCTGTATCTTGCTTGCCCAAGAAACAACACCACTGGCAAGAGTGAAAATCCACCCACTTGTAGATTTATTATCTCCCACACTATTAATCCAGCTTACATCAGAGTATCCCTCCAAAACACTAGGGAATTTATAGTAAAACAATCTTATGCCACTGGTTCTTTTTAGATATCCAAGTACCCTTCCAATAGCTTTCCAATGATCAATATTAGGACTACTCGTATATCTACTAAGTTTAGAAACTGTAAATGAAATATCTGGCCGAGTACAATGCATAACATACATAAGGCTACCAATAGCACTTGCGTATTCCAGCTGTGCAATAGCTTTACCCTCATTTTCTTTGAGTTTAACTCCATTCTCAAAAGGAGTATTCACCTCCTTGAACTCGAGATGACTAAACTTAGTTAATATTTTTTCAATATAGTGAGATTGATTCAATACATAACCCCCACTATGTTTTTTAACTTTGATGCCTAAAATAATATCTACTTCACCTAAGTCTTTCATCTTAAAGACAGAGGATAAAAACTTTTTAGTCTCATTTACTCCAACCATATTCGTACTGATGATCAACATATCATCTACGTACAAACAAACTATCACCATATAATCAGAAGTGGTTTTGGAGTATATGCACCTATTTGCACTATTATATTTAAACCCAAAGTTTATAATAGCAACATCAAACCTCTCGTGCCACTATTTTGGTGCCTGTTTTAGACCATAAAGGGACTTAACTAATTTGCATACTTTAGCCTTATTACCGGGAAAAACAAACCCTTCGGGTTGTTCCATATATACTTCCTCATTCAAATTGCCATTCAAAAATGCAGTCTTTACATCCATTTGATGAACGTAAAGATCATACAATGAAGCTAAGGCAAAAAGAATTCGAATGGAAGTAACTCGTGCTACCGGTGCATAAGTATCAAAATAGTCAATACCCTCTACTTGTCTAAAACCTTTTGCTACTAATCTTGCTTTAAAAGCGAAATAAATGAATTAGTGTTATACTTTGTTCTAAAAACCCATTTGTAACCTATAGGTTTAGAACCTCTAGGTAAATCTGTCAATACCCAAGTATTATTTCCCAAGATTGAATCCATTATGTAAGACCCCAACTTTTATGAATAAAGAATAATTTTCTCAAAATATATTTTTGAATATTATGGTGTGGATTTGATATAATGTTATAGTTGTGGGTAATATTTACAAATTTTACAAAGTCTGCAAGTGGTTTTGTGACACCCCCAAAATAGGTATACATCACCTATTCTGAGTCGCTAAATACATGGTACAGAATACAAATACAATCTTAAATATACAACATGAGCTGTAAGTTTTAATACAAATATTGTCTTCAGGCATGATTCAAACTCAAAATAAGTCCTCAATACATTTATTAACACACTATTTCATAGAATAGTGAGGACTACTAATGCTATCATCTGACCATCACTCCATTCCCCGACTAGTCCCTTGCTACGTTCTAATTTCCTGAAGAGAACAATGAAAGTAAAAGGGTGAGCTCAACTAGCCCAGTAAGAAATATTATGACTAAGATAATGCAGAATAAATTATCGTTAGCCTTCAACAGTGTTAAACTGATACAATATAACAAACATCAAGTTTAACTGTAGCAGAATAAGCAATCCATTAAAAGAGTCAAGTAGAGAATAAAATCTACTATCTTCTATTATTTAAAAGGTTTTTTTTATCACTTTTATTGCTGAGACTCAGCTTAATAAATAAACCACATCATCCCTGCACTACGGCCAAGGATATTCATTAGTATCATAGCCATAAATTTTCCATGCACTACGGGCCAAAGATATTTGTGTATTCATCAATGGTCATGATCATGCCAACATCTGTCCATCAATGCACTACGGGCCAATGAAGACTTTTACCACATCATTTGTAACATTACGGTCATGATTATACCGAATAATCCACCAGTCATAATCATACTAAGTCCATCTATGCACTCACAAAATACATATGACTTTCAACATAATATAAACATGAGAATGATGACAATGATATAAGAATTAAATAAAACAAGTTCAAGAATTAATTTATCCAGGAACCAATAACGTCCAAATTGTGAACATGATACTGCTTTGTGGAGTAAATTCAAGAATGCTCAGAAGAATATTTCCATGAAAAGATACTGGATGAAGCGCAAATATCAAAGATATTCCACTAATTTCATGGAGTATAAAGGCCAAAACTTTAACCAACTGAGTATAATAAAGAATGGAATAACAAAAGAAATAACCGGTGCATGCGATGATCGCCGCATGCATGTGTTATTCCAATGAATAATAAATAATGGAACCAGGTCATGCGCAAACGCACAGACAAGATATTCTAACAGAATAATAAATAATGTAACCAGGTAATGCGTAAATGCACAACAATGATATTCCAACAAAAGCTCTCTTCATGAATACGAAATAAATAATACCCCTTACGAGTACAACAAATAATATCCCTTACCTTAGAAGAATCTGGATATAGGAGTAGTGAAGTAGCATGATACTTTTCTTCTTTCTCTCTATAGTTTCTCTCTCTAGAGTTTTCAATGAATTCATAGAAATAATGAAGGAATGAGCTTCTATTTATAGAGAATGGACCTGAATAAGAATTAATTCATGAACGGTCTGTATTGATTTACTTTTAAACTGAATATCCATATTAATTTACTATGCGTTATTAATTAAATATTCTAATAAAACAAAATCTTTTAAATAAAATATAATAATTTCTTTTTATAATCTAATAAAACGAATAACTTTATAAAAGTATTACATTTTATATATAAAAAAATTTACTATGAAACATTATGCATAATAGAATATTATATATTCTATTTATAGTCTAATAAAATGAATAACTTTATAAAAGTATTTTGTTTTATATAAAAAGATTTTACTATGCAAACACTACGCAGTATTAACTACGCAAACACTATGCATAATAGAATATTATATATTCAATTTATAGTCTAATAAAACGAATAACTTTATAAAAGTATTCTGTTTTATATAAAAAGTTTTCTGTTTTATTACATTCATAATAATAATAAAACAAAACTTATCACCTTTATTATAATTCACAATATTAATTGACCAGGTTGTTCTCAGGAAAGAGGGGGCTTTTCAATAAGAATTTCTCCCTATTGGCGCGCAATTAGGTGACCAAACCTCTCCTTGACAGAACTTCTAGACATCGTTAATATTGCAAATAATAATATTAATAACTTTGTTATCTCAATTATTGATTTAATAATATATAAAATATCAAAAATAATTGAATCAAATAACGTGATATTATCGCAACAATTACTGTAGCAATAATTGAACAAAACTGAGTGACTTCTCACGTAAGCATCAATAATCAATACTGTGTGCTACTATGCAACCACGTGTATTACTGTACTTTTAACACCGGGTGTTTCAACAGTTAACGGTAAAACTTCCGCCGTTATTTTTATAAAATAATTTTGTCGTTTTCTCAATCTGACAATAATTCCATTGTGGGGTCCACCAATGATTGTGTCGTCGTACGAATATTCCCTGTTAAAACGAATATTCCCCGACCAATCGAATTGCGCGCCAATAAAGAGAAATCCTTATTGGAGAGCCCCCTCTTTCCTGGGAACGACCTGGTTGTTAAATATTGTGAGTTATAATATTAATGATGAATAAGTTCGTGTTGATTAAAAATGAAATTGATAGTTCCATTGTGTTGAAATTATTAGTGTTAGTGGAAATCGACATTTATTTCGATATTAATTGATGTCTGGAAGTTATACTGACCAGTCGGGTAATTAATCGGATAAATGAGTAATTAATTGCTATTAATTCACATGATTATAACTATTTGTTCACATGTGTGTACTATTGATTCACATTCTTGTACTATTAGGGGAGTTGGTGCAAGATTGATAATACTTGCATGATTAAGTTAAAAATGAAGGTATAGATGGAGGTACTATACTGTAATTCGTATTTTCACATGATTATAACTATTGATTCACATGATTGAATTATTGATTCACATTATTTACTATTAGGGGAGGGTGTGCAAGTTTGATAATACTTGCAGGACTAAATTAAAAATGAAGAAAAAGAGGAAGGTATTATACTGTAATATTTCGAGCCCCAAAACGTACAATTATAAAAACTATATTTTCCTATAAATAAAGCTCATTCTTCCTTCATTTCTCACCAATTCACAAAAGCTATAGAGTAATTATTATAGAGAGAAATTATAGAGAGAAAGAAGAAGAGAAGTCTCGCTACCTCACTATTCCAATTATCCGCTTTTTTTAAGGTAAGGGTTATTATTCTTTCGTATTCATGAAGAGAGTTATTTTCTTTCAATACTGTAAGGGGTTGTTATTACATTCTTTATTATTATGTTGAATAACTCCGCCTATGCGAAGTACCGCATACATGGTGAAATTCTTCTATTATTCCATTTTTATTATTCTCATTGGAATAACTCATCTCGTATGCGGTCTATCGCATGCCCGGTGAATTCATTGTTATTCCATTCTTTATTATTACATTTGGAATATCCTGTCAGTGTACGGATTACGCATGACCTGGTTCCATTCTTTATTATTCTGTTGGAATATCCTGTCTATGCGGGTTACGCATGACCTGGTTCCATTCTTTACTATTCTGTTGGAACCATAACTTGTCTCATGCGGATTATGCATGCTGGTGAATTCTTCATTATTTCATTCTTTATTATTCATTGGAATAACTTTTGCCTATGTGGATTACCGCATGCATGGTGAATGATCCTTCGTATTCATTCCTTATTAAATTGTGGAAATGATTTGTCTACATAGATTACCTCATGGCAGGAAAAAATCCATTTGCGGTTTCATATATTCTATTATACTCAGTTGGTTAAAGTTTTGGCTTCTATACTCCTTGAAATTAGTGGAATATCCTTGATATTTGGGCTTCATCCAGTATCTTTTCATGGAAATATTCTTCTGAGCATTCTTGAATTTTACTCCAGAAAGAAGTATCATGTTGACAATTTGGACGTTATTGATTTCTGGATAAATTAAAATTATAAATCTTTAAAATTTATCCTTGAACTTGTTTTATTGAATTATTATGTCATTGTCATCATCCTCATGCTTATATTGTGATGAAAGTCATCTTTGGCTTACGTGCATAGATGGACTTGGTATTATTATGACCATGGATTATTCGGTATAATCATGACCGTAATGTGACGAATGATGTGTTAAAAGTCCTCATTGACCTATAGTTCATTGATGGACAGTTGTTGGTGTGATTATGACCAGGGATTATTTGGTATAGTCATAACCATTGATGATTACATGAATATCCTTGGCCGTGATGCAGGGATGATTCGATTTTATTTATTAAGCTGAGTCTCAGCGATAAAGTTGATGAAAAACTTTTTAAATCATTGAAGATAGTAAATTTTATGCTCTACTTGACTCTTCTAATGGATTGCTTGTTCCGTTGCAGTTAAACTTGTTGTCTATTATATTCTATCAATTTAACATTGTTGAAGACTAATGATAATTTATTATTTATTATCTTAGTCATAATATTTCTTACTGGGCTAGTTGAGTTCACCCTTTTTTTCACTGTTCTCTTCAGGAAATGAGAACGTAGCCAGGACTAGTCGAGGAACGGAGTGACGGTCCAGATGATAACATTAGTAATCCTCACTATTCTGTTAAATAGTGTGATAATAAATGTAATGAGGAATCCATTGAGTGTGGATATTGTCTAGATGACAATATTCTTATTAAAACTCTTAGATTATGTTTTGTCGTATTTTACACGACTGTTGTATAATTAAGTTGTATTTGAATTTTGTACCATGTATTTGGAAACTCAAGATGGGTGATGTATACCTGTTTTGGGGGCGTCACATATTTCATCATTTACAGCTTCCTTCCAAAAGGCAGCATCCCTAGAAGCCATAGCTTCTTTAAATGATTTAGGATCAGTCTCAAGACTATATACATAGGGTATTTCATTTACCACCTCATTATTTTGGTCCCTTTCCACCAAAAATAATAGAGACTGTGATGAAATGAAATCATCATCTAAAAATTTATCTTTTCTAGTTCTAGTACTCCTTCTAGGTCCACTTGGTTGAATTGGAACACTAGGTTCTTCAACCTCAACATTAGACCTTAATTATAGGACTTCTAGGCTCATCAAATTTTGGCATATCCACATTCTCAACATCTTTTGAGAATTTATTTTCAAAAAATTCCACATCCCTTGACTCAGTTATTACATTAAACTCTAAATCAAGAAGCCTGTATGCTTTACTATTTTCAGCATATCCAACAAATATACTTTTAATAGCTCTAGCTCCTAACTTAGTCCTTTTAGGATCAGAAACTCGAAAATAAGCTATACACCCCCACACTTTAAAATAATTTATGTTAGGTTTTCTGCCTTTCCATATTTCATAAGGACTAGTTTTAATTATAGTACTAGGAATCCTATTTAAAATATGACATGCAGTAAGAAGTGCTTCACCCCATAAATTATTTGGCAAACAAGCATGATTTAACATAAAATTAATCATATCATGAAACACACAATTTTTTTTTTCTGCTAAACCATTTTGTTGAGGTGTATATGTTGCACTTGTTTGATGTATAATGCCATTTTCTTCACAAAATGCATTAAAAGCATTCAAACAATATTCCATGCCTCTATCAGAACGTAAAATTTTAATCTTCTTCTCAAGTTGATTTTCTACTTCCAATTTGTATTTTTTGAATGAGTTAAATGCCTCATCTTTTGTTCTTAACAAATACACATAACAATATCTGCTAGCATCATCTATAAAAGTAATGAAATATCATTTTCAACCCCTTGTCAATATTCCATTTAACTCACAGATATTAGTATGTATTAAATCTAATAATTGTGATTCTCTATGTACATTTGGAAATGGTTTCCTCATAATTTTTGATTTAACACAAATTTCACATTTCTCAAGTTCAATATTGCCAATATCAATCAATTTCATTGCATGCATATTTTTCAAATTCTTTGAATTTATATGTCCTAAACGGCTATGCCATAAAGAAATTGCACAAGTGATATAAGCAGAAACAGAACTGTTCTTATTAATAGATAATTTATACATTCCATTACAAGCATAGCCCTTTCCAACAAAAACACCATTCTTTAAAAGAATGACTTTCTTGGGACTCAATGTAAATTTTAAAACCTTTCTATCTAAAAAGATCAACGGAAATTAAATTCTTTCTAATTTCTGACACAAACAACACATTCAGCAAGGTTAGCTTCTTTCCAGAAGTGAAATTAACTTCCACAGTTCCTTTTCCATCAACTTTAGCCACTGAACTACTTCCCATCTGAACTTCCTGTCCAATAATCTCTTCAAATGTTTTTTAACATTTCTCGATTATTACAAATATGGACAGTAGGTCCGGAGTCCAACCACCAACCATTCAGCTCACTTACCATGTTAACTTCAGAAATCATAGTCACATCAAGACTAAGATCAGATTCCATGGCAACAAGGTT
Organism: Panax ginseng; assembly: GCA_020205605.1. Lineage (NCBI taxonomy): Eukaryota > Viridiplantae > Streptophyta > Magnoliopsida > Apiales > Araliaceae > Panax > Panax ginseng. Next base: position 28,965,035 of record CM035131.1, on the reverse strand, counting down.
CTCCTCAACCATGTTAGCGGAGTCGCTTTTGCGTTGTTTGCATTCTCTGGCATAGTGTCTAGTTTCTCCACAAACATGACACTTACCCTTTCTCTTATTAGGATTAGATTTTTTATTTTTCTGTCCAGGATACTTGAACTTATGATTATCTTTTTTAACTCCAGGTCCTTTCCCTTTAAATAATCTTGCCTCCAAATAGTTTACATTAGACTTTCCTTGAATCAAATTCTTAGCATCGCGTTTTCGGGCCTCCTCCTCAATACAAAGATGCTTCTGAATTTGATCCGAGGAAAAATCCTCAGATTTATGTATCAACTTTTTAGCAAAATCTTTCCAAGATGGAGGTAATTTTGCAATTATTGCTCCAACTTGAAAAGTTTCAGGCAAGACAATTTTAAGAACCCTCAACTTATTAACAATAACCTGGAGCTCATGCACTTGCTCCAAAATAAGTTTATTATCAACCATCTTATAATCAAAATATTTAGATACTAAATATTTATTTGTACCTTCTTCCTCAACCTTGTATTTGAATTCCAAAGCCTCCCATTGTAACGATCGAGGAATTTATAATTTAATTTAAATATTTATAGAATTAAATAAATATTTAAAATAATTTATTTATTGAGGAAAATAAATATTTGATGAATTGTCATGAATTGATTTAGTAGCTAAATTAATTAATGTTAATTGAATCGAGTAATGATAATTTTATTTGTTGGATTTAATTTAAGGAGATACTTAAATTAAATCAATTGCTAATATTTAAGAAAATAATTAAATTAAATGAATTATTTAATTTAATGGAAATTAATGAATTAGATAAAGTAATATTTCTAATTTAATAATTAAACTAGATATATAATTATTTATTAATGATAATAGGATTTTTATTATTATTAGTATTATAAGTTATTTAAATTAACTAAACTAAGTTATTTAAATTAATCAATTAAAAGTGTGACATAAAACTATATAATATAAATGTTATTAAAATAATTTAGTTGGGAGAGTTGGTTAGCCAAACAAGGCCTTATGGCCTTCGGCATTATTCAACTGATGCTACCTTTTTGTTTTTCAACCTGACGTTTGTGGGAGGCCAGTTATATTATTCCTACGCGTCTATTTTTCTAAGGAAAAAATATCAGAGTGTTGAGAGAGAGAGAGCTTGGAAGAAGAAAACAAAGTGATATTGGAGGGTTAGAGAAGAAGGGTTTTGGGGAAATGATTTCTCTTACTTTGGCTATCATATCATCAAAGATTAAGGTATAAACTACTCCTATTGTTATTCTTTAGTTTTGGTTGTTTATGTATATATTTTCTTGGTATGATTTGGAAATCACGAGATTGTGATGTATACATGTTCTTGTAGAATTTCAAAACTCTGTTAATTATTATATAAACATGTTATCTGTTATTAAATTCATGAGAAATTGGGTTGAGGAAGAAAAGAAAAATCACAATGTTTGTGTTCTTGTTATATGGCCTTAGAAAGTACCAAATTTCTTGTCCAATATGCGTAGTAATCTGTAAATTGATGCTTGTATATGGTAGTTCATTGAGATACGAACATAATGTAATTTGAATGGAATGATTTGGTCAAGTAACGAGTTCACAATGATGATTTTTGGACAGACTATAAAAAAAATGGAGTTTATATGGAAAACATGAAAATTGAGAAATTAAACTGTGATTATGTTAATTCGTTTGTTACGAATTTCAGAGAATTGTAGTTAAAGTAAACAAATTGGTTGTTATTAGAATTTACAGTATTTACTGTGTTAAAATATATCAACTATGGAGTTTTGGTTTTTAAACCGTGTTTTCAAAATCTAAGTTTTCTAAAATTTTTATTTAGTTGTTTAAATTGGTACATATATGCTTGGTAATATTTATGTGTACTTTACATATGTTATACATGTTAATTGGTGTTAGAAATTAAGACATAGTAGCTTGGTTTTGTTTCTAGTTATGGGTGTTCTGTAATTCGGAGCACCAACGCCAAATTTCACGCCCCAGCGCCATAAATAGACCAGAAGTTCGAGCCCCAGCGCTGGAATTCGCGCCCCGGCGTCAATGTCTCGCTCCCCAGCGCTGGAAAAGTGGTCTGGGTTAGACAGTTTTGACCTCCTGTAGTAAAATGGCCATAACTTTTTCATACGAACTCCGATTGAGGTGATTCAAGATGATTCGGAAAGAGGACGAATAGGCCTATAACTTTTATTATTTAAGGTTTTCAATTTGAAATTGTTATGAAGGATCAAAATGGCCATCTTTAGGACTGTTGTGTATTTGGAGCCAATCGGAGGGCGTCGGGATGCGCTAATGCAAGTGCAATCCTTTGTGTATTAGTATAACTTAATGATAACATGTTGGACATATAATAGGATGTTGTATCAAGTTGTTAATGTGTATGTGGTGCAATGACATGATCACTTAAGTAGTTGTAATAAAGCTAAAAAGTAATGTTCATGAAAAGATGCAATGTTGTTTAAACTTAAACTTAGTTAGTAGCTATACTAAAAGTAGAAAGCAACTCATGAAGGTAATGTTAGTGTAACTAATGTGTATTGTCAATATATATGGTATATGTAGGACTTGGGGTGAGCGTGAGTAGTGATTGTTTAACCTATGCATGCGAAGGCGAGTTCTCTAACCCTACTTTTATAATTGTGCAAGTTCTAAACCTTATCTCTTTACAATTGAGCAAGCTTTGAACTTTGTTCTTTTCATATCGAACATAAGTTTCCATTCCTATATTATTATTCTCGCAAGTTTCTAACATTCTTTATGAATTTGAGCAAGCTTAACCTATCTTGCGTATGTTTGTACAAAACTTATGTAACCTAATTACGTTACATTGAGCGAGATTTAGTTTCCTAATTATTATTCAAAGCATATAATGTTCTAATACATTGATTCAAGGGAGATTGTTTTAACTCTTCTATAGCGCTTTGCATGTATATCATGATTACTCAATTATATATTATTGTTATTCAATCTTTGACTTTGATAACCTTGTTCAAAGCTTTATCGTTGTATTAAACCTTCAAGTAGTAAGCAAACCTTTATTGATTGAATTAATCTATATTCGAATAGTGTTCTAAAATTCTAGAAACATCGATAAGCTAGTTCCAAACTAAACTTTCTTTAGTGAGGAAATTCTAAATCAAACCGAGATGAACAACCCTAACATGGGGGATTTTGTGCGTGTAAAATTTAGATGTTTGTGCATAATACATGGTACAAAGGGATCCCCCAAAATACGATAAGAAGGGTCCGTATAGTCTAAATGATCATTTAAGGTTGGGTAATAATACCTAAATCTGGGGGACATAGTTAAGTGGTCTTAAGATCCTCGATAATTAAAGTTCGAACTTGTTTTCTAGTTTGATTTGTAGAACAAGTTCCTTATTGTTCGACTTTCGTTGTTCACTCTCATGTTATTATCATTGCTACGTTACATATCGGTGAGCATTTGTTTGCTCACTCTTGCAATTAACACCGCAATGACTAAAGTGGAGAAAGTTGTTGAGTCGTCGATTAAAGCAAAAGGCGAAGCGAAGATGTCCAAATGATGAAGACTTATGATAATTTTATGTTTTATGTTTCAAGACTTGTTTTAAATATGTGATGTATTCCGCAAACTTATGTTTTAGTTTTTCGCTGATGATTGTAATAAAGGTTAGATGACCTGGGATTTATTTGAGATTATGTAACCCTTTGATGGGAGATTTATTGTTTAAGCTTTTGAGTTTAATTATATCCTTTGTTTATGGGTAGTTAGTAATGATTTAATTGGACAGTGAACACCAAATCTGTGGGAATGAAGTACCCAGATTTGGGGGTGTCACACCCATAACTCCCTTGGTGACTGAATATTGCTGTAGAAATCATAGAGACGATCCGACAGCATATTGAGGATATGTCCATGAGTAAGTTCCTCATCTTCAGTCCTTTTTCCTTCTTTGCTCCTTCAGTGCTTCGGTGGCATTATTATCTAGCTGCTGACCTTCTGTTGGTTTGGGATCTTCAGGAATAGGCTGAAGATTAGGGTCCAAAACATACACAATCTTCAAAACAATAAGTAAAATTTTCAGTTTATCTTGCCAACGACTGAAATTATTTCCATCAAAACGATCGAGCTTGACAAAATCCTGGTTCATGATTTTGAAAGACTCTGTATCCATTTCTATAAACACCTTAAGATTGAAAAAATTAAAACGAATACAGATTAAAAGAAACAAGGATTTGACAAGGGTATTCCATGTCCTTAAGGTGTTTATTGCCCCTTACCAGTAAGGTTTGCTAAAGGCTACTAGCAATTCACCTCCAGGATATATGTCAAGTCTTTTCTAATTTTCAGTGATAGCAACTCACTAAAAATCTCAATTTTTATGCTATTTTGTAAAGGTTTGATTTGCAGAAAAAAGATAGCAAGACTGTTCAGTTTTTTTAAAACTGAATTGTTAATTAAACATCAGTTTACAAAGTAAATAATGTATTAATCACAAATCAGTTTATTTTGAGGTTTAATGAATCTGGTTCAAGATAAAAAGTTGGCTCTTGGCTCGGGTGAGGCTCCTAGCGACGATGCACACGTGCAAAGTGCACCTAAAGCGTCAATGCGACCCAAACCCGAACCCAGCACCACGTCATTGTAACCAACTCCAAGTCTTTCCTTTAGTACCACTAGTGAATTTAACTATTCCACATATACTTATAAAGTATTAAATAGTTTTATTCCTACTCAATGTGGGACTTAAAGAAAATAGTTTTTTTAAACAACAATGAATCTTTTCATATTCTCCACTTTGGATACAATTAAAACACAATATATAATTCTTACTTGAATCATATATTATTTTCTATTAATCTCCTTGTAATAGGACTATCAATTGCACTTTTAATTTAATATAAATTCAATCAATTAATGGATCTAAATTAATCCCCAAATTGATCAAAACTCATATAAGAAAATGTGCATTAACAACACCATTGGAGGGAAAGTATGTAAGCTCATTATCGATCCCGGCAGTTGCGAGAATGTGGTGGCGGAGGAAGTAGTGGATAAGCTCAAATTGGAAACAAGTCCACACCAGAACCCTACCAACTTTCTTGGCTAAAGAAAGGAAGTGAAGTAAAGGTATCTAAATGTTGCCCGGTGAACTTTTCCATTGTAAGCAAATTCAAAGACAGGGTATGATGTGACGTAGTGACTATGGATGCTTGCCATCTTCTCTTGGGAAGACCTTGTCAATATGATCGAGTTGTACATCACGATGGTCGTAAGAATACTTGATAGTTTTTTGTGGGACAACAAGAGAATTGTTCTTGCACCATTAAAGGATATTGTGTCTAAGCTAGTTAATGGAAGAGGTTCTAACCTTCTTAATTTTCTTAAGTTTGTTGTAGTAATGGAGCATTCTGATTTGGTTTATATGTTGATTGGGAAGGAAGAAATAATTGGAAGCAACTCATTTCCTGAGCAAATTAGGCCTTTATTACAAGAATTTGAAGATGTGTTTCCTAAGTGACCTTCCGGGAATTTACCTCCTTTGAGGACTACTCAACACCAAATTGATTTGGTGCCGGGTTCAAGCCTTCACTATAGGATGAGTCCCACAGAACATGAAGAGTTGCGGTGTCAAGTTGAGGAACTCATTTCTAAGGGCTTTATTCGTGAAAGACTGAAAGCTTAAGCCCATGTGCAGTACCGTCGTTGTTGGTAAGAAAGATGGCTTATAGCGGATGTGTATTGATAGTTGAGCCATCAACAAAAACATTGTTAAGTACCGGTTTCCAATACCGAGACTTGACTCCTCGATCAAATATTTGGCACACAAGTATTTAACAAGATTGATCTAAAAAGCGGGTACCATCAATTCCGTATTTGAGAAGGCGATGAATGGAAGTCAGCATTTAAAACACGAGAGGGCTTTGTATGAATGGTTTGTTATGCCATTTGGCTTGACTAATGCTCCAAGTACCTTCATGAGAATAATAAACCAAGTTCTTCAACCCTTCATTGGTACATCAGTGGTAGTATACTTTGATGACATTCTTGTGTATAGCTCTAATTTGGAGTTGCATATTCAACACCTACGTGAGCTTCTACTTGTATTGTGCAAGGAGAAACTCTTTGTAAATCTAGCTAAATGTTCTTTTATGACAACCAGCGTACTTTTTCTTGGATATTTGGTGATGGAATTTCAATTGATAGTACCAAAGTGGAGGCGGTAAAGACCTTGCCTAGGCCGCGTACTTTGCATGACATTCGAAGCTCTCATGGTTTCGCTTCTTTTTATCGCAGGTTCATTCAACATTTCAACACTTTAAGCCGACGACACTCTCTCTTCTTAGTCAAAATGGAAGTTGGTGTTCTTGGTTTTCATACTTTTCGGAACTTGTTGGAAACAGACCCATTCTTCTATTCCATTCTTGAGGAGGTTCAAAAAGAAGTAAGAACAGATTATGTGCTACATGATGGATTTCTCTTTCAATTATGCATACCCGAGTCTAGTTTAAGGCTCCAGATCATCCAAGAAATACACAAATGAAGGACATGTTGGGCGAGATAAACTCTAAAGCTTGTAACTTAGTCTTACTTGTGGCCATCCTTGAGAAAGGAAGTATATCGATATGTTGATCGATGTAGGATTTGCCAAACTTCAAAGGGAACGGCTACCAGCACTGGAGTTTACATGCCTTTGCCAAATCCAACACAGCCATGCACATGGATTTTATTTTGGGGTTACTGCGAACTCAATGAGATCGTTTTTCATAGCTTGTAAAAAGACCACGTATGCTCTACATGTTGCCCAATTATTCTTTCGAGAGATTTATCGTTTACATGGGCTTCATACAAATTTCAGGCTTATCATAGACGACATTTGGAGATTTTGTTTTGACGAAAGATGGATTTCCTATTGGGGAGTAGAACAAATTGTCCAAGCTCAAAATTGGTCCGTTGGAAGTAGTTGAAAAAATAAATCCAAATGCTTACCGACTCAAGTGATATTCGTACATCTGATTATGAAGCAAAATTAGTACTGGATGGTTCGCAAGATTCCATTATTTGATTCGCTCTTTTGGGTTCTCAGCAAAGCTCTCATGGGATTAACAAAAAATAGTATTTTATTTCATACTCACTGCTTAAATTGGTGGTAAAAAGTTGTGATACAAAGCAAATCCCTTTGTTGCACTTCATGGCTCAACTGAGTTTTAAGTGTGATTTTTAATGAATTCTGTAGCAAAGAATTCCACATCCAGTTTCTTAATGGAAAAGAATAACAAGAGTGCAAAAAAAAAAATCATTTATCTATGTTTGTCAAAACAAGCCGTTTGTTCCAACACTATTTAACACAAGCAGAAACCATGCATAAAACCTCTAGACAACTATCTATATTGTGTGAAAACAAGATGATACAAATTTCTAACTTTGAAATTTTCGCTGCCTTTTGAGAGAAGGCGAGGATGATGAACCATCCCGCTGTAGCTGAGCCTTGTCCTTGGTAAAAGCTATTTTAACATCCTCTTTAAGCTCAATGAAACGAATTTTCCGTAATTTCTGTTCCTCTGGAGTGCCCTTTTCAAGGTAGAATGAATCAGGTAAGTCGTCCACCATAAACTTATCCAGGACTTCCGAGCAACGTGGGAAATAGCGTCGACCCGTCTCCACTGCAATAATGCAATGAGAAATCATTTCTTGCCTTAGACAATTATAATCAGAAGTCGTATTATAAGAATAATAACTCTGAATTCTAAGTCTTGCACTACACAGACCACCCATTTTCTTCCTCGAGTTTCTCTAGCGTTGTGATTTCAAAAATTCAGTCTTTTCCTTCTCCTTTTCTGTCATTTATTTTCCATAAAATGGGTTTGATAATTAAGCTGGCCTTGCCAATTGAACTGTCAAGATTAAGTCATCTTCTAATTGTGATGTACTTAAAGTTACCAGATTAAGAAACATTTTGACTATCTAAGGGCGAGTATCAATATCTTGTCATCCAAACTTTTAGCACAATTATCCAGTGGCTGCCTTGAGGCTCACATGATGAATATGTCATCTAAATATATAAAATTTTGCTATTGTTGCCAAAAAAAATTATGTAGCATTTGTGTAGAGTGAATGGAAATACTAATTAGCTAACTACTAGCGGTAATATCCCATCAAGATGATATTCAACTCAGTTAAAAAAAACTGTGCGACTAGTGGGGGGGATATAGACTGCCAAACTTTCACAGTGAAAAGGGATTTTGTTGTTGTTGTTGTTCTTGGGGTTGGGTTTTGGGTTTTTTTTTTTTTTGGCATATTACACCACCTAAGCTAGTATTAGCCTGGTTGCCAAAAAATGCCAAGACAGTATCTACAACTCTACCTTGGACTAGGATTTGATAGCCTCAGACATCATAAACAAAAAGAACAAGGTGTTGATATACCAACAATTTGCAATTTAATCAACCGAAACAAACCGAGCCTTTTGAGTAACTAAAATTGAGAACTTGTACATACCTGTCTTTGCAAGGGCTTCCATCCTCGAGAGGAGTCGTTTTTTCTGTACTATGGGTGTCTCATTTAAATCAACCTCCCTAAAATTGCCATTTGAACCTTTTGATGCCAAAATCCCTGGAAACTCAGACGTTGTCTCAACCCTTGCAATATCCATAGCTAGCTTGGCTTCAGCAGGGAAGAGTAATCGTGCAAATGCCACTGTGACATAAAATTAGAATAAAACTACTAAGAACTGTTATGTGTAAGCAAACAAAGGAATTTAGGACAGAGACATGTTTCAATTAAGTAAAAGTTGAAACAGAATTCCGAGAAAAATTGATAGATTCAATATTATAAGGCAAGCAGTTTTAAAATATCATTTACATTAGATCACTTGATATAAGTCTAGAAGAAAGAGTTCAAGTTCTTCGATCAGCAGACAAATAATTTCTTTAACTTAGGATTTACTGCATATGCACCGCTAGGCTGAATTTCTGGGTATGCCCAACTTAATTAGCAACTGGTTGTAGGTTTAGCTATGTCAACAGATTTGTTCAGAAAATGGACCTCCTTATCCTACTGCCATTGTCTCTCATATATCACACACATTTTGAAGGATTGATTAAGGGAATATGAGTATAAGATTCTTCTTAAGTTAATAAGTAAATAAAAATTCTAAGGAAGCTACTTTGATTTCAGATTGTCAATTAGATCAAGAGGGACGAGGATATTGCACGACAGATTTGGTTGCTGCGGTGTTTGATCAACAGCTGGAGGTTGCTGAAACTGGTTTCCAGATGGCTCAAAAAAATCAAACGGGTTTTCGTGATGACTTCTTCTATCAATGTCTTCTAAAAGGATTTGGCAGAGGTTAGATCTCTTCCCTCAGTCTGAGGCTTGAGCTTAAAAAGCTGGTCACCTCAGAGTAGCTAGATTGATCACTGGTAAGGAGTCATTATAAGAAGTTCAGGTTAATATGAGAACAGGAGTTCCTTCTCTCCCTCTATTGCTAGATAGTTAGTTATATGTAATGGTTAACGTGCGTAGTCTTTGTTTGGGGGCCATCCGACATAGAGACCTTTTTAGAACTGTGGTTGATAAAGCCAGGCATGTACGGTTTTGGTTAGTTATGAGTTCCCCCACAAATGACAGGGAAGAAAAAAGAAAAAGGCACCGTCCTCAATATAATCATTCTGAAACACATAGGCATAACCTTCTTTAATTCTTTAAGTAAAGCAAGCAGAAAGTACAGAGTAAATCTCAAACAACTTACCTCTGTTTTCTAGGCACAGCAGCTTCATGTGAAGATCATCAGTCATTGTTGGAGAGGAGATTGATGCATCTCCAGCCATTGGGTTCCTATGCACCTCTTGCTCTAAAACATTAATGCATAACCGGTCTTTGTTTGATTTTTGACCTTGTTCTGCTTTTGCGTGATAATCCTTAGGCCTTGTCAACCTCTTGCAGATACTAACAGAGCTCTGCCCATCTAATGTTGTTTCCAATGCACAAGCTCCTTTGGTTAAAAGTAGTACAATTATTGATGGCTCCCTACGCAAGGCAGCAACATGGAGAACTGTGTAACCCCGAGCATTCCGAAGGTTGACATTAGCCATATTCAGACTAAGCACCTCAGATACAACTTTCGGATCACAATATGCAACAGCATAATGCAGAGCATAGGCTTCATCTAAGGTTATATCAGACTCGGTCAATAAAAGTTTCACAAGTTCGACATCATCCGAGTCCAGTGCCTTGTGTATTCTCCTAATTCTCTTTTCACGTAAGGGATCCTCAAATATCATGTCACCGTTGTCTGCCTGAGGTTTGACGCGGAGCAACTTAATATCCTTCACAACTTCATATGGGAGTTCCTTCTCAAGAGAAATGCTGTCAAGATCTGATCGTGCCACTCTATGAACACATTGAATGAGAAGCTGACTTGACCGACAATGAAAAGCAACCACAAGGATTGGGATGACATCTTCAACAAGAGCCTTATCGACAAAGTTGAAAAGACGCCGCTGCAATTTTAAACGATGTATTAAATCAAATATTTGCTCTTGGTGGAAGAAAAGTTAAACTTGTTGGACAGTAAGTTAAATCAGTTACATCATTTACAAGCACTCTATAAGACATCCAGTCTTCATTTTTAATTACATTGTTTAAGATCCCAGAAATATCCAGTCCATCATAGATTTTTGATAGTTATTTGAGTGTACCCAAATATTCTATCTAATTTCAGCAGATTAAAACCTGAATTTAATATCCATAGACACTTTTTGCTATCAATCTAGATTCAAGAGACAACTTGCTCCAGTGAATAATATCCTTTGGACAGATATAATTGACCTTGTTAACTTGATATATGTATCATAAGTCTGAGATGTCAGAGTCCGGGGCAAACAATGAAAATTAAATCAAGCTTCTAAAACTTATCATTATGTGAGGCTTGACTTGTCTAATCTCTCTTGACATTTTTATTATCAACTTTCATCTGCTCCTAATGCTTGACATTCTAGAATGGTGTGCACCTAATGTATTACACGATCAAACTTAAAGAAGTCAGTTTTTTTGGTTTAAAACTTTCACTATACAAATTTGTTCAAAGCAGTAACCCACAATTATACAAAAAGTCAAGTTCTTATAGAGATTGAGGGTAGGCCTCACAACAATACTTCACTTGAATGAATAAACATTAATCAGCTCAAGGAATATACTCACCTGAAACAGTGAAACCAGCTCTGGAACCTGAAATATGGCAGATGCATACATCAATTCCACGGAAATGTTAATAGCAGGTCTGCATGCATCATGGACACATCCTTCATCAACACAAGTTGACACCTCCGGTGGAGAAGGCTTCAGCTTTCCGGTATACAAATAGCTTAAGAAAGTGAGGAAGGCCTCATATCCAACACTACCATACGGCAACAAATCACTCATACAATATTTTGGCTTACTTCCCTTCTCCTCCATGGACTTCTCCTCCATGGAACCCTTATCTTTCTTGAAAAGCTTGTGGAAAAAATTACTCCTAGCAGCCAATATACAACGGTGAACGTCTACAGGGATGTCCTCAACTACAATATTCGCATCGCTATAATCACTATTAGAATTTACCAAAAGTTGCTCCAAGCTAGCACTGAGCCTACTTAAACTAACGCTTTCAAGACTAGACCCTGTCTCAGAGACAGAGGACGCAGATAAATTGTAGCCAGTGGAGCCATTGGATACAAGGGAAGATGAAGTAAAACTTATGGATGATGATGGTTCGATCGAATTATCCATTGCCTATAAGTTAGAAATTAGTCCTGCTTTGAGTTATAATATACATCTAAATGGCTAAAAAGTTCAACCAATACATGACTACTAATTTCTATAGATTCCCAGTATAGAAAGCTAATCAAGCCAATGAATGGAAAGTAATTGTTGTAGCCGTTTCACAAGAGTAAAAGTATCCTACATGCTCAAAATCAGGAGGAAACAAAGAAAACTTGTAACATGAACAACTTCTCACCTCTCTTCCAATGATACTTGCTCTAGAGAAATTGAATCAATAAATGAACCCTTTTGGTAACATTTCCAAAACCCATTGTAATCAGTACAAGAGATATACTATTAAAGAACAGAACCCATAATTGTCCAAACACATGACAGAAATCGCAATAGCCAAATCCCACAAACACAATCAGATCTCTGTTGAATTTCCACAACAAACAGAATCAAACTGATCACACAAACAAAACCCAGACAAATTATACCCAAAACCAATCAAAATAGAACGATTTGAGATAAACCTTCAACGTATCAGCAAGATCCAACGAAACCCAATCAATGAAATTAGAAAAGTTACCTTGATGGGAAGTTTCTTTCCTTTTTGGGTAAGAAATTGGGAAATTTCCTTGATTGATACTTTTAGCTTTCAAAGAGAAGAGAGAGAAATTGCGGTTGCTTGTGTTTAGCAGATGAAGTCGTTTAGGTGACGGTTGGTGTGTTGTCACGCTTCCTTGCTGGGTTTGGGTTGCGTTATCCATGGCGTCACCTGCCTTATTTGTATCGATACATCAACTAACAGTCTTCGTAGGAGAGAGAAAACTTCACCTTTTTTTTATTATTATTATTTTCAGCGGGGAATTTGCGGCTTTTTTTAGTCACCGTTCTTTTTTCAAAGCTTTTTTAATCACTATCTAATGTCTCTCAATTTAATACTCCCTTCCTTCCAAATATAACGTTACTATTTTAAATCTATTTAAAATATTTTTAAATTTAAAACTAATATAATTTTGATTATTTTTAAAGGAGAATATTATTTTTACGTATATTTTTGATATTTTCACATGATTTTTTCTTATATAAAAGTAAGCACTTTTTTCTTTCGTATATAGAAGAAGATCATATAAAAATATAAACAATACATGTGAAAATATCAATTTTTTAAAAAAATTAATAATTAAATATTGGTAATCGTTAGGTTCTGGTCGGTAAACCAATTAAAAAATTGGAAAAGTCTTTTTTAAATTTTGTTTAGGAGTGTTGTAGTATTATTTATCATTTTTAATGAGGCGGTCCTATTGCCTATCCTCCAAAGTATCGGTTAAGTTTATGTTTATTTGCAAATATTATATTTGAGGTTGTATTATTAATTTTGAATTTTTTATTTATTTTTAAAAATAAATTTGAGACTATTAGTCTCGAGATAATAAAATTATTTGAAAGGACAAACTATTTAATATCATGTCCAATTAAGTATTATAATTCTTACCATTTGAGACTAAAAATTTATGGACAAAATTAACCTTTAATTTTATTTAAAAAGACCAATGTATCTTATCTTTTTTATCTATATTTAACCTAATAAAATATAATATCTTTGTTAGTAACAAGGATGTGTTAGTTCAAATAGTAAATTTTTATTCAATTCTTTAAATAATAATAAACAAAACAAACATAAAATTATGTCTTAAAATTATAATCTATTATAATCCCATAATTATAATCCTTACGGACGGTTTGGCTAAGATCAAGACAACCTCACATGTAACATGTTCGAAGAACATCAATATCGATTATTCTCTCTTTTTTTTTCTCTCTTGATGTAATATAATAATAAATTTAGGTAAAATTTAATTAGAATAAAAAAGAAAAATATGATGGAGTGACAAAATATAATTGTAATAATCTTTTATTTTATTTGTTTAAAAATTAGAGATATATTTTAATTTTTAAATAATTTTTAAACTTTTAAAATTAAAACTCGATACTGAATTTATTTTAATTTTTATGTAAATAATTATATATATTTTAAACTAACTAAATCTACTACTGATTACTATATTTGGTACTTTAAAAATCTTAAATGAATTTATATCAGTGTTGAAAAGTTAAGAATTTTTCAACAATGCTGAAAAACTTTAAAATATTTTTTCAATTTTTTAAAATAAAATATATCTTTAATTTTATAGCATTATTTGGTTGTATTAAAATGCATTGATTAAATTCGCATAGGAATATGATGAAGAAGAAAGTCCATGGAATAATTGTTTTATTGTGCAAGAGCTTATAGATGATGGGAATACTTTTCTTTTTCATTTTTTTTATTCTTCTTTTGAAGAGACATTTTCATATTCACTTTACGACCCAATTTATGCTCTTATTCCACCCCCCACTCCCCACCCCCTACCCCGTACCCCGTACGTGTTTGTGTGCACCACGTAGTGGAAGAATTAGGATCCACTAATATTAATCAAATGATTCGAGTTTATCTTTTGTTTAATCAAGGTTTAGACAAAATATTAAATAAACGAACAAACCCTAAAAGGATTTGAACACAAATATATTCAACACAACTTATTTAACTTACAAATATAATATTTTGGCCTTAAATGCAACGCACCAAAATTAATGCGGTTCGTTTGGAAGTCCAAACAGCCAGTAAATATTACTGGTCAGATGACTGCTAAATAAACAACGATAAATTTACAAACCCTAAGACGATTTGATTGGGCTTTAATTTTATTTTTGGAACAATTACATTTTATATTACATTTTAAAAAGTAATTACAACAATAGTGCACTCATAAAATATTTACACAATTAATGCATTTAAATTTTTATTTTCATTATTAGTACATATTTATGCTTCCTTTAATTTTGGGGTGTGATTTAATTTGCTGATTACATGGAAATTCAGTTTTTTTTAAAAAATAAACTGTTCACGCGTTTTTTATGGGTTCGTGTTCAATTTAGATTTTGTTTTTATCCTTTTGTCGTCTCTTTTCTTTTGGAAACCCTTATTCTGTGTTTTGGGAACTTTCTAAGCAAACCTATTTTCTTCTCTGTGTTGAGTCTGTCGATCTTTCTGGTTGATATTTGTCGTCGGCGTTTGGTTTTTAGTTCGTCGTTGTCGTATTTAATTTACTTCAGTTCGTGATTATTCATAAGTTGTTCGGTTTGTTCCCATTTATTTGTACTACATTTTCTGATTTTTTTTCTTTTTTTGTTCATGATGGTGTCTACGAGGAAGAGCATGGAGGGAATGGGGGATAAGAAGAGTGATAGGAAGAGGAAACGAGTTTCAAATGATTATTATTTAAAGGATTTGAAGACATCTGTAATGGTGAAGGATAGTATGCCAAAGTCTTCAAAACAGGGGAAGAAGTTAATGGTGAAATCAGATGTTGAAGATAAGAATATTGGGAGACATACGAATAAGAAGGCTAAATCATTGGTATATATTGATTCTGATTTTGAAGGTTCTCCAAAAAAAGTTGCAAAAGAAGATGAAGTTGAGGCTCATAACCGGAAAATTGTTCCTTGACAGAAACATTTGAAGGTTTGTTATTTTTTTTTTTAAGAATATAGATTTTTTTAGTTGTTTTTGGTTACTTATGTTTTTCTTTTTGTGTATGGTGATTTTTTGGTGTATGCTGTTGTATATCTTGTTTCTGAGTAGTATTATTAATGTTGAAGTTGTTGTTTGATAAAATTATTATTTCCATTCAGAGTGTAATTTTAGAAACTAATTTATTATGTTTTGGTCACTAGATTACATTATTGTGATTATACAGGTTTATCATTTTTTGTTGGTAACTTGCTAATTGATTTTTGGTTACCCCTATTTATATGTTTGGAAACTGATCATTACATAGTTGTTAAAATGTATTATATTACATTATAGTTTGAGTTATTTTAAGGATTGTTCAAATTGTTGTTGTTAAATTTTTTGTTTTCATTCATATTTGAGTGTCTGATACTAGTATATTCTGTTTCGGTCACTAAATTACATTATTGTGATTATACAGGTTGATTATGTTTTGTTAGTAACTTGCTAATTTATTTTTGGTTACCACCATTTATATGTTTGGAAACTGATTTTTGTAATAGTTGTTAAAATGAATTATATTACATTAGAGTTTGAGTTGTTTTAAGGATTGTTCAAATTGTTGTTGTTTAAATTATTGTTTTCATTTCGATTTGAGTGTCAGATACTAGTATATTTTGATTTGGTTACTACATTACATTATTGTCATTATATAGGTTGATTATGTTGGTAACTTGCTAATTTATTATTGGTTACCAATTTTGAAATGTTTGGAAACCGATGATTGCATAGTTGTTAAAATGTATTTTATTACAATAGAGTTGGAGATTGATGAATGTTTATGATGTACGTGGTAAAATGGTTATGTTGTTTCCAAGTGGATGTATTGTTAGTATTATTATCTAAATTTGTTAGTATATAATTTGTTATATATTAAATAGTCTGATTAATTTGGGTATTATTTGGTTAATATAATTTGTTAGTGTATTTGGATATTGTTGATGTAATAGTTTTGGGTTTAAAGTTTTATAGATGTTGTTTTTTAATTTGGTTAATGTGTTTTTAATGTAATTTATTGCATTTTCAGATTTGGGATCTATTCTATGAGGAGCATCATCGAAACTTTACAGCAAAAGTTATTTATTGGTGTGATATGAAAGTGCCAAATATTATTAAGAATAAATTTTCTGAGGTACAGTTGAATAAGTTTAAGTTGTCCTGTTTTGGAAAATTTTTAGATTTTGGGCAGCCACAGATGTTTTCACAGATAATCCATCATGCTTTGATTATGGAAGTTTATCAAAGGGATAATGGGGAGATGTGATTTCTATTTGGTGAGAGAAGGGTAATGTTTGGATTGCCAGAATTTTGTTTAATTTCTGGTTTGAATTGGCAAGGAGATGAATACATTGATGGTTTTAAGAGGAATGAAAATTTGTTGGTGGAGAAGTTTTTTGGTAATGAGGTTGTAACCCGTTCTAGTATCGGGAGGATATATAGGAGTACTATTTTTGATGATGATGATGAGGCAGTTAGGATGTCCATCATTTTCTTGGTTTTTAATTTCATACTAGCTACTGTTTCTGATAATTATGTTGATGAAGCTTTGTTTAACTTTTTGTCATATGGGGTTATTGAAAGTTATCCATGGAGAAAATTTGCTTTTCAACAGACAAAGAATTCACTATCCCTTGTTGTTAAGGGACATGTAAAGAAGGATAAGCATGGTGGGGTGATATACAATTTTTACAGGGAAAGTTATTGTAAATCTTACAAGCTTAATGGATTACCTTATGTGTTTCAAGTTTTTTTGTTTGAAACAATTCCTACTTTGAAAGTCAGAGGCTTTTGTATTGATGATCATGTTTTAGAATTCAGATTATTTAGATGGATGGAGTTAGGAAAGGCTCCTAAGAATGAGAAGTTGAATGACCTGGTTTTTGGTTCTGGTCAGGTATATTGGTTACCATTTACATTACATTTGGTTACCTTTATATATGTTTTTTGTTACTGACTTATTTTTTTTTGTGTACTGTCTTGTTTTTGTTTTATTTTCAATGTTTCTGACATGGTATATTTGTTGTTATTAATATGTTTCAGTTGATTATTCAAAATGTTGTTCCTACGGAGGATGAGAAGGTGCGGTTGGATTTAGGTGGTTTTCATTTTTTCAGTGGAAGTGATAGTGGAGCCAAAATTTTTGATATTAAAGTTGAATCATCAAGGAAGGTTAAAGACCTTAGGTTTTCTCTTTCCGATGTGAAAAAAGTTATCGATGCATGGGTGAAGCCTTTGGAAGGTAAGGTGATGGAGGTGAAAAAAGAAATTGAAAATTTGGGTGTTGAATTAAAAGATCAATTACAAGTGTTTCATATTCAGATTTATAGGGACATAAAGAAGATGTTTAGAAAGCATTTATATGGCCAGTCTAGTTATAACAAACGTAGAAATGTAACTGTTGTTGAAGATGATGATGATGATGATGATGATGATGATGTTGAGTTGGATGAGAATGTTAATGGTGGCAATGTTAATGTTGTAGTTGAAGTTCCCTACAATGCAAAACAGTTTCATGGAAGTGTTGATCCTAATGTTGGTGGTGTTGGTGGGATTCAGTTTGAAGAAGACGATGCAAATGTTTACATATATTTTTTATTTTCTTTTTTGTTTCATTTTTAATAAGTAAATGCTGAATTTTGTTCTATTTTTTTTACAGATTGAGAACAAGAATGACAGTTTAAATTCTGATGGGAAAGAGATTATTTCTTTACTCTTAGAGGGGTTCACATTCATGTTGAGGATGAAAAGGTTAATCATTTTTTTTAATGTTATATTTTTATGTGTTATATTTATCAATTGTATTTTTTTTAACAGGCTGAAAAGATCAATGACATTCCAAGTTTTGATATTTTAAGTCAGTCTAGTGGAAAAGAAATTGTTGTTTTTACCCCCATTGAGGTTTGTAATTTTTTCAACAGCAGTTACCTTTATATGTTGTATTAGTTACTTTGCTATAGTGTTTATATTACTATTGATTATGTTTTGTATTTTTAATTTGATATTGTAATTGTCTTTTGTGTCATGTCTTGTAAAACATTAAAGGGTAGTAAAATTGAAGCACCGGACAAGTCGCTACTTGATGAGATGGTTTTAACAACACAGGATTTACTCCATTGTGTTGAGGTTGAGAAATCTGTATCAAAACCACTTGGTAGGCTGTTAAATGCGTCTGCGAAGAAAGTCTTTGTGTTGAAGAGTCCTTATACGTCAAAGTTCGGTTCAACTGATTCAGCTTCTTCTATTGTGGATGTTAATCCATTATGCAGAGGACTGTCTGCATTTCCAGATGTTTGTATGGGTATGCCTTCAAAATTTAAAGATGTTATGTTTGAGCAGTGGTTTAGAATTAGATTAAATAACAGGAAAAGGTATGTAGATTGGAGTTTAATATATTTATATTATATTTTTTTCTAGGAGATAGAATCATTTCTTTTCTCTTTCCAATATGTTATTGTTTTGAAGGATTGAAAAATTTGCGGAAAACCATGACAAAATCGAGCCTTCATTCATATTTGGGTCTGTGTCAATATCCTCAAAAATGTAGTTTTACAAGCTAAAGACCCCTAGTCAATGGCTTGATGATGATGTGAGTTTTTTTTACTATTTTTGTAATTATGTTTGTTAGTTTCGGTTACCTTATCTTATTATTTTGGTTACTATATGTGTCTGTATTGGATACTATTTTGTTCCAGTTTTATTTTTTGCTTTTAATTTGTTTATCTCTGATTGTTATTCTGGTTTTATGTTTGGTTCAGCACATCAACATCTGTTTGTATTACATGCGTAAACTGGCTAGACACTCGAACAATATTCAAATAAGGGTTACGACAACATATTGTTGGTTCCATATCAAGTGACCAATTTATATGGGAAATATTGTAATAAAAATCTGTTGTTGGGCACTGGTGATGTAGCTAAGTATATTCATAGTTTTTTTATGGAAGTAAACACATCGTCGGTTAACGTTGATTTTGTCATTTTTTCCATTCATATGTCAGTTCCTAGTCATTGGTTTTTGCTGGTTTTTGGTGTGCATCGCAGAGTATTAGTAGTTTATAATTTTCTACAACAGGACAGGAATATAATGCGAACAAATATTATGGATGTGTGTGAGTCGTATATTTTTATTCTTCCCATAATATTGTCTAGATGCGGTTTTTGGAAGAATAGATCTGATATTGATTTAAATAGTGTTCCATATTGCACCAAAGGAGAACATGATATTATTGATCTCGAATTTGCCGAGGGTCTTCCTGAACAAATTGATGGGTAAGTTTACATTGTTTATATTTTTGCAGTTTTCCATATATTATGATGTTTGTTTTGATTTGCTTTATATCTTTATTATTTTTTCAGCGATTGCGGAATGTTTACAATTTCTTTTGCAAAACATATTCTTCATCAGAAGATTTCTAAAATGCCAAAACCATTTCCAATCATTCAATACCGCAAGAAACTATGCGTCAACTTATTCAATCATGCGAGGAACAAACAAGTAGGTGGATATGAATCTGATTCAGAATATCCAGGAAGATTCGTTAGTGAAGACTAGTTTGGTTATGCATCATGTTATTTTTTTTTTGGTTATTTGATACCATTTAATATGGTTATTGACTGTGAAATGTTTTGTAATTCTTCTGATGATGGAATGATGTATTAATTTTTACTATTAGAAGTATGATATTGTTTTGTTGGCTCACATTGTTGTTTTTTGTCTTGTATTTTATTTTCACAAATAATATTGTTAATATTTTTATTTATGGTACAGTTGGTTGCCAAATTTGCCTACTAAGGTAACAATTTTAATTATTTTTGGTAACCAATTAGTATTAACAATATATTCTAAAAAAAAATTAACAATTAATAATGTTGGTTACTGTTATGATCATCAGTATTTGTGGGTGTCCAAATAGTTATATGTAATACCCCAACTTTTTAATAAAGATGATTTTTCTATAAATATCATTTTTAAATATTATGGAATGAATTTGATATAATGTTATAGTTGTGGGTAATATTTATAAATTTTGCAAAGTATGCAAGTTGATATAATGAATATTTTTTATAAAGTTTTGTTTTATTTGATTATAAATAGAATATATTATATTTTATTGCATAGTATTGAGATAGTATCCTTTCTATTTTCCTATAAATAGGATGCTTAGTTAGAATTGAAAACCACACCAGAAGTTCAAAGAATTCTTCTATAATCTTGAGCGTATTTCTTTAGAGTTTTAAGAAGTTTTGAGCGTAGTGCAAGTTTTCTTCAAGAATATCCTCGCCTACCAATTTAATACTCTTCTTTTTTACGATGAGGGTATTATTTCTTTCTTTCGTCTTCATGAAGAGAACTTCATTATTCTATTCTTTGTTATTATATTGGAAAAACTTGTCATCTGCCAAGTCTGCATACATGGTGAAATTCTTCATTATTCCATTCTTTATTATTCTCATTTGGAACATCATATCTCGTATGTGTTATACATGACCAGTTCCGTTATTTATTATTACGTTGGAACATCCTGTATTGTGCGTTTACGCATGACACGACCGGGTTCTATTTTTATTATTATTATTGGAATATCATATGCGTGCGTTCTGCATGACTTTATTCCATTATTTATTATTCTATTGGAATAACCTGTCTGTGTGGTCTATTGCATGCCTATGCCTAGTGATTTCTTTTGTTATTTCATTCTTTATTATACTCAGTTGGTTAAAGTTTTGGCTTTTATACTCCATGAAATTAGTGGAATATCCTTGATATTTGCGCTTCATCCAGTATCTCTTCATGGAAATATTCTTCTGAGCATTCTTGAATTTTACTCTACAAAGCAGTATCATGTTGACAATTTGGACGTTATTGAATTTTGGATAAATTAATTCTTGAACTTGTTTTTATTGAATTCTTATATCATTGTCACCATCCTCATGCTTATATTATGTTGAAAGTCATTTGTGGCCTGTTGTGCATAGATGGACTTGGTATGATTATGACCAGGGATTATTCAGTATAATCATGACCGTAATGTTACAAATGATATGGTAAAAGTCCTCATTGGCCCGTAGTACATTGATGGACAGTTGTTGGCATGATCATGACCATTGATGAATACATGAATATCCTTGGCCGTAGTGCATGGATAATTTGTGGTTGTGATACTAATGAATATCATTGGCCGTAATGCAAGGATGATGTGGATTATTTATTAAGCTGAGTCTCAGCGATAAAAGTGATGAAAAACCTTTTTAAATCATAAAAGATAGTAGATTTTATTCTCTACTTGACTCTTTTAATGGATTGCTTATTCCGCTACAGTTAAAATTGATGTTTGTTATATTGTATCAGTTTAACACTATTGAAGGCTAACGATAATTTATTTTGCATTATCTTAGTCATAATATTTCTTACTGGGCTAGTTGAGCTCACCCTTTTACTTTCATTGTTCTCTTCAGGAAATGAGAACGTAGCAGGGACTGGTCGGGGAACGGAGTGATGGTCCAGATGATAGCATTAGTAGTCCTCACTATTCTGTTAAATAGTGTGTTAATAAATGTATTGAGGACTTATTTTGAGTTTGAATACTGTCTAGAAGACAATATTTGTATTAAAACTCACAGCTCATTTGTATATTTAAGATTGTATTTGTATTTTGTACCATGTATTTGGCGACTCAGAATAGGTGATATATACCTATTTTGGGGGCGTCACATTATAGTTATGTACTAATTTAAAAATCATTTAGATAGATTTTTTTATGTTACAGTTGGTTGCCAATTATGCATACAAAGGTAACAATATTCGTTGTTATTAGTAACCAATCAGCCATAACATTAAATTCTAACACACTTTACAATTTATATCATGTATTTGTTTTTTATGGTTTAGTTGGTTCCCAAACAACATACAATGTTTATAATCATCAGTATTTGTGGGTTACCAAATAGTTATATTAATTTAAAAATTAATTAAACAATTCCCGATTCTATGTGTTTTTTAAGGTTCAGATTGTATCCACGTTTCCAAAGGAGTGTATATGTGACGCCCCCAAAACAGGTATACATCACCCATCTTGAGTCGCCAAATACATGGTACAAAATTCAAATACAACTTAATTATACAACAATCGTGTAAAATACGACAAAACATAATCTAAGAGTTTTAATAAGAATATTGCCATCTAGATAATATCCACACTCAATGGAGTCCTTATTACATTTATTGTCACACTATTTAATAGAATAGTGAGGACTACTAATGCTATCATTTGGACCATCACTCTGTTCCCTGACTAGTCCCGGCTACGTTCTCATTTTCTCAAGAGAACAGTGAAAGAAAGGGTGAGCTCAACTAGCCCAGTAAGAAATATTATGACTAAGATAATGAAGAATAAATTATCATTAGCCTTCAATAATGTTAAACTGATAGAATATAATAGACAACAAGTTAATTAATGCAATGAACAAGCAATCCATTAGAAGAGTCAAGTAGAGCATAAAATCTACTATCTTCTATGATTTAAAAGTTTTTTCATCAACTTTATCATTGACTTATCTTAAAATAATAATCCATGGTCATAATCACACCAACAATCATCCATCAATGAACTATGTGCCAATGAGGACTTTTACCACATCATTACGTCACATTACGGTGGTCATGATTATACCACATCATAATCTCTCTGGTCATAATCATACAGTAATCCATCCATCTATGCACGTAAGCCAAAGATGACTTTCATCACAATATAAGCATGAGGATGATGACAATGACATAATAATTCAATAAAACAAGTTCAAGGATAAATTTTAAAGATTTATAATTTTAATTTATCTAGAAATTAATAACGCCCAAATTGTAAACATGATACTTATTTGTGGAGTAAAATTCAAGAATGCTCAGAAGAATGTTTTCATGAAAAGATACTAGATGAAGCGCAAATATCAAGGATATTCCACTAATTTCATGGAGTATAGAAGCCAACACTTTAACCAACTGAGTATAATAGAATATATGAAACCGCAAATGGATTTTTGCTTGCCATGCGGTAATTTACGTAGACAGATCATTTCCACAATTTAATAAGGAATGAATACGAAGGATCATTCACCATGCATGCGGTAATCCACATAGACAGGTTATTCCAACAGAATAATAAAGAATGGAATAACAGAAGAATTCACCAGGCATGCGTAATCCGCACAGACAGGTTATTTCAACAGAATAATGAAGAATGGAACCAGGTCATGCGTAACCCGCACAAACAGGATATTCTAACAGAATAATAAAGAATGGAACCAGGTTATGCGTAATCCGCACAAACAGGATATTCTAACAAAATAATAAAGAATGGAATAACAACGAAATTCACCGGGCATGCGATAGGCCGCTTGCATGACGAGTTATTCCAACAGAATAATAAAGAATGGAATAATGGAAGCATTTCACCATGTATGCGGTACTTCGCATAAACAGGTTATTCCAACATAATAATAAAGAATGGAATAACAACCCTTACGAGTATTGAAAGAAAATAACTCTCTTCATGAATACGAAAGAATAATACCCTTTACCTGAAGAAAATTTGGATATTGGAATAGTGAGGTAATGAGACTTCTCTTCTTCTTTCTCTCTATAATTTCTCTCTATAATAATTGCTCTATAGCTTTAGTGAATTGGTGAGAAATGAAGGAAGAATGAGCTTCTATTTATAGGAAAATATAGTTTCGATAATTATACGTTTTGGGGCTCCAAATATTACAGTATAATACCTTCCTCTCTTTTTTCATTTTTAATTTAGTTCTACAAGTATTATCAAACTTGTACCACCTCCCCAAATAGTAAATAATGTGAATCAATAGTTCAATCATGTGAATCAATAGTTATAGTCCTGTGAAAATACGAATTACAGTATAGTACCTTCAACTATACCTCCATTTTTAACTTAGTCATGCAAGTATTATAAATCTTGCACCACCTCCCCTAATAGTACAAGAATGTGAATCAATAGTACACACATGTGAACACATAGTTATAATCATGTGAATTAACAGCAATTAATTACTCATTTATCCAGTTAATTACCCGATTGGTCAATATAATCTCCAGACATCAATTATTATTGAAATAAATGTCAATTTTCACTAACACTAATAATTCCAACACAATGGAACTATCCAATTCATCTTTATCAACACAAACTTATTCATCATTAATATTATAATTCACGATATTTAACAACCAGGTCATTCCCAAGAAAGAGGGGGCTTTCCGATAAGGATTTCTCCTTATTGGCGCGCAATTAGGTGACAAAACCTCTCCTTGACAGAACTTCTAGACATTGTTAATATTGCAAATAATAATATGAATAACTTTGCCGTCTCAATTATTGATTTAATAATATATATTATCAGCGGATGATCTTTATGACAATAATTGAATCAATAATATGAGAGATATGATGCAACAATTATTGTAGCAATAATTGAGTATAAGCGAGTGACTTCTCACGTAAGCATCAATAATCAATACCAGGTGTCTTCTTATGAAACCACAGCGTATTCTTTGTACTTTTACTATCGGGTAGTTCAACGGTTTTAACGGTAACACTTTCGTAGTTATTTTTATAAAAGATAATTACATCGTTTTTAACTACGACAATACTTCTTATTAGTGGGGTCCACCAATGATTGTCTTGTCGTCTGAAATATTACTGTTAAAATGAATATTCCCAGACCAATCAAATATTATATAACCACTTGCTTACTTTGCAAAATTTGTAAATATTACCCACAACTATAACATTATATCAAATTCACACCATAATATTCAAAAATATATTTCGAGAAAATTATATTTATTCATAAAAGTTGGGGTCTTACAACCTCCCCTTCTTATGAAATTTTATCCTCGAAATTAGAGTACGTACCTGATATATCGAAGAGGTGAGGATATCTTGACTTCTTCTCAGATTCTAACTCCCAGGTCATTTCTTCCACATCGTGATTTCTCCACAAAACTTTGACTTGAGGTATAACCTTGGAGCGTAGACTATAATCCTTCTTATCTAAGATTTTAACAGGTAACTCTTCATACGTTAAATCTTCCTCTATCTCATCTGGTTCTAAATTAATAATGTGGTTTGGGTCTTTCACATATTTAGGTAACATAGATATGTGAAAAACGTAATAAATACGAGACACACTTGGCGGTAAGGCGAGTCTATAGGCCACAGTTCCTACTCGATCGAGGATTAAAAATGGGCTAATGAATTGAGGATTGAGCTTTCCTCTCTTTCCAAATCTCGTAACTCCTTTCCATGGAGCAACACGTAACAATACATGATCTCCAATATTGAATTTCACGCCCTTTCGATTAAGATCAACATAACTCTTTTGTCGATCTTGTGAGGTTTTTATACGTTGTCAGATCGTTTGAATCTTTTCCGTAGTCATACGTACCAAATCCGGTCCCAACAACGTTTTTTCACCCATTTCATCCCAACATACTGGAGAACGACACTTTCTTCCATACAACGCCTCAAATGGAGCCATGCCAATACTTGCTTGATAACTATTATTGTAGGAAAACTCCACCAATGGTAAGAACTTGTCCCAACTTCCCTTGAAGTCAAGGACACAGAGTCTTAATAAATCTTCAAGAGTTTGAATAGTCCTTTCTGACTCCCAATCTATTTGAGGATGATATGTCGAACTAAATCGTAAATCCGTGCCCATAGCTTTTTGCAAATTAACCCAAAATCTTGAAGTGAATCTTGGGTCTCAATCAGAAACTATATATACTGGCATACCATGCAATTTTACAATCTCGATTATGTACATACTAGAAAGACGTTCAAGTGTATAAGTTTCTCGTATCGGTAAGAAATGAGCAGACTTGGTCAATCTATTAACAATGACCCAAATCGCATCTATACCTTAAGAAACCTTGGGAAGACCAGTAACGAAATCCATGGTAATGTGCATCCACTTATATTCTGGAATTTCAAGTGGTTGCAATGGACCTTTTGGCATTTGATGCTCCTCCTTGACTCGTTGACAAGTTAGACACCTTGAGATAAACCCCGTTATTTCTCTCTTCATATTGCACCACCAAAATGTATGTCGAAGATCACGATACATTTTGGTACTCCCAGGATAGATTACAAACGGTGTGTTGTACGCCTCCATCATGATTTTATACTTCAAGTCAGAATCGTTAGGAACACAAAGTCTGGAGTTGACTCGAAGTATTCCTTCTTCATTGATTCTTGCTTCTGAAATAACACCTTCTTGCACTTTCTTCCTCATACGCATCAGCTCCAGGTCTGTAGCTTGAGTAGTTTTAACTTTATCGATTAAAGTCGTTTCCACTCGTATATTCTCCATCATCACATGGGTCCCTGGAGTCTTTAACTCTATTTCCATCCTTTCCAAGTCATACAAAATGGGCCTTTGCATTGACAATAGCATATGATCTTCTACTCAATGCGTCAGCTACTACGTTCGCTTTTCCAGGATGGTATTGGATGGTATGATCATAATGTTTCAACAACTCAAGCCATCGTCGTTGCCGCATGTTGAGTTCCTTTTGAGTGAAGAAATATTTGAGGCTTTTATGATCCGTCTAGATCTCCACCTTCTCTCCATACAGGTAATGCCTCCAAATCTTAAGTGCAAAAACGACTGCTGCCAAATCTAGATCATGAGTAGGATAATTCCTCTCATATTATTTGAGTTGTCATGAGGCATAGGCTATGACTTTCCCATATTGCATGAGAACACATCCTAACCCTTTTCCTGAAACATCACTGTAGATGACAAATCCCTCGAGGCAGGATGGTATTGTCAAAGCAGTCTTTGAAATGAGTCTCCTCTTGAGTTCTTGAAAACTCTTTTCACATTCCTCGCTCCAACCGAATTTTGTATCTTTTTTTGTCAATTTGAGTTAATGGAGTTGCGATTCGAAAAACCCTTCTACGAATCTCCGATAATAACCAACTAAGCCGAAAAAGCTACGTACTTGATCAACGACTTAGGTTGCTCCCGACTTTGAATTGTTTCAATCTTTGCCGAAAGTCAATAGATATTCCATGATTTGATATTACGTGCCCAAGGAATGCAACTTCCTCGAGCGAAACTCGCATTTTTTCAACTTGGCATATAGCTCATTTTCACGAAGCTTTTGGAGTATCATCCTCAAGTGTTGCTCATGGTCTTCATGGGTTTTGGAGTATATGAGGAAGTCATCAATAAAGATGACCTCAAAGTGATCCAAATATTCCTTGAATACTCGGTTCATCATGTATGCATGAAAGCGGCGGAGCATTAGTCGATCAAAAGACATGACTAGGAATTCATAATGCCGTCTGGGAGTTCTGAAGTAGTCTTTGGAATGTCATCAATTTTAATCTTCAATGGTGATATCCGGACGAAGATCATTCTTTGAAAAGAATTTGGCTCCTTGCAAGCTGGTCAAACAGTCATTAATGCGAGGTAACGAATACCTATTTTGATGGTGACATGATTCAACTCCACGATAATCAATACAAAATCGCATACTTCCATCTTTCTTCTTCACGAATAGAGCAGAGCACCCCAAGGAGGCGTCTTGGGGCCAATGAAACCGATGTCTAACAATTCCTGTAGTTTGGGTTTTAACTCACGAAGTTCAATAGGAGTCATTCGATATAAGGCTTTAGAAATGATTTTTGTCTGGGATTCAAGGTCGATACAAAATTCAATTTCACGCTTCTGGGGTAGGCGGGGAAGTTCTTGAGAATCGTCGAAATTTATTAACAATAGAAATATCATTCAAATCTGACGTATTTTTATTTAAATCCGTAACATGGGCTAAGAAAGCTTGACATCCGTTTTTCTATAAACGAATAAATTTATGACTTGATATGACAGTGATTGATTTTAGTGGTTTGGTTGCTTAAATTTGCATAATAGGTTGGTTAGGAATATGAAAGCTAACAACCTTATGAAAACAATCGATTTTAGCATGATGAGTAGTTAACCAATCAATCCCTAAAATCACATCAAATGCAAGTATTTTCAAGGAAATAAGATCGATAGGTAACGTGCGGTTACTTATTTGAATCAAACAAGACTTATAAATAGTGGATGTAATGAAGGTTTCTCCCAACGGAGTTTCAACAAATAAGTCAAAGTCTAATTTCTCCGAAGTCAAATTTAAACGTTGGCGCGCAGTAGGAGAAATGAAAGAATGGGTAGAACCGGTATCAAATAAAGTATAAACTTCACTAGAGTTTATGATTTGCTTACCCGTGATTACCTCGTTCGGATTCCTCGCTTTTTGGGAGGTTACGACAAACGCTCTCCCTTGAACTACCGATTTTGTCTTGTCTGGGACACCCTTTGATGCCTCCATCCTAGCTGGACTTGACTTTGGTGCACGACAAAATCGGGCTAAGTGACGTTCTTTTCCATAATTTTAACACGCTTTAGACTGCATCGCGCAGTTTGGACTGATGTGTCCTTCCCCTCCACATTT
Organism: Panax ginseng; assembly: GCA_020205605.1. Lineage (NCBI taxonomy): Eukaryota > Viridiplantae > Streptophyta > Magnoliopsida > Apiales > Araliaceae > Panax > Panax ginseng. The sequence goes on along the minus strand of CM035131.1, from coordinate 28,936,136 downwards.
GTAACATACGATCGGCGGTGATTCGTTCTCCTTCCTTAACAACGAGTCTTTGGTCTTTGGCGTCTTTCCATCATTGTTGAATCTCCCCTTCTTGAAATGTCCACTCTTATTGTCATGGCCATGATTACTACCGAATTGATTACCATTTCTGGCATGTTGATTTCCCTCCACGCTTGTTGTCATTGCTTCGATGACTACTACCGCTGGTGTTATCGACTTGTCGACTGCTCTCTCTTGGTTGGGTTGACTCATTATCGCGTTCCAATAATTGAGCCATATTCACAACATCTGAATACAAACACAGTTTGTAAGAAATTAGGTATTGACGTATCTCAGGTTTCAAACCTCTTAGAAACATCCGCGTCATTCTCTCCTCATTATCAACCATGTGGGACGCAAATCGAGACAACTCGGCAAACTTAGCTTCATACTACGCCACGGTCATATTGTTTTGCTCAAGCTTGATGAACTCTACCTCCTTCATGTGACGAATACTTTCAGGACAGTACTTGTCATTGAACAACTCTTAGAACTTCTCCCAAGACATTTTGAGTGCGGCAGGTTGAGTACGCTTTACAGATTCCTACCAATAATCTGCCTCTACTCGCAACATGAAGGTGGCTAAGGAAACCTTTTGCTCCTCGGAGCATCCCAAGACATCAAATATCTTGTTGATCTGCTTTATCCACGTCTCCCATTAAGTGGTTTTGGCTCTCCAAAAAACTCCGGTGGTCCCAGCTCCTTGAACTGCTTAGCGGTGACCGTCCGAGAGTTGTCAGTGTTTCCACCTATATTTTGGACAGGATCCGCCCTCACCTGATGTTGCATGAATTGCATAAAACCTCTGAACATCCCATCGTTCATCATTTGATCGTTGTTGTTTACCTGAGGATTATTGTCCTCCTGTTGCACATTATCCTTGGTATTAATCTGTGGTGACTCAACGGTCTCATGTGCTTCATTGCTTATCTCAATATTTTTGGATGTCATTTTAAAATACTACCACAAAACAAGGGTTAATTAACATATCACATATTATCCCTATACTCTGACCGACCAATTAAATACCAAATAAACTTAGGTAGGTCATCTAGCTAGAAGAAATTCCCGTCTCTCCCCTCCTAGTTCTTGTCTCACATCTCGGCCGGGGATCATATCCTAAGCTTTGATACCAATTGTGGCGCCCCCAAAATGGTATACATCACCCATCTTGAGTGCCAAATACATGGTACAAAATTCAAATACAACTTAATTATAAAACAGTCGTGTAAAATACGACAAAACATAATCTATGAGTTTTAATAAGAATATTGTCATCTAGACAATATCCACACTCAATGGAGTCCTTATTACATTTATTGTCACACTATTTAATAGAATAGTGAGGACTACTAATGCTATCATCTGGACCATCACTCTGTTCCCCGACTAGTCCCGGCTACATTCTCATTTCCTCAATAGAACAATGAAAGAAAGGGTGAGCTCAACTAGCCCAGTAAGAAATATTATGAGTAAGATAATGAAGAATAAATTATCATTAGCCTTCAATAATGTTAAACTGATAGAATATAATAGAAAATAAGTTAACTGCAGCGGAACAAGAAATCCATTAGAAGAGTCAAGTAGAGCATAAAATCTACTATCTTCTATGATTTAAAAAGTTTTTCATCAACTTTATCATTTGAGACTCGACAATAAATAAAATCGAATCATCCATGCATCACGGCCAGGATATTCATGTAATCATCAATGGTCATGACTATACCGAATAATCCATGGTCATAATCACACCAATAACTGTCCATCAATGAACTACATGCCAATGAGGACTTTTACCACATCATTCGTCACATTACGGTCATGATTATACAGAATAATCTCTGGTCATAATCATACAAAGTCCATCTATGCACGTAAGCCAAAGATGACTTTCATCACAATATAAGCATGAGGATGATGACAATGACATAATAATTCAATAAAACAAGTTCACTTTAAAGATTTATAATTTTAATTTATCTAGAAATTAATAACGTCCAAATTATAAACATGATACTTCTTTGTGGAGTAAAATTCAAGAATGCTCAGAAGAATATTTCCATGAAAAGATACTAGATGAAGCGCAAATATCAAGGATATTCCACTAATTTCATGGAGTATAGAAGCCAAAACTTTAACCAACCGAGTATAATAGAATATATGAAACCGCAAATGGATTTTTTGCCTTACATGCGGTAATTTACGTAGATGATCATTTCCACAAATTTAATAAGGAATGAATACGAAGGATCATTCACCATGCATCATTCGGTAATCCACATAGGCGAGTTATTCCAATGAAATAATAAAGAATGGAATAATGAAAGAATTCACCGAGCGTCGTAATCCGCATGCAGACGAGTTATTTCAACGAAATAATGAAGAATGGAACCGTGGTCATAAATACGTAATCCATGCAGACGGGATATATTCTAACGAAATAATAAAGAATGGAACCGAGTTATGCGTAATCCGCACAAAACAGGATATTCTAACAAAATAATAAAGAATGGAATAACAACGAATTCACCGGGCATGCGATAGACCGCATGCAGACAGAGTTATTCCAATGAATAATAAAGAATGGAATAATGGAAGAATTTCACCATGTATGCGGTACTTAGCATAAGCAGTTATTCAACATAATAATAAAGAATGGAATAACAACCCTTACAGTATTGAAAAAAATAACTCTCTTCATGAATACGAAAAATAATACCCCTTACTTTAGAAGAAAACTGGATCTTTGGAAATAGTGAGGTAGCAGACTTCTCTTCTTCTTTCTCTCTATAATTTCTCTCTATAATAATTGCTCTATAGCTTTAGTGAATTGGTGAGAAATGAAGGAAGAATGAGCTTCTATTTATAGGAAAATATAGTTTCGATAATTGCACGTTTTGGGGCTCAAAATATTACAGTATAATACCTTCCTCTCTTTTTTCATTTTTAATTTAGTTCTGCAAGTATTATCAAACTTGTACCACCTCCCCTAATAGTAAATAATGTGAATCAATAGTTCAATCATGTGAATCAATAGTTATAGTCATGTGAAAATACGAATTACAGTATAGTACCTTCAACTATACCTCCATTTTTAACTTAGTCATGCAAGTATTATCAATCTTGCACCACCTCCCCTAATAGTACAAGAATGTGAATCAATAGTACACACATGTGAATAAATAGTTATAATCATATGAATTAGTAACAATTAATTGCTCATTTATCCAGTTAATTACCCGAATTATTAATATAACCTCCAGACATCAATTATTATCGAAATAAATGTCGATTTTCACTAACACTAATAATTCCAACACAATGGAACTATCCAATTCATCTTTAATCAACATGAACTTATTCATCATTAATATTATAATTCACAATATTTAACAACTAGGTCGTTCCCAGGAAAGAGGGGCTTTCCGATGAGGATTTCTCCTTATTGGCGTGCAATTAGGTGACCAAACCTCTCATTGACAGAACTTCTTGACATTGTCAATATTACAAATAATAATATAATATGAATAACTTTGCCGTCTCAATTATTGATTTAATAATATATATTATGCACGGATGATCTTGTGACAATAATTGAATCAATAATATGAGAGATATGATCACGACAATTCTTGTAGCAATAATTGAGTATAAGCGGTGACTTCTCACGTAAGCATCAATAATCAATACAGGTGTGTTACTATGCAACCACGCCAGCGTATTCTTTGTACTTTTACTTCTTAGGGTAGTTCAACGGTTTTAACGGTAATACTTTACGCCGTTATTTTTATAAAAGATAATTACATGCGTTTTTAACTATGACAATACTTAGTTGGGGGGGTCCACCAATGATTGTTGTCTCGTCGTCTGAATATTCCTGTTAAAATGAATATTTCTCGACCAATCGAATATTATATAACCACTTGCTTACTTTGCAAAATTTATAAATATTACCCACAACTATAACATTATATCAAATCCACACCATAATATTCAAAAATATATTTTGAGAAAATTATTCTTTATTCATAAAAGTTGGGGTCTTACAGTATACATTTTATTTTTTATGCATATAAAATAGTTAAGAAAAAAATATTACAAAAAAATTGTCAAATTTAAAAGCATATGTTTTTTATACGGTACAGTGGGTAGTCAAAACTTCATTTAAAGATAACTATTTTAGATTTAGTTGGTAACCAAATATTCATATAGAAAAGAAAAATTACAAATTAGTTAACCAATCATGACATGTATGTCTTTTATATATTCTGTTATTTGAAGATAGAATTACTAGTTGTTAAAAGGAAATTAATGAAAATAATCATATTTCAATATTGTGCAGGATAAATTTTGTTTTATTTCATTAATAAAATGATTACAATATGTATGGCTATTGAGTAACCTCAGTAATCATCAAAGTGTGAGACCTCAAATTTTATGAATAAAGATTTAAATTTTCTCGAAATATTTTTTTAGTATTATGGAGTAAATTTTATATAATGTTATAGTTGTGGATAATATTTATAAATTTGCAAAGTACGCAAGTTGTTATATAATATTCGATTGGTTAGGGAATATTCGTTTTAACAGGGAATATTAAATGCGGCAAGACAATCATTGGTGGATCATGACAATCTAAATTATTGTCGGATTGAAAAAACGACAAAAATATTTTTATGAAAATAACGACGGAAGTTTTACCTTTAAAACCTGTTGAACTACTCTTTAGTAAAAGTACAAGATGTCTGCGTGGGTTGCATAAGTAGCACACGGTATTGATTATTGATGCTTACGTGAGAAGTCACCGATTTTGTTCAATTATTGCTACACTAATTGTTTCATAATATCTCACGTTATTTGATTCAATTATTGTCGATATTTTATATATTATTAAATCAATAATTGAGATGACAGAGTTATTAATATTATTATTTTTGCAATATTAACGATGTCAGAGTTACGCGAGGAGAGGTTTGGTCACCTAATTGCGGCCGCCAATAGGAGAAATCCTTATTGAAAAGCACCTCTTTCTGAGAACGACACAGTCGATTAATATTGTGAATTATAATAATGATGATAAATATTGTTAATTATATTGAGGTATCTTTTTATGAAGTCACGGAAGTTTATATATATTATATATATATATATATATAAATTTTGTTTTATTAGTATTATTAATGTAATAAAAGCAGAAAAACTTTTTATATAAAATAGAATACTTTTATAAAGTTATTTGTTTTATTAGATAATAATTACAATATAATATATTTTATTATGCATAGTGTTTTGCATAGTAAAATCTTTTATATATAAAATGAATACTTTTATAAAGTTATTTGTTTTATTAGACAATAATTAGAATATAATATATTTTATTATGCATAGTATTTTCATAGTAAAATCTTTTTATATAAAATAGAATACTTTTATAAAGTTATTTATTTTATTAGACAATAATTAGAATATATTATATTTTATTATGCATAGTATTTGCATAGTACTGCGTAGTGTTTTTTGTATAGTAAAATCTTTTTATATAAAACATAATACTTTTATAAAGTTATTTGTTTTATTAGACTATAAATAGAATATATTATATTTTATTTAAAAGATTTCGTTTTATTAGAATATTTTATTAATCTTTGCATAGTAAATCAATATGGATAAATCTGCTTAAAAAGTAAATCAATCTGGATAGTTCATGAATTAATTCTTATTCACCCATTCTCCTATAAATAAAGCTCATTCCTTCATTATTTCTTACAAATTCATTTGAAACTCTAGAGAGAAAACTATAGAGAGAAAGAAGAAAAAGTATTCTCGCTACTTCACTACTCCTATATCCGGTTTCTTCTAAGGTAAGAGGTATTATTTCTTTCATATTCATGAAGAGAAACTTCATTATTCCATTCTTTATTATTACATTGGAATAACTTTTGTATCTGTGAATACCTATACTTGGTGAAATTCTTACATTTATTCCATTCTTTATCATTATGTTGGAATAACTTTGTCTGTCTGAAATCTGCATACATGGTGAAATTCTTTTGTTATTCCATTCTTTATTATTACATTGGAACATCACATGCAATGCGTTTACGCATGACTGGTTTCGTTATTTATTATTACATTGGAATATCATGTATCGGGTGCGTATTACGCTTTGACTTGGTTCCATTAATTATTATTCTGTTGAAATAACTTTTATGCATGCGGTATATCACATGCATGGTGATTTACATTTGTTATTCCATTCTTTATTATTCTGTTTGGAATATCCTCGTTGCAATTTATTTTGACTTTGGTTCCGTTATTTATTATTACATTGGAATAACTTTTGCATATGCGATTACTATCGCATGTCCGGTGATTTCTTTTGCTATTCCATTCTTTATTATACTCGGTTTGGTTAAAGTTTTGACTTCTATACTCCATGAAATTAGTGGAATATCCTTGATATTTGTGCTTCATCCGATATCTTTTCATGGAAATATTCTTACGAGCATTCTTGAATTTTACTCTACAAAGAAGTATCATGTTGACAATTTGGACGTTATTAGTTCCTGGATAAATTAATTCTTGAACTTGTTTTATTGAATTCTTATATCATTGTCATTATCCTCATGTTTATTTTATGTTGAAAGTCATCTGTGGCCTGTAGTGCATATATGGACTTGGTATGATTATGACCAGGGATTAATCGGTATAATCATGACCGTAATGTTACAAATAATGTGGTAAAAGTCCTCATTAGCCCGTAGTGCATTGATGGATAGTTGTTGGCATGATCATGACCATTGATGAATACACGAATATCCTTGGCCCGTAGTGCATAGATAATTTGTGGTTGTGATACTAATGAATATCCTTGGCCGTAGTACAGGGATGATGTGGATTATTTATTAAAATTTGAGTCCCAAATGATAAAAGTGATAAAAAACCTTTTAAATCATAAAAGATAGTAGATTTTATTCTCTACTTAACTCTTTTAATGGATTGCTTATTCCGTTGTAGTTAAACTTGATGTTTGTTATATTGTATCAGTTTAACACTGTTGAAGGCTAACGATAATTTATTCTGCATTATCTTAGTAATAATGTTTCTTACTGGGCTAGTTGAGCTCACCCTTTCTTTCATTGTTCTTTTCGAGAAATGAGAGCGTGGCCGGGACTAGTCGGAAACGCGAATAACGGTCCGGATGATAGCATTAGTAGTCCTCACTATTACATTAAATAGTGTGACAATAAATGTAATGAGGACTCCATTGAGTGTGGATATTGTCTAGATGACAATATTCTTATTAAACCTCTTAGATTATGTTATGTCATATTTTATATACGATCATTGTATAATTAATTTGTATTTGTATTACATACCATATATCTGGCGACTCGAGAATGGGTGATGTATACCTATTTTGGGGGCGTCATGATTGATATCAAAGCTTAGGATATGATCCCTAAATTTGATGTGAGACAAGAACTAGGAGGGAGAAGCGGGAATTCCTTCGCTAGTATGACCTACCTAAGTTTATTTGGTATTTAATTGGTGGAATCAGAGTATAGGGATAATATGTGATATGTTAATTAACCCTTCTTTTGTGGCAGTATTTGAAAATGACATCCGAGAATATTGAGAATAGCAATGGAGCACAGAAGACCGTTGAGTCTCCACAGATCAATAATTAGGATAATGTGCAACAGGATGGTGATAATCCTCCTGTAAACAACAACACTGATCAAATGACGAGCACGCGAGACGCGTTTAGGAGCTTTTTAGAATTCATGCAACACCAAACGAGAGACTCTGCTCATAATGTAGGTGGAAATAATGGCAACCCACGGTTGGTCATCGCTAAGCGATTCAAGGAACTGGGACCATCGAGTTTTTGAAAAGCGAAACCACTTAAAGCGAGACGTGGTTAAAGCAGATCACCAAGATATTTGATATCTTGGGATGCTCCGAGAGCAAAAGGTTCCTTTGCCACCTTTATGTTGCGTGAAGAGAGGCGATTCTTGGTGAGAATCGTAAAAGCGTTACCCGACTGATGCACTCAAGATGTCTTGGGAGAAGTTCTAAGAGTTGTTCAACGACAAGTACTTTCCCAAAAGTATTCGTCACATGAAGGAGGTGGAGTTCATCAAGTTGGAGTAAAACAATATGACTGTGTCGCAATACGAGGCTAAATTTGCGGAGTTATCCCGATTTGCATCCCATTTGGTCGATAATGAGGAGCGAATGATGTGAATATTTCTAAGAGGTTTGAAACCCGATATACGTCAATACCTCATTTCTCATAAACTTTGTTTATATTCAGATATTGTGAATAGGGCTCAGTTATTGGAGCGCTAAAATGAGTTAGCACAACCAAAAGGTAACGACCAACAACACGATAATAATCGTACCGGTGGCAACGGCTATTGGAACAATGATGACCATCATGGGGGAAATTATCATGCCAAGAATGGTAACCACTTCGGTGGTAATCATGGCCAAGATAATAGAAGTAAAAATTTCAAGAAGAGAAAAAGTCATTTAGCTCGATTTTGTCGTATAGTGAAGTCAAGTCCAAATTGGGGGCGGGTGGCACCAAAGGCGGATCTGGACAAAACAAAGTCGGTGGTTTCAGGAAGAGCGTTTTTTGTGACTTCTCAAAAAGCGAGTAACCCGAACGAAGTTAGCACGTGTTAGTTAATTATAAATTCTTGCGAAGTCTATACCTTATTTGATACTGGTTCTACCCATTCTTTTATCTCTCTTGCTTGCGCTCAACGTTTAAATTTGACTCCTGAGAAATTAGACTTTGACGTATCTGTTGAAACTCCATTAGGAGAAACCTTCATTTCATGTGCTATCCAAGTCTTGGATGAGAGTCACAGTTTTGAATGATATTTCTATTGTTAATAAATTTCCTGACGTATTCTTGAAGACTTCTTAGCCTACCCCTAGAGCGTGAAATCAAATTTTGTATTGACACCAATACAAAACCCATTTCTAAAACCCTTAAATATTTCTTCAACCAAAACGAACGTATAATGCGCCAAAGAAGTTGGCTCGAGCTATTGAAGATTACGATTATACCATTCAATATCATCGTGGAAGAGCAAACGTGGTAGCTGACGCGTTGAGTAGAAGATCGTATGCGTTTACGAGTGCGATGTTGTTAACACAAAAACCCATTTCGTATAACTTACAAATGATGAAGATAGAGTTAAAGACTCTAGAGACCCACGTGAAGATAACAAATATACGATTAGAATCGACTTTAATCGATAAAGTTAAAGCCGTTGAAGCTACATACTCAGAGCTGATGAATGTGAAGAAGAAGGTTCAAGAGGGCGTTATTCTAGAAGCAAGAATCGATGAAGAGAGGAAATCTCAACCCTTGATTTTATTGGCCCATTTGAAATCCTTGATCGAGTAGGAACTGTGGCCTATAGACTCGTTTTACCGCCAAGTATGTCGTATGTTCATAACGTTTTTCACGTATCGATGTTACGTAAATATGTGGACGACCCGAACCACATTATTGAATTAGAACTAGACGAGATAGCAGAAGATTTAACGTATGAGGAGAAAACTGTTAAAATCTTGGATAAGAAGGATCGTATTCAACACTCAAGGGTTATACCTTAAGAGTTAGAATCTAAAATGAAGTCAAGGTATCCTCACCTCTTCGGCATACCAGGTACATACGTAAATTTTGAGGGCGAAATTTCATAAGGAGGGGAGATTGTGAGACAACAAATTTTATGAATAAAGATTTAAATTTTCTCGAAATATTTTTTTTTAATATTATGGAGTAAATTTGATATAATGTTATAGTTGTGGGTAATGTTTATAAATTTTACAAAGTGCGCAAGTTGTTATATAATATTCGATTGGTCGAGGAATATTCGTTTTAACGAGGAATATTAAATGATGAATGGCACAATCATTGGTGGACCCCACAATGTAATTATTGTCGATTGAGAAAACGACAAAAATATTTTTATGAAAATAACTTGAAAAGTTTTACCATTAAAACTGTTGAACTACTCTCGGTAGTAAAAGTGCAGTGTCTGGCGTGGTTGCGTAGTAGCACACGATATTGATTATTGATGCTTACGTGAGAAGTCACTCGCTTTTGTTCAATTATTACTACAATGAATTGTTGCATAATATCTCATGTTATTTGATTCAATTATTGTCGATGTTTTATATATTATTAAATCAATAATTGAGATGACGAGTTATTAATATTATTATTTGCAATATTAACGATGTCTAGAAGTTACGCCAGGAGAGGTTTGGTCACCTAATTGCGGCTACTAATAGGAGAAAAATCCTTATTGGAAAGCCCTCTTTCTTAGGAGCGACACAGTCGATTAATATTTTGAATTATAATAATGATGATAAATGTTATTAATTATATTGAGGTGTCTTTTATGAAGTCACGGAAGTTTATATATATATATATATATATATATATATATATATATATATATATATATATATATATATATATATATATATATAAATTTTGTTTTATTAGTATTATTAATGTAATAAAAGCAGAAAAACTTTTTATATAAAATAGAATACTTTTATAAAGTTATTTGTTTTATTAGACAATAATTAGAATATAATATATTTTATTATGCATAGTGTTTTGCATAGTAAAATCTTTTTATATAAAAATGTAATACTTTTATAAAGTTATTTGTTTTATTAGACAATAATTATAATATAATATATTTTATTATGCATAGTATTTGCATAGTAAAATCTTTTATATAAAATGAATACTTTTATAAAGTTATTTGTTTTATTAGACAATAATTAGAATATATTATATTTTATTATGCATAGTATTTGAATAATTACTGCGTAGTGTTTTTCATAGTAAAATCTTTTTATATAAAAATGTAATACTTTTATAAAGTTATTTATTTTATTAGACTATAAATAGAATATATTATATTTTATTTAAAAGATTTCATTTTATTAGAATATTTTATTAATACTTTGCATAGTAAATCAATATGGATGGTCTGCTTTAAAAGATAAATCAATCTGGACCATTCATGAATTAGTTCTTATATTCATCCATTCTCCTATAAATAAGTTCATTCCTTCATTATTTCTTACAAATTCAATTTGAAACTCTAGAGAGGAGAAACTATAAAGAGAAGAGAAGAAAGTATTATTCGCTACCTCACTTTCCAATATCCAGTTCTTCTAAGGTAAGGGTTATTATTTCTTTCAGATTTATGAAGAGAACTTCATGATACGTAATTGAGACGAATTGTTGAGTTGTGATTACGAGGACAAAATCCTTTTAAGAGGGAAAGATGTGACAACCGAGATTTTATAATTTAATTTTTAATATTTATTGGATTGAATAAATATTTTTCGATGAATTAATTATTAGATTAAATAATTAATTGATGAAGTTGTGGTAGATTTAATTTAATTATATGTGTTATATGTATTAAATTAATGTGGAGAATTTTATTATTCAAGTATGATTATTATGAGAGCTTATTGTATTAAAAGAAATATTTAATAAGCTTAATGTTATTTTTAATTAATTTAATTATTAATTAGAAATTTAATAATTTGATATTATTATTAAATGAGAAATTTAATTATGTGACTATGTGCATTATTGAGAAATTATTATATTTTATTTAAGTAAATTAAATAAGATATTAGATTTATTTTTTTAATGGGTGTGACATTATTTAAACTATATGATAAGGTTTTATTAAATTAAATGATTTTTGAAACCTTTTATTTCTAGCCAAACATGGCCTTAGTAGGAGTTGATAACAGTTACCCATGATCGGTAATCCCACCACTCATCAAGGCCACTTCAATTCTTTTTATACGTCTTTCCTTCTTTTTCATTTTTTTGCTAAGTCTGGCATAACTCAGAGAGAGATACACTGAGAGTTTGAGAAATTTGAGAGAGATTGTGAGTATTGTGATTGTAGTAGAGAGAATTGTCATCCTTGTTCATCTACGCTTTGGGTAAAATTCTTCAACCCAAATTCCTTTTTACGTCATTTAGTTTTATAAAATATGGCTCTTCAATTTCTGTAAAATTCTTTGTGGTTGGGAAGTGTATTGACTATGTGGTTATATACGTAATTTTATGTCATGGTAGCATGTTTAATATGTATTTTATATGATACCATATCATCAGTTTTATAAAATTTCATAGTACGTGATTACAGAGTATATTATATGGCCATATGGCCCTTATACGTACTTTTAATATGTCAATCATAAATTTTCTATAAAATTTCCACTTATATGTGATTATGCATGCTAAAACAAACAAAACGAAATTTGAATGGTTGGATTTGGTTTTATAACGAATCCGTGGCGTTGAATTTTAGGAATTTATGTTCTACACTTCAAGAACAGTACAATTTGCATAATTTAATTCTATGATTATGTGTTTTAATAAGTTAAAATCACTCTAAAAGTGTTGGGTAATGATTATGTATGATTTCTAACATGTGGGTATGTGTAATTTGGTGAAATTAATGATTATATAGTGTGTATTTCGCTGAATTATGTGTTCTTCGCGAACTGGAAATTCAGAGTCTGGAGTGTCGCATCGCCGCGCCACCTCCTAGTTCATTTCATACATGAATAATAAGTGTCGGTGTCATGATGCTACAGCTATAACATGTATACTAAGACTCAAAAAAGAAAAAAGTGAAATACAAATACCACTTAGAAGAATGTCCAGAAATGCATTTTTTTCAATGTTCAAGTATAGAAATGTGTTAGTAACTTAGTCTAATAATTATAAAAACTTGTTAGACATATAATGAAGTGTTAGAATAAATTCTTAACATGTCCATAACACAATTACATGTAAATTGAATGATCAAATGCATAGTTAGCTTATTGTCGTGAAGTCTTATTTTATTTTTTATTTTTTTTTGGCAATAAGTGTAGTAATTGACTAAGTATAGTCATGAACTCGAGTTAGACAAAGAATAAACTTGTGATGTTTATTACGTGATAATTGATTGGTATTGTGAACATAAATGATATGTAGGATTTTAATCAAAGAACGAGTTTTACTAACGTGTAAACTACGCACGAGGCAAGTTTCCTAACCCTACTTGTTATCATTATAAGTTGATAATTTCACTGTTCTACATTGAGCAAATTATCATTTCTATTGATTAAGTCTGTTTTGTATATTAAAGCTTATTAATCCTTCAAGCTTGATGCTGTTATACAATACTTATTCTATTGTATACTTTTGAGATTTTATCCAAGTTAATTATCAGTTATTGTTAAACCTTGTTAGACTAGCGAACCCTTATTGATTCGACTAGTCCATAGTTGATGAGCGTTCTAAATTTCAGAACCCTTGATGAATTATCCAAACCAAACTTCCTTTGGTGCGGACTCTAATGTCAAACTAAGATGAACAACCTCAGATAGGGGATTACTTATCGTTAGCGTTAAGATATTGTGCACGTGATGGTACTAAGGGTTGATTCCCCAAGTACGAAAAAGAGTCCATAGTCTTATGATCATTAAAGATTTCAAGTATAAACACTTGACAACCTAGGACATAGTTCAAGGTCTTATGACCCTCGTAAGTTCTTTTGATTCTTGTTATTCATTCTTGATTCAAAAGTTGAGCTTTTATATCGGTTGTTAATTCATTCGCATGTTATTATTAGTCATTTGTTATATTGTTATACTTATGGGCAATCGTGCTCACTCTTGCATAATAAATAACATTGCGCTTAAGAACGAAAAGAATGTATTTAACCTTCCACTAGTAAGGGCAAGGGCAAGATTAGCAAGTAATGAAGACTGTTTTATTATTGTGGTTATGTATTGATGATTAGAATTGATGTTACTTAAGACTTATTTGTTTATGTTTTCCGCACAGATGTTTTAAGGTTAGAGTAACCTGAGATTTATTTATTATGCAGTTGATGTAACCCCATAAGGGGAGGTTTATTATTTATTCTATCTATTGCATGGTTTGCATTTATTTATGGGTAGATAGATAGATGATGTTTAGTATGATGAACACTAAACTCGTGGAAATGGAAGTACCGGATTTGGGTGTGTCACAGGTTGGTATCAAAGCTGTAGGTTATGAACCTTAGGTGGGGGAACAACCTTAGGTAGTAGCCTTGTAGGAGATTGAGAACATAGTGGTGGTAAACTCTTATCGAGTTATAAGAAATGAATTTCTAAATTCATTGAAGATAATAAAAGACTTTATGTGCTTATGTGTTAATCTATGTGTTCGCTAGCACGGATTAGTAACTAAAACTTAAAATTTTGTTGTCAGGATGTCGGATGTTGGAGGAGCTAGTCGAGCTGGGGTGGAGGAACCCCGAGTACCTACAGAGGAGGAGCCTGAGACATTCATGTCGTCAAGGAACATCTGGTACAGAGAGAGCCATCTCCATGGATCACTGTTGTTGGTCAGGAACATGAGCCTGAGACTGATCCAGAGGAGGATCCTGAGGAAGAAGAGGAGTTCCCACTGAACTCCATTAATGCTGAGATGTATGATGCACTTTATGATCGTAACATATAGTTGCAGGATATCGTCAGGATCTGACCGAGCGGCGGTTAGTCGCCATTAATATTGAGCGTAGGATGAGGAGATTGTGACTCTCACACACGCTTAGGAAACGTGGAGTGGGATCTGGTTCACGAGAAGGGTTAAACCGAGGATAAGTCCGCAGAAATAGAAAAGTTGAAGAAGGATCTGAAAGAGAGCTCAGAAAGGCTTGCAATAGCAGAGGAAGGCTGGGTAAGAGAGTCACATCGTGCTGATCTTGCAGAAGATGATCGTCGTGCGAAGAAGGTTAAACTTGAGGAGACGTACTCTACACTACAAAATGCAATAGATGCGGTCCAAGATCGAGTTAGGAAGTATCCAATCCAGTTTGAGGATCCACCATCATATATGCTAGATCGCAGAACGATGTCTCGCATCATGGAAGAGGAACGTAGCAAGGCTATTCAGCGCCTTAACAGACAGTGATAGTATTAGTTTAATAATGTGAAAACTATTTGGTAGTTAATGATGTAGATTCCGATGTGTTTATAAACAAAGGAATATTTTGATGTTGTAAATCTTATAGATTCTTTATCTCTGATAAGTAGATGTAAATAGCAAAAGATGCTATCTATTGATGTTAAAACTTTTGAATTAAATGAGAATGTCGTAGTTTATTTGAATTGATGTGTTAAGTGAGTTATGATTAAATGTTTTAGTTAAGTCTTAAATGTTTAAGAGATTGAATAAAGACTCTAATAAGCGATATTTTTAATGTAAATATACCGCCTAGAAGAAGACAAAACCGTCAGCAAGCACAAGAAGAACCAATGAAAAACACTATCGCCAATGCTAATCCTGTTCAGCAGTTGGTGAACCTTTTGGCTGGGGAAATTAATAATCAACCACAAGCCCCACCAAATACCTCGTTTAAGGACTTCAAGGCAGTGGGACTGCCAGAGTTTAAGGGTTCCATAAACCCAATCGAATCTTAGACTTGGGTGATGGAGATGGAGAAGGTGTTCGACGTCGCTCGAGTAAGAGAAGATCAGAAGACCGCGTATGCAACGCTTATGTCAAGTCCGCCGCTTATTGGTGGCGAGCAAAATAAAGTGAGAGGAGGTGAAGGTGTAATATCCTGGGAAAGATTCAAAGAAATGTTCTTCGAGATGTACTTTCCAACCAGTTCAAAAAATCAGATGGAAGTTCAGTTTTTAGAGTTGAAATAGGGAAGTATGTCAGTAGCTGATTATGTGGCAAGGTTTAACGAGTTGGCTAGGTTCATCACATACCAAGTGCACACCAATGAGAGGAAGGCAAGACGATTTGAGTAGGGACTGAAGCCCTGGTTGTATAGCAAAGTGTCAATGCTCCAATTGAACACTTTTGCTATAGTGCTAGAGAAGGCCATACTTGCTGAAGGTGGAAGCGATGCGGTAACTAAGTACAATCAGGATCAGAAGAAGAAGAAAAGTGAGAATGAAGGTAACAACAAAACTGGTGGGAGTAGCACTGGGGGTAATCACAATCAGAAGAGGAAGTGGTCTGAAAATTCATCGACTGGAAGTCAACATGGAGGACAGAAGAAGAAGAAGATCGAACCGTGCCCAACCTGCAGAAAAAACTCATCTGGGAATTTGCATGAAAGGGAAGCGAGTGTGCTACAATTGTGGTCAGGAAGGCCACATAGCACCAAACTGTCCGAACCCAAAGAAGGCTTCCCGCTTCACATGTGGCTCAAAGGACCATCTTGCAAGAGATTGTCCTAAGAAGGGATCGGGAGGGGACGAATTCAGAGGAAACAGAGGAAATATCGGTGGAAGCACTCGACCATTACAAGACCAACCGCAACCAATCGAATCGGCAAAACGTAATATTCAACATGATAAGATGACGCAGCAGGCCTCTCGCGATGTGGTGTCAGGTATCATTCCGATCAATAAAATTAATGCTTATGTATTATTTGATTCGGGTGCTACTTGCTCATTTATATCCGATGACTTTGCTAAGAACTTAGAATTATTTAAGGACGAGTTAGAATACCCCATGAACATAGAAATTGTGAATAGAGAAATAATCCTTGTTAAGTATGTGCACAAGAACTGTAAAGTAGATATTAAGGGTAATATCATGAACATAGATCTTATCCCTATTCGACTCGGAGAATTCGACGTTATTTTGGGTATGGATTGGCTATCCAATTATGGGGCAGTAATTGACTGCCAGAAGAAGCATATTAATCTTATGACTCCATCAAAGGTTGTGTTTTATGGTAGCAAGTCGCCGAGACAAGCGAGTTGTCTGACGATGATGCAGGCCAGGAGATTATTAAGGCAAGGCTGTGTAAGATATCTAGCTTACATAGTCGATAGTCGGAAAGAGAATCCAAAAATAGATGAGATACCAGTAGTGAGAGATTTCGTAGACATATTTTCGGATGATTTGCCAGGACTTCCTCCAGATAGAGCAGTTGAGTTTGTAATCGATTTGGCACCAGGAACGGCTCCAATATCGAAGGCACCGCATCTAATGGCACCCTAGAGAGATGAAGGAACTAATGGTCCAACTACAAGAATTACTGGACAAGAAGTATATTCAACCAAGCGTATCACCGTGGGGAGCGCCGATTTTATTTGTGAAGAAGAAGGATGGAACAATGCAACTCTGCATAGACTACAGAGAACTGAATAAAGTCACAATTAAGAATAGGTATCCATTACCGCGAATCGATGACTTATTTGATCAGTTGAAGGGAGCAAGATACTTTTCAAAGATAGATTTGAGGAGTGGTTATCATCAACTGAAGGTGAGACCAGAGGATGTACCGAAGATAGCATTTAGAATACGATACGACCACTATGAATTTTTTGTAATGTCATTTGGTCTAACAAATGCTCCTGCAACATTTATGGTCTTAATGAATGGAGTTTTTAAACCGTTTTTGGACAAATTCTTAGTGGTATTCATAGACGAGATTTTGGTGTATTCAAAAACCAAGGAAAAAAACAAAGAGCATTTGAAGATGACATTAGAGGTATTGAGAAGGGAGAAGTTGTATGCCAAGTTTTCGAAATGTGAATTTTGGATTGAAAGAGTACAATTTCTAGGACATGTGATTGATAGGTATGGAATTTCGATGGATCCCTCCAAAGTCGAAGCTGTGATTAACTGGGATCAGCCAAAGACGCCGTCGGAAGTAAGAAGTTTTCTTGGATTGGCAGGTTATTACAGAAGATTTATTCAGGATTTTTCCAAGATCGCAACTCCATTGACGAATTTGACTAGAAAAAGAGTGAAATTTGTTTGGACGAAGAAGTGTGATGAAAGCTTTCAAGAATTAAAGAAGAGGTTGAGTACAACACCTGTGTTATCTCTTCCAGATGACACGGGAAATTTTGTGATTTATAGTGATGCATCGCATAAAGGACTTGGTTGTGTGCTTATGCAAAACGGCAGAGTTATTGCATATGCGTCACGACAACTGAAAGATTATGAGAAGGGGTATCCGACCCATGACTTGGAGTTAGCTGCAGTGGTTTTCACTTTGAAAATCTGGAGGCACTATCTTTACGGGGAGAAGTGTGAAATATATACAGATCACAAGAGTCTGAAATATATTTTTACACAGAAAGACTTGAATATGTGTCAAAGAAGGTGGTTGGAATTAATTAAAGACTATGATTGTGAGATTCTATACCATCCGGGTAAGGCAAATGTGGTGGCCGACGCCCTAAGTAGAAAAGGTCGGGAGAAATTGATGATGTTGACCGCTCAGGAGGAGCTAATTTTAGCAATGAAAAAGCTGGAATTGGAAGTGAAGTATCCTATGAAGATCGACGAGAAGCTGTTCCAGATGCAAGCTGGTACAACTTTACTGGATAAAGTTAAGGAGGCTCAACTTCAGGACGAAGAATGTGAGAAAGTGAAGAAGAAGATATCTGAAAGGACTGAACCGAGATTCAAAATAGACAGTGAGGGACTACTAAGATTTGAGAGCAGAATTTAGGTACCGCCAGTACCAGAGATTAAGGAAGAAATTTTGAGCACGGCTCACAACTCAAGATATTCGATTCACCCAGGTAGTACCAAGATATACCAAGATCTTTGACAACATTTTTGGTGGCCAAATTTGAAACGAGAAGTTGCAGAATGTGTTGCCAAATGCCTGACATGTCAGAAAGTTAAAGTAGAACATTAGAGGCCGAGTGGGTTACTACAACCTTTAGAGATCCCAGAATGGAAATGGGAACATATTACGATGGATTTCGTGGTTGGCCTACCGATAACTTAGAAAGGCTACGACGCAGTATGGGTTATTGTTGATCGATTGACGAAATCGCACACTTCTCTTCCTCGATCAAAATCGATTCAACTTAGACCACCGGCAAGGTTATATGTGGAAGAGATAGTTTTCAAGGCACGGAGTCCCGATGTCAATTGTTTCTGATAGAGATCCGCGTTTTACGTCAAACTTCTGGAAACATCTATAAGAATGCATGGGTACATAAATATAATGAGCATGGCATATCACCCTCGCATGTATGGATAGAGTGAAAGAATAATTCAGACATTGGAAGATATGTTAAGAGCTTGTATAATGGACTTTAAAAGAAATTGGGATGACCATCTACCGCTCGTAGAGTTCGGCTACAACAACAGTTACCATGCTAGTATTGGCATGCCACCTTATGAAGTGTTATACGGTAGAAAGTGCAGAACTCCGCTATATTGGGACGAAGTTGGCGAAAGACAATGACTAGGCCCGGAATTGGTACAACAAACAGCAAAAGTAGTCAAAGTGATCCGAGCGAGATTGACAGTATCTCAAGATAGATAGAAAAAATACGCCGATCCACACCGTAAGAATGTTGAATTCGAGCTGGGTACTTATGTGTTTTTAAAGGTCTCTCCCTGGAAGGAAAAGATCAGATTTGGGAAGAAAGGAAAATTAAGCCCAAGAATCATTGGACCCTTTGAAGTTCTACGAAAGGGCCTGGAGAAGTTGCATATGAGGTAGCCTTACCTCCAAATTTCTGAGAGAATGTCCACAATGTTTTCCATGTCTCACCCCCACGTCCCTACAAACCCGACATAAGCACGCGTGATCGAATTTGAACCCTTACACTTCGACAAAGACTTATCTTACGAAGAAATTCCCTGCTCAAATTGTCGAATCACAAAGAACAAGTTCTAAGAAATAAAGTAATACCTTTGTTAAGGTAATTTGGAGAAACCACAACAAAGAAGCTACGTGGGAACTCAAGAAGAATATGATGAAAAATTATCCTCATTTATTTACTTAGATTATTATAAGCGATTCTGGGGACAAAATCTTTGTAAGGGGGGGAGAATGTAACAGGACGAATTGTTGAGTTGTAATTCTGAGGACAGAATCCTTTTAAGAGGGGAAAGATGTGACAACCGAGATTTTGTAATTTAATTTTTAATATTTATTGGATTGAATAAATATTTTTCGATGAATTAATTATTAGATTAAATAATTAATTGATGAAGTTGTGGTAGATTAATTTAATTATATGTGTTATATGTATTAAATTAATGTGGAGAATTTTATTATTCGAAGTATGTGATTATGTGAGCTTATCGTATTAAAAGAAATATTTAATATGCTTAATATTATTTTTAATTAATTTAATTATTAATTAGAGATTTAATAATTTGATATTATTATTAAATGAGAAATTTAATTATGTGACTATGTGCATTATTGAGAAATTATTATATTTTATTTAAGTAAATTAAATAAGATATTAGATTTATTTTTTTAATGGGTGTGACATTATTTAAACTATATGATAAGGCTTTATTAAATTAAATGATTTTTGAAACCTTTTATTTCTAGCCAAACATGGCCTTAGTAGGAGTTGATAGCAGTTACCCATGATCGGGTAACTGACCACTACAGCGTCAATTCAATTCTTTTTATACGTCTTTCCTTCCTTTTCATTTTTTTGCTAAGTCTGGCATAACTCAGAGAGAGATACAGTGAGAGTTTGAGAATTTTGAGAGAGATTGTGAGTATTGTGATTGTAGTAAAGAGAATTTTCATCCTTGTTCATCTACGCTTTGGGTAAAATTCTTCAACCCAAATTCCTTTTTACGTCATTTAGTTTTATAAAATATGGCTCTCCAATTTCTGTAAAATTCTTTGTGGTTGGAAAGTGTATTGACTATGTGGTTATATACGTGATTTTATGTCATGGTAGCATGTTTAATATGTATTTTATATGATACCATATCATCGCTTTATAAAATTTCACAAAGACGTGATTACAGAGTATGTTATATGGCCATATGGCCTTTATAATGTAATTTTAATATGTCAACCATAAATTTTTATAAAATTTCCACTTATATGTGATTATGCATGCTAAAACAAACAAAACAAAATTTGAATGGTTGGATTTGGTTTTATAACTAATCGATGGCGTTGAATTTTAGGAATTTATGTTCTACACTTCAAGAACATCAAGAACAGTACAATTTGCATAATTTAATTCTGTGAGTATGTGTTTAATGGGTTAAAATCACTCTAAGAGTGTTGGGTAATGATTATGTATGATTTCTAACATGTGGGTATGTGTAATTTGGTGAAATTAATGATTATATAGTGTTTATTTCGCTGAATTATGTGTTCTTCGCGAACTGGAAATTCAGAGTCTCAGAGTGTCATGCACAAGACCACCTCCTAGTTCATTTCCTCGCTACCATGATGCGCCAAGTATCAAAGTCAAGAAGCACTACCAAATAAGCAAATACCAAGACTCAAGAAGATAAAAGTGAAAATAAGCAATACCACTTAGCGTATGTCCGTAAATGCATTTTTTTTTTCAATGTTCAAGTATAGAAATGTGTTAGTAACTTAGTCTAATAATTATAAAAACTTGTTAAACATATAATGAAGTGTTAGAATAAATTCTTAGCATGTCCATAACACAATTACGTGTAAATTGAATGATCAAATGCATAGTTAGCTTATTGTCGTGAAGTCTTATTTTTTTATTTTATTTTTTTGGCAATAAGTGTAGTAATTGACTATGTATAGTCATGAACTCGAGTTAGACAAAGAATAAACTTGTGATGTTTATTACGTGATAATTGATTGGTATTGTGAACATGAATGATATGTAGGATTTTAATCAAAGAACGAGTTTTACTAACGTGTAAACTACGCACGAGGAAAGTTTCCTAACCCTACTTGTTATCATTATAAGTTGATAATTTCACTGTTCTACATCGAGCAAATACTCATTTTTATTGATTAAGTCTGTTTTGTATATTAAAGCTTATGAATCCTTCAAGCATGATGGTGTTATACAATACTTATTCTATTGTATACTTTTGAGATTTTATCCAAGTTAATTATCAGTTATTGTTAAACCTTGTTAGACTAGCGAACCCTTATTGATTCGACTAGTCCATAGTTGATGAGCGTTCTAAATTTCAGAACCCTTGATGAATTATCCAAACCAAACTTCCTTTGGTGCGGACTCTAATGTCAAACTGAGATGAACAACCCTGTATAAGGGATTACTTATGCGTTAGCGTTAAGATATTGTGCACAGTATGGTACTAAGGGTTGATCCCCCTAAGTACAAGAAGAAGAGTCCATAGTCTTATGACTGTTAAAGGTTTCAAGTATAAACACTTGACAACCTAGGATATAGTTCAAGGTCTTATGACCCTCAGAAGTTCTTTTGATTCTTGTTATTCATTCTTGATTCAAAAGTTGAGCTTTTATATCAGAAGTTGTTAATTCATTCGCATGTTATTATTAGTCATTTGTTATATTGTTATACTTGTGGGCAATCGTGCTCACTCTTGCATAATAATAACATTGCGCTAATAAGAACGAAAAGAACAAATAAAACCTTCCACTAGTAAGGGCAAGGGCAAGATTAGCAAGTAATGAATACTGTTTTATTATTGTGGTTATATAATGATGATTAGAATTGATGTTACTTAAGACTTATTTGTTTATGTTTTTCGCACAGATGTTTTAAGGTTAGAGTAACCTGGGATTTATTTATTATGTAGTTGATGTAACCCCATAAGGGGAGGTTTATTATTTATTCTATCTATTGCATGGTTTGCATTTATTTATGGGTAGATAGATAAATGATGTTTGTACAGTGAACACCAAATCCTGTAGAAATGGAAGTACCGGATTTGGGGGTGTCACATATTCCATTCTTTATTATTACATTGGAATAACTCAGATCTGCTGCTACCCTATACTTGGTGAAATTCTTCTGTTATTCCATTCTTTATCATTATGTTGGAATAACATGTCTATGCGAAGTACCGCATATATTGTGAAACTCTTCTATTATTCCATTCTTTATTATTCTGTTGGAACATCCTGTCTGTGCGTTTACGCATGACCTGGTTCCGTTATTTATTATTCTGTTGGAATATCCCGCATGGTGGGTATTACCCGACACGGTTCCATTAATTATTGTTCTATTGGAATAACCTGTCTGTGCGGTCTATCGCATACATGGTGATTTCTGGTGATTTTATTCTCTACTTGACTCTTTTAATGGATTGCTTGTTCCGCTGTAGTTAAACTTGATGTTTGTTATATTGTATCGGTTTTAATCTCATTTGAAGGCTAACGATAATTTATTCGCATTATCTTAGTCATAATATTTCTTCTTGGGCTAGTTGAGCTCACCCTTTCTTTCATTGTTCTCTTCACGAAATGAGAACGTGGCTGTGACTAATCGGGGAACGAGTAAATGTGGTCCGGATGATAGCATTAGTAGTCCTCACTATTCAGTTAAATAGTGTGACAATAAAAGTAATGAGGACTCCATTGAGTGTAGATATTGTCTAGATGACAATATTCTTATTAAAACTCTTAGATTATGTTATGTCGTATTTTATATGACTGTTGTATAATTAAGTTGTATTTGTATTCTGTACCATGTATTTGGTGACTCAGAATAGGTGATGTATACCTATTTTGGGGGCGTCACATAAAGAGTCTATTATAATTTTTTTGATGTTGTATTATATTAGAACATTCTTGGTGTAAGACCCCAACTTTTATGAATAAAGAATAATTTTCTCGAAATATATTTTTGAATATTATGGTGTGGATTTGATATAATGTTATAGTTGTGGGTAATATTTACAAATTTTGCAAAGTAAGCAAGTGGTTATATAATATTCGATTGGTCGGAGAATATTCGTTTTAACGGGAATATTAAATGCGATACCAAGACAATCATTAGTGGACCCCACAACGGAAATATTATCGTAGTTAAAAAACGACGTAATTATCTTTTATAAAAATAACTACGCCGAAAGTGTTACCGTTAAAGCTGTTGAACTACCCGGTAGTAAAAGAAAGTACGATGTCATACGCATGATTGCATAGTAGCACACGGTATTGATTATTGATGCTTACGTGAGAAGTCACTTAGTTATACTCAATTATTGCTACAGTAATTGTTGCATCATATCTCTCATATTATTGATTCAATTATTGTCACAGTATCATCTGCATAATATATATTATTAAACCAATAATTGAGATGGCAAAGTTATTCATATTATTATTTAAAATATTGACAATGTCTAGAAGTTCTGTCAAAGAGAGGTTTGGTCACCTAATTGTGCGCCAATAAGGAGAAATCCTTATCGGAAAGCCTCCTCTTTCCTGGGAACGACCTGGTTGTTAAATATTGTGAATTATAATATTAATGATGAATAAGTTCGTGTTGATTAAAGATAAACTTGTTGTCTATTATATTCTATCAGTTTAACATTATTGAAGGCTAATGATAATTTATTCTGCATTATCTTAGTCATAATATTTCTTACTGGGCTAGTTGAGCTCACCCTTTCTTTCTTCCTTTATTTCTCTTGAAAAATGAAAACTTAATGGACTAGTTGGGGAACGGAGTGACGATCCAGATAATAGCATTAGTAGTCCTCACTATTCTGTTAAATAGTGTGACAATAAATGTAATGAGGACTCCATTGAGTGTGGATATTGTCTAGATGTCAATATTCTTATTAAAACTCTTAGATTATGTTTTGTCGTATTTTACACGACTGTTGTATAATTAAGTTGTATTTGAATTTTGTACCATGTATTTGGCGACTCAAGATGGGTGATGTATACCTGTTTTGGGGGTGTCACACTTGGTCTTAAAATAGGTGGATTATTGCATGTTTTCTTGTTGTGTCCTTTTTCTTGGCATCGACTGCATTTATTTTGAACTGTCTTTTCAGATACATGTTTGTACCTACCTATCTTTGGTCTTCCAGCTGGTCTTCTTGTATTTGGTGGTTTGACACATATGTTTTTAATCTCGTCTGGAACATCCCAATTCTCTTTGTCATCTAATGGCATGATGGAAGTTGAATATGTGTTTACCAAAGTTTTTTTTAAATAGTATTTTGAGCAAAAATCATAACAGCTCAAATTCCTTTTGCTAATAACAGCAGCAGCGTGTGAGTAAGGCATCTCATGGTATTGAAATTTACGGCATGTGCATGTCTTTTATTCCATGTCCACGATAAATTATTTGGTGACATCGTAAATAGTGAAAATCACTAGGTTGGATGTTTCAACCTATAACACAATTTAATGGTGTAGTTAGTATGTATAATAAAAAAAATTGTAAGATGGAATAATGAAAGTCATATGTACTGTTGGTAACTTTTACAGTTTATACTGGTAACCAAAAATGCATAATGTGGTTTCCTATAAATGCAAAATGTAATTTTTCGAAGGTATGCAGTTAACAATTTAGGAGTTTTATGACTGACCTTAAGTTTCTTTGACTCGATGATATTAGATTGCAATCTTCT
This sequence comes from Panax ginseng, assembly GCA_020205605.1. NCBI lineage: Eukaryota > Viridiplantae > Streptophyta > Magnoliopsida > Apiales > Araliaceae > Panax > Panax ginseng. Next base: position 28,910,701 of record CM035131.1, on the reverse strand, counting down.
CTCAACTGTTGTGGAAAGGTTTGTGAAAGTTGATATTGCTGATTATTTGTTTGTGAAATACCATCTTTGAACCATACAACGTAGGCATTCAATCATGGACGCAACTGGAAGATCTCTAATTCCCTTGATTGCATTGTTAATAGATTCGGCGGTGTTTGAAGTCATTGTTGAGTACCTGTTTACAGTTCCATGGAGCCTCATGCACTTTTCTAGCTTAACTTCTTCCTCCAAATATGTCCTTATTCGAGCATCAATTGCATCAAGTTCAGCCATGTGTATGTTGAATTCTTCAATAGTGTAAGCCCTATAAGTTGCGTTGTATGCTTTTTTTAGTTCTTCTCCTTTCTTTTTGAATCTATTTTTTATATTTTTCAAAATATGGTATTTGCATGAACCGTGCATGACATCAGGGAACACACAGTTAAGTCCCTTGATAATTTCTTCATGTCTATCTGAAACGATGCATTGTCCTTCTCTAACACCACAAGCATCTCTCAAATTAATGAAAAATCATCTCCAGGATAATTCATTTTCACTATCAACGACTGCAAAAGCAATGGGTATAATGTTCCTGTTTGCATCTTGCGTGTTTGCTATGAGCAGTGTACCCCCATAGGTTGATTGTATGAATGTGCCATCAACTACAATGATTGGGAAATAATGTTTCCATGCTTCAATGGATGCTCCTATTACAAAGAAGAGATATTTGAAGCGACCATTTTTTTTCCAACTTCAAGGATGTGATGGATCCTGAAATGAATTTTAAAGTAAGGTTAATGTAAATATATGTAATAAATATTGTCCAAATTTGTAGTTTAGGATTACTATATGTATTACTACTGCTATCTAATTACTTATAATTTAATGTTTTTCATAGTGTTCAGATGGTGTCTAAAATGCTATTTAATAGTTACATTTCATGTAGATATTGGTCTGCTGCAAAAATCAATTCTTAGTTATATTTCATTAATACAGTTAGTAGCCAAACCTTTATTTTTAGGTAACCAAATTACTTAATTTGAGTAACCAAACTATTATAAAAATTTAATAAATAGTTTCCAATTGTTACCTGGATTTGTTTTTTTCAACATGTGCAACCATGAAGGGATCAGAGTGTAGTCGTGTGGATTTCCTCTTACTTTTTCCATTGCTTTTCCCTTTGATCTCCATGCTTTTTGGTAGGAGATTGACACATTATACTCCGTCATAATGTCTTCCACAATGTCAGTTGGTGTGTAAATTTTTTTGAAGTTCGTTAATCTATGTGTCAGGAATAAACATGTGAATGATATTCCTATTTATATATGATTTGATTATAATATACATGTGAATGAATACGCAAGTATGCTTGCATTAAGAAAAGATGTAAAGTCCTCTGATAGATTATAAAAACATATCTACAAGGACTTTGAATGAATTGATCAAATATGTTAGTTTGATCCTACATAAGCAAAACAGCTTTGTAAAGTCCTTAAAAAGAAATGATGTACAAGGACTATAAACATAGATAGATCAAGCATGTTAGGTTCATCGAATGATGTAATAGATAGGCTTGTCTGATCGTCGAGCACTACACCAGAAATCGTAGTCTGCCAGGAGAGTCAAGGATAACTCGAGAGCTATCGAGGCAGAATCGTAGTCTGCAAGATAGTAGATCTCGGAGTTCGTAGACTGCCAGGAGAGACAAGGAAGGATCGTAGTGTGTCGAGTAAAGCTTCCGCGTAGCTGTAGTCTGCTGAGCAAGACACGTTCAGAATCGTAGAGACAGCCTGCTTACGAGCCAACCGTGCATCTGCTGAAGCCAAGTCAAGAATTGTAGACTATACTTGGAGTCGTAGAATCTACTAATGTCAAAGCCAAGTCAAGAATCATAGACTACACTCAGAGTCGTAGAGTTTACTAATCGTATCAAAGGCAGAGATCGTAGTCGAGCAAGATCAGATGAAGACAATAAGCACAACGACAGAAATCGTAGTGTCAAGATCTAATCTCGGAGTCATAGTGTCTACACAACCGAAATAATTTGAATCGTAGAGTCTGAGCTAAGACCTCAATAGATGTGCTCACAAAGCCAAGGAAGAATCGTAGAGCAAACACGATTCTCAACAATTGAGCACTCCCAGAATATCCAAAGGAATGAAGCCTCTGGTTGGTACTGCAAAGATACATCTCACCTAAAGGAAGCCACAGAGCACTCAACGAATGACATGCAAGCTAATAGAAGATCTAAGCATCAACCCAATCATCATCCAGATTGAGTTGTGAAGCCATTCAAGATGAAGTCTTCCACAAGATGATCATAAGAAGACTTCATGATGATCGGAAAAGTCGGCGATATCGCAGAAATCATTGTCAGTGGAAAGATGACAACAATCTTGGAAGTAATCAAGATCGTAGTGTTTGCCAAATGAAGAAGGAACTGATGGAGTATACACAAAGATACTGGTCTGCCTCTGAAGAATAAGGCTAAAGTGATTAACCATTGGGTCAGTCCATTGATGATAAGTGAACGAGAGATCACAAGGAGAAAACGAGCTGGACACGCCACAAATCTGAAGTGTCTTGTTATTCAGAAGGGGCCAGAGCAAAGGAGTCAAGCCATCACTATCTGAGAACAGTTGAGGCAAACAAAAGTGTTGAAGCACTGCACGAAAAAAGGAAGAATTGTTCTTCACTAGAGATCAAGTGAACACTCTTCAAGATCGTAGTGTTGACTCTACATGTCAATAAGCATCAGTCAATAAGACACTACCATCACGTCCAAGAAGAAGTACATCAGAATTGTAGAGTTCGAACAACTGAGGATTGAAGCATTGGCAATGGTTCAATCTGAAGGTTGGCATTCGGACAAAAGCTTATAAAGAGCATCGATGCAAGGACAACCTCTGATCAAGAAATCAGAAGGGGGAAATAAAGTTGTCGACCTGCCCGAGATATCAAAGTAACATATCTGATGGGGTAGGTGAAACAGTAGACTGCAGTGTCAGAAAGTTAGAAAAAGATATCATGTCACATCTACAGTCTGCACCAAATAAATCGAGATCTGCGAGGCAATTTGAATAGCTTTCAACGGCTACTTTCCAACGGGAAGATTGGGAAGCAGTATAAATCAACAGAACTTCAAAGATTAAGACGCTGATGATTGAAAAGTTGCAGAATCATTGAGATATTGGGAATGCTATTGTTGACTCTACGAGTTCCACCAAAGATCAACAGAACAAGTTTCAGTGACAGTGAGGCTACATAGGTGGAAGTGAAACAGCTTTGAAGAAGAACTCAAATAGAATAAAGCTTCACTCAACAAAGATGATAATGCCACTGAAGATGGCAGCCAGTTGAGAACCGAGAAGGCCAAGAAGATAACATTCAGAAGAGTGGCTGAGCACAAAGAAGATCAGGAGAGCCACTCTATGAATCACCATGAACCTAAAACTCTGAAATCGAACAAGTCTGTAACCATGTCTCAAAAACATTCAAGAAAGGTTCGAGGGATTGCTAAGTGCCGACATTTAAGTCTACCAAAAGCTCGAGACTTAGCAAATCCAGATGGTGATGGTGCAACAACCCGACATTAGATGAAGATGAGTTTGAAAAGAGTAAAGATCAATTTGCACACAAAAGAATATGTGGTCCGCACATCGAGCGTAATGCATAGAGGACCACACCAAGCTGCTAAGTACAAAAGATGTTCAGAGCTTAATGATATCTTAACAGCTCAGCACCAACAACAACAACAACTATAACAACAAGAAGCCAGGGCCTGAGGGGTCCTTGTCCGGAGGGACTAAATGAAGTTCCAAGCCTGTTGGGCTTGAAGAGTTCCTAGGGCACTACAGAAGTTCCAAGGCTGCTGGCCTTGAAGAGTTCTTAGTGAACTGAAGTCCCAAGGTTGCTGGCCTTGAAGGAATCTTAGTGATTCAGGGTGCTGCCCTTCCTTAGTGGAAATCCTGCTAGTTAAAAGTAGAAGAGTGGATTAGGAGCTTGAGTCTCTGAACCACTTAAAACCCCTTGTGTCTTTTACTTTATGTCATTTATTTTATGTACATTAACTGCTATAACTGCTATGTATGTTTTAACTGTTTACTACTAAATTAACTCTACGAACAATGTATGTCTGATTATGAATATATCAATGAAGGGGATCTTTTACTTATTCCGCTGTGCTTGAAAAGATTCCTATGTTTGTCATATGCTAATTCATGAGCAATACAAAATAAATGAAAAAAGTATTTGAAACAAAAAAGGATCTATTCAACCCCCCCCCCCCCTTCTAGATCTATATTGTGCCTACTGGAAACTAACAATTGGTATCAGAGCAAGTTCTCATGCTATATTCAAAAGCTAATCGCTTTGAGTCTGATCCTAGGCACAAACATTGTTCTAAACTTAGTTTAGTAGTAAGTCACTTGTTATATCTGAGATGAGCTCACGCGTTGGATATATTATTATACAGTAAAATGTGTATATACACACTTCGCTTTCAGATTGGTCCATACTCTCGATTGCCATATCAACAAGATCAATCCTTGCTCGACGTCAATCTTGCTGTCTGAAGATCAAGCTAAAAAGCTCAAATGATATCAACAGAAAAGAGTCAAACATCCACCAGTCTAAAAAGATGAAAAGGCCATACATGCTAAGAAATGTTTTTATTCAGAGAAGATAGAAGAACTTCTCAAACATGTATCTGGCCAACCAGCAACTGGATGTAAGTCTTGCAAACTCAAGGATGTCAAAGAACTAGAGATGCTGATAGTCTCTTAGCTTGCATCTTCAAGACTACGACTGATTGATTGAAGATCAACTGGAGCAACTAGCTGTCATAAACAAATGAGAAAACATGCACATCAATGCCTAAACTCAATATATCTAAGATAAATGACTGTTGAGAAACTAACAGCAAAAAGGTACGGTTCCTCACTAATATAGATATGATCATCGTAATTGCACCTCACTTATGAACTATTACAGTTTTCCTTCAAGTATTTATAATCTACCTAAAAAGGTGAAGAGAGAAAGTACACTGATAAAGGAAACTCAAATGTCTATAAACTTTCTCTCCATCCAAGTTTTAGGTTGAAGATGACAACTTGAAAGAGACCTGAAATGGTTTTAAGGGCATCACAAGTCGAATGGAAGTAAAGTAATCTTTGTTGATGGGTTAATGAACATCTTATGGTCTAAGTGTTCAATGACACACAGAGTATGATCAGTTCTACAAGAGGATCTTGAAGATTCATAGAAATTAATCACCTCCATGAATTAACCAGATACTAATAAATCGTAGAGTTGATTCTCACTCTGTGAACATTTAAACCCTGAGAACATAATCTAGCAAAAGATGAAACCATCAAAGAAAATGAGTGTGTTATTAAAATGGCAGATTTCATACTCACTCACCACCATGCATCTCAAGATATATTATCTAAATTAATTATATGCATGAATTCAACTAATGGTGGTCAATATGATGATTATCCAAATATATGAGGAACAGGGGTTTAGTAAACTAACCTAGCAGGACCCATTTAACCATGGGTACCAAAAATAAAAATGTGTAACGTACAGGTACTTGGTCTATCTGACCACACTAAGGAATGATAAAGAAAAGGACTTCAGACAAGAAGATTCAACCAGCAGAAGGCTTAGGAATGTTTAGAAATAATTCTGATAAAACTCCTATATGTCAAAGCATGTCCTTGAAGACCTGCTGAGCTAATCTAAATGAAGCTCAAATGGCTGCTAACCTTTATATGAAAGCAGGTCATTTAACCAAAGTTGAACAATGGTCTTAGATTCTCAAGCATGTAAAGCGTGTCATCAAGGAAGCTCAGATCAGAGGATCATCGAGCATTAAACATGAGGAACTAACTACGGGAGCAGAACTCCACAAGTACAAGCTGACAAGGAAAACTACGCTCGTAGTGCTGTCAAAGGATCGTAGAATGATCAACCCTGAAGATACTCAGTTTTACAATGTAGGAAGATTTAATGACTTCAGTCAGAAGGAGATGTGCAGGGATGCTTCGCAACGTACATGAAGAAAAGGAAATCACACCTCACTGAAAAGACAACATCAACCATGGGGGAGCAGTGATCTGTTCAGGAATAATAGCACTGAAATACTCTATGTAGCAATGTACCAGCTACAAAGTCCCAAAACTTTGTGGCTGATGAACCAAATGAAGATCCATAGTCAGTAGGAACGTCTCAAAACGTACTACTGATAACCTATCAACCACCCAACTCAAAATCGTGGAGGAGCCTACGATCAAACATCTGATTGCAGTGTAAGAACAGGAAGACACCATGATTACAGCAAATGAAACTGTCTAATATTGGCAGAGGACCTCCCCACCAGAAAAGTCAAATGAGATATCAGTGCAAATCACTTCTAAAAGCAATTCATCTGGAAAGCGCCTCAGGGACAAACCTAACCCTTAGCTCATTCTAAGAGTTTGGCCCTTCCTAAGCTACCTTAACCCAGAAGGATTGCTTAGCCAAGTTCATCTCAAGGACTAAGACAGTCAACGATCGCATAGTAAAGTTTGAGAGAACTCAACGATCGTGATGTAACGTCAATGATCGTAGTGCAACCTCAGCAATCATAAAAATAAACTGGACGATTGCAGTCTTACAAAAGGCTAATCTAACTCATGAAGAGCTTGGAAGAACATGACAATCGCTCAAACATTCAGATTATGGGAGATGAGTTTGAATGATGGTTGGGAGGATATCTTGCTGAAGAGAAGTGCCCAAGGATTCATGAAGCACAATTGTGGCTGAGCCAAGCAGGTTCAAAATGAAAAGAAATGTTAAAACCACTCACTGCAACATCTCTCAAGAGTTGATCGTTGAGTCAACAAAAGGAAAACGTAGAGTCCATAACTGTTTTATCATGCTACTCTACGAACCCAAGAAGTCAACGGTCAATCCACGTCAATCAAACGTCTACTCTTCTAAAAGAGACATCTAACTGAAAAGTTAATTGGGAGTTACAGCTCGTTACTGGGCATCGTGCAACCAATGGCTAGTTGACACATCATAGCATATGCAGTGTAAGAAGGAACTGCCATAAAGACAAATTCAAAATCTATAAACAGTTACCAGAACCTATTGAACCCCTCTCCCTCCTATTTTCAAACCCTAGAATCCTCTTCAAAGCCAAACCAATTAAACATCCAGAGCCTAAATCACATTTAGCTAAATCTCTCCGAATCAGATACCATATACCTTGAACTCCTCAAATGGCAGAATAGAAAGTTATAAATGGTATTCAACTCGGCTTTACAAAGTTTGAAGAATTAGAGACGAAGTTCAAGGACATACTTGAACTCGTAAAGAAAGTTGGATTCTCTGAGTGCTTGGAGGTCAACACTCCAGTTTATACAGAACTAGTAAAGCAGTTCTACTCAAATGCTTCAACGAACTCTGGGCTTCTGACCACTAAAGTGAAAGGATCAAGTCTGAAAATAAGAACATCAGACAGCAATCAATGTCTAGGGTTTCCCAATCAAGGTCTGATAAACCTGGATGAAGTCTACATTGAAGAAGGCAAGAGGCTAATGCGGTACCAAAGAAACCCTAGCCTAAAGGATATAAAGAAGAAGGAATTTCTTGAGGAATTAGAGTTCCTTGCTGAAATAGTGGGAAAATGTATATCTTTGTCTAAAAGGATCTGCACACCCGACATCATACTCGACCAAACCGATTTGAAGATTATGTCTGCAATAGTTCTGAAGAAGCAAATCAATTTTGGAGCCATCATGTTCGATCAAATCTCCAAATGGATAGAAAAGGCTGAGTTGAAAAAGTCCACAGAAAAACCACTTACAAAGGTTTTTCATGGAAGATTGCTGAGTATTGTGATGAAGAAGAAGCTGGGAAGCAAGATCAAGGATGATGAGGGAGAACCTCTGAATGTGCACAAAGTAATGTCTCCACAACTGTTTTTGAATTGGAAGAAAAACCCAAAGTAACACAGAAGGCTAACACAAACTGGAAGCAGCAAAAAAGTCTTTGCAAAGAAGAGAAAATCAAAAGAGGTGGAAAGCTCTGAGTCTGATGACTCTGCATCAGTCGCTGCCACACCGACAAATAAGAAGCCTAAAAATATGAAGAATGCAGAAGCTTCATCAAGACATGTGTCCACTGACAAGAAGAAACAAGAGCAGGAGAAAACCAAAGATCAATCACGAAAACCAAAAAGAAGGAGATGTGAGACTACTCCAAGAACCACCCAAGAAGAAAGCAAAAGGGATGAAGAAATCAGTTCTAGTTCCCTATGGAAGCACATCTAACAAAGAAGAGGACGTAGAGTTAAAAGAAGAAAAGGAAACTGATGGTCTCAAGACTGAATTCCCAGAGAAAAGATCCAGCGATAAAGGTGGAGCTAGATCCATGAAAGAAGATGTAAACTCTGCTGATGAAGAAGAATATGTAAGCCCTATGGCCAATTCTCAGAGTACTCACTTTGAAGTTGAAGAGAAGCTGCAAGATGACCCATCTGAATCTCCAAATGCAAATGCTCCAATAAGCTCTCATTATGGATCAAAAGATGATGAGATCGAAATAGAAATACCTGACCCTGCCAATGATGAACATCAAGGAAGCTTGCCAGATGACTCAAAGGCCTCAGAGTCTGAAGAAGAAGAAGAGTCTGATTCTCCCATAGTTGAACCTCCAAGGAGAAGGAAGAGCTACAGATTAATTGCTAAATTTGCCTCCAAAAAGAAAATTGATAACTCTGCTGACATCATTGAATTAAGTGATGAGGAATATAAATCACAGGAAGAAAGTGCTAAAGATGAGACTAGCATTGAAGAAGATGATTCCAAGGAAGATGCTGTTAAAGAAGGTTCTAAAAATGAAAATCTACAAGAAGACTTCACTGATGAATCAATGAAGGAGTCGCAAGATTCAAAGTTCAAAAAGGAAGAAATAAAGAAAGATTCGATTTCGCACATCGTGAATCGGAGGAACCTGAATACTATCATGTTCTCTCTCAATTTAATTAGCAGAAGAATAGTAGTGGAAGTCTTTGATGAACCACCAAATTTGAACCAAAGAAGAAGATGGATAAATCATGGAAATGAAAAACTTCGAGTTATAAGAATGACCACAGATGAAGTGCTTCATAATTGGAAAAATATGGAATTAGATTGCTCAATGATACTCTATAACTCTAAAGATCTTTTGATGAGATGGTTTTTTCCATGGATGTCTTGGCTAAAAGCACATAATGAGAGAGATGAGAGTTACTTGGTTTGCTACTCTCTCGGTTCAAATTTGGAACTTGTGTCACAAAACTTCCCCAGGTAAAGAAGTTTGCAACCATGATGATCAATGACCAAATTTATTACAAAGTCTATCGACGTCGTCAAAAATCACTATATTCCCTACGATCGTAGAGTGGACTCGTAATGCGTAAGGTTTATGACCAAGGAGATATTCGCAGAGTCTGTTCACTCTATCACTGATAGTGTTCAAGTTCAAGATGAGAAACTTTCATCTGCTCAAGCACTGTTGCCCAACATCCCTTTATCTTCCAATATCGATTGGTACTCAACGATTTTTCAGATTGTCAACACTTTCAAAAATCTATCCAAGGACGAAAATCGTAGAGTCCAATCTAGTGCTCAACAAGAAGCTGTCCAACCAGATGACCAAATTCCTATGGAGTAGGAGCTGCTGAAGAATTCTGCTAAGCTGGTTGAGAAATTATCTCTAATTAATGAGGAGTCAAAGATGGTGATGACCATAACAGGAGATCATCCAATTCAAGACAAACTCCAAGCAATGATGGCTGATGTATCTCTTAAAATCAAAGTGAGAGATCACATCTATCTGAAGGCCATACATGATTAAAAGGCTAAAGCTCTACGAGCGCAAAAGGCAAATGAAGAACAACTCAAAGCCCTCTCTGACAAGATCGACAACATGAATCAGTCTTTCTTTATGCAACTCGAGTTGAGCCAACAAGACCTCAAGATTGAAGTCGGTAACTCCTCCTACCTGATGGAGCAACTAATGTCCAATATGGAGTAGATCTCCCAAGTGATTAATGACAAAAAGGGGGAGAAAAGAGGCATAGAAAGAGGCACTCAAGAAAGAGCAAGAAGAGCAAAAGAAAAGAATAGAAGAAGACAAAGAAGACAACAGCACAAGAAGTAGCTGAGTCATCATCTGAGGGGGAGCCAAAAGATGATGAGCTTGTACTTACAAAGGCTGAGGGGGAGCCAGAAGAAGAAGAAGAAGAGCAGACAAAAGAAATGAAGTCAACATCCCAGGGGGAGCAAGAGCAAACAGACCAAATAGATGAGTAGCTGATCAACAGACATCCTGGAAACATACATGGAGCCAAAGAGGTACATCTCTAACTAGTTAGGTATGTTCTGGATCCAGGATGTAAATATCAGTGTATTAAATTCTATATTATTATAAATAACATTCATGATCATCTGTTTTAGAAATACAGCAGCTCACTGTATATAAGATTCATTCATAACATGCATATGCACTTATTGTTTTTGTCATAATCAAATAGGGGGAGATTGTCAGGAATAAACATGTGAATGATATTCCTATTTATATATGATTTGATTATGACATAAATGTGAATGAATATGCAAGTATACTTACATTAAGAAAAGCTGTAAATTCCTCTGATAGATTATAGAAACATATGTACAAGGACTTAGAATGAATTGATCAAATATGTTATGTTGATCCTATATAAGCAAAACAGCTTTGTAAAGTCCTTAAAAAGAAATGATGTACAAGGACTATAAACATAGATAGATCAAGCATGTTAGGTTGATCAAATGATGTAATAGATAGGCTTGTCTGATCGTCGAGCACTACACCAGAAATCATAGTCTTCTAGGAGAGCCAAGGATAACTCGAGAGCTATCGAGGCAGAATCTTAGTCTGCAAGATAGTAGATCTCGGAGTTCGTAGACTGCCAGGAGAGACGAGGAAGGATTGTAGTGTGTCGAGTAAATCTTCCTGAGTCAGTAGTCTGGCCGAGGAAGTCACGCTCGAATCGTGAGAGACACCGCCACTGGCCGACCGAGCATCTGCCGAAGCCAAGTCAAGAATTGTAGACTACACTCAGAGTCGTAGAATCTAATAATGTCAAAGCCAAGTCAAGAATCGTAGACTACACTCAGAGTCATAGAGTCTACTGATCGTATCAAAGGCAGAGATCGTAGTCGAGCAAGATCAGATGAAGACAACAAGCACAACGATAGAAATCATAGTGTCAAGATCTAATCTCAGAGTCGTAGTGTCTGCATAGCCAAAGCTGAATCGTAGAGTGCAGAGCTAAGACCTCAATAAATGTGCTCACAAAGCCAAGGAAAAATTGTAGAGCAAACACGATTCTCAACAATTGAGCTCTCCCAGAATATCCAAAGGAATGAAGCCTCTGGTTGGTACTACAAAGATACATCTCACCTAAAGGAAGCCAGAGAGCACACAATGAATGACATGCAAACTAATAGAAGATCTAAGCATCAACCAATTCAGCATTCAGATTGAGTTGAGAAGCCATTCAAGATGAAGTCTTCCACAAGATGATCATAAGAAGACTTCAGTAGCTGACTGAGGAAAGTCAGCATATGCAGTAGCTGTCAAGTGGAAAGATGATAACGATCTTGGAAGTAATCAAGATCGTAGTGTTTGCCAAACGAAGAAGGAACTGATGGAGTATACACAAAGATACTGGTCTGCCTCTGAAGAACAAGGCTAAAGTGATTAAGCATTGGGTCAGTCCATTGATGATAAGTGAACGGGAGATCACAAGGAGAAAGCGAGCTGGACACGCCACAAATATGAAGTGTCTTGTTATTCCGAAGGGGCCAGGGCAAGGAGTCAAGCCATCAGTATCTAAGAATAGTTTAGGCAAACAGAAGTGTTGCATCACTGTACAAAAGAAGGAAGAGTTGTTCTTCACTAGAGATCAAGTGAACACTCTTCAAGATCGTAGTGTTGACTCTACATGTCAATAAGCATCAGTCAATAAGACACTACGATCAGGTCCAAGAAGAAGTGCATCAAAATCGTAGAGTTTAAACAACTGAGGATTGAAGCATTGGCAACGGTTCAATCTGAAGGTTGGCATTCAGACAAAAGCTTATTCAGAGCATCGATGCAAGGACAACCTCTGATCAAGAAATCAGAAGGGAGAAATAAAGTCGTCGACCTGCCCGAGATATCAAAGAAACATATCTGACGGGGTAAGTGAAACAATAGACTGCAGTGTCAGAAAGTTAGAAAAGGATGTCATGTCATATCTGCAGTCTGCACCAAATAACTCGAGATCTGCAAGGCAATTTGAATAACTTTCAACGGCTACTTTCCAACGGGAAGATTGGGAAGCAGTATAAATCAACAGAGCTTCAAAGATCAAGACGCTGATGATTGAAAAGTTGCAGAATTGTTGAGTTGTTGGGAATGCTATTGTTGACTCTACGAGTTCCACCAAAGATCAACATAACAAGTCTCAGTGACAGTGAGACTACACAGGTGGAAGTGAAGCAGCTTTGAAGAAGAACTCAAATAGACTAAAGCTTTATTCAACAAAGATGAGAATACCACTGAAGATGGCTGCCAAGCTGAGAGCCGAGAAGGCCAAGAAGATAGCATTCAGAAGAGTGGTTGAGCACAAAGAAGATCAGGAGAGCCACTCTACGAATCACCATGAACCTAAAACTGAAACTGAACAAGTGCAGAACCATGTCTGCAAAACATTCAAGAAAGGTTCATGGATTGCTAAGTGCCAGACGAAGTCTACCAAAGGCTCAGAGACTTAGCAAATCCAGATGGTGATGGTGCACAGCTGACATTAGATGAAGATGAGCTGAAAAGAGTAAAGATCAGCTGCACCAAAAGAAGATGTGGGCTAGACTCGAAGCAGAATGCAAAGAGGACCACACCAAGATGCTAAGTACAAAAGATGTTCAGAGCTTAATGACATCTTAGCAGCTCAGCACCAACAACAACAACAACTACAACAATAAGAAGCCAGGGCCTGAGGGGTCCTTGTCCGGAGGGACTAAATGAAGTTCCAAGCCTGTTGGGCTTGAAGTGTTCCTAGGGAACTAGAGAAGTTCCAAGGCTGCTAGCCTTGAAGAGTTCTTAGTGAACTGAAGTCCCAAGGTCACGCGGCCTCAAGGAATCTTAGTGATTCGGTCTTGCCGCTTCCTTAGTGGAAATCCTACTAGTTGAAAGCAGAAGAGTGGATTAGGAACTTGAGTCTCTGAACCACTTAAAACCCCTTGTGTGTTTTACTTTATGTCATTTATTTTATGTACATTAACTGCTATAACTGTTATGTATGTTTTAACTGCTTACTACTAAATTAACTCTACGAACAATGTATGTCTGATTATGAATATATCAATGAAGGGGATCTTTTACTTATTCCGCTGTGCTTGAAAAGATTCTTATGTTTGTCATATGCTAATTCATGAGCAATACAAAATAAATCAGAAAAGTATTTAAAACAAAAAAGGATTTATTCAACCCCCCCTTCTATATCTCTATTGTGCCTACTGGGAACTAACACTATGCATTATGCATTCACTAACCATCTGACTATTTGCTTGTCTGTGATCTCCAAGCAGTATGTTGGACGAACAAGTGTGTAAATCATTAAATTCTCTTACCTTGAAGATAGTTTTTTTCCGAAACTTTGATGCTCTTAGTTTCCATTTGCAATTATCATTGTCTATGCATATTAGAACAAAATCTCTACCACTTATTCTTTCAACCTTGTGCTGTCTGTTTTGCCTTATGGAATGTAGCCTTATTGCTTGTGTAAGAATTTTCTTGTCTTTGTAAGTTTGATGTATTTTGACTTCAAGCTTATTCAGATCTGAAATGACCTCATCACATTGTTCTCCAGCGTTTGCTATGTTCTGGTTTTTGTCTCTTTCTTTATCAACAAATTCAATTGCCAGCTGCTCAACATATTGTGATCCAATTTGGTCTTCTTGTGTTGCCAACGATACATATTCAGAATTCCATTGTGTCAATCTCATTGGTGTTTCAGCTTGCATTATATATTCTTCTTCATTAATTGCGTTATGTAAGATTGTAGTCCCTCCAATGCTGTATTCAGAATCTATAATTAGTGGAAACTTGCCATGTTCATCTGATTTTCTACTGACTTCCATATAGAATCTTAAGGTTGCTTCATTTATTACCTTGATCGGAGGAATGCTGCTTTTAATCTGAAATTTGATTGACAATTCCGTTGTGTTGTAGTCTAGATTTAATGCAGTGCATATCAAGCTGTGCATTTCTGTGAATGAACAATTTAAAGGTACTAAAGACGCAGAATCTTCAAAATTTTGATATCACATCGCAAATGGGTCCATCTGTTGAAGTAAATTACAATTGGAAGCATATCCATGTTCTGAAAACTGAAACAGTAACATTCACACAATAATGTAATTAGTGGCCAAACCAGAATTACACAATACTCAAAATTCATGTTTGTAGTAATCATAAATATTTAAAACAGTTTTTTCATTGTCAAATTAAAGAATGAACAAATAAATGAAGGTGACCAAACTATTATATGAATGCTGCCAAAATATGAATGTGAACAAATACGCAATGGTAACTGAAATAATTAATATTCTTTAATTGGTGTCCAAATCATCATTATACAGTGACCAAAATAGGCGTTTTTAGTATACATACTTATGTATCATACAATTTTATTCAATTTATAACCAATTAAATAAATACAAAATTAAGATGTCTTGAATGTGAAATACTAAAATATCAACTCTTAAATCAAGGTAACCAAACTTTTATATGAATGTTGCCAAAACTAATATTTGAATTATGTCAAAATTTTGAATGTGTAACAAATACTCTTTCGTAACTGAAATCAAGTCTATTCATTATTTGGATACCAAAGCAACATTTTACAGTAACAAAAGTAGACGTAATTAGTATCAATTCTTATGCAATACACTGTTTTCAGTTTGTTTATAAACAAATCACAAATTACGATGTCCTAAAGATGAAATGCTAAATAAAGAACACTTAAAACAAAGTAACCAAATCTTTATATGAATGTTGCCAAATTATTATATAAATGCTTCCAAAATATGAATTTGTAACAAATACTATTTGGTAACTGAAATTAACAATGTTATTTAATTGGTTACCAAATTAACATTATATAGTAACCAAAATATACTTTATTAGTATCGTTGCTTCTGCAACGTACTGTTTTCATTCCGTTTATAAACAAACCACAAATTATGATGTCGTGAAGGTGATTTGCTAATTATTGAACACTTAAAACAAGGTAACCAAATCTTTATATGAATGTTCCCAAAACTTTGAATACGTAATAAAATTGTATTGAACAACAAAGAATAATTTAATAGTTATTTTATACAATCGTTTATATTACTGATTTGATATACATTAATAAAAATATGTGAATTATTATATTCAGTTTTGTTTTTGTTATTGTGATAAACATTACACTCTCAGTTGGATTCAAAGTTAACAAAAAATAATTTTAATATATAGATTAACTGATTCGTACCTTTGTATTCACTTTCCAGATTCAGTTTGCAATCTCTGTTTAAATTTTTTGATTCTGTTTCAGAAACCTTTGATCGGTTTGTGAATGATTATGCTTCTTCTCGATTGATCCTTTGTTAAAGATGGTTATGATCTATAAAAGCTTTCGGTTTGTTCTTCTATAGAGTATTCGTTTCTTGACGTGATTTTTGAATGTTTGGTTTAGTTGGTAACTGCCGCATAAAGTGGAGTAGTTTTCTCCTTGAATTAAAGTGTATCTATTTTTGTTGGATTGGGTTATATGACGTGTTTTGCACTATTCTTGATATTATTATATATTATTACATTATTATTATAATTATTTAATTGATGCATTATTTTTATTATTATTTTCTATTCGTTAGATACTTGTGTAAAGTACCCTTTATTTTTTGCTCTAAAGACTGAGTTCAAGGCTACGGAGAAAATAGATTGTTCATGAAGAAAGGTTCTATTTAATTAGATACCCTGCCATAACTCTGACGTGTGAATGGACTGGGGCCCTGTGTTTGTTGGGCCTGAGATGGCTGATTTTTGTTAAATATCCAGTAATGAATTCAATATTTGAAGTGGTAAGAGCCCGTTGATGGGAGAATAAGAAGAATTTGCATTTTAATTGTTTTTTAATGTATAATAATAATAAATTATGCCTAATCGTGTTTTGCACAATTTAAATATTTAACTAAAAAAAGTGACTCCTTTTTGAATAGAGATTTTTCCTTATACTTTTTAAATATTAATGAAAATTGATATTTCATATTTTTACAAGTAAAAATAATAATTCCACAAGATCTCTCTCATATGAATAAATAGTAAATGGACCATATATTTATGTGGGTGTGAACGTGTGAAAATATCAAATTTTACTTATAAAAATATCAATTTCTATAATTATAACGTGTTATTCATATCTAGTAAAACATACAGCCAACTCGATGTACGCAGCTTCTTAACTCAAGTTTAAAATCTAGTTATGATCAATCATTTTCATTTTTTTTCGATGGATGTGGAAATAGACAAGTGTCAGCATGATATTTTGTCTTGTTTATGGAGTGATATTGAGGAGAATATACTCTATCGGTCCCTTTTTTAAATGCCGTTTTAAAAAAATATTTTTATTTTTTAATATTTGTTATTTGAGAATTTTAATTAAGTATTAATTATTTAGTTTCTAATATTACTCTAAATATTAATTATAAATTTAGTTGTCTAGTTATTTTCTGTCCAATAAACAATATTATCTTTTTTAAATATAAGAATAATATAAAAAATTAATATTATATTTTTAAAACGAGGGAATATATCGATTTACACAAATTCCAAAGCTGCATCTTCATTGGTTCATGTAAAGGAATTCTGTGATATGGAGTACACTGGAGTTGGGTCTCTGGGCAATCAGTCTGGGACATTGTCTAGCTTTTCTTTTGTGTTAACTGACTTAACTCTACCTGTCTGCATTTTTGGTCGTCTCAAAACTTTACAGTCCTTCTACCGGAATATTTTTTTTGGACCGGATTATTAGACATATTTAATTTTTATTTTTTATGACTCTTAAAAAAATGTATAGTATTTATTTTAATTAAATTTTTTTATAGAATATAGTATTTTAAGTATAATTTGAATACATATAGAAGAACACTATATTCAAATTACACCTAAAACACTATATTCTGTAAAAACTTCAGTTAGAATAAATACGATATATTTTTTTGAGTCACAAGAAGAAAAAAAAACTTGAACCGATCCATTTTTTCGATCTAAAAACACGTCGGTCTAGACTTATTGAACTTTATAAGTACAGTTTTATCTTTTACATTATATAATAAAAATTGTCAATTTGCCTTTTATTTTACATATACATCACCAATTGCATGAGTGTATGGTAACGATGTAAATGAATCGAGTCGAGTATTGAATTGTTCAAATTTGATTTTTCACTCTTTTGCATTCAGCATTTGTTATCATATTGATGTTGGTAAAAAAAAGTACAACTTTCTGCACATCATTTATTTTAATTAAAATAAATTATAACAAGTATATATATATATATATATATATATATATATATATATATATATATATATATATATATAAGGCTATATGAATATACACAAATTGTGTATATACACAATGAGGTTATGGCGACGATTTTTTGGGCTATGGCGATTTGCTCACCCATCTATAGCCCGTATAATACTATATGTATATAACGCCCCCCAAAATAGGTATATACATCACCCATCTTGAGTCGCCAAATACATGGTACTAAATTCAAATACAACTTGATTATACAACAATGTAAAAAATACGACAAAATACATGTTGTGAGTTTTAATACAAATATTGTCATCTGTATAATATCCACACTCAATTTAGTCCTCATTACATTTATTATCACACTATTTAATGTAATAAAATGAGGACTACTAAGACACCATCTCTGGACCATCACTCCGCTTCCCCGACTAATCCCGCCACGCTCTCATTTCCTCAAGAGAATAAAGAAAGAAAAGGTGAGCTCAACTAGCCCAAAGAAGAAATATTATGACTAAGATAATGCGTAATAAATTATCATTAGTCTCAACAACAATCATTAAACCGATAAATACAATAGACATCAAGTTTAATCATAGCGGCGGAATATGCAATCCATTAAAAGAGTCAAGTAGAGAATAAAATCTACAATCTTTTATGATTTAAAAGGTTTTTCATCACTTTTATCACGAGACTCAAATTAATAAATAATCCACATCATCCCCGCACTACTACCAAGGATATTCATTAGAGTCACGACCACAAATTATCCATGCACTACGGGCCAAGGATATTTGTGTATTCATCAATGGTCATGATCATGCCAACAACTCGTCCATCAATGCACTTCGACCAATGAGGACTTTTACCACATCATTTATAACATTACGGTCATGATTACACCGAATAATCCTTGGTCATAATCATACCAAGTCCATCTATGCACTACAGGCCACAGATGACTTTCAAAAATAATATAAACATGAGGATGATGACAATGATATAAGAATTCAATAAAACAAGTTCAAGAATTAATTTATTCAGAACTAATAACGTCCCAAATTGTCAACATGATACTTCTTTGTAAAGTAAAATTCAAGAATGCTCAGAAGAATATTTCCATGAAAAGATACTGGATGAAGCGCAAATATCAAGAATATTCCACTAATTTCATAGAGTGTAGAAGTCAAAACTTTAACCAACTGAGTATAATAAAGAATGGAATAACAAAAGAAATCACCATGCATGCGGTATTGACATGATGCAGTTATTCCATTAGAATAATAAATAACGGAACTGTGTCAGTCAGCGTAATACGCACCGGCAGGATATTCCAATGTAATAATAAAGAATGGAATACAATGAAATCACCATGCATGCGGTGACTTTGCATGTATGTGTTATTCTAACAGAATACTAAATGACGGAACGAAGTCGTGAAATTCACACCAACCGGATGTTCCAACAGAATAATAAAGACTTTAACCGATTCGGCAGAATCATGAATGTGATATTCCAATGAGAATAATAAAGATTTTAACCAGTCCCACAGAAAAACCTGATACATGATATTCCAACGTAATAATAAAGAATGGAATACAAAAGAATTTCACCAAGTATAGGGTAGTTGCACAGATACAAGTTATTCCAATGTATAAATAAAATGAAATAATAGAAGTTCTCTTCATGAATACAAAAGAAATAATACCCTTATGTAAGACCCCAACTTATTATAAATAAAATTGAATTTTCCTTTATTCATTATTCTAAATTAATAAGGGTTAATTTGATATAATTATTTGGTTATGGGTGAAATGTGCAAAGTTTACAAAATAAGCAAGTGGTTATAAAATATTTATTATTGTTGGGAATATTCGTTTAGTCGTGGAATATTCTTTTTGTTCGAGAATCTCCGTGATTTACGGCCGCTAGCTCATCAGGGGCCCATAACGGAAAACGGTTGGATGAAAGAAAACGACAAAGATTGAGTTTTATAAATAACGGCGTAAATTGTTACCGTTAACACTGTTGGGTTACCTGGTGGTTAAAATACAGTAATACGCGTTGTTGCACAGTAGCACACGGTATTGCACAGTATTATTATTGATCCTACGTAAGAAGGCACTACTCAATAATTGTTACGATGAAGTCTTCGCTCAATATTATATTTTATTGATTCAATAATTGTCTGCGTTGATATTTTGTATTGCTGTTGTTTCAATAATTGTCATTACACAGTATTTTCCATTATCAAATCAATAATTCAAGTTTAACTGCAGCGGAATATGCAATCCATTAAAAGAGTCAAGTAGAGAATAAAATCTACAATCTTTTATGATTTAAAAAGGTTTTTCATCACTTTTATCGCTGAGACTCAGCTTAATAAATAATCCACATCATCCCTGCACTACGGCCAAGGATATTCATTAGAGTCACGACCACAAATTATCCATGCACTACGGGCCAAGGATATTTGTGTATTCATCAATGGTCATGATCATGCCAACAACTGTCCATCAATGCACTTCGGGCCAATGAGGACTTTTACCACATCATTTATAACATTACGGTCATGATTACACCGAATAATCCCTGGTCATAATCATACCAAGTCCATCTATGCATTACAGGCCACATATGACTTTCAAAAATAATATAAACATGAGGATGATGACAATGATATAAGAATTCAATAAAACAAGTTCAAGAATTAATTTATTCAGGAACTAATAACGTCCAAATTGTCAACATGATACTTCTTTGTAAAGTAAAATTCAAGAATGCTCAGAAGAATATTTCCATGAAAAGATACTGGATGAAGCGCAAATATCAAGAATATTCCACTAATTTCATAGAGTGTAGAAGTCAAAACTTTAACCAACTGAGTATAATAAAGAATGGAATAACAAAAGAAATCACCATGCATGCGGTAGATTTGATGTGATGTAAGTTATTCCATTAGAATAATAAATAATCGAACCAGTCAAAGCGTAATACGCACCGGTAATGTGATATTCCAAATGTAATAATAAAGAATGGAATACAACAGAAATCACCATGCATGCGGTACTTTGCATAGACAGGTTATTCTAACAGAATACTAAATGACGGAACCAGGTCAGGTGAAATTCACACCAACAGGATGTTCCAACAGAATAATAAAGACGGAACCCGATTCCTACAGAATCATGAACGAGGATATTCCAATGTAATAATAAAGATTTTAACCAGTGTCCCACAGAAAAAGCCTGAACATGATATTCCAATGTAATAATAAAGAATGGAATACAAAAGAATTTCACCAAGTATAGGTAGTACTTCACGTATACAAGTTATTCCAATAGAATAATAAAAATGAAATAATAGAAGTTCTCTTCATGAATACAAAAGAAATAATACCCCTTATGTAAGACCCCAACTTATTATAAATAAAATTGAATTTTCCTTTATTCATTATTCTAAATTAATAAGGGTTAATTTGATATAATTATTTGGTTATGGGTGAAATGTGCAAAGTTTACAAAATAAGCAAGTGGTTATAAAATATTTATTATTGTCGGGGAATATTCGTTTGGTCGTGGAATATTCTTTTTTTCGGGAATCTCCGTACGACGGCGCAGTCATTGGTGGGCCCCATAACGGAAAACAGTTGGATGAAAGAAAACGACAAAGATTGAGTTTTATAAATAACTACAGAATTGTTACCGAATTAACAATCATTGGGTTACTTCGGTGGTTAAAATACGATGTACGCGTTGTTGCACAAGAAGACACCAGATTGCATGATTATTATTGATCCTACGTAAGAAGGCACTACTCAATAATTGTTACAATGAATTCTTGCTCAATATTATATTTTATTGATTCAATAATTGCTGCGTTGATATTTTGTATTGTTTGTTGTTTCAATAATTGTCATTACACAAGATTTTCCATTATCAAATCAATAATTCATATTATTTGAATAATATTATCGATAACATTATTGGCAATGTCTAGAAAGTTACGCTCTAAGGAGAGGTTTGGTCACCTAATCAAGCATTTGAGTGAGAAATCCTTATTGGAAGCCCTCCTTTCCCAGGAACTACCGGTTGTCAATCTTGTGATTCTGTAATATTATTTTAAATAAGTAATTATTGATTATTATGATAAAGAAAATATTTATTTTATGTGGATATAGATGGAGAAAATTTTTAATGTGACAATTGTTGAAAATTAATATTTTATCTTTTCTCGATAAAATAATTCATTTAAATATATTATTTTAATAATATATTAACTAAGTGATATTTTTATAATAAATGTGGGATATATGAGTATATGAGGAGGTAGAGTATTTTGTGGCATTAAATGTTTAACATGTGTTTTGTGTGTCGGTGGACACAATTTTTGACCGAAAATTGATTATAGACTGTAAAATCGTCCGTTTGTGGATTTCGGTCAATTTCTGTTTGGAATTTGGAAAAATTTTCTTCTGCAAAGTTGTAGAGAATGGAATTTCCCATGGAAAGTCGTGAGATTTGAATTTTCTGATAAAAGGGATATTTATTGTGAATTATTGATGTTTCGGAGTTCCGAAATAATTGATTTTTGGAAATTTTAATTATTATTTTCAAGAAAAACGTTTTTCAAAGGTTGGTGAGCATCTTTAACATGTGGTTGGTGGCTAAAATCATATTCCTTGGTGGTGGGCTTGAATATTTGGTAAATAATAATATATTTTATTAATTTAGTCTCCTTTGGCGTTCTAACATTTTTCTATAAATAGAGGGCTAAGTTAGAATTGAAAATCACACCAGAAACTAAGTTTTCTCTCTTTCTCTCTCTAAATTATCGAGCGTATTCTTGTGAGTATACTTTGAGTGTTGCTATATCTGGTCTTGGGTTTCACAAAGACTATACCAAAAATTCAAATCGTAAGACGGTTATTTTGAGGTAAGGGGTATTATTTTTTCTTAAATGATATTTTTCTTCAATATCATTATGTCAAGTATTGGTGAACTTTTTATCAAATTTGGAACTTGTTGTGTCGGGTTACTATTCACGATACTAAGACTATTCACGATATCGACACTATTCACGAATCACGACACTATTCAATTTAAAAATAAAAATTTTTCTTTTTGTCCAAAATATCTATTCGGATACTAGCTTTGATTGTATCCATGTTTTGATCATTCTTGAATTTTACACCAATATGATTATTTTCAAGTATTTTTGGACATAGGTAAAACAAAGTACTAATCCTTAATCCTTAATCCTCATCATTTTGTTTCACTTTGGATTCGCTTTTTTAAAAATGTTTTTCATCATCCTCGGTCCTAAATGGTGATATAAATGAATATCTTTGGCCAGTAGTGCAAAGATGAACGATTAATCGATGAATATCTTTGGCCCAGTAGTGCAAAGATGAACAGTGTTGAGATGAACATGACCAATTGGTGATATAAATGAATATCTTTGGCCCAGTAGTGCAAAGATGAATGATTAATCGATGAATATCTTTGGCCCAGTAGTGCAAAGATGAGCAGTGTTGAGATGAACATGACCAACCGGTGATACAAATGAATATCTTTGGCCAGTAGTGCGAAGATGATTAAAGATGTATATTGATTGTTATTACGAGGGATAAACTATTGATGATGGACTTTTAAACCTTAGAAGACAAGTAGAATTCTTTCTACGTGACTCTTCTAATGGATTGTTGTTTCATTGCATTTGTTGATCTAAAACTTGTTTGTCTATTGTATTCTATTAGATTTTTCCATGTTGAAGACTAACGATAATTTGTTGTATATTATCTTAGTCATAATATTCTTTACTGGGCTAGTTGAGCTCACCCTTTTCCTTTTTGTTCCATTTTTCTTCTCAGGAGGTGAGAACATACCAGGATCGAGTTGGGGTATGGAGTAATGGTTCTAGGAAGTTTTTTTAGCTGTCCTCACTATTTCTGTAAAATAGTGTATGAATAATTAATGAGGACTTATTTGGGTGTGTATATTATCTAGAAGACAATATTTGTATTCAAACTCACAGTTGTATTGTCGTATTCTACACGACATCTATATTGTCAAAGTTGTAGTTTGCTTTCTATACCATGTATTTTGGCGACTCGAGAATGGGTGTTGTATACCTATTTTGGGGCGTCACAATGGTATCGAAAGATAGGGATATGATCTCCGGCGAAGATCGGGAATAGAACTAGGAGGGAGAGACGTAAATCCTTCGCTAAAGTGTCCTACCTAAGCTTATTTGTTGGTCGGTCATAATATAGGATATTATTTGATATGTTAATTTGTTTAATTAACCCTTATTTTATGGCGAAGATTTAAGAATGGTCACGAGAACGTTAACAATGGAGTTTATGAGACCGTGGAGACGCCTTAGACTCACCAACGAGGAGAACGTGCAACAGTCGGCAATGTTCCTCCCGTGAACAACGTCACGAGCAAATGATGAACGACGGGATGTTTAGAAGCTTTTTGCGCTTCATGCAAAATCGCATTTGAGGAGACTCGTGTACAAAATACGGGAGAAATGATAGTAACGTCGCGGTTTGTCACGGCCAAACAATTCAAAGAGTTGGGACCACCAGATTTCCATGGAAAGCCGGATCCGATCAAGGCAGAAACGTGGGTCAAGCAAATTACCAAGATATTCGATGTCTTGGGGTGCACGGAGGAATAAAAGGTTCCATTCGCCACCTTTATGTTTCGTGGTGAAGCGAGACATCGTGGGAATCGTAGAAGCGTACTGACCGGATGCACTTAACATGTCTTGGGAAAGATTTCAGAATCGTTCAATGACAAGTACTTTCCGAGAAAGTATTCATCATATACGAAGGAGGTAGAGTTTATTAGACTCGAATGTAACAACATGACGGTGTCTCAAAGACGAGGCAAAGTTCGCAGAGTTATCCAGGTTCGCACCTCATTTGGTGGAGAATGAGGAACGAATGACGCGTATGTTTCGAGAGGTCTAAAACCGTAGATTCGTCAATACCTTATCTCTCATAAATTTTCTCTCAGATTCGGATGTTGTCAATGTGGCTCGCTTATTAGAGCGAGATAGTGAGTATACTCAACCGAGGGACCACAATCGTGGTAGTCATCGAGCGATGATAACCAAATGAGGAGGAAAGAATACGGACAAAGCGGTAACCACTCCACTGTGGTAATCGTGGACATGATAATAGGAGAGGTGACTCAAGTGGAAATTTCAGAAATAGAAGATTCAACAATGACGGAAGATATCAACAAAGAAGACCAAAAGACCAACAACAAATGCTAGGGGAGGAGAACGACCGCCGCTTAGATGTTACAAATGCGGGAAGGAGGACATATCACCAAATCGTCCACAACAATCCAAGGTATGTTACAACCGTGGAAAGGAAGGCCACATTGCTCGAGATTGTACTATAATGAAACCAAGTTCAATGGAGTGGGTGATTCCAAGGGTCGTCCGGATAAGGCCAAATCGGCCAGTTCTGGAAGAAGCGTTTGTCGTGATTGGACAAAACGTGAGGAACCCAAACGAGGTGATCACGGGTAAGCTAATCTTGAATTCTTGCGAAGTTTATACCTTACTAGATACCGGGATTCTACCCATTCTTTTATCTCTCCGCTTTGTGCTCAACGCTTAAACTTGACTCGGAGAAATTAGATTTTGATTTATCTCATTGCAACTCAGTTGGGTGAAACCTTCGTTACATCTACGCTTTATAAATCTTGCATGATCCAAGTTGGCACTATCACATTACCTGCTGATCTTATCTCTTTAAAGATACTTGCTTTTGATGTGATTTTAGGAATTGATTGGTTAACCACTCATCATGCCAAAATTGATTATTTTCGTAAGGTTGTTAGTTTTCATATTCCTAACTAACCTCTGTCATACGAATTCAAACCACTAAACCACTAAAATCACCATCATCATATCAAGCCACAAAGCTATTCGTTTATTGAAAAACGGATGTCAAGCTTTCTTAGCCCATGTTATGGATTTGAATAAAGACAAGTCGATTTGAATAATATTTACGTGGTTAGAGAATTCACGATGTATTTCACGAAGAGCTTCCTGATTACCCCGAACGTGATGTTGAATTCTTTATTGACCTTGAACCGCACAAAACCCATTTCTAAAACCCATATATCGAATGGCTCCTATTGAACTTCGTGGAGTTAAAAGTCCAACTACGGAATTATTAGACATCGGTTTCATTAGGTCCCTAATACGTCTCCTTGGGGTGCTCCTGCTTTATTCAGAAAGAAGAAAGACGGGAGTATGCTTTACTTGTATTGACTACCGAGAATTAAACCATGTCACCATCAAGAATAGTATCCACTACCTCGCATTGATGACTGTTTGACCGGTTGTAAGGAGCACAATTCTTTTCAAAGATCGATCTTCGCTCGGATATCATCACCAAGATTAAAACCGAGGATATTCCAAAGACTAACATTCGGGACTCGTCACGGGCATTATGAATTCTTGGTCATGTCTTTTGGATTGACTAATGCTCCTACTTTCTTCATGGATATGATGAACCGTGTATTTAAGGAATATTTGGATCGGTTCGTTGTTGTCTTTATTGATGACATCCTCATCTATTCCAAAAACCCGTGAAGATCATGAGCACCATTTGAAGTCGGTACTACAAAGACTTCGTGAACACAAGCTTTATGCCAAAATTTGAAAAAATGCGAGTTCGGCTTGAGAAGTAGCATTCCTTGGGCACGTGGTGTCAAAACAAGGAGTATCTGTTGACCTTTAAGAAAGATTGAAGCAATAAAGTTGGGAACAACCGAAGTCGGTGATCAAGTCGCAGACTTTCTGGGCTTAAATTTGGTTATTATCGAGATTTGTGGAAGGATTTTCTCGAATCTCTACTCCGTTAACTCACCTGACTCGGAAGGATGTAAAATTCTTATGGAGTGAGGAATGCGAGAAGAGCTTCCAAGAGCTCAAGAGGAGACTCATTTCGGCACCTGTTCTGACAATACCATCCGGTTCGGATGGATTTGTTATCTAATGATGCTTCGCAAAGTGGTTAGGATGTGTTCTCATGCAACATGGGAAAGTCATAGCCTATGCCTCACGACAACTCAAAAATAATATGAGAGGAATTATCCTACTCATGATCTAGAGTTAGCGGCAATGATTCGCGTTGAAGATATGGAGACACTACTTGTATGGAGAGAAAGTGGAGATTTATACGGACCATAAAAGCCTCAAATAATTCTTCACCCAAAAAGAACTCAACATGCGGCAACAACGTTGGCTGGAGCTGTTAAAAGATTACAATCACACTATTCAATATCATCCTGAAAAAGCGAACGTGGTAGGCGACACATTGAGTAGAAGATCATATGCAAGTCTGAGTGCAATATTGTCAACGCCAAAGGCCCATTTTATACGACTTTACAAAGGATGAAGATAGAATTAAAGACTCTGTGGTCCCACATAATGATGGCGAATATCTGAGTAGAAACCGACTTTTAATTGATAAAGTTAAAACGCTCAAGCTACGGACCAGGGGTGATACAAATGAAGAAGAAAGTGCAAGAAGGTCTTTATTCGAGTAAGCAAGAATCGATGAGGAAGGAATACTTGAGTCAATTCTAGACTTTGCGTTCTAACGATTCTCGACTGAAGCATAAAATCATGATGGAGGCACACAACACCCCGCTTTGCAATCCATCTCGGAAGTACCAAAATGTATCATGATATTCGACATACATTTTGGTGGAACAATATGAAGAGAGAGATTATGGAGTTTATCTCAAGATGTTTAACCCGTCAACGTGTAAAGCGAAGCATCAAGTGCCAAAAGGTCCATTGCAACCACTTGAGATTCCGGAATGGAAATGGGAACACATTATTATGGATTTTGTTACAGGGCTTCCCAAAGTTTCTCAAGGCGTAGATGCAATTTGGGTTATTGTTGATAGATTAACCAAGTCCGCCCCATCTTACCGAATCTGTGAGACTTATCCCCTTAAACATCTTACTCGTATGTGACGTGAATGAGATTATGCGATTGCATGGCATGCCAATATCCATAGTTTCGGATCGTGACCCGAGATTCACTTCAAGATTTTGGGTTAGCTTACGAAAAGCTATGGGCACGCATTTACGATTGATTCAAAGATACCATCCTCAAACAGACGGACAATCGAGAGAGGACTATTCAAACCCTTGAAGATCTATTAAGACTCGTGTCCTAGATTTCAAAGGAAGTTGGGATAAGTACCTACCACCGGTGGAATTCTCCTACAACAACAATTATCAAGACAAGTATAGGCATGGCTCCATTTGAGGCGTTGTATGGATTTAAAATGTCGCTCTCCAAGATCTTTGGGGCGAGGTGGGAGAAGCAACATTGTTGGGACCGAATTAGTGCATGCATGACTACGTAAAAGATCCAAATGATTCGACAACGATTCAAACTTCACAAGATCGACAAAAGAGTTATCTTTGATCTTCATAGAAAGGACGTGGAGTTTAATATTGGAGATCATGTATTGTTACGTATTGCTCCCATGGAAAGGAGTTACAAGATTTAGGAAAAGAGGAAAGCTCAATCCAAGGTTTGTTGGTCCATTTGAGATTCTTGACCGAATAGGAAACGTAGCCTATAGACTCGTGTTACCTCCAAGTATGTCTCGTGTTCACAATGTATTCCACATATCTATGCTTCGTAAATATGTGAAAGACCCGAACCACATTATTGCATTAGAATCGATTTAGATAGTAAGAAGATTTAACCTACGAGGAGATACCGCTGAGATTTTGGATATGAAAGAATGATGTCTTACGCATCGGAGGTTATACCACAAGTTAAGGTTTTATGGAGAAACCATGCAATTGAGGAAATGACATGGGAGTTGGAATCGAAGATGAAAGCGAGGTACCCTCACCTTTTCGATATACCAGGTACGTACGTCAATTTCGAGGACGAAATTTCATAAGGAGGGGAGGTTGTAAGACCCCAACTTATTATAAATAAAATTGAATTTTCCTTTATTCATTATTCTAAATTAATAAGGGTTAATTTGATATAATTATTTGGTTATGGGTGAAATGTGCAAAGTTTACAAAATAAGCAAGTGGTTATAAAATATTTATTATTGTCGGGGAATATTCGTTTGGTCGTGGAATATTCTTTTTGTCGGGAATCTCATTTACTGACAGCCTTGCATCATTGGTGGGCCCATAACTTGGAAAAACGGTTGGATGAAAGAAAACGCACAAAAGATTGAGTTTTATAAATAACGGCGTAAATTGTTCTGAATTAACATTGTTGGGTTACACAGTGGTTAAAATACGATGTCTGGCGCATAAAGCATGGCCTGCGGTATTACATGATATTATTATTGATCCTTACGTGAAGAAGGCACTACTCAATAATTGTTACGATGAAGTTATCGCTCAATATTATATTTTATTGATTCAATAATTCTTTGCGTTGATATTTTGTATTCTTTGTTGTTTCAATAATTGTCATTACACAAGATTTTCCATTATCAAATCAATAATTCATATTATTTGAATAATATTATCGATATAACATTATTGGCAATGTCTAGAAAGTTCTGCTTAAGGAGAGGTTTGGTCACCTAATTGCGCAGCACCAAGAGGAGAAATCCTTATTGAAAGCCCTCTTTCTGGAGGAGCGGCCGGTTGTCGATCTTGTGATTCTGTAATATTATTTTAAATAAGTAATTATTTATTATTATGATAAAGAAAATATTTATTTTATGTGGATATAGATGGAGAAAATTTTAATGTGACAATTGTTGAAAATTAATATTTTATCTTTTTCTCGATAAAATAATTCATTTAAATATATTATTTTAATAATATATTAACGGTGATATTTTTATAATGAATGTGGGATATATGAATATACGAGGAGGTAGAGTATTTTGTGGCATTAAATGTTTAACATATGTTTTGTGTGTTTGGTGGACACAATTCTTAATCCGAAATTGATTATAAATCACGAAAATCGCCTGCTTTGTGGATTTTGGTCAATTTCTGCTTGGAATTGGAAAATTTTCTTCCGCAAAGTTGTAGAGAATGGAATTTCCATGAAAAGTCGCGAGATTTGAATTTTTACGATAAAAGGGATATTTATTATGAATTATTGATGTTTGAGAGTTCAAATAATTGATTTTTGGAAATTTTAATTATTATTTTCAAGAAAAACGTTTTTCAAAGGTTGGTGAGCATCTTTAACATGTGGTTGGTGGCTAAAATCGATTCCTTGGTGGTGGGCTTGAATATTTGGTAAATAATAATATGTTTTATTAATTTAGTCTCCTTTGGCGTTCTAACATTTTTCTATAAATAGAGGCTAAGTTAGAATTGAAAATCACACCGAAACTAAGTTTTCTCTCTTCTCTCTCTAAATTATCGAGCGTATTCTTGTGAGTATACTTTGAGTGTTCTTTATACTATCATGGGTTTCACAAGACTATACCTAAAATTCAATCAAGTACTGCGGTTATTTTGAGGTAAGGGTATTATTTTCTTCTTAAATGATATTTTTCTTCAATATCATTATCTTAGAAGTATTGGTGAACTTTTTTATCAAATTTAGAACTTGTTGTGTGGAGTTACTATTCACGATACTGAGCCTATATTCACGATATCTGACACTTATTCACGAATCACGACCTACACTATTCACCTAAAAATAAAAATTTTCTTTTTGTCCAAAATATCTATTCTAGATACTAGCTTTGATTGTATCTATGTTTTGATCATTCTTGAATTTTACACCAATATGATTATTTTCAAGTATTTTTGACATGGGTAAAACAAAGTACGAATCCTTAATCCTTAATCCTTGTCATTTTGTTTCACCGGATTCGCTTTTTAAAAATGTTTTTCATCATCCTCGATCCTAAATGGTGATATAAATGAATATCTTTGGCACCGTAGTGCAAAGATGAACGATTAATCGATGAATATCTTTGGCTGTGTAGTGCAAAGATGAACGATTAATCGATGAATATCTTTGGCCTCAGTAGTGCAAAGATGAGCAGTGTTGAGATGAACATGACCAATCGGGTGATACAAATGAATATCTTTGGCCCGTAGTGCAAAGATGAACGATTAATCGATGAATATCTTTGGCCTCAGTAGTGCAAAGATGAACAGTGTTGAGATGAACATGACCAACTAGTGATACAAATGAATATCTTTGGCACAGAGTGCGAAGATGATTAAAGATGTATATTGATTGTTATTACGGGGGATAAACTATTGATGATGGACTTTTAAACCTTAGAAGACGGTGAGAATTCTATCTCTACGTGACTCTTCTAATGGATTCTTTATTCCATTGAATTTGTTGATCTAAAACTTGTTGTCTATTGTATTCTATTAGATTTTTCCATGTTGAAGACTAACGATAATTTGTTGTATATTATCTTAGTCATAATATTCTTCTTGGGCTAGTTGAGCTCACCCTTTCCTTTTTGTTCCATTTTTCTTCTCGGGAGGTGAGAACATACCGAGATCGAGTCTGGGGTATGGAGTAATGGTTCTAGGAAGATGTTTTAATTTGTCGTCCACTATTTCGTAAAATAGTGTATGAATAATTAATGAGGACTTATTTGGGTGTGTATATTATCTAGAAGACAATATTTGTATTCAAACTCACAATTGATTGTCGTATTCTACCTACATCCGTATTGTCAAAGTTGTAGTTTGCTTTCATACCATGTATTTTGACGACTCGTAATGGGTGTTGTATACCTATTTTGGGGCGCCACACTCACCGTAAAAAGAAACTTGATATCGAGATGAGTGAAGTAGCGAATACTTTTTCTTCTTTCTCTCTATAGTTTCTCTCTATAGTTTCTCTCTCTATAGTTTCAAAGAATTAAAGAAATAATGAAGGAATGAGCTTCTATTTATAGAAGAATGGAATGAATAAGAACAATCCATGAACGGTCCAGATTGATTTACTTTAATCTGGACGGTCCATATTTAAAGTAAAATATTTTAAATAAAATATAATATATTCTATTTATAATCTAATAAAACGAATAACTTTTAAAAAAGATTTTACTATGCAAATACTATGCAAGCACTATGCAAATACTATGCATAATAAAATATAATATATTCTAATTATTGTTTAATAAAATGTATAACTTTATAAAAAGTATTACATTTTATATAAAAAGATTTTACTATTAGCCTAATAAAACGAATAACTTTATAAAAGTATTCTGTTTTATATAAAAAAAAATTTCTGTTTTATTACGTTAATAATACGAATAAAACAAAACGTCATCATCATTATTATTATTCACACTATTAATCGACCAGGTCGTTCCCAGGAAAGAGGGGGCTTTTCAATAAAGATTTCTCCCTATCGACGCTATGATTAGGTGACCAAACCTCTCATGCGTAACTTACAGACATCGTTAATAATGCAAATAATAATATTAACAACCGTCATCTCAATTATTGATTTAATAACATATAAAATATCGACAATAATTGAATCAAACGAAAGTGACTTCTCACATAAGCATTAATAATCAATACCGGTGTCTTCTTATGCAACCACGCCAGACATTCTTGCATTTTTATTACCGAGTAGTTCAACAAAGATCAACGATAAAACTTCCATTTATTATTTTTATAAAAATATTTTTGTCGCTTTTCTCAATCCGACAATAATTCTATTGTGGGTCCACTAATGATTGTGTAAATCATATAAATATTCCCCGACCAATCGAATATTATATAACAACTTCATGCGTTTTTACAAAATTTATAAATATTACCCACAACTATTATATCAAATTTATTCCATAATATTCAAAAATGATATTTATAGAAAATTCATTTTATTCATAAAAGTTAGAGGTCTTATAATGGCGGACGACGGTGAAACCGCTCACTATAGCCCAAAAAATCACATCGCCATAACTAACTGTGTAATACACAATGTGTACATACATTTTCTCACATATATATATATATATATATATATATATATATATATATATATATATATATATATTATTACTCTAAATCAAAATTAAAGGGTCATACATAAAATATTACGCATGAAACGTATATTTGTTCATAGGTCAAATTGGGCATGTAATTATTGGAATAATTGTTAGATATATGGTTATCATGGTAAGTTGGTCAATTGAAAGAGAGATATCACCTTCCGACCTACATGTTAATATTGTATTAATCAATTGACCAAAATTAACTTTATGCTAACCACTCCCATAAAATACTTATACAATTGAGATTGTCACCAACTTACCATGCATGAGTTTGGTTTACTAAACACAACACAACAAGTTAAAGATATCTGGCTTCCCTTTTAGAGATGCTATAACCAGAGGAGGATCCAGAAATTATAATCAGCTATGGCAAAAAAAAAAATTGTTCGAAAAAATTAATATAATGTAATCAAGTAGAATTTTTGTTCGAATTTTTTTTAATATAATGTCATTGTGTGTGTAATCTAACGTTAAATTATATAATGTCATCATCATATTTTACTGCTATTAAACTATTCACTCATTACTTTTTGAGATAATTAATTAGGAAATGAAAATGGTCAATTCTAAATATTTACAAATTAATCTTATAAACAAAACTCTTATGTTACGTTTGATTGAATGAATGAATGAAATGCAAGAATGAATGGAATGAAAAATAACATATTTAATGATCATTTTGGATGAGAAACTATTTCGATGAAATGAAAGTTAATTCTGTTCTCTTGATTTATTCATTTATATGGAAGATTGTTGCATGAGATCCATTCCATTCCATGGATATATGTGACAATATTGTTTTCCTATCACCAAGGGCATATTCAGGAATTTTTTTTTAGTAGGAACGAATTTTAATTAATTTTTTTGTTGAAAGTTAAATAAAGAAAATTTAAATTAATTATAATATTAACTAATCATAATAATATTTACAAATTACAATACTATCCTAATAGACCTCATAAATTGAAAATGTTCTAAAATAACTTCATTAATCATATCAATAGTTTCAAGGAAATTGTTAAATCCACAACATAAAATATTATTTTCACAACAAAAGTGTCGCTATAAATCCTATAACGACAGTTTTCATCGTCGCTATACGACACTTTTATTGTGAAAATAACAAAAAATATTATGAATTTAACAATTCCCTAATTTCAAATACATGTCATGAATGCCTAAATTAATCAAAATACAAGTAGGATTAGCTATTTAGCTTCAATTTGAATGATTCATCAAATGCTCAAAGTCTCAAACCAAATTTACTCTTTATTTTCAAATAAAATTATAAATTAATTTCAAACCAATAACCATTTTTTGTATCTTTTTAGAAGTTTCAAATAACTTTTACTTAAAATAAGAGAAACATTCAAACAAACCATCCAAAAATAATTTACCCCCTTAAATTTATTAATTTATATTTTTGTTCCTACCCTTATATTTATAAAAAAAAAAAAAAAAAAAAAGCATAGGCAGCTGCCTATATGCTACCCTCCATATCCACCCCTGCCTATCACACTACTTACCACCAACAACAATGTTCAAAAATACAATTGAGATGCTTAAAAATTATTTATTCATTCATTTTCTTTATTTTATTCTTTGAATCGAAGGTAATATATAGAATGGTTATATAGGCCACGGGTGGATCCGCCCCGACTGGTTATATAGGCCACCAAAGCCAGAGACTATTAAAAACAATATTATATATAAAATTAATTAATGATACGTATATATTACGTAGATACCTTTGTGGAGGACTACATAGTACAAAATATAATTAAATAAACTAAATAGATGGAATTAAAAAGTAAGATTTTTGATTAATTAGGAGTGGGTTTAGCCGACAAAAGAAGAATTATGGATCGGAAATATATTATAGAAAGAAAACAAGGACTATATATATTAATTCATACATAGTTTTTCAGTGGGTTAGGCCATCATATGAATTAATAAGAGATGGTTAAAATTTAGAAATATATATAACAATGACATACATAATGTTATGCACCTTTGTGAAGCACTCCAAAAAAGAAAAGATTTATTAAATTTTATTACTTTACTTGTACTTTTAATTAATTTATAATTACTTTTATTTTTATATTTTTCAAATAAAAACTGAACCCTAGGGAGAAGTAAAATTAATGAAATCAGTTGTACTCAATAACCACGGAGAATATTTACATATAGAAAATTGTTAAATTCACAATAAAAAAAATATTATTTTCATAATAAAAGTATTGCTATAGATTCTATAGCAACGGTTTTCACCGTCGTTATACTTCTACAGTGACACTTTTGTTATGAAAATAACAAAAAATATTATGAATATAATAACTTTCTTTTATATATATAGAAAAATGATTTATAGAATGTATGTGACGCTCTCAAAATAGGTCTATACAATTTATTTTGAGTCGCCAAATACATAGTATAGAATTCAAATACAAACTTCCTATATACAACTATTAACTGTCGTGTAAAATACGACAAAATATAAATTGTGAGTTTCAATACAAATATTGTCTCGTAGACAATATTCAAACTCAAATAAAGTTCTCATTATAATTATTGTCACACTATTTTATATAGTAGTGAGAACTACTATAGTAACCATTTTGGACCATCACTCCATTCTCCGACTAGTCTCAGCTATATTCTCATTTCCTGAAAAGAACATTGAAAGAAAAAGGTGAGCTCAACTAACCCAGTAAAGAATATTATGACTAAGATAATGTAGAACAAATTATCCTTACTACTCAATAGGAAAAAATCTGATAGAATATAATAGACAACAAGTTTTAGATCAACAACTGCAGTGAAATAACAATCCATTAGAAGAGTCAAGTAGAACATGATATCTACTATCTTCTATGATTTAAAAGTCCATCATTAATATTTTATCCTTGTAACACAAATCAATAACTATTTCTAATAAACGAATTATCTATGCACTACGGGCCAAAGATAATCGTTTGTATCATCTGTGGTCATGATTATGCCAAACACATGTCTATCTATGCAATATGGGCCAAAGAGGACTTTCACCACAAACCTTTATCTGTAATATTAAAGGTCATGATTATACTAATACACAATTCTTGGTCATAATCATACCAATCAACAGTTTATCTTTGCACTACGGGCCAAAGATGACTTTCAACACAGTATAAGTATGAGAATGATGACAATGATATAAAGAATCAATCAAGTGAGATCAAGGATAAATATTAGTGATTTATAATTTAATTTATCCATAGTTCAAGAATGTCCAAATTGTCAACATGATCACCAATTGTGAAGTAAAATTCAAAAAGAATATTTAAGATTCAAATTTCAAAGATAATTTGGATAAAGAAAAAAAATTAAATTCCGTCGTGAATAGTACTTGTTCGGGAGCATTTTACCGACCTTCAAGTGGATCGAAAGCCTGACACTGGAAGGGGTTCGTGAGCCCATCGAGCCGAAGCCCATGGGTGAGCTAATGGTGTTTGGGGTCGGCATCCGAGTCCTTTGGGCCGGAGCCTTACCTCGGTGTAAGATGGTGTTCAGGGTCGGGTCTTCGAGTCCTTTGCGTCGGAGCCTTACCTCGGTGTAAGATGTTCGGGATCGGGTCTTCGAGTCCTTTGGGCCGAGGCCCAGACCTGATGGGGAGTTCAGTTGGGTTGGGCCTTTGCAGTGGGACTTCCTGCGCACAGAGCCTGGAGACCTAATCATAATTGAATAAGGTAACTCCCAACGTAGTGATTGGATTGGATTCCATTTGCACCTTTTAAGGAGATTGTGTTGGACCCTTGTTATGGTAACTACCATGACTAGGAGTCCTAATCCGACTCGGAGAAGGATTCTAAAGGTGGTGAGCACTATAAATAAAAGGCCAAGGTTACAATTAAGAGGTAATACCTACTTTTGAGCACTAAACACTTAGCCTCCATTGTTAAACCTTGTGAACGGCCTGTACTTATTTTCACACCAGAGCTATCCCCCGGCGGTACAAGCCGTTAAGCTTCTGTGTGATCTGTTATTGTGCAGGTTCTAGCGCATGGATTCTGTGATTGGACGCGCCGGCGAAACTTGGCGTTAACATTGGCGCTAGAAGGAGGGCCTTTAGTGCTTAAACAATCACAACTGACTTTTCTAGTAAGAGGCCATGGCGAGCAGAGAGAACAGTGCTTCTGACCAGGAGAAGGCAAAAACACACCAGACCACCCAAGTGAGAGGGTCGGTCAAAGATAGATTGGGTTCCAGAATCCAAGGTGACCAGCAGGAACCGGCTGCTTCCCTCCGGCGACGGCTCTTCCATGACAGCCATCATACCCTCAACCAAGCTAGTCATGTGGATGAGAATCGTTCTCGAGCACTTGAGGTACACGTGAAAAGTCGAGGCGAAGGCAGCCGAGATCAGAGAGAGTTTATTCTGTAGAAGAAGATGCATCAGAACAGAGACGCCATGATGGCCTTACGTCTTCAACAAGATGAGCTCGAATAGCAGATGGAGCAGATGGCTGGGGAGCAGGAGGCATCCTCAAGACGGTGCAGGCATCGGAGCCGATCCCGGTCACCTCGACGGGGAGAGGCGGAAAAGGAAAGGGGCATGCATAGAAGTCGCTCTCGAAACGGCCGAAGTAGAAGAAGGAGTCATTCGGCAGAACGGAGAATAGATTATCAAGGCCGATTGGGACAGAGGAGGCGGGACCCGTCTCCCGAATACGGGAGGGACAGACACCGATCGTCCCCTCGTAAAGAGGAGACCGACCCCCTCGCTCGAAGGGTTCTTTGAATTGGAGAAGTTGTTGTTGGCAAAGAATTGATGGGGACGCCTTTCGCCAGCGTAGGGTCGCTTTCTCCCCGAAATCAATCATGTGATGGCCGACTCTCAAAAGAAGATGCCCCGATGGAGACCTATGATGGACTGGGGGATCCATATGACCACTCGTGACGGTATGATAGGTGATGACATACTATGGCTATTCTGATCTTTGCCAAGTGTCATATGTTCGCAACGACTTTAAAAAAGAGCGCCCGAGAATGGATGGGAACTTTGGCGTGGATCGATCAATTCATGGAGTAATCTTCCTGAAAAATTCCATGCTCGGTTCGGAAACAATGTATAGGAGGAAGATCACGCCTTCCCTCACGCAGTCGAATGAAGTCAAATGAAAGCCCTGAGTCAAGACGCGTCAAAAGGTTTCGAGAGGTCAGGGGAATTGAGAGCAGAGTTAAACTCCCCACAAGCCTTGCGATTCTTCACTACTGGTCTAGACATAGGGAAGTCGAAGAAGTTAATGAAGGATCTAGTGATCAACCCTCCCAAGCAGATTGTGAGGCCTTCCACCGAGCCGAGGGTCACATAAAGAATAAGAAAGCGATGAGAAATTTTAAACCCCACTCTCAATCTTACGAGAAGTCTAGAGATCGGGACAAGCAGAGTTACCAAAGGTCCAATAATCAGGGGAAGTCTGATAACTATGGTAAGAAAAGCTACAAAGGGGGAGGTTCGGGCAGCGGACGACCACCTTTCTTGAATAAGAATGTCAACAAAGTCTATACCGCACTCAACACTGACCGGGCTAAAATATTGGAAGAAATGCAGAACAAACCTTTCTTCGAGCCAAGCCGCCCGATCCCGAAGCCGGGAAAGAGAGGTCGGGACAAATACTGTGCATAACATCAATGTCGGGGGCATACGACGGAGATGTGTAACGACTTGAAAGATCTGATAGAGAAGAATGTCCAGAATGGGAAACTGGTTCAGTAAATGGCCGGTCGAGAAGGTTCAGAGGCACCCCGGGGGGAGAACAGGGAATCCACTCGGGAAGCACAGCCACAACCGTACCTACAAGCCCGAGGGGTGATTGTTGTAATTTCGGGCTGGTCGGTAGGGCGTGTAATCGGAAGGAAGAGGAGTGGACATCTCGAGGCTGTGTTGTCGGTAGCAAGTTCATCGCCCGGAAAGGATAGGGCATACTCAGGAGTATCCATCTCATTCTCGGATGAAGACTATCCTGCCGATCACATTGAACCACATGACGGGGCACTGGTAATAACAGCACAGGTCTGACCAGTAGATATGAAAAAGATGATGATCGACAATGGGTCCTCGGTTGATATACTGTACACGCACGCCTATCAGAGGATGGACTTAGAAGGAAAGAAGATGGAGTTAGGAGTAGAAGGCCCGTTATATGATTTCAGTGGGGATCCGGTGCATGTGTCAGGAACCATCGAGCTGCCTGTCAGGTTCGGCACAGCTCCACAACAAGCAGAAATAATGGTGAAATTTTTTGTGGTACAGGTGGATTCTACTTAATGATACCATCTTGGCGCCGACACCTTTGGCCTTGCAAAACAACATCACATCCATCCCTCACTTTAAGATTAAGTTTCCGACATCGAACAGGATCGGGGAGGTAAAAGGAGACCTTGATATCGCCCGAAGGTGCTATCGGAATACCCTGATTTCCTTAGGGGTTGGAGTCAGCAAACAGAAACAGACGATGGCCATCGAGATAGAGCCATTCACCGAAAGTAGTACTGAACCGATGGCACTGCCGGCAGAAGAGACGGAAGATGTTGAGTTGATACCGGGGAACACCGAAAAATTGATCAAGATTGGGGCAGGATTAAGAAAACCACTACGGACAGGGCTGGTGGACTTGCTTCGGGTATATGCCGATATCTTTGCTTGGGAGCCTAGCGATATGCCAGGAGTAAGTGAATCCAGAATACTACATAAATCGCATGCACATGACCAAGAGAAAACCAAAGGATACAAAAGAGAAGGATTTTTGCCCCGGAAAGGCAGAGGATCATAGATGAAGAGATCACCAAACTGTTGGAAGCAGGATTCATCTTCGAGATTGATTACCTCGAATGGCTGGCAAATATGGTTCTGCTTCAGAAACAGAATGGAAAGTGGAGGTTATGCATCGATTACACCGATCTGAACAAGGCTTGTCCGAAGGATTTCTACCATTTGCCTAATATAGATCAGTTGATTGATGCCACATCGGGGTATGGCATGTTAAGCTTCATGGACGCTTTCTCGGGATACCACCAAATTTCGATGAACAATGAAGACATCCCGAAGACAAGCTTCATCACTCATCGGGCCATATATATATATATATATCGGAAAATGACCTTCGGATTGCTGAACGCGGGGGAAACTTATCAACGGATGATGAACTTTGTATTCAGAAAGTAGCTGGGCCGAAGTATGGAAGTGTACGTAGACGACATTATCGTAAAGAGTATGCCAGTCCGGGATCATCTGGAGGACCTAGAAGTCTGCTTTGAAATAGTAAGGAAACACAAATTGAGACTGAACCCAACCAAATGTACATTCGACTTGGGCTCGGGAAAGTTTCTGGGATATTTAGTAAGCAAGAGAGGAATCGAGGCGAACCCGAAAAAAATTACAGCGATCTTAGACATGAAATCTCCAAAGACATACAAAGATGTACAGAGGTTGACGGGCCGGATAGCTGCCCTTCGGAGATTCATGTCGAAATCAGCCGAAAGATGTTTACCTTCTTTGACACTCTTAAGGGACCAAGAACGATAAGAGTTTCCATGGACCTCGAGTCACGAAGATGCGTTCTAAGGATCAAGACATATCTGAGTTCTACACCGTTGTTGTTGATGAAACCGATCCTTCTAACATTTATACTTGTATTGGCAATGAGTCCAATGGCGAGGGAGCGGCATTGGTGAGAGACAAAGGAGGAAAATAGCCTCCCAGATACTACGCCGCACCATGTTCTTTGAGATGCAAAACAAAGGTACCAACTCCTCGAGAGAAATTACAGATGCCTCGATCATTGCAAGCAAGAAGTGTTGGAAGAATGCATATTTTGATTTGATGTTTAAAGTAAATGATCATGATTATATGTAAAGTCCTTAAAAGAATATATGTACAAGGACATAGTGATAGATCAAATTTGTTAGGTTGATCTTAGCTTTTAAGTGTTCATCATTCTATAAACAAATGTATAGATAAAGAGATCAAAAATATTAGGTTGATCTATCGTGAAACGTATAGATAGGCTTCAACAGAAATCGTAGTCTATCAAGATGATCAACAGATTGCAGAAGCCAAGGCAAGATCGTAGAGCTTAGAAGATCATAGTGTATTTGCCTCGAAAGACCTCTTCAGAAATCGTAGAGTGGTCCAGACGTTTGCCAAAGCTAACTCAGAGATCGTAGTGTGCTCTCGGAAACGTTGAGTCTGCAAGACGAGCATGTGATGATCGTCGTGTGAAAAGATCGTAGTGTGCAAATTCTTGCAAGAAATCATAATGTTCTCTTAAGAACAAGCACCAATATGACAAGACACTACGATATGGATAGTAGAGTGTCATCTGCCTTGTGTCAGAAGCATCAAGCCCTACCTTTTGTTTGAAGATGAATTCCAACAAATATGGAATGGGTTTTGAACGTTGAAGCACTCACCAGTCCCACCGGTACAAAAGATATCCTTAGTATTGATCAAAAGGAACGTATTCAAGAAGTTAAGAAAAGGACCATTGGGCAGAGGAAAACACCTTTTCAGGTGTTAGGTGAGAAAGTAGTCTGATGTGTCAGTGGGCCAGAGTGAAATTCAGAAGATGTGCAGAAAAGTCTCCATCAAAGTTCAGAAAGGTCAAATGCATTTAATGCTTCTTCAAAAGGCTTCAACGAATAGATTTTAAGATCACATATATACAGGACACAGACAGATGAGAAAAAAAAGAGCAAGTATTGAACAAAAACGTGCAAGAACACTCAACGCTCAACTCTATGATCTGAGAAAAAGAGAAAGCTTGTCCAGCTACTCAGTTCTTTCAAATAAGTGCTTAATAGCAACTAAGTAGCACCAATCACGATCTCAACAACAACCAATCAACTGAAGTGAGAAGTTCCAAGTCTGAAGGACTTGAAGAGTTCTAAGTGAACTGTAAAGAACCAAGTCTGCTGGGCTTGAAGAGTTCAAGAGTGAACTAAGAAGTGCCTAGACTGTTGGTCAAGAACAAATCTGTGAGATTCAAGAAGTGTAACAGACATCCTTAGTGGATTTCCTACTCAAGAAGTAGAAGAGTGGATTAGGAGCTTTTAGTGCTCTGAACCACTTAAAACTACCGTGTCCATTATAACTGTTATAACTGCTATAACTGT
The DNA here is from genome assembly GCA_020205605.1 of Panax ginseng. Classification (NCBI taxonomy): domain Eukaryota; kingdom Viridiplantae; phylum Streptophyta; class Magnoliopsida; order Apiales; family Araliaceae; genus Panax; species Panax ginseng. The sequence goes on along the minus strand of CM035131.1, from coordinate 28,868,870 downwards.
CATAACTGACTCACTCTCATTAATTCAAGATATCTTAAAGAAGGTTTATTATATACTCATTCCACTATGCATTAATCACAATCATACTAATGAGTTTAAAAGAAAAGTTTTTAATTATCTATTCATCCCCCCCTTCTAGATATCTATTGTGCCTCCGGGAACTAACAATTGGTATCAGAGCAAGGTTTATAATACAGCCTACAAAGCTTGAGTAGATCCAATGGCACACTTACCAAGCAAATCAAAGACTGGAGGAGGCAGCAAGCCACCTATGTGCAACAAAGATAAATTCGCTAACTAAAAGGTTAGGATGCAAGCTTACATGGATTCAATAGATGAAGATCTATTTAAAACTGTTCAAAATGGGCCTTACGTTCCTACAAAGCTTGCACCAACTACAGATGACCTAAACAGAGTACAGATCAAGGTTAAAGGAGAATGGACAGAGAACGAGAAGAGAGTTGTCTAGCTTGACAAAAAGGCCAAGAACATCCTATTTCAATCATTAGAAGATGATCTATTTGAAAACGTGGTCAACTACAAAATAGTAAAGGAGGTTTGGGAAGCACTACTCATTATGCATGAAGGAACAGAAGAAGTCAGAGAAAACAAACAATCTCTCCTGACTCAACAATATGAGATGTTTGCTCACATTCAAGGAGAGAACGTCACTGCCACATACGAGAGATTCAATATTCTGCTCAACTCTCTACGAGCCTATGGAAAGATCTATCCAAACAAAGATCTGATCATAAAGTTCATGAGAGCTTTACCAAGCAAGTGGGATGCCAAAACCACTGCCATAAGAGAATCAAAGATTCTACATGAAATGACTGCTCAATGCTTATATGGCAACCTCCTCACGTCTGAATCCGGAGTCGACACAACGAAAGCATAAACGTTATGTCGAAGGAAGAAAGAAGGATAAAAGTGTTGCTCTCAAAGTAACCGAAAACACCTCCAAATTCAACACTGAAGTTGATTCTGACTGTGATGAAGATGACGATGAGGACTTTGCAATGCTGGTTAAAAGACTAAGAAGATTCATACGACAAGGCAAAACCAGAAAGCCAAAGAAATTTAGCAACTACAATAGCCAGGAACAAATGAATGACCTATGCTACAACTGCAAGAAACCTGGTCACTTCATTGCCAACTGCAACAAACCTCTTAGAGAAGAACTCAAAAAGAAATCACATGCAAGGAAGGAATACAAAGGCAACAAAAGGCCAGCAAAGAAAGACAAAGGCCTTGTAGCTGGAGGATCGTGGAGTGACTCTGATAATGACTTAACTCCAGAATCTGGAGACGATGAAGATCCTCAAATGGATAATCTCTTCGATGGCCAAAAATGCAAGGACAAATGAACTCCAACATACATAAGTAAGTAAGTATCGATGAGGTATTTGACTTCAACACTCGATGTAGATATTGATGACCTTAGAACCGCATTACATGGCATAACATCCGATCTTCACCAATACATGAAGTGGTTTAGAGTTCGCTCTAAAGACTATTCACTTCTTGAAAAGGAGAAAGAAAAATTTCAAGAGGAATCGAAATGCCTCTTCTCAATCTTGATTCTCTCTCAAGTTTGAAGTCGAGAATAAGCTCTTGAGACAGTGCAAATGAGCTCGAAGCACAAAGAGAATCTAATCTAACCTCTAAGATTGAGGATCTAGAAAAGACAGTCTAAAATGGAATAAATCCTCTTCATCCATGGACTCCTTAATCTCTAACCAGAGAAGTGTCTCTGATAGAACAGAGTTAGGCTTTGGGGAATCTACCTCAGAGTCATGTGTGGAAAAATTAAAGGAAACTAGCACCGTAATGCTTGTGTTTCAAAGAGGGCATTATATTTATGAAATCCTCACGAAGGATGAGCCTCACAAACCCCGCCCACCGATTCAATTCATATTCCTGTAGGAGTAAGGGATCTCATTTTGGTCTAGGTTTTGAAAAGAGAAGAGTAATCTAGCTACTACTCATCAACCTCGAAGGATCGTAGAGTCCAATAAAATCAACTCTACGAACCAACCAGGAAGATACAGTAGAAGTAAGATACACTCCTCTCAAATAATAAAGCAAGAGAACACATGGAAAAAGGGAATATCAGCCTAGCAGAAGGATGACCAATAACCCACAAAAGTCTAAATGGAGGAAGAAATTTCACACACATACAAACATTCATCATATCAAATGTTTTGTGTGCTACAGAGTTAGCCACAAGGTCGCAAAGTGTCATTATAATTCCATGCACGTGAGACCCAAAATCAAGCAGATTTGGGTCCCCAAGGGTACTAACATAGTAGGACCCATGCAAGTATGGGTACCAAAATGAAGGTTTAATATTACCGTAGGAAAAGAGCTCCACAAACACAATCTGATATCTGGATAGTGGATGTTCAAGACACATGACTGGGAACAAAGCCCTTTTGTCTAACTATATAGAGAAGGAGGGTCCCTCGGTCGTCTTTGGAGATAATGGCTCTGGCAAGACAAGCGGCTATGACTCAGCTGGAAATGGTGCGGTATCCTTCAGCAAAGTGGCCTATGTGGAAGGACTACAATACAATCTTCTAAGCATTAGCCAACTCTGCGACAAGGGTCATCAAGTAACATTTCTCAACAATCAATGTCATGTTCGAGACCTGAAGACATCTGCTGTAAAGCTAACCGGAATAAGAGAAGGAAATGTCTACACAAAAAATCTTGGAAAACTGAGCTCAGACGAGATAATATGCTTTCTGGCTAAAGCATCTGAAGAAATGAGTTGGCTATGGCATCGAAGACTGTCTCATCTCAACTTCAAAAGCATGTCCAAATTAGCTTCAAAAGATCTAGTTGCAGGCCTACCCAAGTTCAATTTCATTAAAGAAAGGTCGTGCAATGCCTGTCAACTTGGAAAACAGACCAGAAGCACATTCAAGAGCAAAACTGTCAATTCAATCGACAAGCCTTTGCAGTTGCTACATATGGATCTTTTTGGGCCAATTCCAACAACAAGCCTTGGAGGAAAGAGATACTCTCTGGTCGTAGTCGATGACTTCACCAGATTTACATGGGTGTTTTTTCTAACCTCAAAAGATGAGACAAGTTCCCAGCTGATCAAGATGTTCAAGCTTGTGATGAACGAGAAAGGAGAGAAAATCAAGGCTATAAGGAGTGATCATGGTAGAGAATTCGACTTCTCAGAAATGGACCAATTCTGCACAGACAATGGCATTAGTCACAAATTCTCAGCTCCATGAACTCCTCAACAAAATGGAGTTGCTGAGAGAAAGAACAGGACATTAATAGAGGCTGAAAGGACTCTACTAGCAGCAGCTCATCTACCTAAGTACTTTTGGGCAGAAATGGTCAACATTGCATGTTATACTCAGAACAGATCACTCATACACTCTACGATTAAGAAGACTCCTTATGAACTTTGGAAAGGAAGAAAGTCAAGTGTCAGCTACTTTCATGTGTTCGGCTGTACATGTTACATACTCAACAATGGAAAGCAGTACTTAACAAAGTTTCAACCAAAATTAGATGAAGGAATCTTTCTTGGATATGCCACAGACAGTAAGGCCTACAGAGTGTTCAACAAGAAGACACTGAGTGTTGAAATCTTAATTCACATCATCTTTGATGAAACAGACTTAGACAAAACAGTTCTCCAAGACAATACGACCAACAGTACAGACACTACGAACGAGAACGTCGACCTCAACACTATGATCGTAGAACTAGACAGTGAAATCATTGAGCAAGGAAATGAGATCATAGAGAGACCTATGCCAGACAACGAACCTCTACACCAAGAAGAAGAAATAGATCTTGAGGGTCTAAGACAAAAAGGCATAAGAACTGATGTCCCAACAGGAAGCAGATGGGTAAGAGATCACACTCAAGATCTAATCATTAGAGATCCGAGTGCAAGAGTCAAAACAAGAGCTGCCACCCAAAATGAATGCTTTTATCTAAGCTTCCTATCTCAAATGGAACCAAAGAAGATAGAGGATGCTATGGAAGACTCCAGCTGGATAGAGGCCATACAGGAAGAACTTAATTAGTTCGAGAGAAGCAAAGTATGGAGATTGGTTATAAGACCAAAGAATCATCCTGTAATTGGAACCAAGTGGGTCTTCAGAAACAAGATGGATGAAGATGGGGTGATAACCAGGAATAAGGCTAGACTAGTGGCCAAAGGTTACTCTCAAGAAGAAGGCATTGACTACGATGAGACATTTGCACATGTTGCCAGACTAGAAGCCATCAGAATATTTCTTGCCTTTGCTGCTCACATGAAATTCAAGGTCTTTCAGATGGATGTCAAGAGTGCATTCTTGAATAGTGAACTTCAAGAAGAAGTCTATGTAGAGCAGCTTCCAGGTTTCATCAATCCATCTCTTTCTAATTATGTCTTTAGATTAGACAAAGCCTTATATGGTCTTAAACAAGCACCTAGAGCATGGTATGAAACACTAACTAACTTTCTTATTGAAAATGGATTCACTAGAGGTAGAGTAGATACCACACTATTTCTTAGAAAGCACAAAGACAAAGTCCTATTAGTTCAAATATATGTTGATGATATTATCTTTGGATCTACTGATGAAAAGCTATGCAAGAGATTCTCCAAGATTATGCAGAGCAAGTTTGAAATGAGCATGATGGGTGAACTGAACTTCTTCCTTGGACTGCAAGTAAAGTAGACTGATGATGGAATCTTCATTAACCAAGCCAAGTACATTAAAGACTTACTTAAGAAGAATGGCATGGAATCAGCCTCTCCCATGAAAACCCCAATTGCTCCTGCAACCAAGCTTGACAAAAGATGAAAAGGTAAAAGTATTGATATAACTCAATACAATCTGAGAGGTATGATTGGCTCTCTTTTATATCTAACGCGCCAAGAGACCGGATATAATGTTTGCAACATGCATTTGTGCTAGATTTCGTGCTAATCCTAAAGAATCTCATTTATCTCGTCAGAAAGAGGATTTTTAGATATCTTAAAGGTACACCCCAATTGGGGCTTTGGTATCCCAAGGAGTCCTCATTTGAGCTAACAGGATACATAGAGATCTTTGATTTTGCAGTTGCAAAATTGATAGAAAAAGTACCAAATGACAAATTCCATTGTTAGAAATGTACTTGTGTCTGGTTTAGCAAGAAGCAAAATTCAATGTCTACTTCAACTGCAGAAGCTGAATACATTGTTGTAGGCAGTTGCTGTGCTCAGATCTTATGGATGAAAAATCAACTAGCAGATTATGGGTTTGAATTTAAATCCATTCCTATTCACTGTGATAACACAAGTGCAATTGCTATAACTCATAATCCTGTCATGCATTCTAGGACTAAGCATATAGAAATAAGGTATCACTTCATTAGGGATCATGTGCAAAATGGAACTATATCTTTACAATATATCCCTACTGAAAATCAACTTGCTGATGTCTTTACAAAGCCTCTAGATGAATCTAGATTTAACAAGTTAATAAGTGAGCTAGGCATGCCTAACTTACAACCATGAAAAATATGCTCTAGTATGTGCTAACCATACAGGTTTAAAGGCTATGTTTGAAATCATAGACATGATCAAAGGAAGACCACGATCGTAGAACCAAAGTGTCATACAATGACAACGATCGCAGTGAAGACTCAACGATCGCGGTGCAGACTCAACGATAGCAGAGTTACATCAAAACCAAAGGAGCACCCTATGATGATCAAGTCTCAAACAAGGAAATCTCTCTGATAAGTACCTCAGGGACAAACCTAACCCTTGATTCATTCAATGAGGTTGGCCCTTCCTAAGCTACCTTAAACCAAGAAGAATGCTAAGTCGAAAGTTCATCATGAAGACTTGGTTAAGACTCTACGATTGCTAATCAGACTCGATGATCGCATATCAGACTCTAAAATTGCAGCTCAGACACGACGACTGCTAAACAGACTCAATGATGGTAGAACAGACTCGACGATTTCAAGGGTCATCTCAACGATCGTAGTCCGCTTGAAGAATACATTATCTCAGAAGAAGTTGAGGGCAATTCAGTACAATCCCTCTCTGTCAAATTCGTAGAGCCAAGCAGAATTCGACACCTGTCCCCTAAGTAAAATGGAGAGAGGGAAGTTACTTGTACCATTTAAAGGCTCCCTTTTGAAATCAGAAGTTCAAAAGCTTATCCCTCTCCTTATCTCTGCAAGAAGAAACCCTAAGTCGCCTGTAGAAGCTCAAGAAATCACACTTCCTGCAAGAAAATCAATGGCGGCTTCCATTGTTATCTCCGGCTACAGACTCTGCTTTGACGAGTTCAAAACAGCTGAACCCCAATTTCACAAGACTTTGTCGCTACTAAAGAAGGCAGGTCTCGAAGAAGCCTTGGGTACATACACATTGATCTACTCGAAGCTGGTAAAAGAATTCTACAATAACGGGGTATTTGAAAACAACACCATCACTGCGAAAGTCAGGAACGTCGAAATCAGACTAAAGGCTGAGGACATCAATCTAGCCCTAGGTCTCAAATCTGAAGGGTATCCATCCATAGATGGCATAGACTTCCATAAAGGTCTTAAAAAGATGCATCACAAGAAATCACCCTCTGTCAAAGGATAAAAGAAGAGGAGTTTCCACAAAGGTATGAATTTCTAGCTGATATTGTTGGAAAATGTATATGTTGCAAAAGCTCTGGTCATGACTCCGTGAATGAGGTATAACTCAAACTTATGACTGCCATATGTTATGGAATACAACTTAACTATGGGGCTCTATTGCTTGAATGGATTGAGAAGTGGTTAATCAGCTCAAAGAAGACAAAGAGCTCTGAAAAGATGCTCTATGGGCGATTTATAAGCATCATCTTGCAGGCTGCTCTGGGTGACTTAATTGAGGATGATGAAGGAGAAACTATTAATCCAAATCGTCGAATGACCCAACAACTGTTCGAGAATTGGAAAAGGAATCCAGCTGAAAACTTGCGAATGATGTCTGAATCCAGTGGAAGAACTGGTGAAATAAAGGAATCAGTAATGCCAGAAAATATGTCAGTTGTCAAAGAAACTGAAGAAGAAGAAGAAGAAGCTAACAAAGAAGAACCCATTGCTTTGGTCAGAAAAAGCAAGGTCAAAAGAAAGTTGAAAGCCAGATCTATAGAAGAACCTCAGGGATCCATTACCGATAAGCCTGTAGAGTCCTGATATTGAAACTTTAAGGATCCTAAGAAGGAAGGAACAGCAGGCTGAGGCAGAAGAAGATAGAGCAACCATATCTCAGCTGCTGAAGAAGAATAAAATCAGCCACAAGACCAAAAGGCCATCAATCTCTTCGATCGTAGAGTCTCTGCCGATAGTAGAGACTAGACCAAACAAGGAAGTAGCTGCAACAAACATTTTGGCTGATCAGAAGGATAAAACTGAAGAGAGTCATAAGGCTGTGGCTCAGCCTAAAAAGCCAAAAAGAAAACTAGTCAAGAAATATATTCTTGTCAATGAGAAAGCACTAAAGTGGAAAGAAAAAGAATTGGCTGCTGAAAAGGAACCAGCTAAAGAAAGCTAAAAAGACAAAGCTCAAGTTGAGGGGGAGATGCCTGAAGCTCCCATCCTAGAAAGTGCTCCAGTTGAGGGGGAGCTATCAATAGTACAAGAAGATGATCAAGTTGAGGGAGAGGCTCATAACATCCCCATGACAGAAGAAGTAGTTCATGTAGAAAATAAGGAAGAACCAGAGCAAGAGCAAAATGAAGCCATTGATATAGTGGACTCTGCAAGCGAAGACAGAGAAGAAGAAGAAGATGATGAGGTTGAGATCACAGTTGTGGGAATAGATTGATACAGAAGAGCCAACTATGAGCAACTGTTTGCATATCTACTTATGATGCCTTTCCACCAAGCTCAAATTCTGAACTCTTGGGATCACATATTCTGGAGTTTCAAAGAGTATCCGGCCATCTCAGTACTAGCTAATGGATTTCCAGGAAGACTCAACTTTGCCAAGAAGTTACTCACAAACAAATCTTCCTCAAAGAATAAACCTGAGGTACTGTCTATCCCAATCCTCTTCAGAGTTAATCATTTGCCATCATCCTCATTCCATCAATTTTATGAATTACCACGATGGTTGGAAGTGATTTTACATCCACTAAATCAATTTCCAGTTGCAAAATCCCAAAATTCTGTAACTAAGGAACCAAATAAGATCAACTCCTTAATGCTCTCACATCCTATCAACTCTATGATCCCTGACTTTAGCCCCATTGTAGAGTCTCCACCTCAAATCGTAGAGTCACCAAACTTCAACATCCAAACCCAGACCCCCACATCAGATATTCCCTCCTCATCCAACATTGAATATTTCAATCTTGATCTTTCCCTTTACTCATTGCAAGATCAATTCAAGAGCACACCACCTCCCTCACAAATTCCTCATCTAAATGAACTCCTGTTAGAACTATCCACAAAGGCTGATTTGTCAGCAATGTCTGAGAAAGTGATCAAGGAACTCGACAAGAGTCTTGAAGATCATACTGCACTTATTCAGCTGAGATTAACATCAATGATCAATGCTGCAAACAATCTCCCAAGCTCCCTAAGCTCTGAGCTCTCTAAAATGCTCAAAGAAATCATCAAAGAAATGCTTCAAAGCGTAAAAGACAGGAACGATATTCACTTTCTTGCAGCTAACAAGCATCGGGATGCTGTCTTGATCTTACAGAAAACTCAAGAATCTCAGAACAATCTAATGATACAGAGCATCAAAAGTCTTCAAACTGCAGTCAAAGAATTTCAAGACTTTTCCATGGGTCAAATGCAGCAGACATAAACTATTCTCAACATTCTTCAATGATGTGAAACTTATTCTGATGCCTTGATCCAAGAAAATCGTGAGGACATTGCTCAAACTCAGAGTCAACTCAACGAGCTTGTCCAAGGAATCACTCGCCTCTCAGAAGACATTCGAACCCTTGATGCTGACATAAAAGGGGGAGAATAAAGGGAAAGAAGATGAAGGAGGCAAAGGGAAAGGCAGAGGTCAATTCCAATCTCAATCCTCAAAGAATCCTCACGCAAGACAAATCCACCAGCAGACTCCACGATCCAGCCATCAGACTCAATGATCTGATCAGCAGGAAGTTTTAATGGCTCAACCTTTAAGGAGTCTAGGGCCAACTACCACCTCTTATGAGGTAACAACAACAGGCCTAAGAATGCAAATTGGAGATCCTGCATTCATGAATAGGCATGATCACAATCCTAGACTAAGTCCAAGTGAACTGGAAGATTTAGCCAGAAAGGATGAAGCCAGCAGAAAAAGGAGAGCTGAGGAATATGCAAATCCTCTGAGAAGTAAAAGGCCGAAGAAATATAGATAAGTTGAAACTTAAACTCTTATTGATGTAAAGCTTATCTGTAATATCTACTCTTCAGACATCAATAAATTCATGCTTATTCTCTAGAAATTTCAGTTGCTCACTAAAATATTAAGTCACGTTTACTTTACTGCAAATGCATCTAGATATTGATAATCATGACAACAAATCTCCTTGGTTATGTCAACATCAAATAGGGGGGATTGTTGGAAGAATGCATATTTTGATTTGATGTTTAAAGTAAATGATCATGATTATATGTAAAGTCCTTAAAAGAATATATGTACAAGGACTTAGTGATAGATCAAATTTGTTAGGTTGATCTTAGCATTTAAGTGTTCATCATTCTATAAACAAATGTATAGATAAAGAGATCAAAGATGTTAGGTTGATCTATCGTGAAACGTATAGATAGGTTTCAACAGGAATCGTAGTCTATTAAGCTGATCAACAGATTGCAGAAGCCAAGGCAAGATCGTAGAGCTTAGAAGATCATAGTGTATTTGCCTTGATGGACCTCTTCAGAAATCGTAGAGTGGTCCAGACGTTTGCCGAAGCTAACTCAGAGATCGTAGTGTGCTCTCAGAAAAGTTGAGTCTGCAAGACGAGCAAGTGATGATCGTCGTGTGAAAAGATCGTAGTGTGTAAATCCTTGCGAGAAATCGTAGTGTTCTCTTAAGAACAAGCACCAATATGACAAGACACTACGATATGGATAGTAGAGTGTCATCTGCCTTGTGTAAAAGCATCAAGCCCTACCTTTTGTTTGAAGATGAATTCTAAAAAATATGGAATGGGTTTTGAACGTTGAAGCACTCACCAGTCCCAACGGTACAAAAGATATCCTTAGTATTGATCAAAAGGCGATTCAAGAAGCTAAGAAAAGGACCATTGGGCGAGGAAAACACCTTTTCGGTGTTAGGTGAGAAAGCGATCTGATCGATGTGTCGATGGGCTTGAGAGTGAAATTCGGAAGATGTGCGTAAAAGTCTCCATCAAAGTTCAGAAGGTCAAACGATTTAATGCTTCTTCAAAAGGCTTTAACGGATAGATTTCAAGATCACATATATACAGAGACACGCATGTATGAGAAAAAAAGAGCAAGTATTGAACAAAAAGCGTGCGAGAACACTCAACGCTTTCAACTCTCTTGTAATAACCCGAGATTTTCTATATAAAATAAATAAGAAATTTTATGATAATTTTTTTATTTTTATTTAATGACGAGAATAAGTGTCTAGTAATGTGAACGATAAATATGAATATATTTATTACTTGAAAAATTAGAAATAATTTTGGAATTATTAATTACTACAAATTATATTTTATGGTAATTAATTTACAGTAGCGAAATGTTTTTATTAATTATTTTCCATGAAAACATGATTGGAAATAATATATGAAGTGATAATTGGAATTATATAATAAATATTTTATTATATGATTTATTTAGAATATTTAAGTTAATTATTTTAACTTGATTATTGATGTTGTGTAAGAAAGAGAAGTCAGATATGAGATCCAAACCCTGAATTGGGATTGTGATCAAGAGATGAGAATAATAATATTATATTATTGTTATAATGATTTTACAATTACAATAATTATGTACTTTGTGTATGTGACAGATAATATTGAAGCTTGATGACGGTCCAATTAGGTTATAGCATATTACCGTCTTTGTGAAACCCTAATTATTAAACTTAGTTATGAGAAATGACCGAGTAGTGATTTGTATATATGAAGTTTCTCGTGTATATGAAGGTTCTTGTGTATAAGATGTCTGTAATTAGAAAAAACCTAATTATCGTTGTTTGTCGATAATTAGGACAAACCCACAATTATTACAACCCTAATTCGGTTGAAGTTAGAGAGCCGTGAACGATGTGTGTTAGAACATACACGTATAATTAGAGAACCCTAATGGTCAATTAGAAACCCTAATTGATGGCGTTAAGAAACCCTAATTATAGAACCCTAATTTTTTCTATAGAAAACCCTAATTTAAATTACCGAATTTAATTACGATGTTATTGTATAAATATTTTAATTTACCAAAGGATAGAAATTAATTGGTAAATGGTAAGAATTACCATCTAGTGATTAAATACTACATTTAATTGCTATGTACAAAAATGCCCTTGAAATTTTATGCGAAATTACCAAAATGCCCTTTTGGTTTATTAGTGTATTATTAGTTGAATTATTGATAGATTATTGCTAGCCAACACTCCTACCCTACCCATCTAGCATCCAATGCTCAATCATTCAAGTTGAATCATCCAATTGTAGCATCCAATGTATCTAATATATTTTTATATAGATTAAAGAGAGGGGAAATGACCATTTTACCCTTTTTGTCCATCTTAGTGCATTATTTGTGCATTATTGTGCTACCAATTCCATCAAATCCGGCCAACCACTCCATAATTATCATGTGAGCTCAATAATGGCGTGCCAAATCAAGATCCAAGGCTCTTGACATGATCTATAAATAGAGATCGAGGAGAGTTAATGAAAATACACACTAAAATTTCACAAACTCTCTGACAAACTCTCTCAACCTCTAGCCAACGAAATTATCTAGCATATCAGTCCCTAAACAAAGCCCAACCATCACAAACAACAAATCAGAAGCATCAAAGCCAAAAAAATCAAAAATAGAAGCTAGAAAAGGTATGAAATTCTCTAATTTTGAAATCCTTCGATTCGATGTTAATTGGTGCAATTGATTGTTTAAAGTTGTGTAATAGGGAGTCTGTTAATGTTCGGGTTGTTAAATTCAGGACCCATAACATCAAAGTGCACGAATTTGAAGATTTGAGCAAGTTGGAAAAAGCTCAATTACGTGATTTTTGGGCAAATGTCAAGACTTATATCTCTGTGATTATTTATCGCTTTTGTTGTTTAAAAGTTGTTAGGTGTAGCTTGTTATGTGGTATTTAAACTCCAAAAGGAATCAGGTCTATATCTATTGTAGATCGGGATTTATAAGCGGTCAAAGTGGGTTGACCCAAGATTGACCTATTGCTTTTTTCAACCCGAAAATATTCTAAGTGTCCAGATATTTTTTTTTGGCAAATGTCGCCTTATATCTCTGGCCATCTTTAATGTGTTTTGTGTTCTAAAGGTTGATATGTGTATCTTGTTATGTGGTATTTAACCTCCAAAAAGAATCAGGTCCATATATATTACGGATTAAGAGTTATTTAAGGTCAAAGTGGGTTGATCAAGATTGACCGGGAAAATTCAGGCAAATTCTGATTTTCCAAGTGTTTATTTTCTTACAAGGTTTGACCATACTTTAGATGCTTGATTTATTGTTTTTATGATGATGTTAAGTGTTAGCGTTGTAGTCCTACATGTTGTCTACACACCTGGAATTGATAGATCACATAAACGTTACACGATCATCAAGTTATAGAGGTCCAAAGTAGGCACCTCGAATCGCTTTCTTCGTGAAGAATGACTTTGGTAGCTACTTTTATGGCTGATTTATCCCGGATCTGATGTTTGTTTAGAGGTTATGATTATTGGAGATTGTAGTCTGGTAATTCCTTTACAAGACCCAATTTATAGATTGTCCAAATTAAATTACGATGAGAGAGTTATTCACGGTCAAAGTAGTAGCTACCTTGCCTTACGCCTTATGAAGATCTGGGTAGGCTCAAGAACACCTATATGACACTTCATCACTATAGGGGCCTTTAGCTTACAGTTTAATTATTTTAATTTCTGATTTTCCGAAAAATGATTTAAAAATTAGAAAAATTAGATTTTAATTATTAAAAATACCAAATAAATTATGAAAAATTATTTTAAAGTCTGAAAAATAGTTTTTAATTATTTTGAGTATATTTCATAAATATTTAATATTTTTGGAATATAAAAGATATTTATTTATTTAATTATAATATTAAATAAATTATTTAAAAATAGTTTTAATTCATGAAAAATCATGAAAAATTATATTATGGTATAAGAAAATATTTTAAGTTATTTCCCATGACTTTTAATATTTTGTGATGAATTTCATTAATTAATTATATATTAATGATATTAAAGTTATTTAATGATTATATTAAATAATTTAGTTTAAAAATGATTTTAATATTATAAAAATCATTTTAAATGAAATTAAGGTATTTAAAAATATTTTAAGTTATAAAATATAACTTTTAATATTTAAAGGATAATTTCATTAATAATTTAATATTAATGATATTAAGATAATATTAATGATATTTAGTTTATTTAATAATTATTATTAAATAAATAGTTTAAAATTTTTTTTATTTATTTAAAAATCATTTAAAGAGGATATTAAGGATTTAAAAATATTTTAAGTTATAATTAATGACTTTTAATATTTGGATGAATAGTACATTAATATTTATATATTAATGGTGATTATTTAAAAATGATTTTAATTGTTTTAAAAATTATTTAAGGGTAATATAAATGTTTTAAAAATAGTTTGAGTTATTATAAATAACTTTTATATTTTGGCAATGGTTTCATTAATAATTTAATATTAATGATAATAGAATTGTTTGATGTTTAAATCATTTAATTATGATTCCGATGTCTAAAAATGCATGATAAATTATTATAAATGCTTTAAAATTATTTTAAGTCATTTAAAAATAAAATGACTGATGTTGAGATACAGAATAAGAGTCTTAGACTCAGTAATTACCCGATAAAGCTGTCGGTACGCCGATAAATGTCAGACCCTATAATAGAAAGAAAAGGCTACTGTAAGAACATGGATGAGATATTTGAAAAATGTATAAAAATATTTCAAGTATAGAATAGAAAGTATGATCACTGCGATTATGTGATGACGTGATTAGACTATGTGTCTTCAATCAGTAATTGACAAGATTTATGTGTTATGATATATTGTTCTAATCGAACGAATGACACCGCTTATTGATAGGTTGTGATAAAGAGATAAAACCTAAGTTGAGATTTGTAATCGACCAAATCAAAAGTATCTTACCTTTGCATTTCCTTTATGCAATGGACATGAGTAAGAAGTTTCGTAATTATTCTATTTCGCATGCATTATGTACGCTTTGATTATCAACATGTTAGCTCGGATATATATTACGTTAAGTTGATTTCTAAATGGTTATACAAGTGTCCCCACTTGGATAATCATGGCATTTATTCACATGTTGATACACCTTTGTCAATTACCCGTATATATATATGTTGAATTACATATTATTGTTGAGCAAGATTAAAAACCTTCGGGTTTGGAACCAGGCATGTATGAACATCCCGATAATGGGAAAATTTTTATGCGCTTTGGCGGACAAAGGGTGAGCGATGAATTTCGTTCAAGTTATGTAGTATTGATCAATACAGGGTACAATGGGGCTGATCACCCTCCGTGCCCGTAAGTTATGACGGTTTGTGGATGAATTTCTGCTAAACCTTTTCGAAAATGAAAAAAACAATGTTCATAGTATGTTTCTTAAACCCTATTCATGGGTGGAGCCTAATTTCAAGAAATTGAAAGAGAGTTGTTATGTGAATCTTTTATCAAGATCTGATTACTTCACAACTTTCGATTTGTTGTAGAAGTGTTATGTAAAGAGAATACTTATATTCTTTCAAACATTATATATATAATTGCTATTACTTATCTTTGCACTCAAATGCTCATCCTTGCTTAAACTAAATGTTTTCGATTCGATCTGATCGACGAAGGCTCGTAGCACGAACAAGGGAAAAGAAAAGTCGCTCGAATGAGATTTAGTATGAGTTAATGGTTATAGTTAGTAAGACAATGGAATCTATTGTCGTATTATAAGGAATGTATTTGAAGGTCACGTACTGGAAAGTAAACTTTGATGTATGTAAATTAAGTTCAATTATATTATTATTATTTAGTATTATTCACTTAAAGAAATGGTATCGTGGAGAACCGAAGTTCGGGTTTCAAGTATCCGGATTTGGGGTCGCCATACGAGTTGGTATCAAAGTCAGAGGTTATAAACGTTAGGAATGCAAAACCTAGGTTATAACCTTAGTAGAATGGATAGCGAAAGTTAAGATAGATATTCAATGGACGAAGAACTCTGGTGAAGAGTTATAACCTTAGTAGAATGGATAACGAAAGTTAAGATAGATATTCATTAGACGAAGAACTCTGGTGAAGAATTATGACCTTAGTAGAATGGAAGACGAAAGTTAAGATAGATATTCAGTGAACCAGGAGACGAAGTACTCTGGTGAGAAGTTATAGGTTATGATGAGTTGAAGAGATTCATCGAGTTTTAGTTGTACTAAATAAAATATTCCTTCATTTTATCGATGAATATATTTTATTTCGGTACTAATGTTGTCTCGTTTATTGTGGTCATAGGATGGATGACGAAAGTCAAAAAAAAGTAATTCCTTGACCCAAGAGACGATGGACTCTAGCTAGGAGTACACAGACAGTGAGATGATAAGAGATTTGATAGTTAGGAACGACGACTTAAAGGTTAGAATCGAAAGCAAAATGAGACACGCAAATCGTCTTTCTCATTTTAACAAAGAAGAGAAGAGACGCCGCCACCGAACACGAGATAGAATTAATGAGGAGTTACGAGAGAGGTTGGAGCGAGAGAGATACAGAGAGGGGCAGTTGAAGGTTGAGATAGAAGTCAAAGACACCGGGATATATACCTTGAGCAGGCTTTAGACATCGCCTTTATGCGATTCGATGCAGAGTGATGGAGCGCCTTTCTACAGAGAAAAGATAGGCATTGATGTGTTTATAGAGATGGATTGAATAAATTCATCGTCAAACAAAATAAGAGACAACGATATAAAAACTCTTGATTGTTTGTGTATATATATGCTAATCGTGGTAACTTATGTATGTAGATGTGTCGGTGAGAAAGATATGTGGAATAAGAAGGATCGGATCCATACCCCCAAGCTAATATCGAGGCCAATAATGGAATAGAAGCTCAAAAGGAGAGAATGACGGATAATGATTCGAGACACTAACGTTGAAGTCGATCAAGCATCAACGAAAGTGCGCAGATCCGGAGAACAAGGTTTCTTCACTAGAAAGGTTGTGGGAGAAAGAAAAGTTGCTACGTCGGCATTAATAGAAAAAATGGAAGAACAGGATAAGCTTAAGATCCAAATTGACCAGATGGGAGCCTCAAACAACACATCGTGTGCAGCTCCGAGACGTAAGGGAAAAAGAAAGATAGAAGATCCTGACTTAGGAAAACCCGATAAGAAGAAAGGAAGAAGATATGTTATATTTATGGGTTGTGAGAGAGACATACCTCTCCTCGTTGCCCCAACTATAAGAAAGGTGGATGTTTTAATTGTGGAATGGAAGGACATCGAAATAATGAATGTCCGAGAAGAAAGGCTTGGTAGATAAGTAGTATGGGTTATGTTATGTAATATGTGTGATAAGTAATGAACTATTTTCAACTTTTATGTTGGTCAAGATTTTAAATCCATTTGTTGTAGTCACAAAGGGATAAATTGATGTTTAAAGCAATATGTGCTATGGTATGTTAAGTTCTATTAATGTGAGGTGCTATGGTTGGAAGTACCATGAGTGTCACAAGTTGGATTAATGAAGTAAGTTGTTATAAAAGTAGCAGATATAGTAAACCAAGTTTCAAATCCAATATTTTGATTAAATGATTATTTGAGTAGAAAATTTTGTGTTATATGTCGAACGTATACGATGAGGCTTAGAATGTAAGGAAATGAAGAATAATTTATGATTATGTCACCGAGACGAAAACGAAAACCAGCCGCGAAAGATCAACCAGATAATTGAATGTCGAACGCCAAAGACTTTAAGGCAATCCTATTGCTAGGGTATAGAGGATTAAGTGACTCAGTAGAAGCGTTTATGATAGTTAGGATAACGGAAAGGGCAAAAGATAACTTTTATCACCTATACGATAAAAGGGAAATGAGATAAAGAGAAAGTTTGTGGGCAGAAGAGACATATCTCTTCTAATTGTCCCAATT
Source organism: Panax ginseng (assembly GCA_020205605.1). Lineage (NCBI taxonomy): Eukaryota > Viridiplantae > Streptophyta > Magnoliopsida > Apiales > Araliaceae > Panax > Panax ginseng. Next base: position 28,851,495 of record CM035131.1, on the reverse strand, counting down.
CAAGAATGTATAATAATGTTTTATTTGTGAATCAATGGAGTATAAGGTGAAAGATTATTCAAGAAGGAGAAGTGAGATAAGGAATGTGAATACGAGAAATGACAACAAGATATAAAGCACAACAAAATAAACCGTAAGTGTCTTCTTCATTATGGTCGTTCAAGATATCGTGGCAGCTTGAGGATACCGTGGCAAATTTGAAAATGGAACTCCGTGTTCTATTCGAATAACTTAAATATTTTATATGATTTTCCCCAGTATAAAATATATCTATATAGATAGTAAATTATTTCATAAAGAGATTTTGAAGGAGGAATTTTGGTTCTTTAATCAAAATTACATTTATCGAAAAGAAGCGTTATGGAGAATAGTTAAAAAACGATTCGATCAAGTATTGATCGAGGTCTATGTCTTAAGGATTATATGCGTATGTACTCTTCTTGTGTATGAGTTTTAAAGCGGTGATTCCGGGGACTAATCCTTATAAGGAGAGGTGAATGTAATAACCCGAGATTTTCTATATAAAATAAATAAGAAATTTTGCGTATAATTTTTTTTTTTTTTATTTAATGACGAGAATAAGTGTCTAGTAATGTGAACGATAAATATGAATATATTTATTACTTGAAAAATTAGAAATAATTTTGGAATTATTAATTACTACAAATTATATTTTTATGGTAATTAATTTACAGTAGCGAAATGTTTTTATTAATTATTTTCATGAAAACATGATTGGAAATAATATATGAAGTGATAATTGGAATTATATAATAAATATTTTATTATATGATTTATTCGAGAATATTTAAGTTAATTATTTTAACTTGATTATTGATCTTTGTGTAAGAAAGAGAAGTCGATATGAGATCCAAACCACGAATTGGGATTGTGATCAAGAGATGAGAATAATAATATTATATTATTGTTATAATGATTTTACAAAGACAATAATTATGTACTTGTATGTAAGTGATGAGATAATATCGAAGCAATGACGGTCAATTAGGTTATATAGCATATTACCGTCTTTGTGAAACCCTAATTATTAAACTTAGTTATGAGAAATGACCGAGTAGTAGATCGTGTATATGAAGGTTACTATGTATAAGATGCCAGTAATTAGAAGAAAACCCTAATTATCATTGTTTGTCGATAATTAGACAAACCCTAATTATTACAACCCTAATCGGTTGAAGTTAGAGATCAGAACGATCGTGTTAGAACATACACGATAATTAAAGAACCCTAATGGTCAATTAGAAACCCTAATTGATGGCGCGTTAGAAACCCAATTATAGAACCCTAATTTTTTCTATAGAAAACCCTAATTTAAATTACCGAATTTAATTACGATGTTATTGTATAAATATTTTAATTTACCAAAGGATAGAAATTAATTGGTAAATGGTAAGAATTACCATCTAGTGATTAAATACTACATTTAATTGCTATGTACAAAAATGCCCTTGAAATTTTATGCGAAATTACCAAAATGCCCTTTTGGTTTATTAGTGTATTATTAGTTGAATTATTGATAGATTATTGCTAGCCAACACTCCTACCCTACCCATCTAGCATCCAATGCTCAATCTTTCAAGTTGAATCATCCAATTGTAGCATCCAATGTATCTAATATATTTTTATATAGATTAAAGAGAGGGGAAATGACCATTTTACCCTTTTTGTCCATCTTAGTGCATTATTTGTGCATTATTGTGCTACCAATTCCATCAAATCCGGCCAACCACTCCATAATTATCATGTGAGCTCAATAATGGAAGCCAAATAAGTATCCAAGGCTCTTGACATGATCTATAAATAGAGATCAAGGAGAGTTAATGAAAATACACACTAAAATTTCACAAACTCTCTAGACAAACTCTCTCAACCTCTAGCCAACGAAATTATCTAGCATATCAGTCCCTAAACAAAGCCCAACCATCACAAACAACAAATCAGAAGCATCAAAGCCAAAAAAATCAAAAATAGAAGCTAGAAAAGGTATGAAATTCTCTAATTTTGAAATCCTTTGATTCGATGTTAATTGGTGCAATTGATTGTTTAAAGTTGTGTAATAGGGAGTCTATTAATGTTCTGGGTTGTTAAATTCAGGACCCATAACATCAAAGTGCACGAATTTGAAGATTTGAGCAAGTTGGAAAAACTGAATTCTGTGATTTTTGGGCAAATGTCAAGACTTATATCTCTGTGATTATTTACTGTTTTTGTTGTTTAAAAGTTGTTAGGTGTAGCTTGTTATGTGTTCTTTAAACTCCAAAAGGAATCAGGTCTATATCTATTGTAGATCGGGATTTATAAGCGGTCAAAGTGGGTTGATTCTAAGATTGACCTACTGCTTTTCAAAACCCGTAAAATATTCTAAGTGTCCGGATATTTTTTTGGCAAATGTCGGGACTTATATCTCTACTCATCTTTAATGTGTTTTGTGTTCTAAAGGTTGATATGTGTATCTTGTTATGTGGTATTTAACCTCCAAAAAGAATCAGTCCATATATATTACTGGATTAAGAGTTATTTAAGGTCAAAGTGAGTTGATCAAGATTGACCTAAAAAATTCTCAAGCGATGCATTTTTCCAAGTGTTTATTTTTCTTACAAGGTTTGACCATACTTTAGATTCTTGATTTATTGTTTTTATGATGATGTTAAGTGTTAGCGTTGTAGTCCTACATGTTGTCTACACACTGGAATTGATAGATCACATAAACGTTACACGATCATCAAGTTATAGAGGTCCAAAGTAGGCACCTCGAACTGATCTTCGTGAAGAACAGCTTTGGTAGCTACTTTTATGGCTGATTTATCCCAGATCTGATGTTTGTTTAGAGGTTATGATTATTAGAGATTGTAGTCTGGTAATTCCTTTACAAGACCCAATTTATAGATTGTCCAAATTCGTTACGATGAGAGAGTTATTCACGGTCAAAGTAGGCCACCTTGGTTCGCCTTATGATGAAGATCTCGGGTAGGCTCAAGAACACCTATATGCGACACTTCATCACTATAGGGGCCTTTAGCTTACGCTTTTAATTATTTTAATTTCTGATTTTCCGAAAAATGATTTAAAAATTAGAAAAATTAGATTTTAATTATTAAAAATACCAAAGCAACCACCGAAGCAAGGTCCTTCAACGGATCGGTATATCTGGAGGTCTTAGAATAGCCTAGTGTACCGAGGACAGATGTACTAGCTTTGGATCGACTCGACTGCTGGCTCACACCTTACATCATGTATCTGGCAGATGAGGCTCTACCTTCAGACCATATCTTTGCAAGAAAAATCAAACACAGGAGTTCAAACTTCGTCCTTATAGACGGAGACCTATACCGAAGGGCCTTTAGCTCCCCATTACTCAAATGCCTAACCCCATCGGAAGCAGATTATACACTTCGGGAAGTACATGAAGTGATCTGTGGGGATCACATGGGGGCCAAGTCACTGGCGCATAATATTTTGAGGCAGGGGTATTACTGGCCGACTATCTACACGGAGGTCAAAGAGTTCGTTAGAAGGTGTCCCAAATGTCAGCTGAATAACACTATCCCACATCAGCCTCCCGAAGAGCTGTATTCGGTCTTATCCCCGATTCCCTTTGTTGTATGGGAATCGACATCCTAGGGCCTCTGCCGAAGGCCAAGGGACAAGTTAGTTTTGTGATCGTGGCTATCGACTATATGACGAAATGAGTCAAAGCCAAACCATTGTAGAAGATCACCAAACAAGAATGCCTAAAATTTTTCAAAAAAGGAGTGGTCTATCGTTTCGGTATTCCGATGACAGTGGTCTCTGATAATGGCAGACAATTTGTGGGGTTTAAGTTCGAAGACTTTCTGAAAGAGTCGGAAATTCAGCATCGTAAGACTTCAGTTGCTCACCCTCAGTCGAATGGTCAAGTAGAAGTGACTAACCGAACCCTGCTCAATGGGATTAAAAGAAGGCTGGATGAGTTAAAGGGTCGGTGGCCCGAAGAGCTACTAAGCGTTTTGTGGGCATATCAGACTACTCCAAGGACAACAACTGGGGACTCTCCTTTTTGATTGGCATACGGGATCGATGCACTCATAACAGTTGAGATCGGGTCCCCTACTCTTCGAGTCAGTCAGTACAAAGAACTATACAATGATGAAGGTTTGAAAATAAACTTGGATCTGCTGGAAGAGGTTCGGGATTCAGCTGTGATGAGGTTGGCTATCTATCAGCAGCAAACAACCCGACACTATAATCGCAAGGTAAAACAGAGGAAGTTCGAAGTGGGTGATGTGGTCCTCCGGGAGTCGGAGGCATCAACCCCCCAGAACACTGGCAAACTGATGCCTAACAGGGAGGGACCATACGAAGTAGTAGAGGTGACGAAGCCAGGTACATACCAACTTCGAGAAATGGATGGTTCGGAAATAAAGAATACATGGCATGCTGGAAGACTTAGAAAATTTTACCAGTAATAGTTATGTCTTTCTTTTCTTTATCCATGTAACCGTTTTGATTTTAAATGAAATAAATGAAAGTTTTATTGGGAGATGTTTAACTTCATCAATATTCATACGATTTATAGTGTTCGATTAGACAAACATCGGGCTTAAACCGATCAAAAAGTGGAAGATGACATAATTAATCGATAAAAGTCACGGGTATAACTGATCGAGACTACGATTCTGGAATCAGAGAAACTTCGGGCATAATCTGATTAGAAGGTTCGAAAAGACATAACTGATCGAGATAAGTCACGAGTATAACTGATCGAACAAAACCGTTTTACTTCATTCATATTTTCAAAATTTTTACAAAACCCGATCGTATATGATTCGGGTGAAGTACAAATAAAAAAAATGAAGAAGTACAAAATGGACAAGTCCAAGCAAAAGCTATTCGGGAGGAGGGTCATCACTGGCTTTGGATTCTTCGTCCGATGAGTCAAGTAGGGAGGCATCGAGCCCAACAGCTATTAATTTCGCCCGGGCCTTTTCACGATAAGCTTTATACCCTTCACCAAACTGGGCCATGACCTTATCATTCAAGGCGTCGGACTCTTCGTATTCGTCTATTATCCGCTGCTTGGCTTCGGCTTGACCTTCCTTCAGGGAGTTATTTTCCCGAATCAAATATTTCATCTTCTCGTGCACCTCGGAAAACTTCTCCCCAAGGGCTTCGATAGCCTATTCCCGCTCTTTGACGTCAGCGGCCAGCTGCTCCTTCTCCTCGATCAACTTCTTAGCATGGCCTTCGAGGCCGACGAACTCATGCTAAAGTAGAGAGTATTGTTCCTTGAGTTCGTCGGCCTGGCGTTCGGCTTGGGTTGCCTTATTCCGGGTCTCAGCATGGAGATCCCGTTCCTTCTTCAGGTCCGAGTTCAGGCCCAAGCAGTTGCACATCTGATCTCATCTAAACCTCCTTTTTAGTAGTTCAGGCTAGAGGGGGGATGGCTCGAGCAAGAATGGCGTTGGCCTGCAACAAACACATACGTCAGCTATCGAAGTAAAAGTGTAAGTTTACAACAAGAAGATAAACAATCTCTGGATTACCTGGCACTGAGCCCGGATGTAAGCCACCAGATACTCTTCAGAAGTGAACCCCTTGAACCGTTCGTCATCGCCCAAGAGCTTGAAGTGGTCAAACAGGGTGAAGGGAAACACTTCCGAAGGACTCTTCGGCCAATAAGTGTTTGACGTTCCTTGAGAAGAGCTCGGTTGAGAGGTGGGGAGTCGAGCGAGAAGGGGTTCGCCCACAACCGGCCGGCCGCTTTCAAAGCTTCACCATGAGTGGCTTTCTTCAAAGAAAGGTTCATCTTCAGTCTCTTCTGAGTCCTCAATCAACTCCATTTATGGGGGGGGGGGGAATCGGTTTCAATATCACTACAAAGGGGATTTTGATCGGGAGCTTTGTCGATGGCTTGGAAGGCTTTTTCGTCTTCTTTAACTGCGACATTTTCTCAGCCCGACTCATTTTCAGTGCGGGTTTGACGGTGGGCTCGGCAGTAGAAGTTGGAGGAGCGGGGCCCGAAGTAGAACCAATAGAAAGTTCAGCGATCGGAATGGTTTCTTCTTCAACCATGTCATCGATGATCGGGAGGCGAATCGGATCATTGGTAATAGGAAGAGGAGTTAAGGATTCAGCCGCCCCTTCGAGTTTGAAAATCGTCACTGCATAACAAGGAGGGGGTTAGAAAATCAATTAGTATGAAACGACCGAGGAATAACCAAAGTTGACAACAGGGGGTTCAGAGTAGGACACTTACGCCCGTGTTGGTATAGCCAGCTTTCGTTGGACAAGACCTTCAAGTTCCACTCGGTCTTGTTCCATTTCTTGTAGAACTCTTTGAAGGCACCAGCCCGGTCCTTTGGGAATTTGGACACTTTGGCGATAAAATCCTCGGGGTGGGCCCAGTTCGAGAGAAGTTTGAGGTCGGTCCCTTTTACAAAAATCCATTGTGGATGCCAACCTTTGTTGCTCGACGGAGTTTTGATAAGGACGGTTCAGCTTGGTTGCTTGTTTAGCTAACGAAGACTGGGTTCTTTGGATCGACCGACGGTGAACAGGGCGAAGAAGAAGTCAAGACCGGGGGTGATCTCGATCTCGTGACACATGGCGATGAAAGAAATCAACTGGATATACGAATTCGGCATGAGTTGTGTGAACCTGATCCCCACAAAGCCGAGGAAAGTTGAGATGAAGTCGTGGAGAGTAAACTGAACCCCGTATCTCAATAGATATAGGGGTACAGCGACCCACTCACCTTCGGGTCTCCAGAACATCCTCTCATTTGGTGTGGCTACCCGAAGTTTGTACTCCCTTGGAATGTTGAACAAGGTTCGGATCTCTGATATTTGAGAAGGGAGAACGGTAGATTGGGTGTTGATGTGGAAAAACTCCATTTCAGAGTGATAAGCATTTCGGATTTTGGCTTCGGGGCTAATCGGAGTGGAGGAGATGGAGGAGGTAGGGGCGTCAGGTGGTGGTGCCGGCAAGTCCACCGGGACTAGATCGGTGGTCAGAATGGGGGTAGGAATCGTGGAATCAAGGATGTTTGGAGTTTATTCGGCAATAAAATCAGCCATTGCAAGAAATACTAGCAAGAATGAGCTCAAAATCAAGGAGAAATTAAGAACAGGGTACTCACCGGAAATCGCCCTTGCCAAAAAAATTTTAGCAGATAGTTTGGAATGAAGAAGTCTAGGAAAAGTTATAATGATGGGGGAAGGGGGTTTTTATAGGTGTAGTCACACGCTACCCAAGGGCGGCTAATAAATGCTCAAGGTGGGACCAGGCATGGAAAGACGTGCAACGTTTTGAGAAACGAGGACAGATAGCTTGGGTTCCCCATACAACTTATCATTAGCTGTCGTGACCTTTCGAATACCTGACCTTTCAAGTCTCTAATTATAAGTACATTATAACAAGAGACTGGGGGGCAATGTTCGGGAGCATTTTACCGACCTTCAAGTGGGTCGAAAGCCTAACACTGGAAGGGGTTCGTGAGCCCATCGGGCCGAATCCCATGGGTGAGCTGATGGTGTTTGGGGTCGGCATTCGAGTCCTTTGGGCCAGAGCCTTACCTTGGTGTATGGTGTTCAGGGTTGGGTCTTCGAGTCCTTTGGGCCGGAGCCTTACCTCGGTATAAGATGTTCGAGATCGGGTCTTCGAGTCCTTTGGGCCGAGGCCCAGACCTGATGGGGAGTTCGGTTGGGTTGGGCCTGTGTAGTGGGACTTCCTGCGCACAGAGCCTGGAGACCTAATCATAATTGAATAAGGTAACTCCCAAGGTAGTGATTGAATTGGATTCCACTTGCACCTTTTAAGGAGATTGTGTTGGACCCTTGTTATGGTAACTACCATGACTAGGAGTCCTAATCTGACTCGAAGAAGGATTCTAAAGGTGGTGAGCACTATAAATACAAGTCCAAGGTTACAATTAAGAGGTAATACCTACTTTTGAGCACTAAACACTTAGCCTCCATTGTTAAACCTTGTGAACGACCTGTACTTATTCTCACACTGGAGCTATCCTCCCACGCAAGACAAAGCCGTCAAGCTTCGTGGTGATCTCGTTATCTTGTGTTCTAAATGGCGTGGATTCTGTGATTGAACGCTACCAAGAAACTTAGCGTTAATGAAGATTTGACATGAATAAGTACCGGATGAATAGTACCTCGACATGAATAGTACTTCGGATGAATAATTTAAAATTTAATAAGAAATTTCATACCAAATATTTCAATAAAATGAAATTAGATGAAGCGCAAACTATTAAGGATATTCTACTAATTTTAGAGATTTCCACCATTTAAAAATAAGGTTATGAAAACAAAAAATAATTTTGTACCATAAATGGAGAAATATAAAAGAAAACGATATCCCTTGACGAGTACAAAAGAAATGATATCACATATGACTATTGTGACGCCCCCAAAATAGGTATACATCACCTATTCTGAGTCGCCAAATACATGGTACAGAATACAAATACAACTTTATTATACAACAGTCGTATAAAATACGACATAACATAATCTAATAGTTTTACTAAGAATATTGTCATCTAGACAATATCCACACTCAATGGAATCCTCATTACATTTATTGTCATACTATTTAATAGAATGGTGAGGACTACTAATGTTATCATCTGGACCATCACTCCGTTCCCCGACTAGTCCCGGCTACGTTCTCATTTCCTGAAGAGAACAATGAAAGAAAGGGTGAGCTCAACTAGCCCAGTAAGAAATATTATTACTAAGATAATGCAGAATAAATTATCGTTAGCCTTCAACAGTGTTAAACTGATACAATATAATAAACATCAAGTTTAACTACAGCGGAATAAGCAATCCATTAAAAGAGTTAAGTAGAGAATAAAATCTACTATCTTTTATGATTTAAAAGGTTTTTCATCACTTTTATCATTGGGACTCGACAATAAATAATCCACATCATCCTCAGACTACTACGCCAAGGATATTCATTAAGATCACAACCACAAATTATCTATGCACTACGAATCAAGGATATTCGTGTGTATTCATCAATGGTCATGATAATGCCAACAACCATCCATCAATGCACTATGGGCTAATGAGGACTTTTACCACATCATTTGTAACATTACTATTAATGATTATACCGATTAATCCCTCGGTCATAATCATACCAAGTCCATATATGCACTACAAAATACGATGACTTTCAACATAAAATAAACATGAGGATAATGACAATGATATAAGAATTCAATTAAACAAGTTCAAGAATTAATTTATCCAGAACTAATAACGTCCAAATTGTCAACATGATACTTCTTTGTAGAGTAAAATTCAAGAATGCTCGGAAGAATATTTCCATGAAAAGATCTTTGGATGAAGCACAAATATCAAGGATATTCCACTAATTTCATGGAGTATAGAAGTCAAAACTTTAACCAACCGAGTATAATAAAGAATGGAATAGCAAAAGAAATCACCGTGCATGCGATAGATCATACAGATAGGTTATTCCAACGTAATAATAAATAACGAAATCGTGTCAAAGAAATTACACCGAAGCGGATATATTCAACAGAATAATAAAAAAATGGAATAACAACAAAATCACCATGCATGCGATAGATCGCATGCAGACGAGTTATTCCAACAGAATAATAATTAATGGAACCAGTCAAAGCGTAATACGCACCTTGCCTGTGATATTCCAACAGAGTAATAAATAACGAAACCAGTCATGTGTAAACGCATGCATGTGATGTTCCAACGTAAAAATAAAGAATGGAATAACAAAAGAATTTCACCATGTATGCGGTATTGGCGATGTAGACAAAGTTATTCCAACATAATGATAAAGAATGGAATAATGTAAGAATTTCACCAAGTATAGGGGTAGCATATATACGAGTTATTCCAACGAATAATAAAGATTGGAATAATGTAAGTTCTCTTCATGAATACTGAAAGAAATAATACCCTTTACCTTAGAAGAAACCGGATATAGGAGTAGTAAAGTAGCGAAATACTTTTCTTCTTTCTCTCTATAGTTCTCTCTAGAGTTTCAAAGTGAATTCGTAAAGAATAATGAAGGAATGAGCTTATTTATAGGAGAATGGACCTAATAAGAATTAATTCATGAACGGTCCAGATTGATTTACTTTTAAACTAGACTACCCATATTGATTTACTATGCAAAAGATAAATAAAATATTCTAATAAAACAAAATCTTTTAAATAAAATATAATATATTATATTTATAATCTAATAAAACGAATAACTTTATAAAGTATTCATTTTATATAAAAAAAATTTACTATGCAAATATTATGCATAATAGAATATAATATATTCTATTTATAGTCTAATAAAACAAATAACTTTATAAAAGTATTTTGTTTTATATAAAAAGCTTTTCTGTTTTATTACATTAATAATACTAATAAAACAAAATTTATATATATATATATAAACTTCCGTAACTTCATAAAAAGACACCTCAATATATTTAACAACATTTATCATCATTATTATAATTCACAATATTAATCGACCAGGTCATTCCCAGGAAAGAGGGGGATTTCCAATAAGGATTTCTCCCTATTGACGCGCAATTAGGTGACCAAATCTCTCCTTGGCAGAACTTCTAGACATCGTGTAAATAATAATATTAATAACTTCGTCATCTCAATTATTGATTTAATAATATATAAAATATCGACAATAATTGAATCAAATAACGTGAAATACTACGCAACAATTACTATAGCAATAATTGAACAAAAACTGAGTGTGACTTCTCACGAGCAAGATCAATAATCAAAACCATGATACTATGCAACCACGCCAGATTCAGCATTTTTTTAACACCGTGTTTCAACAGCTAATGAGAAAACTTCCGTCGTTATTTTCATAAAATATTTTTGTTGTTTTCTCAATCCGACAATAATTACATTGTGGGGTCCACTAATGATTGTGTCATCGTCATTTAATATTCCCCGTTAAAACGAATATTCCCCACCAATCGAATATTATAAAACAACTTCATGTATTTGCAAAATTTATAAATATTACCTACAACTATAACATTATTTCAAATTTACACCTTAATATTTAAAAATGATATTTATAGAAAAATCATCTTTATTCATAAAATTTGGGGTCTTACAACTATGAAAGAATATACGAATTAAACTGCAAATGGATTTTCACCAGTCATACGGTAATCCGCGTAGAGAGATCATTTCCACAACTTAATAAAGAATGAATACGAAGGGTTATTCACCAAGCATGCTGTAATCCGCGTAGACAGGTTATTCCAATATATTAATAAAGAATAAATACGAATGGTTATTCACCAGGCATGCGGTAATCCGCGTAGACAAGTTATTCCCACAGATTAATAAGGAATAGAAGGACAACCCTTGTGAGTACCAGAACTTTGTGTTGGTGGTGTGTGCTTACTTATCGTATACTCTTTTTCTTTTTCTATAGTTTCTCTCTCTATCCTTTAGTGAATTGGTGAAAATGAAGGAAGAATTGAGCTTCTATTTAAAGAAGAATTCTAGCTTGGCCCTTGCAATGTGAAGAGGCAAGTGACTTGACGCTTAGTAATATGAAAAGGCAAGTGATTTGACGCCTGTAATGTGAAAAGGCAAGTCGTTTGACGCCTGTAATGTGAAAAGGCAAGTGGTTTGACGCCTGTAATGTGAGAAGACAAGTGGTTTGACGTCTGGTTAAAAAATGAGTTAATAAACCCTGATTTATAAATCATAAATTGTTGCTAATAATTAAATCCTAGTTAATAAATACTAAACCCTAATTAATAAACTTGTAACTCTAATTAATAAACCATAAACCTTAGTTAATTAATTAAAATTCTAGTTAATAAAGTCAAAGCCTTATTCCGATTAGCGTTCGCTACTAATGTATGAGTTTTTTTAACCATCCGCTGTTATTAGTAGCAAACGTCAATTTTCATTTTCTAATTCTAACCGTTATTTCTTGTTTTTTTTTTTGCTAATTTAAATTTAAACTCACACACACAACCGTTCCTTCTTATTTTCAATGGTATAGATAATGTATGTCCTATAAGAATTCATAACAAATATATACTATGGATCATTCCACTATATATATATATATATATATATATATATATACATATATATATATACACACATGCGGATCCAACCAAGCTTAAGTCATTTGAGGGTCAAATTTATACGTTGATTGTATTTGGTCGTAGTTGACTAAATAAAATAAAGACAAATACAAAATAAATACAAATCAATACAAATGAAGAATAATTAAATAAAAAGGAAATATTAACTAATGTTAATTATTTAAAAACAATAAATCAAATTAATTAATCTCATCTTCTCCATTTGAAAACAATAGATCAATTCCTCTGTCTATGCCACCACCAGTCCACACTTCAATTTCACCACCATCATCAAACTAAATTCTCATTTTTCCTTTCTACTATTTCTTATCATTCTTCACACTATGAAATATAAATCTACCATCACCGTCAAATAAAAGAGAATATGATGGTTAGATTTGAGATAACACTAAAAAAAGCACAAGGGCTGGATTATTCCCAGATCTGATTTCATGAGAGGAATGGCTTGAACAGCGACAAAAGAGAAGTCGCCGGAGGTGTGAGGTTTCAAATCTGAGTGTCTTAACTATTTATTTATCTGAGTTTATTCCTAGATCTGATTTCTTTATTTTTCTTTATATTGTCCATCTCAGATCATCTTTCTCTCTATTACCAACCCCAAAATTTGGTTATCTCTGTTTGGTATGTTTGTTGGCCCGAGGACGGTGGTTGTGAGGTTGGTGTTGCTTCTGGGTGAATGATTGGACTATGCAGTATTGGGTATTAACGGTGACAAGAAACTTGCGGTGAAAAAGAGAGAATTTAGGGATAAAAAAAGAGAGAGAGAAAATTCAGTGGGGTCAATTGACCCCACTGCCCCTTACTTAGATCTACCCCTATATATATATATATATATATATATATATATGTGTGTGTGTGTGTGTGTGTGTGTGTGTGTGTGTGTGTGTGTGTTCTTTATTTATTTATGAAGAAATTATGAGGAGTAGAAGAGAAGAGAGAACAAACTAGACCACAAATTAAACGTTAAAACGCACATGAATAATAGTGGTATTATCTAAATGGTGTCTTTTATAAATTTGTTTTTCTCCTTATACAATATTCTTTTTCTTCCAAAAGTACCATAAGACATAACGCCACAGTTGCACAAGAAGATATATGCCAATAAATTAAGAGAGATGAAATTATATATATATATATATATATATATATATATATATATATATAATTAAGCTAGTTAATACATTTGGTTTCACTTGGACATATATAGTAGATAGTAAAGTGTCTTGTTCTTGTTCGATCAACATCAGGAACCTTATAGAGTCCAAATTATGTAAACAAATCCCCACCACGTTCAACATCACTCTCATACAACTATGCTGTATATAGTGAGCCCCATGCATGCATGCATAATTCAAACCTACAAATTATATATATATATATATATATATATATATAGAGAGAGAGAGAGAGAGAGAGAGAGAGAGAGAGAGAGAGAGTGGTCCATAACTAATTGTAACTAGTAAGGATAGTACTAGCCTTACAACGTATCTTTATTGTCCAAATTGTGATAGGGCAATCACCGCAATTTAGTATTGATCAAATACTATCGTGTTAAAAGATACGTGTAAATAAAAGATACGTGTAAATAAAACAAATATAATTTCGTTAAAAAGTTATTGTTTAAATCGTATAATCATGAAGTGAGTACATGATGAGAAACATCAACTGACATTGTTGTCCATATAATTAAATATCATATATAGTTATGCTCATGGAAAAGGAATGGAGTGTTCTACTTAATATTTGAAAATACATAAACAAAAAACAAGAAATTGTCTTTTCTAATATTTTCTTATGAATATATATATATATATATATATATATATATATAGTCCGCTTTTCCAACAAATTCAGGAAGTGAATAAAAAATGAACTGACTTTAGCGACGAACAAAATTATCGCTAAAGAATAAAAAATCAATTTTTTATGCTTTAGCGACGACTTTGTCTATCGTTAAAACCGGTTCGTTTTTTGATCCACCTTCCTGGGTTTGTTGGAGAGAACTAGCGTGTGTATATATATATATATATATATATATATATAACAACGAACCAAAAAAAATAGCGACGGTTTTCTAGATATAACTGAATAATAGCATAATCTCACCATGTATGCAGATTGCTTGGCAAACAAAGTGTTATTCCAACATAATAATATAGAATGGAACAATGAGAGGATTTCACCAAGTATAGGGTATGCCACTTATACAAGGTTATGTATAGGGTATCTGCGTATATGAGTTATTCCAATGTAATAATAAAGAATGGAATAATGTAAGTTCTCTTCATGAATAAGAAAGAATAACACCTTCACGCGTCATAACAAATAACATCCCTTACCACAATAATGATATCCCTTTCCTTAGAAAGAAATCTGAATCTTTGGAGTAGAGAGGTAGCAGAAGACTTCTTCTTTTCTCTCTATAACTTCTCCTCTATAATTTCTCTTTATAATAAATGCTCTATAGCTTTAGTGAATTAGTGAGAAATGAAGAAGAATGAGCTTCTATTTATAGGAAAACATAGCTTCGATAATTGCACGTTTTGGAGCTCGAAATATTACAGTACAATACCTTCATCTTTTCCTTCATTGTCGTTTTAAATATAGTCGGCTATAGCGACAATTTTTTATGCTATAACGTCGAAAAAAATCATCACTATTTAATTTGATTCGCTGGAGAAGCTGACCCTATATATATGTATATATATACACACTATTATATTTATTTTAAGTATATGATAGGTCCATTTCTTTATCATTTATATGTAATAATATAAATTAGTTCCATTAAAAGTAAAGTTTCGACTTCATATTTTATTTTATTTTACGAAATTGAGAACTAATAGTTAAACATATATAAATACACTTTTAAAACGTTAAAAATTGAGTTTAGAGTAAATTGTATATATTTTATTTTGATTATATTATAATATTTTTACATTTATTTTGACAAATAATTTAAAAAAATGATCAATTTAACCAAAAAAATCAAAACCTAATATTTAAGCTCGTGTGGCTTGGATTGAAAAAACATGTCAACATAAACTTAAAAGGAGTATACTTTTTTTTAAAGGATTTTCGCTGCTCAATTAATTGGTGACTTTTATTTTTTCAAAAAAAAACAATCTTCGTCAATACTCGGGGAATATTACATTTTTGATGAAGATGCCTATTGTTCGTATACAATATTTTTATATTATTTATTTATATGTCACTCTCATGTATAACATCAACTGGACCTTTTACAAAGATGAGCCCGTGAATGAATGTATATAAACTCATCATCGAGCATTATTATGAAAAATTAATTTTTAAATGACTCTTCGTTTTAATTTGACTATTATCTCTTTTTATTATTTGTAATGGAACATGGGTAGGTGTGTATGTTACAAATAATTAATGATGTGATAGATGGATGCTTTTTTTAGAAGAATTTAAGTGGGAATTTTCGTCGATTGGCCAAAGATTGACATACGCGCAGTAAGTTAATTTCTAACATGCTACAACAATCAGATTGATCAATTAACCAACTAATTTCATAGTAACCGAATACAATCTAATCCTCTTAAAACCCTTTTGGATTCTATATTTTTCTCTTTATTTATTTTCTTTTTGAACATTTTATGATGAATATCTTAAATGAAAATAAGTTTATTTTCTGAAATAAAAAGAAAATCTTTGGCCGAAATTAATCAATTAAAATTTTGCTTTAAAAAATTGGAAATTTATTCATCTTATTTGTCCAAGCGCGTCCTAGGCAAACAATACTTGTTCAGAGTATTTTTTTTAAGCCCTTTAACATTACCGAAATAAAAATAACATTGCTAGAACAATAAGTGTTATTTATAATTTTAACTTTAAAGTGTCTTTAAAATAATTCAAAAAAAAATGTCGTTAACAATTCAAATTAAAATTAATTTGGATAAAATGTTTAAAGTTGAAGAAACTATGGCCAGTTTTGCAATTAACTTTTTTATTCACCAACTGACGATGCATTCCAGCAAAGCCTGGCGGGAATTCGGCAGTAACTACTCTGAACCGGCCGGTTCAATATTTTCCTGCTTTTTTTTTCTTTCCAAAAGCTTAGACTTGAAAAAGATGCTACAAGTCAAAAGGTGGTGGAAAACCCCACCCAACTCCTCTTGTCCTCATTTCTGTGTCTTTCTTTCATCACCAATTTCCACAGCTGTGCCTTTTTGTTATATTTTTTGACAGAATGTCAGTCGAGCTTTTCAAATTCTCCTCTTTCCCTTCTAATTTGTCTCAAAATCAATGGCCTCTTTACAGGATTTGCTCTCTAGGGAAGGATTCAAGGATGAAGGGTTCAAGAACTCAAAGTTCTTGAAAACCCCGAAAAGGGTCAAGTTTAGAGAAAAAAGTGCACCAGATGAGTCTATTGCTTTGCCAATTTACATCTGCCATGACCTTAAAAGTATCGATTTTTCCAAGAGCAAGGCTGAGAAGGCCTTTTCAAGAAAAGGGTCTTCCATATTTTCGTCGAAAAGAGGGGAATCTGAGTCGGGGAAATCTGTTACAACATCAATGGCAGAGGGGGCTCGGAGGAGAACAGAGGAGCCAGCACTAGATGAAGTTGCCGTTAGAGCAGTTATTTCGATACTAAGTGGCTATGTTGGGCAGTACTTGAGAGATGAAGAATTTAGAGGGATTATTAGGGAGAGATGTTATTCATGTTTTGTTAGGAAAAAGAAGGATTCGGATAATGGAATCTTTGCTAATATTGAATTGGGAATTGAGAGTATTGAGAAATTGGTGGAAAGTCCAGGGACTAAGCAAGAACTTAAGATGAAGTTGCTGAGAAATTCTATTAGTCTTTTGACAGTAGTTGCATCCTTGAATTCGAAAAGCTCGAGAAATGGTTCTACTTCTGGAACACCCAATTCACATCTTTCAGCCTGCGCGCAGCTGTACTTGTCTATAGTCTACAAGCTCGAGAAAAACGATCGAATTTCAGCAAGGCATTTGCTGCAAGTTTTTTGCGACTCGCCATTTCTTGCTCAAACCCATTTGCTTCCTGAACTTTGGGAGCATTTCTTTCTTCCACATCTGCTCCATCTTAAGGTTTGGTATGGTAAAGAACTCGATTTGATTTCAAACTCGGATTATAGAGATAAAGAGAAGAAGATGAAAGATTTGAGTAAGGTTTATAATGACCAAATGGATATGGGTACTACTCAGTTTGCTCTTTACTACAAGGATTGGTTAAAAACTGGGGCTCAAGCGCCTTCTATTCCTTCCGTGCCTTTGCCTGCAGGACCGAGTTATGGCCGTTCAAGGAGGAGATCTTCTGATTCTCTTATTTCAAATTCCTCCATCAATAAATCTCTGTAAGTGCAAAAAGCATATCTTTTTAACTACTTTACTGTTATGTACTGTTATTTGTACAATTGTCCTCATGATTGCCTCAACCATACAAGATATCAAGCTGTTTTCGGGCCCACGCTTGGGCGGAACTCTACCAACCTTGATGAAAGGAATGGAGATTTGATCACTACATGGGATTTGGATGAGAAAGAGAGAGTCTGTTCCGATGAAGAAAATGGCAAGTTATGCAGTTATGTGGAAGTGGGTAATTCTAACCTTTACCTAAAAAATGACAAACAATAATTAACACACACTTTAGATAAGAACTTGAGAAGTGTCTTTAACTTCAATCTATTTTTCTTCTCTTGCAGAATAGTAGTGCTACTCAAAGAAGATTATCGAGCAGCGGAAGTTACAGAAAACCAAAAGGCCAGGAATTATGGCCTCCCGAGACTCAGAAGGTAGACTATTTGAAGTTTCTAACCTGTGGGGGTGAACCAACAGTATACCTGGGGCCTAGCAACCATACGACAAGCAATATTGGCTCAACAAAGAAAACTGTTAGTGCCCAAATCAATCCTTCAAGTGATCTAAGTAAAGCTATCACCACTATTTGCTCTTCCGATAGCCTAAGTGACTGTGAAATAGCTATGCATGTGATGACCAAAGCTTGGCTTGATTCACATGGAGACTCAACTGTTGAGACCGCATTATCAAAGGCACCGGTGATTGAAGGAATGCTAGAGGTTTTATTTGGCTCCAACAATGATGAAATTCTAGAGCTAGCAATCTCAATTTTAGCAGAGTTTGTGACGAGAAAAGAGACTAATGGACAGATTATACTGAACTCAGATCCACAGCTTGAGATCTTCATGAAACTACTGAGAAGTAGTAGCCTATTTCTAAAAGCTGCAGCTCTACTTTACCTAGTGAAGCCAAAGGCGAAACAGATGATATCAATCGAGTGGGTTCCATTAGTCCTTCGGTGTTGGAGTTTGGGGATCAGTTGCAGACCTTATTCACTGTTCGGTGCAGTCCTCAAGAGGCGTGTATTACTTCCTAGACCAACTTTTTACTGGTTTTGATGAAGACAAAAATTGGGAAAATGCTAAACAAGTTATAACACTTGGGGGTTGAGCTTGTTACTGAAAAGGATTGAGATTGGGGATATTTGTGAGAAGAGTAAAGCTGCTGCTATCATATGCTGTTGTATTCGCGCTGAAGGAAGCTGTAGGCATTACTTGGCTAACAACTTGCACAAGGAATCTCTTATTTCGCTCCTTGTCCTAGAAAAGAACACAGATTACCATAAGCATGCATTTGCTTTGCTAACCGAATTACTCTGTCTAAACAGGTAAACTACTACTTTTCCAAAATAATATGTATACTTCGTATAACGTGAAAGGAACAGGATTAGAGAGTAAGCAGAAAATTATTATTGTCACGCTACTCTATGAACAAGTATATACATTTTTGGCCAACTTGGTTTATAAATCTTGTTCATTTAACCAGAAGAACCGAGAGAACAAAGTTCTTGAATGGACTAATTAGTGGATGGGGCAGCTTGAACATTATGCACATCCTGCTGGTCTATCTCCAGAGGGCTCAACCAGAAGAATGCCCCATGGTTGCAACAATGTTGTTACAGCTTGACCTAATGGTAATTCTGTTCTCGGTCTTGACATTTCCATAAGATAAGATTATACCTTTACGGGTTTTGTGCAAGAGATACTTATGTAGTAGCAGTTATGCTGCAGGGAGATCCTTTGAAGTGTAGCGTATATAGAGAAGAGGCAGTAGAAGCAATTACTGCAGCTTTGGATTGTCATATATGTAATGAAAAGGTACAAGAACAATCAGCTAGAGCTCTCTTGATACTGGGAGGTCGATTTTCTTATACTGGAGTGCCTACAGCTGAAAAACAGCTCTTGAAAGAAGCCGGCTTTAATGATAGCTCAGGGGACTCATTTAATGGGAAGGACATTGTTGTAGATAAATTCATACATTTGGTAAATTTTTAAATCTATATAAATTGAATTATCCCTTGATCAGTTCCTATGTTATACTAATTGCTACTCAGAATAATTATTACTAATGAGAAACTCTGCTAAATGGGGTATAACTATCATCAAGAAATCATCATAATAATTTCTTTCGTTTCATATGAAAATTTCAGAATGAAGAGGATCTTGCAACAGAAAATTGGCAAAGGAAAGCTGCAGTTGCCTTGCTTACCAGTCGCAACAAGAAATTCCTGGCTGCTCTTTCAGATTCCACAGCTAATGGCATCCCATATTTAGCACGAGCGAGCCTTGTCACAATTGCATGGATGAGCAGCTTTCTCAGTCCAATTGCAGATGAAAATCTACAGACAACAGCTTGTTCAATCCTAATGCCACAACTGATAGAATCATTGAATTATGATAAAGCTCTCGAGGAAAGAATCCTCGCTTCATTTTCAATATTCAATCTTGCAAGGTGTTCAGGTATGAGAACTTTTACGAAAATCAAAAAACATGCTTTTCTTTAAGAAACTCCAAATCATAGAAATATCAAATAAACTTATGGTTTCTAAACAGATGCATTTTTGAAGCAGCGAAAAAGTAGAAGCATAGTAATTAAATTGAATAAGTCTTCACAAGTTTGTTCTGTTTTTTTTCCACAGATTATATGTCTAAAATTTCACTACTGGATAAAGAGTTGATGGCTAACCTTCAGGAGCTTTCCCAAGTGACATGGACAGCACGTGAAGTTATGTTGATCAGCGCAAGAAGTTCCAGGCATCGATATCCTGTCCTTAACAGAGCACCTTCACAAATTGGAAGAGAAGATTTTTCTTTCGAGAATGATATTTAAATCCCTGTAAAGGTTTCATATTTCATTTTGTGTGTTCTTGTGTATTTAGTTTTTTTTTTCATCTTGTAAAATTGGGAGAAAGCTACATGATGTCAAAAAAGAAAACTGTTTTCCTTTCTAACAAGTATCAAACTTTTTGGAAATGAAACAGACTAGAAAGAGGAAGATATATATATATATATATATATATATTGGCATGGTTACTTGCTTTTTGGATAATAATAAACAACATTAAGAAAACTAAAGCTTATATGTAAAGAGTTGGTTCCTCCCTGGAGAAGGGGTGAACCTTATTTGACCTACTAATTATTCCTCCTTATTTTGATGCTGTATTATTTCCAGCCTTAGAAAATTCATTTTCCAAAAGGATCAGAAAGCAAGAAGAGAGAAACAACCACTGCAAAAGAAGTTGCTGCAGCTTAGTTCTTACCAGTATGCCTAGTATTTCTTCCTAAATTAAAGTGTAAATACTATAATTGAACAAGAGAAGTATAATGTAAGTACCACAAAAAATTAATAATACTAGTAAATATATATATATATATATATATATATATATATATATATATATATATATATATATATACACAGATATCTTTCTCGAGAATCAAGGAGGGAATGTGCGTCGCAACATCTCTCCAGGGACGGTTGTGGATACAAAAATTATTCACCCTGAGTATGATTTCTACATTTGCAGCCATTATGGAAATCTTGGAACAAACAAGTCGACACACTACCATGTTGTTCTCTATGATGAGCATAATTTCACATCTGTATACCAGTTCTGTTTTACATTTGATCGATGCACTAAGCATGTGTCCCTTGTCCCACCGGTTTTACTATGCTGTTGCCTATCGGGGATGAATATTCCAAGAGATAGTCTCCTCCTTCAGCTTCATCAACTTTTGCATCATCGTTGTCTTTTTTTGATGATACGTTCTAAGTCAGAGCTTCAATAGTAAAGGAAGTTACTATTCACCAAGGAGTTTGTCCGTGAATCTAACGAGTTTCCATTTTCTAGTTTGCTTCTAAACACTCCCTTAAGCCTTCTTAAGGGAGTTTTGTGTGCGAGTCTAATAAGTCTATCTACATAAATATTACAGACATGATGCTTTTGGTAATGGTAGTTGTTGATTAAAACACGTTATGTTGTGTTTAGTAGTTGTTGAGTCATGTTTTAGGTTTTGAAGTTTGTTTATTATGTTTACGTTTGTGTTTAATTAGTTTGAACTATTGTAAGCTTTGGCATACTTTATTAAATAAAGTAGTTGATGCTATTAAGAAGATTGTTTCATTTTGATAGCCTAATTTACAGAGCTAAATCTAAGTTGGGATTTTAATTAGCTTTCCTTTTGGAAAGTTTATATGTAGCCAAATCATCTGTAAAGAAACATACAATTGATGTTCATTGGGACAATATATAAGCAATACTAACACAGATATTAGATGCCAATCAAATAATTAGTAAAATGTATTTTAATAGTTAGATTGTGTTAAAGTTATGTTCCTTTAATACAAGTAAACCAAATTTAGAGCATTTGGCTACATATAAACTTTAAGAAAATGAAAAAGATTTAGACACTAGACAAAAATCCCAACTTAGCCTCTCCAACTTAAAATGTAAAATGAAACATTATTCTTAATAGCATCACATCTTAAAGTGAGACAAAAAGCAAACCACACAACTACTTTATTTAATAAAGTATGCCAAAGCTTACAATAGTTCAAACTAATTAAACACAAACATAAACACCGATAACAGGACTCAACAACTACTAAACACAACATAGCGTGTTCTAATTATCAGCTACCATTACCAACAGCACCATGCCTGCAATATTTATGCAGGGAGACTTATTAGACTCGCACACAAAACTCCCTTAAGCCCAAGAAGGATGTTGAGAAGCAAACTAGAAAATGAAAACCCGTTAGATTCACGCACAAACTCCTTTTCTAATGAAGATAGGAAAGGAGATTTGACCTGCGTTTGGGAACTTTTGACGGTGAACAGTAACTTCCTTGACTACTGGAAGTAGCACAGGAAATCCAACCGGCTGAGGACTTTAGATAAAAAACATTATGTTTTGGAGCTCCGAGTGAAGTTTGTAGAACGTATCATCAAAAGAAGCATCTGTTGCTGATGATGAAGCTGAAGAAGGAGACTGCATCTCCATCAACACCTCTTGGAACATTCGTCCCCGATAGGCAACAAGGTCAGCATAGTAAACCGGTGGGACAAGGGACACAGGCTTAGTGCATCGAGCAAATGTGAAGCACAACTGGTATATGAGCTTCTGCAACTGATCAGATGTGAAATTATGCTCATCGTAGAGAACATAGTAGTGTGTCGGCTTGCTTGTTCCAAGATTTCCAGAATGGCTGCAAAGGTAGAAATCATACTCAAATGGGTGAACAATTTTTGTGTCCACAACAGTCCCTGGAGATATGTTGCGACGCACATTCCCTCCTTGATTCTCCAGAAAGAGACGAGTATGGTGTCTCTTTTGAGCCACAACAAGAGTGATTGTTGGCCGATAGTTTTCCTCATAAATTGCCTTTTTCAGATCCTGTAGCTCCTCATTAAGAACCATATCTAATTGGCTCTCACTCACTCCATCTCGGAAAACCACAATTTTCCTTGGCTTGACTTTGTTAAGTCCAGCAAAAGTATTAACCAGCTCCAAGCACATTGCTCCAAAATTCACAATCTTCTCTTTCCGGTGATTCTGGGGGCAAACTCTAGCAGCATATTTAGTAGAAGCAGGCCAATTAATAGATCCTACAACTGCTGCAATTGACGGGCATGTCGCATTCAACGCTCCAGGGTGATTCACATCAGCCCCCACAAACATGACAGGATCTTCGCCTTCAAAACGGGGGAGCCGCTCAATGAGCTCTACGTTACTGCCTCCAAGCTTTGCGTTAATCTTCAAAGCAAGATTTGCAAGATTTTGATCCTTTCCTTCATTGGCAAGTTTTGACAAGCAACACTGAGTCACTACCCCAATTTGGGTCTCGGAGACAAATTTAAGAGACTTATAGCCAGAATGCCTTCGAGCCATCACACAAACAACAATTTGTAGTCTGACCTTAGTTTTTCTACTAGCCATTTCTATTACATGTTGGAGAAGTTCTCTAAGCCTGTTGACATCATTAAATACATGCATACCAGTAGATTGAAATGCAAGAGGCTCCTCCATGCGAATCCCTAGCCTTTCACATCGACCTCTCAGATTCCTAACAAAGTTTTCTGGATTCAGCCTATCGTAGCGTTCTGACGAGGTGAAATCTATTAAAGCCCAACGTTCAGCTGGTCTTCCTTCCACCACAGACTTCTTAGTAAGATCCCATTGACATCTCTCGTCAACTTTAACCACTTCCATGTTACCAGCTGGAGTAGCAAGCTTCAAATCAGGAGGCCCAATGACACGACCAACGACTGATGTCATGTTCTTGTCAACTCCAATTTCAAAATTTTTCACGATATCCCTGCTGCAAGCAAGTGAAATAAATTAGTAACAAGCTTCCTCATCATCACACCCCGAAAGGAAAATGCAAAATGAAGAACAATGATAAACAATTTCTACAGTATTATGAGAAACAAAATGCTTCAAAAGCATTAAAGTGTATACAACGGGGAAAAGAAACAACTGAAGTAAGTATTACATACCCACAAGGTGCATCTTCTGCCCTCACCATTTTGAGGATTGTGTTCATCCTCTCCGCGGGAGGAGGCAGAGAAATCTTCTTCAACAGTAAGGCTGAGTCTTTATCCAATTTCTCCTTTGGATACCTCTGTCCCTCCACCAAGATACAGAACTCCAGCGGTACATAGTTTTTCCTGTTATTCTTTCCCACATCTAAGCAGGGAATATCTTTGTATTTAATATCCTTTCCATATTTCTCCCTGAAATAATTGACTAAGGTAACTTGCCTTGGAGGATCCTTTCCCTCTGGATCTTCAAGGGTAAATGATAGATTCCGAGTGTTTTGATCTGTTAACCCTGCGATAGTGAACTTCTGTTTGGTAACACGGTGAGTTACATTAATCTTCAATCCCTTCAATACAGTTAGCACTTCTTTCTTTAACCTTATGATATCATTTACTCCTCCAAATCCCCAAATATGTTCTTCAAGGAAGTCGATAACCGGCATTCTCTTACGCAATGCCAAAACTGAGTAGTCCAAACACAAGGCTAGTCCCTGGGAGGTGGGCTTTAAACTTTGTTGAAAGCCTTTAAATGCTGCAATGCCAAACCCAAGGTCATCTTCTCTTCTAAATTCCCTAGAGTATGTGCTTCGACCAACAGAGATCCTATGCCTAGATGGATTCTCCTTCATTACCAAATCCATCCCCTGTAGTATATCACGGGGCATAGACATGAGGTTTCCAGCCAAGTAATCCTTGAGCTTAGAAAGTTGAAGCTCGTTTACAAGTTCAATAGTAAACGTATAGATGCGACTTTTTGTGTCTTCCCCATCGGACAACTCCACCTTGAATGACCCAGTAGGCAGTTTAACTGCACTAAAAATGTTCTTTTCTCCATCATAGGCAGTCTTCTGCAAAGGAAATTCCCAAATGCTATCAGAGAACAGCTTCTCTCTGATTGAGTTCAGAACCGATTTTGGGATTGATCTATTTACAGATCGACTCCCTAAAGTAACCTCTTGCTTAACATCCACATTATAGTGCAGTATTGTGCTTTGCGAATTGAATGTCACAGGAAAGTGATTGACAAGAAGCCGGGTTGACCTTACAGCAACCACGCCCCCTCTGTCAGGCCGTTTCATTGGCATTAGCCTGTTCTCTGAACTTGTTGCATTCAATCGGGATGGACTGTCCGAAATTTGCAGTGACTTCATATCTGAAGTAACAGAATCTGTGAAAAACATTATGTCAAAGTTTGAGCTTAAAAGGCTTCATGCAACTCTATAAGGAATAATGTTCTTGGAAAAAGAGCACTTATACAAACTCTTTAAAAAAGAAAAATCAATGCTTGTTGCTATATTTTGGAACAGAGGAGTAAATAACAACACACTGTCATTCTGGGAATGCATATCTATATCTATTGAAATTTTAAACCAAGTATCATGTCATTTGCTAAAATGAGATTACCAAATAAACTAGCACCAAAAAAATTAAAAGATTAATTAAAGTTTTGACAGATTAAGAAAATATCATTTACAAGAAAATTCTAAATTCTACTATGAAAAGTTAAAAACATCAAAAGAATTTTTGACAATCTACTCAAAAATTGTTTTTTTGAAACTTTTTTTCAAAACAAATCTGTTCTTAACTTCAGCTTTGATTCTATTACTATACATCAAAAGACAATCCTAAAGTTTCTTCAATAACTGTTCTCCAGCTTATCTTATTACATCTTACACGTAACAAAATTATAAGAAAAAAGTTCGGTAAAACAAGCTGAGATAAAAAGTGATTATGGCATGAAAATAGGAGCAAACAGTGGGGTAAAAACAAATCAAGAAGAAATTGTGTTGGGAAAACATGGGCAGTTGCGTTATAATTTTTAAATTATACATGAAGTTAATATTATGACCACTGAAATCTGTTTATACAAGTTAATATTATGACCTCTGAAATCTGTTTATACATTGTGTCAAACTATAAAATCATATCCTAAAAAAATAATAATAACTAATTTGATCATCTATATAATTCCGTAATCATATCTATCAAATAATATCTTAAAATATACATCAACATAAATGTAAGCATATATATATATATATATATATATATATATATATATATATATATATATATACAGTCAGCTCGCTGAAAAGAGCAGCAAATTATGAACTAACAGGGCAATAACGACGGCAAATAAATATTTATATATATATATATATATATATATATATATATATATATATATATGTGTTCAGCAATGGAGTAACCGGGATGCAAATAAAATCCAAATATATGATCTAGTGACCCAAGTAGTAATAGATTTATAGTATACCAGGAACAGGATCCGTTCTCTGAGCAGCACCGCCTCCTACGGCAGAAACCCAAGAACCCCTCCCAGCCGGAGGACCACCACTCCAGGCCTCTCTTCCGCCGGTGGCCCCCGCACCTTGACCCATAGAAGACTCTGGCCTCTGGGTCCCACCTTGACCACCCTGAACCCGCCGATATCCCCACGACTGAGCCGGTGGTGGGTTAGTCCCCATCTGGGTCCCACCTTGAACACCCTGAACAGGCCGATCTCCCCACCGCTGCGCCGGTTGTGGGTTGGTCCACATCTGGGTCCCACTCCTACCACCACCACCTCTTCGTCCTCTTCCACCA
This sequence comes from Panax ginseng, assembly GCA_020205605.1. Classification (NCBI taxonomy): domain Eukaryota; kingdom Viridiplantae; phylum Streptophyta; class Magnoliopsida; order Apiales; family Araliaceae; genus Panax; species Panax ginseng. The sequence goes on along the minus strand of CM035131.1, from coordinate 28,824,823 downwards.
TAACCACTACTCTGATACTGACCCTGATTATGTTGCTGGTAATCATTACCACCATCACCAGAACTACCAGCACCACCACCAGTTTGATACTGACCCTGATGGTATTGCTGGTAGTTATTACCACCCCTTCCACCAGAACCACCTCTCCCACCGCTAGAACCACCTCTTCCACCACCAGAACCACCTCTTCCACCGCCACGACCCCTGCCAGCGTCAGTACCGCCACGATTGTAGTTGCTCTTCTCCATTTCTGTGTGTATATTCCCTCTTCTGTCTCACAAAGCAAAATTTACTGATTGAGTTTGTCCGTGGAGTGTTGATGGGTAGCGACTACTAGTGAGTATTTATGGAGGAATTTTGCAGATAATTAATGGACAAAAATAACCTTAATTAATCACTAAGAATTGAACAGTGAAACGGAGCAGAATCTATTGAATTCTAGAAGGATCGATAGAAAGAACCCCAGGGGGAAATTGGGAGGAAAATACGGAGAATGGAATTCGAGGCGGGGGAATGAAAGGGATGTTGTTTAGTTATTTGAGATCATAGCTTCCTTGAAAGTGAGGTGAGGGGAAGGTGGGTGAGAGTTTGTTATACGGATTTTCCTTTGTTTGCTCGTTTTTATATTTTTTTAAAGACATCTATTATAATAATGATAGAATCCAACTTGAATTTAGACGGGAAAATAAAAAAATTTAAAATTTATTTTAATTAATTTGAGCGAAAAAATATAAGAATAATTTAAATTTATTCTAATTTTTATATCGTTAAAACGGAGAGAGAGGGAGAATTTTGTTAGATTGTGCCTTTAAGTATGGACAATTACTCTTTTATAGGTTAGGTAAGTATTATTTATTTTTAAAAATTTTATTTTGGGAAATACAATGTATCTTGTAAAGGTAATTTATAAACATATAATTTATATATTTTATTATTCTTAATTTTATCTTTTAATTAATTTCTTATTTATTTTTAAATTCTTCTCTTCTTTTATTTTAGTTAGTCTATTTATTTTAATGTCTAGTTAATTTCTTTAATTTATGATGAAAATAAAATTAAATAATTATTCATGATAATATTCTCATCTCTTCTATTATTTATGCTTTTATGTTTAATTGATTTTTCTTTCATATTTCGTTATTGAAATACATTCGTTTTATAATTCTTATGCGACTTTTAAATTAATTAAAGAGGTTTTAATAGATTATTGTTAAGATATAAGTTTTCACAATTCATATTTATGTTTGAAGAAGTTTTGATGAGTTATAGTTAATTTTTAAATTTTTATAATCTATGCATAAATTATAAAATTATTAAATTAAATGGAAGGAGATCAATACCATAATTAAATTATAAAAATAGAAGAGATTGAATTATTTATTATATTTATTGTTTATTGGATTCAGACTCTTTGATTTTTTCTCATTATTAGTTTTTATATTCTAATTAGTTTAATTATAGTTCTCATTTTTATTTCTAATTCGCTTCAAATAAATATTAAAGATACATTAAAATTAATCTAGTCTCTATCTTTGACATTGTGCACTTACGAAGAAATTTTATAATACGAAACAAGACTCTTTTTATAATTAAGTATATAATCACTATTATAGTATTTTACTATATGTATTTTATCTAATTTTTTTGGGATAAAATTATTTTGTACTTTTAGTCATGCATACGTGAGGTGAAATCTATTAAAATCCAACGTCACCACCTCTTCCCCACGGCGACTACGGCCAGCGCCACCACCACGTTCTCCCCTCTGAAAAAGCAAAATTTGCTGACTGAGTTTGTTCGTGGAGTTTTGACGTTTTGGGTAGTGAATGGAGGAGGAATTTGAAGAAAATGAATGGACGAAAAGTGAGAAAGGGTATGTGTTTTGTTCTGATCGGGTGTAGCTATTGAAGATATTTTGACGGATCAAATTATTATAAAATTAATTTTATGATAAATTAGTCAATTGATAAATACTACTACTATATATTGACATGTAGATAGAGATCGATTCTTCGATGTTCGATAATAATCTTTGTAATCAATTGACTAAAATTAATTTCATGATAACCGTTCTTTATTTTATTCTGACGTACAAGTAACAATAAGTTTTTTTTTAATTTACACATGTAAAATCAAACATAATTTAAAAATTACATTACTTCAATCTTAATCATTAAACAATAAGTCTTGCTTGAGACAGACTTTATGGGATGAAAAGCGGGCAGTGGATTTATTATTTTTTTTTGCTTGTGACCCCAAAAAATGTATAGTATTTATTCCAACAAATTTTTTTACAAAATATAGTGTTTTAGGTGTAATTTGGATACGCATCCAAAAACAGGATTATATTTTAGGTGTATCCAAATTACACCTAAAACACTATATTTTATAAAAATTCCTGTTGAAATAAATACTATACATTTTTGGGGGTCACAAGCAAAAAAATAAAATAAAAATTCCACATGTCCAATAAACTGGTCCAATTGATCGGTCTGTGTAGAAGCACCCATCATTAAAATATGACGCCATCGGCGTGACGATAGGTATAATATAAGAATAAGTCTAGTCGGACAGGGAATTGGGACCGGATTATTGGACCGGTTAAATTTTTTTTTTTATTTTTTTATTGTGACTCTCAAAAAATATATAATATTTATTCCAACATGAATTTTTACAAAATATAGTGTTTTAGGTGTAATTTGGATACATATACAAATAGTTTGTATATGTATAATCCTGTATTTGTATATATATCCAAATTATACCTAAAACACTATATTTTATAAAAATTTCTGTTAAAATAAATACTATATATTTTTTGAAAATCAAAATAAATAAATAAATAAAAATTTAACCGATCCAATAATCCAGTCCTAATTTCCTGTCCGCCTAGCATCACTGATAATATAATGAAGTAAGTACCTTGGCATCTTCGTTTTTCAATATTGGGCCCCTAATCTTTTGAATTTCTCATATTTTAAAATGTTTTTCTCTATTGACTTCAGCAGATAGCTTGACTTGATAGAATACTACTACATTATTCTCTTTTTCCTGAAGTTACCGTGGATTTGATTATTCATACTTTAAGTAATATTTATTTTGTCTCAAATTAATTGCTCAGTTTTGATTTTTTTAAAATCAAATTGACTATTTTTAAAATTAATAATTAAGCATATATAAATATATTTCTAAAATTATAAAAATTGGGGTTAATAATAAATTGTATATACTTTCTTTTGGTTATAATCTCTTCACTTATATTTTAGCAAAAATAATAAAAAGATTAGTTTTAAAAATGGTCAATTTAACTTTAAAAAGTCCAAACTGAGCAATTAATTTGGGACGGAGGGAGTAAATAATTTATTACCTATTATATTACTATATTATTGTATAATAACTCAAAAGATAAGTTATTATTTTCAATAATATAGATAGTGTATGCTATATAAGAATTCATAGTAAATATATACTATAGATCATTACATTTATAAGATATATTATTTCTAAAATTAAATAAATCACATCAAATTTAAATTTAAAAATATCTCATTGTTTGTTGACATTGAAGAGTCACGACAACTTGATCGGGTTAATTAATTTTTTGGTCACTGTATTAGAACTCAATTTTCATTGTGGTTACCAAATTTTTTTTTATATTTATATTACTAAATTGAAAAAATATTTCAAATAAGTGATTTATAATTTTTCATTCAGAAAATAGACGATAGTGCTGATTTGGCCAACATTGGACAAGTGGCATGTGAGTCATTAAATAAATGACTTGCTCTCAGATTAAAATAAATAAAAAAATGCTGATGTGGATTAAAAAATAAATAAAACATATTCTCTGCTCTCATCCAGCAGAACCTCCATTCCCATTAAGCCTTGACGTTATTTACCATTAACGGGCGGACCAAACGAGGCGGGGTGGGGCGATTGCCCCGATGGCAAATGTGGCGCCCCAAAAATAGGTATACATCACCCATTCTCGAGTTGTCAATACATGGTACGTAAATAACTACAACTTTATTATTACAACAAGAAAAGCGTGAGTTTGAATACAAATATTATCTTCAGACAATATCTATACTCAAATAAATCCTCGTCGCATTTATTGATACATTATTTTATAAAAATAGTGAGGACTACTAAACAACTCTCTCTAGAACCTTCATTCCATACCCCACTTGTACTACTTCATATATTCTCGCCTCCGAGAAGAAAAATGGAACAAAAGGAAAATGGTGAGCTCAACTAGCCCGATAAAAAGAATATTATGACTAAGATAATATACAATAAATTATCATTAGTCTTCAACAGGAAAAAAAATCTAATAGAATACAATAGACAACAAGTTTTAAATCAATATTCGCAATGAAATAATAATTCATTAGAAGAGTTAAGTAGAGAATGCAAACTACTATCTTCTATGTATGAATTTAAAAGTTCATCGCTCTATCTTTCATCCTCCGTAACATCAATCAATATATATCTAGAATCAAATATTCATCTTTGCACTACTGTGCCAAAGATATTCATCATTAATCATGTTCATCTAAACATCATTTCATCTTTTTACTACGGGCCAAAGATATTCATCGAAATCATTCATCTTTGCACTACAGGGCCAAAGATATTCAATAATATCATCATTTAAGATTGAGGATGATGAAAAATATTTTAAAGCGAATCGAATCCAAAGAAACAAAATGACAAGGATTAAGGATTAAGGATTAGTACTTTGTTTTATCCATGTCCAAAAATACCTCAAAAATAATCATAGTTGTGTAAAATTCAAGAATGATCAAAACATGGATACAATCAAAGCTAGTATCCACAATAGATATTTTGGACGAAAAGGAAAATTTTCATTTTTGATGAATAGTCTTCGTATTAAGTGAATAGTATCAGATACGTGAATAAAGTCTTGATATCGTGAATAAGAACTCGATACACCAAAAGTTCCAAATTTGATAAAAACTTGGATCAATATTTCAAAGATAATGATATTGAAGAAATAATATCATTACGAAAAAAATAATATCCTTACCTCGAAAGATCAAGACTTCTAACCGAAACACCTAGATATAGGCTATGACTTGAACTTGCAATCGTATAGCAATACTCAAAATACTCACAAGAATACGCTCGATAATATAGAGAGAAAAATTTCAATTTACGGTGTGATTTTCAATTCTAACCTAAGCACCTATTTATAGGAAAATGCTTAGAACACCAAAGCGTAAAATTTAATAAAATATTAATTTATATAATTTTTATTCCAACGCATACGCTTATTTTGCTTCAAAACCTCAAATTACCAAACACCCACCTCACAAGACTTGCACAAAAAACGTTTTTGTTATTTAAATTATTTTAAACTTCTAAAAATCAATTATTTCGGAGCTTCAGAACTTCAATAATTCATAATAAATAGCTCTTTTGTCAGAAAAATCGAATCTCGTGAGTTTTTATAGGAAATTCAATTCTCTACAACTTTGCAGAAGAAAATTTTTCCAAATTCCAAACAGAAATTGACCGAAATCCACAAACGGGCGATTTTACAAGCTATAATCAAATTTCAGTCAAGAAATGGGGTCCACCAACACATAAAATATGCTTTAAATATTTTTGGTAACAAAAATACTCCTCCTCCACATATACTCATATATCCCACATTTATCATAAAAATATCATCATTATTATATTATTAAAATATAATAATATATTTAAATGAATTATTTTATCAGAAAAAGATAAAATTTCAATTTTCAATAATTGTCACATTAAAAATTTTCTCCATCTATATCCACATAAAATCAATATTTTCCTCATCATATGAATCAATAATTAATTATTCACAAATAATATTACAGAATCACAATATTGACAACCAGGCAGTTCCCAGGAAAGTGGGGGCTTTCCAATAAGAGTTTTTCCTTACTGACGTGCAATTAGGTGACCAAACCTCTCCTTAGACAGAACTTTCTAGACATTGCCAATAATATTATCTAATAATATTATTCAGATAATATGAATTATTGCTTCGATAATGAAAAATCTACCGTAAATGACAATTATTGAAACAACAACATAAAATATCAACGCAAAGAATTATTAAATCAATAAAATAAAATACTGAACAGTAATTACTGTAACCATTATTGAGTAGTGCCTTCTTACATAAGAATCAATAATTGGTGCAATACCGTGTGCTACTGTGTTTTATCCATCGAGTATTTTAACAGTATTAACGGTAACAACTACGCCGTTATTTTTAAACAACTTATATTTGTCATTTTCTTCATCCAATCGCTTTCCATTATGGGGCCCACACATGGTACCTTGGCCAGTCGTTTGTGTATTCCCAACATATGATGAATATTCCACAAATATTTTATAACCACCTGCTTATTTAAAATATTTGCGTATTTTACCCATAACTATCCATATTAATCATATCAACCCTTACTATTTCAAAATAATAATTAGAGGAAATTAAATTTTATTTATTAATTATTTGGGGTCTTACAAGCCGTCTGCCGGAGAAATCACAGTTGAAGTTGTTGCGGTCGTTGGTCTGGTAGAAAGTGTTCATGATGTATTGAGCATGAGCCCTCACGGTGTTAGGCTCAAGCGAGCACCACCACTTGAATGGGCTGCAATCGGCTCCTCTTTTTTAATAGTCGATGTTAGCTTGTAGTCTTTGCATCATTTCGCCTCTGGTTTTGGCACACACCACTTTTGCCTCAGCTCTGCAAGACTACTGGTTTGTGGGTTAGGCTTTGACTACGGTTGGGGCTGGGGTTGGGGTTGGGGCTGCAAGGCAAATCAAGTTAATCATTTACTTCAGTGCTCAAATAAAAAAATGAAAAAAAGAAATACAGCCAGCTAGATCAATTGATAGAAAAAATATTCCGTGCCAATTATTTTGTGAGTAGAGTGTTGTTATATATGACGAATCTGATTATGAATATATGACATAGAATAGTATAAAGAAGGAAACACATATTTCTATTTTATCGCTTATAATTCCAAATTAGTTGCAATCCGCATTTCGAGTTCTTTGAGAAAACATCTTTCGTACACTGTATGAACTTATATTTTCACATGTATTTTTGATATTTTTATATTGTCGTCTCTCACATGAGCATAGTGGATCCCACCTTCATATAAGACCGAACCATGTAAAAATATTAAAAACATCGCTCTGTCGTTCTGGCAAATCATGCCGCCACCAAACCATCGTCAATCGGCAAATCGCCGCTTGGTGTAAAAATTTTGACCCCCCCTACAAAAAGGTTCTGGTTCCGCCACTGTTGTCGACCATTACCTTCACTCTTCGCTATCCTGCACAGCTCTGGGATGTTGTCCAAGTTCAGCGTTATCAACAAAATTAGCATTCTGTTTGGGAGAGCAAATCCTCTGTCCCCAATTTTTCTGTCCCTCTTCTGTCCCCCTACTTAAATTTTGACACATGTCTTTTTATTTATTTTTAGAATTAATTAGTGTTAAGTAAGAGACTAGGTGTCAAAATTTAAGTGGAGGGACACAAAGGGACAGGGAAATTGGGGACAGATGATCCGCTCTCTTTGTTTGGGGAGTGTTAGGCCATAATATTTTGGGCTTATTGAGCTATCTTTATTTTGGGCTTTTTTTATATTGGGTCGAACCATTGGGCATGACCATTATGTAAAGGGTTCTTTACAATAATATACAACATTTAGTAAATAATTATACTATTAGTGCATTCACAAAATAATTATAAAAATAATAAACTTTCCCATATTTATTTACAATATTAGTGCAATTAGGATTCTTTAATTTAAAAAAATTAGTATAGGATTCAATTCAAAATAATAAAGAAACCTAGAATCAAGGAGAAATAACTGCCATAATTAATAATTCAAATTCAAATATCTTGGATCTAACAACAAAAATAAATTCAATTCAAAAAAAATAATTCAAATATTCAAAGTTTGGCAACGTCATCTTCCTCCTCCCCCTTCGCCGGTCATCTTCTTCCTCCCCTTCGCCTGTGAGACCTAATTTCATGTCCAAAAGAAAATAAGAACACTGCATAGGAAAAAGAGAGATAAGAGAGTGATGTGTAATGTAATGTTGATAATCAAACCTTCTTAAAAAAGGTAACCAAACTTTTATACAAAGGTAACTAAACATTTATACCAAGGTAACCAATTTACCTCCACACCTGCAGTATGAATTGGTTACCTTAGTCTGAAAGTTTGGCAACCAATTGCATGAAAGTTTGACTACCAACTGCATCACATTTAAAATAAATTGGTAACCTAATAACACTGAATTAGTTACCTTGGTATGAATATTTGGCTTTCAACTGCACTTTAAAACAACTGCAGGTGTGGATGTACAACACGTCCACTCCGTCAGCGCTCACTCTACAGGTATGGTTTGTTTTGCGACCAATACGTCCACTCCGCCAACGCCATCTGTGAAACCCCGAATTTTATGAAATGAAAGTATTCAATTTTCTTATAATTATTCTATTTAGTAAATGGTTAAATTGATAAAAGGTTAAAGTTAAGGGTGATATGTGAATTTTTTTCAAAGTACGCAAGTTGTTATATAATATTCGATTGGTCGAGGAATATTCTTTTTAACAGGAAATATTCGTACGACGACACAATCATTGGTGGACCCCACAACGGATGTATTGTCGTAGTAAGAAAGTGACAGAATTATCTTTTTATAACGGCGAAAGTGTTACCGTTAAAACTGTTGAACTACCCTAGTAAAAAAAATACGATGAATACTGCGTGATTGATTGCATAGTAGCACGATATTGATTATTGATGCTTACGTGAAAATTCAATCGCTTATACTCAATTATTGCTACGATAATTTGCGCATCATATCTCTCATATTATTGATTCAATTATTGTCACAAGATCATCTCGCATAATATGTTATATTATTAAATCAATAATTGAGACGACAAAAGTTATTCATATTATTATTTGCAATATTGACAATGTCTAAAAGTTCATCGAGGAGAAATTTGGTCACCTAATCATACGGCGCCCAATAAGGAGAAATCCTTATCGAAAAGCCCTTCTTTCTTTCAGGAACGACACGGTTGTTAAATATTGTGAATTATAATATTAATGATGAATAAGTTCGTATTGATTAAATATGAAATTGATAGTTCCATTGTGTTGGAATTATTAGTGTTAGTGAAAATCAACATTTATTTCGATAATAATTGATGTCTGGAGGTTATATTGATCAATTGGGTAATTAAACGGATAAATGAGTAATTAATTGCTATTGATTCACATGATTATAACTATTTGTTCACATGTGTATACTATTGATTCACATTCATTTACTATTAGGGGAGTTGGTGCAAGAATGATAATACTTGCATAACTAAGTTAAAAATAAAGGTATAGTTGAAGGTACTATATTATAATTAATTTTTTCACATGTTTAGAACTATTGAGTCACATGATTTACTATTGATTCATATGATTTACTATTAGGGAAGGTGGTGCAAGTTTGATAATACTTGCATGACTAAATTAAAAATTAAGGAAAAGATGAAGGTATTATACCTTATATTTTGAGCCCCAAAATGTGCAATTATCGAAACTATATTTTTCTATAAATAGAAGCTCATTCCTTCATTATTTTTCACCAATTCACTAAAGCTATGGAGCAATTATTATAGAGAGAAATTATAGAGAGAAAGAAGAAAAGAAGTTTGCTACCTCACTATTCCAGTATCCAGTTTTCTTCTAAGGTAAGGGATATCATTATTGTGTAAGAGGTATTATTCTTTTGTATTCATGAAGAGAGTTATTTTCTTTCAATACTCGTAAGGGTTGTTATTCCATTCTTTATTATTATATTGGAATAACCTGTCTATGCGAACTACCGCATACATGGTGAAATTCTTCCGTTATTCCATTCTTTATTATTTTGTTAGAATATCCTGTCTGTGCGGATTACGCATGACCTGGTTCCATTCTTTATTATTTTGTTGGAATATCACATGCATGCGGATTACGCGGACCTAGTTCCATTCTTTATTATTCATTGGAATATCCCGTCATGCATGCGATTACACATGACCGGTTCTATTATTTATTATTCATTGGAATAACTCATGCATGCGCCTATCATCGCATGTCTAGTGAATTCTTTTGTTATTCCATTCTTTATTATTACTCGTTAGAATAATCATGCATATGTGGACTCTCGTGATGCATGGTGAATGATCCTGCGTATTCATTCTTTATTAAATTGTGGAAATGATCTGTCTACGTGGATTACCGCATAGCGGGTGACATTCCATTTGCAGTTTTGTATATTCTATTATACTCGTATGAGATATCATTTCTTTTGTACTCGTCATGGAATATCATTTTTTTTGTATTTTTTTACGAGTTACTATTTCTGGGTTACTATTCACCCGGTTACTATTCACTCTAGTATTATTCACTCGGGTATTCGGGACACTTTTCGTGTCAGAGTACTATTCACGGGTTACTATTCTCCTAAATTACTATTCACCCGGATATTATTCACTCGGGTATTTGGGGTACTTTTCATGTTGGGATACTATTCACGAGGTACTATTTTTGAAGTACTATTCATAGGGTACTATTACGGGGTACTATTTACCCGAAAAATACATTTCTTTTCTGTCCAAATTATTTTTGGTACATGAATATTATTCTTGAATTTTACTCCACAAAGCAGTATCATGTTGACAATTTGGATATTTTTTTAAACACTGGATAAATTTAAAGTCTTTAATATTTATCCTTGATTTCGTTTGATTAATGCTTATATCATTGTCATCATCATCATGCTTATATTATGATGAAAGTCATCTTTGGATTACGTGCAAAGATGGACTGTTGATTATTGGTTTTACAGTTGTATATCTTTGGCTTACGTGTAAAGATGAACTATTGATTGATGAGTTTCTTTGGCTTATGTGCATGTAGCGAACCGCTTATTGGTATGATTATGACCGGGGATCATTCAAAGATAATCATGACCCGTAATGTTATAGATGATGTGGTAAAAGTCCTCATTGGCCCGTAGTGCATTGATGGACAGTTATTGGTATGATTATAACCAGGGATTATTCGGTATAATCATGACCATTGATGATTACATGAATATCCTTGGTCGTAATGCAGGGATGATTCGATGATGTGGATTATTTCTTAAAATTTGAGTCTCAAATGATAAAATATTGATTATACACTTTTAATTCGTAAAAGATAGTAGATATCATTGTGACGCCCCCAAAATAGGTATACATCACCCATTCTGAGTTGTCAATACATGGTACAGAAATAACTACAACTTTATTATTACAACAAGAAAAAGCGTGAGTTTGAATACAAATATTATCTTCTGACAATATCTATACTCAAATAAATCCTCATCGCATTTATTGATATATTATTTTACAAAAATGGTGAGGACTACTAAACAACTCTCTCTAGAACCTTCATTCCATACCCAGACTACATACTCGCTATATTCTCGCCTCCTGAGAAGAAAAATGGAACAAAAAGGAAAATGGTGAGCTCAACTAGCCCAGTAAAGAATATTATGACTAAGATAATATACAATAAATTATCATTAGTCTTCAACAGGGAAAAAAAATCTAATAGAATACAATAGACAACAAGTTTTAAATCAATATTCGCAGCAGAAATAATAATTCATTAGAAGAGTTAAGTAGAGAATGCAAACTACTATCTTCTATGTATGAATTTAAAAGTTCATCGCCAATCTTTCATCCCTGTAACATCAATCAATATATATCTGGAATCAAATATTCATCTTTGCACTAAAGGCCAAAGATATTCATCAGTTAGTCATGTTCATCTAAACACCTGTTCATCTTTGCACTACGGGCCAAAGATATTCATCAGAAATCATTCATCTTTGCACTACAAAAGCAAAGATATTCAATAATATCATCATTTAAGACCGAGGATGATGAAAAATATTTTTAAAAAAACGAATCCGATGAAACAAAATGACAAGGATTAAGGATTAAGGATTCGTACTTTGTTTTATCCATGTCCAAAAATACCTCAAAAATAATCATAGTGGTGTAAAATTCAAGAATGATCAAAACATGGATACAATCAAAGCTAGTATCCACAATAGATATTTTGGACGAAAATGAAAATTTTTTTTTTTGATGAATAGTCTTATTTCATGAATAGTACATCAGATACGTGAATAGTCTGTGATACGTGAATAAGAACTCCAACACCAAAAGTTTCAAATTTGATAAAAACTTCAGATCAATATTTCAGCATAATGATATTGAAGAAATAATATCATTACGAAAAAAAATAATATCCCTTACCTCGAAAGATCAGTACTTCTAACTGAAACACCGGATATAGGCTATGACTTGAACTTGCAATCAGATATAGCAATACTCAAAATACTCACAAGAATACGCTCGATAATATAGAGAGAAAATTTCGATTTACGATGTGATTTTCAATTCTAACCTAAGCACCCTAGTTATAGGAAAATGCTTAGAACACCAAAGCGTAAAATTTAATAAAATATTAATATATATAGTTTTTATTCCAACGCACACTTATTTTTTTTCAAAACCTCAAACACCAAAACAGACCCACCTCACAAGACTTGCACAAAAAAACGTTTTTGTTATTTAAATTATTTTAAACTTCCAAAATCAATTATTTGAGCTTGAACTTCAATAATTCATAATAAATAGCCCTTTTGTCGAAAAATTGAATCTTGCGGCGTTTTATAGGAAATTCAATTCTCTACAACTTTGCAGAAGAAAGTTTTTCCAAATTCCAAACAAAAATTGACCTAAATCCCCAAACGGGCGATTTTACAAGCTATAATCAAATTTCAGTCAAGAAATGGGGTCCACCGACACATAAAACATGCTTTAAATATTTTTGGACAAAAATACTCCTCCTCCACATATACTCATATATCCCACATTTATCGCAAAAATATCATCCTTATATTTACGTATACGACACTATTCACGAATACGGCACTATTCATCGAAAAATAAAAATTGGGGTTTTCATGGGAGAGGCTGACTCCATGCCATACTTTCAGGAGTAGTTGATTGGTTGTTATTGAGATCGTGATTGGTGCTACTCAGTTGCTATTAATCACTTGTTCGAAAGAACTGAGTAGCTGAGCAAGCTTTCTCTTTTTCTCAGATCGTAGAGTTGAACGTTGAGTGTTCTTGTGCGTTTTTGTTCAATGCTTGCTTGCTTTTTCTCATCTATTTGTGTTCTGTATATATGTGATCTTTTTAAATCTATCCGTTGAAGTCATCTGATGAGGCATTAAATGCGTTTGACATTTCTGAGCTTTGATGGAGACTTTTCTGCACATCTTCTGAATAACAATCGCCCAATCGACACGTGATAGATTGCTTTCTCACCTAACACCTGAAAAGGTGTTTTCCTCTGCCCAATGGTCATTTTCTTAGCTTCTTGAATACGTTCCTTTTGATCAATACTAAGGATATCTTTTGTACCGTTGGGACTGGTGAGTGCTTCAACGTTCAAAACTCATTCCACATTTGTTGGAATTTGTTTCCAAACAAAAGATAGGGCTCGATGCTTCTGACACAAGACAGATGATACTCTACGATGCATATCGTGGTGTCTTGTCATATTTGCTTAATCTGGATAGAACACTACGATTTCTTTCAAGGGTTTTCATGCTACGATCTTTCCATACTACGATCTTTGCTTGCTCGTCTTACAGACTCTACATTTTCGAGAGCACACTACGATCTCTGAGTTATCTTCGGCAAACGTCTGGACCACTCTACGATTACTGGAGAGGCCCTTCGAGGCAGATACACTACGATTTTCTAAGCTCTACGATCCTCAGATTGGCTATGCATTACATTGATCACCGATAGACTACGATTCTCTTCAAGGCCTATCTATTTCTTTCTAGTCATAAATCAACCTAACATTTTTAATCTCTTTATCTATACAAGTGAACATTAAAGACTAAGATCAACCTAACAGTTTTGATCTATCACTAAGTCCTTGTACATATATTCCTTGAAGGACTTTACATATAATCATGAGCATTTACTTTAAAACATCAAATCAAAATATGCATTCTTCCAACAATCTCCCCCTATTTGATGTTGACATAACCAAGGAGATTTGTTGTCATGATTATTAAATTTTATATATACAGTTGCAGTAAAGTAAACATGACTTAGTATTTCAGTGAGCAACTAAAATTTCTAGAGAATAAGCATGAATTTATTGATGTATGAAGACAGATATTACATTTAAGTTTGATTACATCAATACGACTTAAAATTCAACTTATCTCTATTTCTTCGGCCTTTTGCTTCTTGGAGGATTTGCATATTCCTCAGCTCTCCTTTTTCTCTTTAGCTTCATCCCTTCTGGCTAAATCTTCCAAATTCACTTGGCTTAGTCTAGGATTGTGATCATGCTTATTCATGAATGCAAGATCTCCAATTGGCATTCTAAGGCCTGTTGTTGTTACCTCATGAGAGCTGGTAGTTGGCCCTACACTCTTTAATGGTTGAGCCATTAAAACTTCCTGCTGATTTGCTCGCTGGGTTTGATGGCTAGATCATGGAGTCTGCTGGTGGATTTGCCTTGCAGGAGGATTCCTCGAGGATTGAGTTTGGAATTGACCTCTGCCCTTGCCTCCCTGATCTCCTTTCCCATTATTCTCCCCCTTTATGTCAGCATCAAGGGTTCGAATGTCTTCAGAGAGGCGAGTGACTCCTTGGACAAGCTCATTGAGTTGACTCTTAGTTTGAGCAATGTCCTCGCGATTTTCTCGGATCAAAGAATCAGAACGAGTTTCACGTCGTTGAAGGATGTTTAGGACAGTTTCATTTTGTTGTATTTGACCCATGAAGAAGTCTTGAAATTCCTCAACTGCAGTTTGGAGACTTGTGATACTCTTTATCATTAGTTCGTTCTGAGATTCTTGAGTCTTTTGTAAGATCCAGACAACATCCCTATGTCTTTTAGCTGCGAGAAAGTGGATGTCATCCCTGTCTTTTATGCTTTGAAGTATTTCTTTGATGATTTCTTTAAGCGTTTTAGAGAGCTCAAAGCTTAGGGAGCTTGGGAGATTATTTATAGCATTGATCATTGATGTTAATCAAAGCTGAATAAGTGCAGTGTGATCTTCAAGACTCTCATCGACTTCCTTGATCACTTTCGTAGACATTACTGACAAATCAGCGTTTGTGGACAATTCTGAAAGAATTTCATTCAGTTGGGGAATTTGTGAAGGAGGTGGTGTGCTGTTGAATTGATCTTGCAATGAATAAAGAGCAAGATCAAGATTTAAGTATTCATTTCTGGATGAGGAGGGAATATCTGATGGAGGGGCCTGGGTTTTGATGTTTAAGTTTGGTGGCTCTACGATTTGAGGTTGAGACTCTACAATAGGGCTAGAGTCAGTGATCGTGGAGATGGTGGGATGTGGGAGCATTATGAAGTCGATCTTATTTGGTTCCTCAGTTACAGAATTTCGGGATTCTACAACTGGAAATTGGTTTAGTGGATGAAGAATTACTTCCAACCATCGTGGGAATTCATAAAACTGATTAAATGAGGATGATGACAAGTGATTAACTCTGAAGAGGGTTGGGATACACAGTACCACGGGTTTATTCTTTGAGGTAGAGTTGTTTGTGAGTAACTTCTTGGCAAAGTTAAATCTTCCTGGGAATCCATTAGCTAGCACTGGGATGGTCGGATACTCTTTGAAGCTCCAAAACATGTGACTCCAAGAGTTTAGAATTTGAGCTTGATGGAAAGGCATTATAGGTAGATATGCAAACAGTTGCTCATAGTTGGCTCTTCTATACCCATCAATGCCCACAGCTATAATCTCGACCTCGTCCCCTTCATCCTTTTCTCTGCTTTTATTGGAGGATTCCATTATCTCAATGGCCTCATAATGTTCTTGCACTGGTTCCTCTTCATTTCTTGCAGGGACCTCTTTTTCTGTCATAGAGATGTCACGAGCCTCCCCCTCAACTTGATCATCTTCTTATACTATCAATAGCTCCCCCTCAACAAGAGCACTTTCTAGGATGGGAGCTTCAGACATCTCCCCCTCAGCAGGTGTATTCTCTATCAGATCTTCAGGTGTCCCCCCCTCAGTTTGAGCTTTGACTTTTTGGCTTTCATTTGCTGGTTATTTTTCAGCTACCAATTCTTTGTCTTCCCTCTTTAGTACCTCTTCATTGACAAGAATATATTTCTTGACCAGTTTTCTTCTTGGTTTTCTAGGCTGAGCCACAGCCTCAGGACTTTCTTGAACTTCAGTTTTGTCCTGCTGACTAGCCAGAATTTTTGATTCAGCTACTTCCTTGCTTGATATATTTGGTCTGGTCTCTACGATTAGTAGAGACTCTACGATCGAAGAGATGGATGGCATTTTGGACTTGTGGCTGATTTTATTCTTCTTCAACAGCTGAGATATGGTAGCTCTATCTTCTTCTGCCTCAGCTTGCTGTTGCTTCCTTCTTAGGATCCTTAGAGTCTCAATGTTCGAGGACTCTACGGGCTTATTGGTAGTGGATCCTTGAGGCTCTTCTGTAGTTCTGGCTTTCAGCTTTCTTTTGCCCTTGCTTTTTCTGATCAAAGCAGTGGGTTCTTCCTTGTTAGCTTCTTCTTCTTCTTCTTCTTCTTCGGTTCGATAACCCACATATTTCTTAGCACTCGATTCCTTTATTTCACCAGCTTATTCCATTGGATTCGATTCGCATATCATTCGCACATTTTCAGCTGAATTCCTTTTCCAGTTCTCGAATAGTTGCTGAGTCATTCGACGGTTTGGATTAATGGCTTCTCCTTCATCGTCCTCAATTAAGTCACCCAGAGCAGCCTGTAAGATGATGATTATAAATCGCCCGTAGAGCATCTTTTGAGAGCTCTTTGTCTTCTTTGAGCTGATTAACCACTTCCCAATCCATTCAAGCAATAGAGCCCCATAGTTAAGTTGTATTTCATAACATATGGCAGTCATGAGCTTGAGTTTCACCTCATTTACAGAGTGATGACTAGAGCTCTTGCAACATATACATTTTCCAACAATATCAGCTAAAAATTCATACCTCTGTGGAAACTCCTTCTTCTTGCATCCTTTGACAGAGGGTGATTTCTTGTGATGCATCTTTTTGAGTCCATTATGGAAGTCTATGCCATCTGTGGACGAATACCCTTCAGGTTTGAGACCTAGGGCTAGATTGATTGTAAGACCCCAACTTATTATAAATAAAATAGAATTTTTTCTATTCATTATTCTAAATTAATAAGGTGTTAATTTGATATAATGCTTTGGTTAAGGGTGAAATGTGCAAATTTTACAAAATAAGCAAGTGGTTATAAAATATTCATTTTTGTCGGGGAATATTTTTTTGGTCGTGGAATATTCGTACGACGGCGCAGGGCTCATAACAGAATAACTGTCGGACGAAGAAAATGACAAAGTATGAGTTTTTATAAATAATGGCGTAATTATTATCGTTAACACTATTGGAATACCTGGTGGTTAAAATAAAGTAATACACGTGGTGGCACAGTAGCACACGGTATTGCACAGTATTGTTGAATTATTGATTCGATTGCGTAAGAAGGCACTACTCAATAATTGTTACGAGAGTTATTCTTGCTCAATATTTTATTTTATTGATTCAATAATTGTTTGCGTTGATATTTTATATTATTGTTGTTTCAATAATTGTCCTTTGATAAATATTTTTCATTATCGGATCAATAATTCATATTATTTGAATAATATTATTAGATAACATTATTGGCAATGTCTAGAAAGTTTTATCTAAGGAGAGGTTTAGTCACCTAATTGCGCGCCAGTAACGAGAAATCCTTATTGAAAAGCCCCCTCTTTCCTAGAAAATGCCTGGTTGTCATAATTATAATTCTGTAATATTATTTGTGAATAATTAATTATTGATTTATATAATAAAGAAATATTTATTTGATGTGGATATAAATGATGGATTTATTTATTTTATGTGGTTATAAATGAAGGAATTAATACTGAGGTGTTTTATTAGTATTTTATCGGATTGGAGGTATTTAAAATCATCCGTTTGTGGATTTCGGATATATTCGGTTTGGAATTCAGAAAAACTTTCTTCTGCAAAGTTGTAGAGAATTCGATTTCGTGTGGAATGGACATAAAATTCATATTTTTTTGATAAACAGACTATTTTCTATGAATTACTGAAGTTTCAAAAAATAAAATAATTTTTATTAAATTATGGGTGGGACCCACTTTTTTGGTTGGTGTTGAATGCACACGAAATCAAATGAAAATTTTCGTAATTGGTGGCTAGCTTGCTTGCGTAGAAGAAAGAATAAGAAATAATAATATTCTATTATTTTAGTCTCCTTTGGCGTTCTAACATTTTCTTATAAATAGGCGCTTAGGTTAGAATTGAAAATCTCACCAGAAACAAGTTTTCTTTCTCTCTAGATTATCGATCATATTTTTATGAGTATTTTAATACTTTGAGAGTTGCTATTCCGTGCAAGTTTCTGTCGGCTTTATACCCGAAATTCAGTTAGAAGTACGGTTATTTTGAGGTAAGGGATGTTATTTTCTTTCGAAATGATATTAATTTCTTCAATATCATTATACCGAAATATTGGTTTGAACTTTTTAATCAAATTTAGAACCTTTTGTATCGAGGTTACTATTTACGATACTACCTTTATTCACGTGATATTTACACTATTCAATAGAAAAATAAAAATTTTCGTTTTTGTCCAAGATGTCTATTTTGGCTACCATCTTTGATTTTATCCATGTTTTGATCGTTATTTTTGAATTCTGCTTCACAATTGGTTATTATGAAGTATTATTGATCTTGGATAAACTGTTATACGAATCCCTAATATTTGTCCTTCTGTCTCATTTGGATTCGTTTTTCTTTAAAATATTTTTCATCATCCTCGGTCTTAAATGATGATATTATCGAAAATTTTTGGCTGTGAAGCAAAGATGAATGATTAATCGATGAATATCTTTGTCCAGTAGTGCAAAGATGAAGCGGTGTTGAGATGAACATGACCAATTGGTGATATAAATGAATATCTTTGGCTGTCTTCGCAAAGATGAATATTTGATTAAAGATGTATATTGATTGTTGTTACATGGATAAAATATTGATGATGGACTTTTAAATCTTAGAAGATAGTAGAATTCATTCTCTACATGACTCTTCTAATGGATTGCTGTTTCCACTGCAGTTGTTGATCTAAAACTTGTTGTCTATTATATTCTATCAGATTTTTCCCTGTTAAAGACTAATGATAATTTGTTGTATATTATCTTAGTCATAATATTCTTTACTGGACTAGTTGAGCTCACCCTTTTCCTTTTTGTTCCATTTTTCTTCTCAGGAGGTGAGAACATAGCAGAATCGAGTCGGGGTATGGAGTGATGGTTCTAGAAAGATGTTTTAGTAGTCCTCACTATTTCTGTAAAATAATGTATAAATAATTGTAATGAGGACATATTTGAGTGTTGATAATGTCTAGAAGACAATATTTGTATTTAAACTCACAGTATGTGTTGTCGTATTTTGCACGACAATTGTATTATTGAAGTTGTAGTTTGCTTTCTGTACCATGTATTTGACGACTCAGAATGGGTGTTGTATACCTATTTTGGGGGTGTCACATTGATGTCATCAGCCTTTAGTTTGATTTCTACGTTCCTGACTTTCGTAGTGATAGTGTTGTTTTCAAATACACCATTATTATAGAATTCTTTTACCAGCTTCGGTTAGATCAATGTGTCTGTACCCAAAGCTTCTTCGAGACCCGCCTTCTTCAGTAGCGACAGAGTCTTGTGAAATTTGGGTTCAGCTATTTTGAACTCGTCAAAGCAAAGTCTGTAGCCAGAAATGACGTTGGAAGTCGCCATTAATTTTCTTGCTGGAAGTGTGACTGACTGAGCTTTCTTCTGGTTTAAGGTTTCTGCTTAAGAGAGGAAGAGAGAGATGATCTTTTAAACTCCAGATTTCAGAATGACGATTTTAATTTGTACTTGTAACTTCCCTCTCTCTATTTTGCTTAGTGGGACAGGTGTCAAGTTTTGCTTGGCTCTACGAATTCTGACTTAAGAGGATTATACTGATTTGCCCCTTAACTTCTTCTGAGATAATATACTCTTCGGGAGGACTACGATCGTTGAGATGGTCCTTGGAGTCGTTGAGTTTGTTCGGCAGTTTTCATGTCTGAGCTGCAATCGTTGAGTCTGACCTGTGATCGTCGAGTTTAAATATCAATCGTCGAGTCTGACTGAGTCCTTGTGATGAATCTTTTGACTTAGCATTCTTCTTAGTTTAAGATAGCTCAGGAAGGGCCAACCTCATTGAATGAATCAAGGGTTAGGTTTTTCCCTGAGAGCGATTACTTTGTTTTGTGCTTGATCATCATATGGTGCTCCTTGGGTTTTGTTGATGAAGCTATGCTATCGTTGAGTCTGTACTGCGATCGTTCTCTTATGACATTTCAGCTCTAAGATCGTGGACTTCATTTCATCATGTTTATGATTTTTAATATAGCCTTTAAGACTTCATGGTTAGCACAAACTAGAGCATATTTCATGGTTGCAAGTTAAGCATGCCTAGCTCACTTATTAACTTGTTAAATCTGGATTCATCTCTGTATTGAGTTATATCAATACTTTTATCTTTTTCATCTTTGTCGAGCTTGGTTGCAGGAGCAATTGGGGTTTTCATGGGAGAGGCTGACTCCATGCCATACTTTCAGGAGTAGTTGATTGGTTGTTATTGAGATCGTGATTGGTGCTACTCAGTTGCTATTAATCACTTGTTCGAAAGAACTGAGTAGCTGAGCAAGCTTTCTCTTTTTCTCAGATCGTAGAGTTGAACGTTGAGTGTTCTTGTGCGTTTTTGTTCAATGCTTGCTTGCTTTTTCTCATCTATTTGTGTTCTGTATATATGTGATCTTTTTAAATCTATCCGTTGAAGTCATCTGATGAGGCATTAAATGCGTTTGACATTTCTGAGCTTTGATGGAGACTTTTCTGCACATCTTCTGAATTACAATCTGGCCCACTGACACAGCAGATTGCTTTCTCACCTAACACCTGAAAAGGTGTTTTCCTCTGCCCAATGGTCATTTTCTTAGCTTCTTGAATACGTTCCTTTTGATCAATACTAAGGATATCTTTTGTACCGTTGGGACTGGTGAGTGCTTCAACGTTCAAAACTCATTCCACATTTGTTGGAATTTGTTTCCAAACAAAAGATAGGGCTCGATGCTTCTAACACAAGACAGATGATACTCTACGATGCATATCGTGGTGTCTTGTCATATTTGCTTAATCTGAATAGAACACTACGATTTCTTTCAAGGGTTTTCATGCTACGATCTTTCCATACTACGATCTTTGCTTGCTCGTCTTACAGACTCTACATTTTCGAGAGCACACTACGATCTCTGAGTTATCTTCGGCAAACGTCTGGACCACTCTACGATTACTGGAGAGGCCCTTCGAGGCAGATACACTACGATTTTCTAAGCTCTACGATCCTGTATTGGCTTATGCATTCTGTTGATCAGCTCGATAGACTACGATTCTCTTCAAGGCCTATCTATTTCTTTCTAGTCATAAATCAACCTAACATTTTTAATCTCTTTATCTATACAAGTGAACATTAAAGACTAAGATCAACCTAACAGTTTTGATCTATCACTAAGTCCTTGTACATATATTCCTTGAAGGACTTTACATATAATCATGAGCATTTACTTTAAAACATCAAATCAAAATATGCATTCTTCCAACACGGGATATTCTAACAGAATAACAAAGAATGGAATCAGGTCATGCGTAATCCGCACAGACAGGATGTTCCAACAGAATAATAAAGAATGGATCCGGTCATGCATGTAATCCGCATGCAGCACGGATGTTCCAACAAAATAATAAAGAATGGAATAACAACGAATTCACCAGGCATAGAGATAGGCCAAATGCATGTGTTATTCCAATGAATAATAAAGAATGGAATAACAGAAGAATTTCACCATTTATGCGGTACTTCACGTAGACAGGTTATTCCAACATAGTAATAAAGAATGGAATAACAACTCTTACGAGTATTGAAAGAAAATAACTCTCTTCATGAATACGAAAGAATAATACCCCTTACCTGTAAGAAACCGGATATTGGATATAGTGAGGTAGCATACTTCTCTTCTTCTTTCTCTCTATAATTTCTCTCTATAATAATTGCTCTAAAGCTTTAGTTAATTGGTGAGAAATGAAGGAAGAATGAGCTTCTATTTATACGAAAAATATAGTGTCGATAATTGCACGTTTTGGAGCTCGAAATATTACAGTACAATACCTTCAACTTTTCTTTCATTTTTAATTTAGTCCTGTAAGTATTATCAAACTTGCACCACCTCCCCTAATAGTAAATAATGTGAATCAGTAGTTCAATCATGTGAATCAATAGTTATAATCTTGTGAAAATACGAATTACAGTATAGTACCTCCATCTATACCTCCATTTTTAACTTAGTCATGCAAGTATTATCAATCTTGCACCAACTCCCCTAATAGTACAAGAATGTGAATCAATAGTACATACATGTGAACAAATAGTTATAATCATGTGAATTAAAAGCAATTAATTGCTCATTTATCCGATTAATTACCCGACTGGTCAGTAAAACTTTCAGACATCAATTAATATCAAAATAAATGTCGATTTCCACTAACACTAATAATTCCAACACAATGGAACTATCAATTTCATTTTTAATCAACACGAACTTATTCATCATTAATATTATAACTCACAATATTTAACAACCAGGTCATTCCTAGGAAAGAGGCGGCTTTCCGATAAGGATTTCTCCTTATTGGCGCACAATTAGATGACCAAACCTCTCCTTGACAGAACTTCTAGACATTGTAAATATTACAATTTAATAATATGAATAACTTTGTCGTCTCAATTATGGATTTAATAATATAACATATTATGCAGATGATACTGTGACAATAATTGAATCAATAATATGATAGATATGATGCAACAATTACTGTAGCAATAATTGAGTATAACTGAGTGACTTCTCACGTAAGCATAAATAACCAATACCGAGTGCTACTATGCAACCACGTGTATTACTGTACTTTTACTACTGGGTAGTGTCGTTATTTTTATAAAAAGATAATTATGTCATTTTCTAACTACAACAATACTTCCGTTGTGGGGTCCACTAATGATTGTGCCGTCGTACGAATATTCCCTGTTAAAACGAATATTTCCCGACCAATCGAATATTATATAACCACTTGCTTACTTTGAAAATTTTGTAAATATTACTCACAACTATAACATTATATCAAATCCACACCATAATATTCAAAAATATATTTCGAGAAAATTATTCTTTATTCATAAAAGTTGGGGTCTTACAACCTCCCCTTCTTATGAAATTTCGTCCTCAAAATTAGGGTGCGTACCTGGGTATGTCAAGAGGTGAGGATACCTTGATTTCATTTTAGATTCTAACTCCCAGGTCATTTCCTCAACATCGTGGTTTCTCCACAAAACTTTGACTTGAGGTATAACTTTAGAGCGTAGAATATGATCCTTCTTATCCAAGATTTTAACAGGTACCTCTTCATACGTTAAATCTTCCTCTATCTCGTCTGGTTCTAATTCAATAATGTGGTTCGGGTCTTTCACATATTTACATAACATAGATATGTGGAAAACGTTATGAACACGAGACATACTTGGGGTTAAGGCGAGTCTATAGGCCACAGTTCCTACTCGTTCGAGGATTATAAATGGGCTAATGAATCGAGGATTGAGCTTTCCTCTCTTTTCAAATCTTGTAACTCCTTTCCATGGAGCAACACGTAACAACACATGATCTCCAATATTGAATTCCACGTCCTTTCGATGAAGATCAGCATAACTCTTTTGTCGATCTTGTGAGGTTTTTATATGTTGTCAGATCGTTTGAATCTTTTCCGTAGTCATACGTACCAAATCCGGTCCCAACAACGTTGCTTCACCCACCTCATCCCAGCATACTGGAGAACGACACTTTCTTCCATACAACGTCTCAAATGGAGCCATGCCAATACTTGCTTGATAACTATTGTTGTAGGAAAACTCCACCAATGGTAAGAAATTGTCCCAACTTCCCTTGAAGTAAAGGACACAGAGTCTTAATAAATCTTCAAGAGTTTGAATAGTCCTTTCCGACTGCTCATCCGTTTGAGGATGATATGTCGAACTAAATTGTAAATCCGTGCCCATAGCTTTTTGGAAACTAACCCAAAATCTTGAAGTGAATCTTGGGTCTCGATCAGAAACTATGGATACTGGCATACCATGAAATCTTACAATCTCGTTTATATACATACTAGCAAGACGTTCAAGTGTATAAGTTTCTCGTATTGGTAAGAAATGAGCAGACTTGGTCAATCTATCAACAATGACCCAAATCGCATCTATGCCTTGAGAAACCTTGGGAAGACCATGCTTGAAATCCATGGTAATGTGCTCCCACTTCTATTCTAGAATTTCAAGTGGTTGCAATGGACCTTTTGGCACTTGATGTCTTACTTGACTCGTTGACAAGTTAGACACCTTGAGATAAACCTGCTTATCTCTCTCTTTATATTGCTCCCACCAAAATGTATGTTGAAGATCACGATACATTTTGGTACTCCCAGTGATGGATTACAAACGGTGTGTTGTGCGCTCCATCATGATTTTATACTTCAAGTCGAATCGTTAGAACACAAAAGTCCGAGTTGACTCAAAATATTCCTTCTTCGTCGATTCTTGCTTCCGGAATAACACCTTCTTGCACTTTCTTCTTCATACGCATCAGCTCCAGGTCTATAGTTTGAGCAGATTTAACTTTATCGATTAAAGTCGGTTCCACTCGTATATTCGCCATCATCACATAGGTCGCTAGAGTCTTTAACTCTATTTCCATCCTTTCCAAGTCATACAAAATGGGCCTTTGCGTTGACAATATTGCACTCGTACCCGCATATGATCTTCTACTCAATACGTCAGCTACTACGTTCGCTTTTTCAGGATGGTATTGGATGGTATGATCATAATCTTTCAACAACTCAAGCCATCGTCGTTGCCGCATGTTGAGTTCCTTTTAAGTGAATAAATATTTGAGGTTTTTATGATCCGTATAGATCTCCACCTTCTCTTCATACAAGTAATGCCTCCAAATCTTAAGTACAAAAACGACTGCTGCCAACTCTAGATCATGAGTAGGATAATTCCTCTCATATTCTTTGAGTTATCGAGAGGCATAGGCTATGACTTTCTCATGTTGCATGAGAACACATCCTAACCATTTGCCTGAAGCATCACCAGAGATGACAAATCCTTCGAGCGGATGGTATTGTCGTAACAGTCTTTGAAATGAGTCTTCTCTTGAGTTCTTGAAAACTCTTTTCATATTCCTCGCTCCAATCGAATTTTGTATCTTTCCGAGTCACCGAAAGTTAAGGGAGTAGCGATTCGAGAAAACCTTTCTACGAATCTCCGATAATAACCACCAAGTTTAGCCGAGAAAGCTACGATCTTGATCGCCATGACTTAGGTTTCTCCCAAACTTTAAATTACTTCAATCTTTGCTTGGTCAATGATATTCCATGATTTGATATCACGTGCCCAAGGAATGCAACTTCCTCAAGCCAGAACTCACATATCTTCAACTTGGCATAAAGCTTGTTTTCACGATGCTTTTGAAGTATCAGCCTCAAGTGTTGCTCATGGTCTTCACGGGTTTTGGAGTATATGAGGACGTCATCAATAAAGATGACCACAAAATGATCCAAATATTCTTTGAATACTCGGTTCATAATGTCCATGAAGGCAGCAGGAGCATTAGTCAATCCAAAAGACATGACTAGAAATTCATAATGCCCATACCGAGTTCTGAAAGCAGTCTTTGGAATGTCATCATTTTTAATCTTCAACTGATGATATCCGAAACGAAGATCAATCTTTGAAAAGAATTTGGCTCCTTACAACTGGTCAAATAGGTCATCAATGCGAGGAAAAGGTACCTATTTTTGATGGTGACATGATTCAACTCCAGATAATCAATACAAAGTCGCATACTTCCATCTTTCTTCTTCACGAATAGAAACAGAGAGCACCACAAGGAGACGTATTTAGGGATGAATGAAACCGATGTCTAACAATTCCTCAGAGTTGGGTTTTTAACTCCACGAAGTTCAATAGAGCCATTCGATATGGGGCTTTGGAAATGAGTTTTGTCTGCAAGAATTCAAGGTCGATACAAAATTCAATTTCACGCCTAGGGGTAGGCCAGAAGTTCTTCGTGAATACGTCCAGAAATTTATTAATAATAGAAATATCATTCAAATCGACGTATTTTTATTTAAATCCGTGACATGGGATAAGAAAGTTTGACATCTGTTTTTCAATAAACGAATAGCTTTATGACTTGATATGACAGTGATTGATTTTAGTGGTTTGGTTGCTTGAATTCGCATAATAGGTTGGTTAGGAATATGAAAGCTAACAACCTTACGAAAATAATCGATTTTAGCATGATGAGTAGTTAACCAATCAATCCCTAAAATCACATCAAATGCAAGTATTTTCAAGGAAATAAGATCGACGAGAAACGTCAAGATTCTGGAGATTTGAATCAAACAAGACTTATAAACCGTGGATGTAATGAAGGTTTCTCCCAAATGGAGTTTCAACAGATAAGTCAAAGTCTAATTTCTCCGGAGTCAAATTTAAACGTTGAGCGCAAATAGGAGAAATAAAGGAATGGGTAGAACTGGTATCAAATAAAGTATAAACTTCGCTAGAGTTTAATATTAGCTTACCCGTGATCACCTCGTTCGGATTCCTCGCTTTTTGGGAGGTTATGACAAACGCTCTCCCTTGAACTACCGGTTTTGTCTTGTCTGGTACACCCTTTGATGTCTCCATCCCAGCTGGACTTGACTTTGGTGCACGAAAAAATCGGGCTAGGTGACCTTCTTTTCCATAATTATAACATGCTTTGGACTGTATCGTGCAGTTTGGAATTATGTGTCCTTCCCCTCCATATTTGTAACATACGACCGGTGGTCGTTCTCCTTCCTTAAAAACTGGTGCTGGTGTTGACGTGTTTCCATCATTATTGAATCTCCTCTTCTTGAAATGTCCACTCTTATTGTCATGGTCATGATTACCACCGAAGTGATTTCCATCTAGCATGTTGATTCCTTCCACGTTTGTTGTCACCGCTTCGATGATTGCTACCACTGGTATTATCGACTTGCCAGCTGCTATTTCTTGGTTGGGTTGACTCATTATCGCGCTCCAATAACTGAGCACTATTCACAACATCTGAATACAAACATAGTTTATGAGAGATGAGGTATTGACGTATCTTGGGTTTCAAACCTCTTAGAAACATCCGCGTCATTCTCTCCTCATTATCAACCAAGTGGGATTCAAACCGAGACAACTCGACAAACTTAGCTTCGTACTGTGCCACGGTCATATTGTTTGGCTCAAGCTTAATGAACTCTACCTCTTTCATGTGACGAATACTTTCAGGAAAGTACTTGTCGTTGAACATTTCTTGGAACTTCTCCCAAGACATCTTCAAGGTCAGCGGAGTTGAGTACGCTTTACTGAGATGCCCACCAATGAATCCTCTGCCGCATGACATGAAGGTGGCAAAGGGAACCTTTTGCTCCTCGAACATCCTATGACATCAAATACCTTGTTGATCCGCTTTATCCACGTCTCGCCTTAAGTGGTTTTGGCTCTCCAAAAACTCCGGTGGTCCCAGCTCCTTGGGCGCTTAGCCGTGACCAGTCAAAGAGAGTTATCAGTGTTTCCACCTGCATTTTGGACAGGAGCCGCCTTCGCCTGATGTTGCATGAATTGCATAAAACCTCTGAACATCCCATCGTTCATCATTTGATCGTTGTTGTTTACCTGAGGATTATTGTCTTCCTGTTGCACATTATCCTGGGTATTAATCTGTGGTGACTCAACGGTCTCATGTGCTTCATTGCTTATCTCAACATTTTTGGATGCAATTTTAAAATACTGCCACAAAACAAGGGTTAATTATCATATCACATATTATCCCTATACTCTGACCGACCAATTAAATACCAAATAAACTTAGGTAGGTCATACTAGCGAAGGAATTCCCCGTCTCTCCCCTCCTAGTTCTTGTCTCACATCTCAGCCAGGGTTAATATCCCTAAGCTTTGATACCAACTGTGACGCCCCCAAAATAGGTATACATCACCCATCTTAAGTCGCCAAATACATGGTACATAATACAAATACAAACTTAATTATACAACCGTCGTGTAATATATGACAAAACATAGCTAAGAGTTTAAACAGGAATGTTGCCTTCTAGACAATATCCACTCTCAAATAGAGTCCTCATTACATTTATTGTCACACTATTTTATAGAATAGTGAGGACTACTAATACACCATCTCGGACCATCACTCCATTCCCCAACTAGTCACTGCTACGTTCTCATTTCCTGAAGAGAACAATGAAAGCAAAAGGGTGAGCTCAACTAGCCCAGTAAGAAATATTATGACTAAGATAATGCAGAATAAATTATCATTAGTCTTCAACAATGTTAAACTGATAAAATACAATAGACATCAAGTTTAACTGCAGTGAAATAAGCAATCCATTAAAAGAGTCAAGTAGAGTATAATATCTACTATCTTCTATGATTTAAAATGTTTTCATCAATTTTTATCGCTGAGACTCAGCTTAATAAATAAACCACATCATCGAGTCATCCCTGCACTACGGGCCAAGGATATTCATTAAATCATCAATGGTCATGACTATACCGAATAATCACTGGTCATAATCATACCAAAAACTGTCCCTCAATGCACTATAGGCCACTGAGGACTATTACCACATCATTTATTACATTACATGTCATGATTATACCGAATAATCCCTGGTCATAATCATACCAAGTCCATCTATGCAGGTAAGCCAAAGATGACTTTCATCACAATATAAGCATGATGATGATGACAATGACATAATAATTCAATAAAACAAGTTCAAGGATAAATTTTAAAGATTTAAAATTTTAGTTTATCCAGAAATCAATAACGTCTAAATTGTCAACATGATACTTCTTTGTGGAGTAAAATTCAAGAATGCTCAGAAGAATATTTCCATGAAAAGATCTTTGATGAAGTGCAAATATCCAAGATATTCTACTAATTTCATGGAGTATAGAAGCCAAACTTTAACCAACCGAGTTTAATAGAATATATGAAATCTAAAATGGATTTTCGTAATGCGCCATGCGCGATAATCCACGTAGATGAATCATTTCCATAATTTAATAAGGAATGAATATGAAGGATCATTCACCATGCACGTGGTAATCCACATAGACAAAAGTTATTCCAATGTAATAATAAAGAATGGAATAACGTAAGAATTCACCAGGCATGCGATAGCGCACGCGCATGCATGAGTTATTCCCAACAGAATAATAAAGAATGGAACCAGTCATGCATAATCCGCACAGACAGGATATTCCAACAGAATAATAAAGAATGGAATGAGGTCATGCGCGATCCGTACAGACAAGATGTTCCAACAAAATAATAAAGAATGGAACCAGGTCATGCGTAATTCGCACAGACAAGATGTTCCAACAGAATAATAAAGAATGGAATTACAATGTAATTCACCAAAGTGCGATAGATCAAATGCAGACGAGGTTATTCCAATGAATAATAAAGAATGGAATAACAGAAGAATTTCACCATGTATGCGGTACTTCGCATAGACAGGTTATTCCAACATAATAATAAAGAATGGAATAACAACTCTTACGAGTATTGAAAGAAAATAACTCTCTTCATGAATACGAAAGAATAATACCCCTTATGTGACGCCCCCAAAATAGGTATACAACACCCATTCTGAGTCGCCAAAAACATGGTATAGAAAACAAACTACAACTTCAATAATACAATTGTCGTGCAAAATACGACAACATATACTGTGAGTTTAAATACAAATATTGTCTTCTAGACAATATCCACACTCAAATAAGTCCTCATTACAATTATTCAAACATTATTTTACAGAAATAGTGAGGACAGCTAAAACATCTTTCTAGAACTATCACTCCATACCCCGACTAGATCCTGCTATGTTCTCACCTCGTGAGAAGAAAAATGGAACAAAAAGAAAAAGGGTGAGCTCAACTAGCCCAGTAAAGAATATTATGACTAAGATAATATACAACAAATTATCGTTAGTCCTCAACAGGGAAAAATTTGATAATATACAACAAGTTTTAGATCAATATTCTGCAGCGGAAACAGCAATCCATTAGAAGAGTCAAGTAGAGAATGAGTTCTACTATCTTCTAAGATTTAAAAGTCCATCATCAATATTTTATCCCTGTAACAATAATCAATATACTTCTTTAATCGAATATTCATCTTTGGACTACAGGCCAAAGATATTCATTTGTATCACCAGTTGGTCATGTTCATCTAAACACCTGTTCATCTTTGCACTACGGGCCAAAGATATTCATCAGTTAATATATCATTCATCTTTGTACTACAGGCCAAAGATATTCAATAATATCATCATTAAGGACTGAGGATGATGAAAAACCTTTTAGAGAACGAATCCAAAGAGGATGAGAAGGACAAATATCGTGGATTCGTGTATTGCATAGCTTTATCCAAGATCACTAATACTTCATAATAACCAATTTTGAAGCAGAATTCAAAAATAATGATCAAAACATGGATACAATCAAAGATAGTAGCCAAAATAGACATCTTGGACAAAAAGAAAAATTTTTATTTTCTAAATTGAATAAAGGTCGATTCGTGAATAATATCGTGTATCGTGAATAAAGTCGTTATCACGTGAATAAGAACTCAAACACAAAAGTTCCAAATTTGATTAAAAGTTCACCAATATTTCGGTATAATGATATTGAAGAAAATAATATCATTTAAGAAGAAAATAACATCCCTTACCTCAAAATAACGATACTTCTGATCGGAATATCGGATAGAAAGTCGAAGGAAACTTGTACCGAACAGCAATTCTCAAAGTATCAAAATACTCATAAAAATACGCTCGATAATCTAGAGAGTAAGAAAACTTATTTTTGGTGTGATTTTCAATTCTAACCTAAGCGTCTATTTATAGGAAAATGCTAGAACGCCAAAGGAGACTAAAATAATAAAATATTATTATTTCATTTCTTTCATTCTATGCACACTTTGTTGAAAATCAACGCCAGCCATCTTTGAACCAAATTGGCAGCCCACATGTTGTAAAACAAAAGTGGGACCCATCCATAATTTTAATAAAAATAATTTTATTTTCTAAAACTTCAATAATTCATAGAAAATAGTCCGTTTATCAGAAAAATACGAATTTTATGTCCATTCCACACGAAATCGAATTCTCTACAAGTTTGTAGCTTTGAGTTTTTCCAAATTCCAAACCAAAAATATCCAAAATCCACAAACGGATGATTTTTAATTCCTCCAATCTTACAAAATACTGATACAATACCTCAGCATTAATTTCTTCATTTATAACCACATAAATAAATCTATCATTTATATCCACATCAAATAAATATTTTCTTATCATATAAATCAATAATTAATTAATCACAAATAATATTACAGAATCACAATTATGACAACCAGGCCGTTCCCAGGAAAGAGGGGCTTTTCAATAAGGATTTCTCCTTACTGGCGTGCAATTAGGTGACCAAACCTCTCCTTGACAGAACTTTCTAGACATTGCCAATAATGCTTATCTAATAATATTACTCAAATAATATGAATTATTGATCTGATAATGGGAAATACCGTGCAGTGACAATTATTGAAACAATAATAATATTAAATATCAACGCAATAATTATTGAATAAATAAAATAAAATATTAAACAGTAACTACTGTAACAATTATTGAGTAGTATCTTCTTACGTACGAATCAATAATTCAATAATATGTGCAATACTGCATATGCCATCTTTATGCGACCACGCGTATCAACGTATTTTAACCACCGTGTATTCTAACAATTGTTAACGATAACAACTACTACCATTATTATAAAAAACTCATACTTTGTCGTTTTCTTCATCCAATGATTTATTCTCATTATATGAGCCCCACGAATGGTCATATGCCATCGTATGAAATATTCTTCGACAAAAAGAATATTCCACGACCAAAAGAATATTCCCCGACAAAAATGAATATTTTATAACCACTTGCTTATTTTGTAAAATTTGCACATTTCACCCATAACCAAAGCATTATATCAAATTAACATCTTATTAATTTAGAATAATGAATAGAGAAAATTTAATTTTATTTATAATAATTTGGGGTCTTACAACCTCCCCTCCTTATAAAATTTCGTCCTCGAAATTGACGTACGTACCTTGTATTTCGAACAGGTGAGGGTACCTCACTTTCATTTCTGATTCCAACTCCCAGGTCATTTCCTCAATAGCATGGTTCCTCCACAAAACCTTAACTTGTGATATAACCTTGGTGCGTAAGACATGCTCTTTCCTATCCAAGATCTTAATAGTACCTCCTCGTCGTTAAATCTTCTACTATCTCGTGCGGTTCTAACGCAATAATGTGGTTCGGGTCTTTCACATATTTACGAAGCATAGATATGTGGAAAACATTGTGAACACGAGACATACTTGGAGGTAACGCGAGTCTATAGGCCACATTCCCTATCCGGTCAAGAATCTCAAATGGACCAACAAACCTTGGATTGAGCTTTCCTCTCTTTCCAAATCTTGTAACTCCATTCCATGGAGCAATACGTAATAATACATGATTCCCAATATTAAATTCCACGTCCTTTCGATGAAGATCATCATAACTCTTTTGTCGATGTTGTGAGGTTTGAATACGTTGTCGAATCATTTGGATCTTTTCTGTAGTCATGCATACAAATTCTGGTCCCAACAACGTTGCTTCTCCCACCTCGTCGGCCCCAAAGATCTTTGAGAGAACAACACTTTCGTCCATACAACACCTCGAATGGAGCCATGCCTATACTTGTTTGATAACTGTTGTTGTAGGAGAATTCCACCAGTGACAAGTAATTATCCCAACTTTCTTTGAAATCTAGGACACAGAGTCTTAATAGATCTTCAAGGGTTTGAATAGTCCTTTTCGATTGCCCGTCCGTTTGATGATGGTATGCTGAACTGAATCGTAAATCCGTGCCCATAGCTTTTTGTAGGCTAACCCAAAATCTTGAAGTGAATCTTGGGTCACGATCTGAAACTATGGATACTGGCATGTCATGCAATCTCACAATCTCATTCACGTACATACGAGCAAGACGTTCAAGGGAATAAGTCTTACGTATCGGTAAGAAATGAGCAGACTTGGTTAATCTATCAACAATAACCCAAATCGCATCTATGCCTTGAGAAACTTTGGGAAGACCCGTAATGAAATCTATACTAATGTGTTCCCACTTCCATTCCAAAATCTCAAGTGGTTATAAGGGACCTTTTGTTACTTGATGCTTCGCCTTAACACGTTGACAAGTTAAACACCTCGAGATAAACTCCGCGATCTCTCTCTTCATATTGTTCCACCAAAATGTATGTCAAATATCATGATACATTTTGGTACTCCCAGGATGGATTGCAAACGGGGTGTTATGTGCCTCCATCATGATTCTATGCTTCAAGTCAGAATTGTTAGCAACGCAAAGTCTAGAGTTGAATCAAAGTATTCCATCTTCATCGATTCTTGCTTCTGGAATAGCACCTTCTTGCACTTTCTTCTTCATACGCATCAGCCCCAGGTCCGTAGCTTGAGCAACTTTAACTTTATCAATTAAAGTTGGTTCTACTCGTATATTCGCCATCATCACGTTGGTCCCTGGAGTCTTTAATTCTATCTCCATCCTTTGCAAGTCATACAAAATGGGCCTTTGCGTTGACAATATCGCACTCGTACTCGCAATGATCTTCTACTCAATGCGTTAGCTACTACGTTCGCTTTTCCAGGAAGAAATTGAATAGTGTGGTCGTAATCTTTCAATAGCTCAAGCCAACGTCGTTGCCGCATGTTGAGTTCTTTTTGGGTGAAGAAATATTTGAGGCATTTATGGTCCGTAAAAATCTCCACTTTCTCCCCATACAGGTAGTGTCTCCAAAATTTCAACGCGAATACGACTGCTGCCAACTCCAGATCATGATTAGGATAATTCCTCTCATATTCTTTGAGTTGTCATGAGGCATAGGCTATGACTTTCCCATGTTGCATGAGAACACATCCTAACGCTTTGCCTGAAGCATCACTGTAGATAACAAATCCATCCGAACCAGATGGTATTGCCAGAACAAGTGCCGAAATGAGTCTCCTCTTGAGCTCTTGGAAACTCTTCTCGCATTCCTCGCTCCATACAAATTTTGTATCCTTCCGAGTCAACTGAGTTAACGGAGTAGCGATTCGAGAAAATCCTTCCACGAATCTTCGATAATAACCAGCTAATCCCAGAAAGATACGTACTTCGGTCATCGACTTCGATTGCTCCCAACTTTTTATTGCTTCAATCTTCGTCGGGTCAACAGATACTCCATGTTTTGACACCACGTGCCCAAGGAATGCTACTTCCTCAAGCCAGAACTCACATTTCTTCAGCTTAGCATAAAGCTTGTTTTCATGAAGCCTTTCAAGTATCAGCTTCAAATGGTGCTCATGATCTTCACGGCTTTTGGAATAATGAGGATGTCATTAATAAAGACAACAATGAACTAATCTAAATATTCCTTGAATACTCGGTTCATCATATCCATGAAAGTAGCAGGAGTATTAGTCAATCCAAAAGACATGACTAAGAATTCATAATGCCCATACCGAGTTCTGAAGGCGCCTTTGGAATATCTTCGCTTTTAATCTTGGTGATGATATCCGAATCGAAGATCGATCTTTGAAAAGAATTGTGTTCCTTATGGCTAATTCAAACAGGTCATCAATGCGAGGTAGCGGATACCTATTCTTGATGGTGACATGGTTTAATTCTCGATAGCTAATACAAAGTCGCATACTCCCATCTTTCTTCTTTACGAATAAAATAGGAGCACCCCAGGAGATGTACTTGGACCAGAATGAAACCGATGTCTAACAATTCTCAGTAGTTGGATTTTCAACTCCACGAAGTTCAATAGGAGTCATTCGATATGGGGTTTTAGAAATGGGCTTTATGCGGTTCAAGGTCAATAAAGAATTCAACATCACGTTACGGGGTAGGCCGGAAGTTCTTCAAGAAATACATCAGGAAATTCTCTAACAACAGAAATATTATCCAAATCTGACTTGTCTTTATTATTCAAATCCATAACATGGGCTAAGAAAGCTTGGCATTCATTTTTCAATAAACGAATAGCTTTGTGGCTTGATATGATGAAGGTGATGATTTTAGTGGTTTAGTTGTTTGAATTAATTATGACAGTTGGTTAGGAATATGAAAACTAACAACCTTACGAAAACAATCAATTTTGGCATGATGAGTGGTTAACCAATCAATTCCTAAAATCACATCAAAAGCAAGTATCTTTAAAGAGATAAGATCAACAGGTAATGTGATAGTGCCAACTTGGATCAAGCAAGATTTATAAACTGTAGATGTAACAAAGGTTTCACCCAACGGAGTTTCAACAGATAAGTCAAACTCCAATTTCTCCGGAGTCAAGTTTAAACGTTGAGTTCAAGTAGGAGAGATAAAAGAATGGGTAGAACCGGTATCTAGTAAGGTATAAACTTTACAAGAATTCAAGATTAGCTTACCCGTGATCACCTCGTTTGGGTTCCTCACGTTTTGGCCATTCACGACAAACGCTATTCAAGGAACTGCTGATTTCGACTTATCCGGGACAGCTTTTGGAGTCACCATCCCCGCTGAACTTGGTTTTGCTACAGAACACTCTCGGGCTATATGACCCTCCTTTCCATAGTTATAACATACCTTGGATTGTTGTGGACAGTTTGGGCTAATATGTCCATCTTTCCCGCATTTGTAACTTACCTGATCGATGGTCGTTTCTCCCCCTAACAACAAATTGATCTTTGTGTTCACTGCGATGTCTTCCGTCATTGTTGAATCTCCTCTTTTTGAAATTTCCACTAGACTCACCTCTTCTATTATCATGGCCACGATTACCACCCGAGTGGTTATTGCTTTTGTCCGTATTCTTCCTCCTCATTGGTTATCATCGCTTACGATGATCACCATCATCCCCAGATGACCTAGTTGTGATCCCTCGATTGAGTGTACTCATTATCTCGCTCTAATAATTAAGCCCTTTTGACAACATCTGAATACAGAGAAAATTTATGAGAGATAAGGTATTGACGAATCTCGGGTTTTAGACCTCTCAGAAACATCCGCGTCATACGTTCCTCATTCTCCACCAAATGAGGTGCAAACCTGGATAACTCTACGAACTTTTCCTTGTACTGAGACACAGTCATGTTGTTCTATTCCAGTCTAATAAACTCTACCCCCTTCATATACGGATATAATACTTTTGGAAAGTACTTGTCATTGAACGATTCTGAAATCTTTCCCAAGACATGTTAAGTGCGGCTAACGGGTATGGTATCTTCGATTTCCACCATGTCTGCTTCTCTCCACGGAACATAAAGGTGGCGAATGAAACCTTATGTTCCTCCGTACATCCCAAGACATCGAATATCTTGGTAATTTGCTTGACCCACATTTCCGCCTTAATTGGATCGGGCTTTCCCCAGAAATCTGGTGGTCCCAACTCCTTGAAGCGCTTGCTTGGTGATGATGCATCATAGCGTTGCCATCATTCATCGTTTGCTCGATAGTGTTGTTTACAGGAGGAATATTGCCTTCTTGTTGCACGTTCTCCTGGTTTGTGGCTAAAGGTTGTTCCACAGTCTCATACACTCCATTGTTAACGTTCTCAGCAGACATTCTTAAATACTGCCATAAAACAAGGGTTAATTAAACAAATTAACATATCACATAATATCCCTATATTATGACCGACCAACAAATAAGCTTAGATAGGACACACTAGCAAAGGATTTACTCATCTCTCCCCTCCTAGTTCTATTCCCCGATGTCCGCCAGAGACCATATCCCTAAGCTTTAATACCAACTGTGACGCCCCCAAAATAGGTATACAACACCCATTCTGAGTCTCCAAATACATGGTATAGAAAGCAAACTACAACTTCAATAATATAATTGTCGTACAAAATACGACAACACATAATATGAGTTTAAATACAAATATTGTCTTCTAGACAATATCCACACTCAAATAAGTCCTCATTACAATTATTCAAACATTATTTTACAGAAATAGTGAGGACAGCTAAAACATCTTTCTAGAACTATCACTCCATACCCCGACTAGATCCTGCTATGTTCTCACCTCGTGAGAAGAAAAATGGAACAAAAAGAAAAGGGGTAGCTCAAACTAGCCCAGTAAAGAATATTATGACTAAGATAATATACAACAAATTATCGTTAGTCCTCAACAGGGAAAAATTTGATAATATACAACAAGTTTTAGATCAATATTCTGCAGCGGAAACAGCAATCCATTAGAAGAGTCAAGTAGAGAATGAGTTCTACTATCTTCTAAGATTTAAAAGTCCATCATCAATATTTTATCCCTGTAACAATAATCAATATACTTCTTTAATCGAATATTCATCTTTACACTACAGGCCAAAGATATTCATTTGTATCACCAGTTGGTCATGTTCATCTAAACACTTGTTCATCTTTGCACTACGGGCCAAAGATATTCATCAGTTAATATATCATTCATCTTTGCACTACAGGCCAAAGATATTCAATAATATCATCATTAAGGACTGAGGATGATGAAAAACCTTTTAGAGAACGAATCCAGTGAGACAGAAGGACAAATATTAGGGATTCGTGTTGCAGTTTATCCAAGATCACTAATACTTCATAATAACCAATTTTGAAGCAGAATTCAAAAATAATGATCAAAACATGGATACAATCAAAGATAGTAGCCAAAATAGACATCTTGGACAAAAAGGAAAATTTTTATTTTTCGGTGAATAATGTCGTATTCGTGAATAGTGTCGTTATCGTTGAATAGTCTCAGATATCGTGAATAGTAACTCTGACACAAAATGTTCCGAATTTGATTAAAAAGTTCACCAATATTTTGGCATAATGATATTGAAGAAAATAATATCATTTAAGAAGAAAATAACATCCCTTACCTCAAAATAACGGTACTTCTGATCGAAATATTGAATAGAAAGTCGAAGGAAACTTGTACCGAACAGCAACTCTCAAAGTATCAAAATACTCACAAAAATACGCTCGATAATCTAGAGAGAAAGAAAACTTATTTCTGGTGTGATTTTCAATTCTAACCTAAGCGTCTATTTATAGGAAAATGCTAGAACGCCAAAGGAGACTAAAATAATAAAATATTATTATTTCATTTCTTTCATTCGATGTACACTTTGTTGAAAATCAAGGTCAGCCATCTTTGAACCAAATTGGCAGCCCACATGTTGTAAAACAAAAGTGGGTCCCACCCATAATTTTAATAAAAATTATTTTATTTTCTGAAATTTCAACAA
This sequence comes from Panax ginseng, assembly GCA_020205605.1. NCBI lineage: Eukaryota > Viridiplantae > Streptophyta > Magnoliopsida > Apiales > Araliaceae > Panax > Panax ginseng. The sequence continues at coordinate 28,785,995 of CM035131.1, read as the reverse complement.
TTCATAGTAAATATCCCGTTTATCAGAAAAATACGAATATTATGTCCATTCCACACGAAATCAAATTCTCTACAACTTTGTAGCTTTGAGTTTTTTCAAATTCCAAACCAAAAATATCCGAAATCCACAAACGGATGATTTTTAATTCCTCCATTCTGATAAAATACTGATAAAATACCTCAGCATTAATTCCTTCATTTATAACCACATAAATAAATCCATCATTTATATCCACATCAAATAAATATTTTCTTATCATATAAATCAATAATTAATTATTCACAAATAATATTACGAATCACAATTATGATGATCAGTAGTTCCTGAAAGAGGGGCTTTCCAATAAGGATTTCTCCTTACTGGTGCGTAATTAGGTGACCAAACCTCTCCTTGACAGAACTTTCTAGACATTGCCAATAATGTTTATCTAATAATATTACTCAAATAATATGAATTATTGATCTGATAATGGGAAATACTGTGCAGTGAAAATTGTTGAAACAACAAAAATATTAAATATCAATGCAATAATTATTGAATCAATAAAATAAAATATTAAACGATAAGAATTCATCAGTAATAATTATTGAGTAGTGTCTTCTTACGTTTAATCAATAATTCAATAATCTTATCGGTCTAATCTGGTGTCTACCTTTGCAACCACGCCAGACATCGTATTTTAACCACCAGTTATTCCAACAGTGTTAACGGTAACAACTACGTCGTTATTTATAAAAACTCATACTTCGTTTTCTTCATCCGACAGTTATTCTGTTATGATCCCCACGAATGGCTGCGTCGTCGTACGAATATTTCCCGAAAAAAAGAATATTCCACGACCAAAAGAATATTTCCCGACAAAAATGAATATTTTATAACCACTTACTTATTTTATAAAATTTGCACATTTCACCCATAACCAAAGCATTATATCAAATTAACACCTTATTAATTTAGATAATGAATAGAGAAAATTTAATTTTATTTATAATAAGTTGGGGTCTTACACCTTACCTTAGAAGAAACTGGATATTGGAATAGTGAGGTAGCAGACTTCTCTTCTTCTTTCTCTCTATAATTTCTCTCTATAATAATTGCTCTAAAGCTTTATTGAATTGGTGAGAAATAAAGGAATAATGAGATTCTATTTAGAGGAAAATATAGTTTTGATAATTACACGTTTTGGGGCTCGAAATATTACAGTACAATACCTTCAACTTTTCTTTCATTTTTAATTTGGGCCTACAAGTATTATCAAACTTTCACCACCTCCCCTAATAGTAAATAATGTGAATCAATAGTTCAATCATGTGAATCAATAGTTATAATCATGTGAAAATACAAATTACAGTACAGTACCTCCATTTATACCTCCATTTTAAACTTAGTCATGCAAGTATTATCAATCTTGCACCAACTCCCCTAATAGTACAAGAATGTGAATCAATAGTACACACATGTGAACAAATAGTTATAATCATGTGAATTGATAGCAATTAATTGCTCATATATCCGATTAATTACCCGACTGGTCAGTAAAACTTCTAGACATCAATTAATATCGAAATAAATGTCGATTTCCACTAACACTAATAATTCCAACACAATGAAACTATCAATTTCATCTTTAATCAACACGAACTTATTCATCATTAATATTATAACTCATAATATTTAACAACCAGGTCGTTCCCAGGAAAGAGGGGGCTTTCCAATAAAGATTTCTCCTTATTGGCGCACAATTAGATGACCAAACCTCTCCTTGACAGAACTTCTAGACATTGTAAATATTGCAATTTAATAACATGAATAACTTTGTCGTCTCAATTATTGATTTAATAATATAACATATTATACAGATGATACTGTGACAATAATTGAATCAATAGTATGAGAGATATAATGCAGCAATTACTGTAGCAATAATTGAGTATAACAGAGTGACTTCACACGTAAGCATCAATAACCAATACCGTGTGCTACTATGCAACCACGCGTATTACTGTACTTTACTACCTGGTAGTTCAACAGTTTTAACGGTAACACTTCCGCCGTTATTTTTATAAAAAGATAATTATGTCGTTTTCTAACTACGACAATACTTCTGTTGTGGGGTCCACCAATGATTGTGCCGTCGTACGAATATTCTCCGACCAATCGAATATTATATAACCACTTGCTTACTTTGCAAAATTTGTAAATATTACCCACAACTATAACAATATATCAAATCCACACCATAATATTTAAAAATATATTTCGAAAAAATTATTCTTTATTCATAAAAGTTGGGGTCTTACAGCGCGTTGCTATCATTTTCACCCATATTTTGTACACGAGTCTCCCTCGTCTAATTTTGCATGAACTGCAAAAAGCTTCTAAACATCCCATCATTCATCGTTTGCTCGGTAATGTTGTTTACTGGAGGAATATTGCCTTCTTGTTGCACATTCTCCTAGTTGGTGATTGAAGGTGTCTCCACGGTCTCATACACTCCATTGTTAACGTTCTCAGCTGCCATTTTCAAATGCTGCCACAAAATAAGGGTTAATTAAAGAAATTGATATACCACATAATACCCCTATATTCTGATCGACCAACAAATATGCTTAGGTAGGACACACTAGCGAAGGATTTACTCGTCTCTCCCCTCCTAGTTCTATTCCCTGATCTCCGCCAGAGATCATATCCCTAAACTTTGATACCTACTGTGACGCCCTCAAAATAGGTATACATCACTCATTCTGAGTCGCCAAATACATGGTACAGAAACAACTACAATATTATTGATACAATTATCGTGCAAAATTCGACAACACAAATACTGTGAGTTTAAATACAAATATTGTCCTCTAGACAATATCCACACTCAAATAAGTCCTCATTATAATTATTGATACACTATTTTACAAATAGTGAGGAATACTATAACATTTGCCATGGAACATCACTCCACACCACGACTACTCCCCGCTATATTCTCGCTTCTTGAGAAGAAAAATGGAACAAAAAGGAAAAGGGTGAGCTCAACTAGCCCAATAAAGAATATTATGACTAAGATAATGAACAAAAAATTATCGTTAGCCTTCAACAAATTAGATAAAATATAATGGACAACAAGTTTTAGATCAATATTCGCAGTGAAAATAACAATTCATTAGAAGAGTTTAGTAGATAATGAAATCTACTATCATCTATGAATTTAAAAGTCCATCATCAATATTTTATCCCTGTAATCATCAATCAATATACATCTTGAATCAAATATTCATCTTTGCACTACGGGCCAAAGATATTAATTTGTATCACCAGTTGGTCATGTTAATCTCAACACCTGTCCATCTTTGCACTACGGGCCAAAGATATTCATCAGGTAATCATTAATCTTTGTACTACAGGCCAAAGTGTGAGACCCCAAATTTTATGAATAAAGATTTAAATTTCTCAAAATATTTTTTTTGAATATTATGGTGTGGATTTGATATAATGTTATAGTTGTGGGTAATATTTATAAATTTTGCAAAGTAAGCAAGTGGTTATATAATATTCGATTGGTGGAAATATTCATTTTAACGAGGGAATATTAAATGCGACGGCACAATCATTGGTGGACCCCACAACGGAAGTATTGTCGTAGTAAGAAAATGACATAATTATCTTTTTATAAAAATAACGTTGGAAGTGTTACCGTTAAAACTGTTGAACTACCCCGTAGTAAAAGTAATGATGTCTGGCGTGGTTGCGTAGTAGACACCAGGTATTGGTTATTGATGCTTACGTGAGAAGTCACTCAGTTATACTCAATTATTGCTACAGTAATTGTTGCATCATATCTCTCATATTCTTGATTCGATTATTGTCACAGTATCATCTGCATAATATGATATATTGTTAAATCAATAATTAAGACGACAAAGTTATTCATATTATTAAATTGCAATATTGACAATGTCTAGAAGTCCTGTCAAGGAGAGGTTTGGTCACCTAATTGCGCGCCAATAAGGAGAAATCCTTATCGGAAAGCCCTTCTTTCACAGGAGCGACTGGTTGTTGTTAAATATTGTGAGTTATAATATTAATGATGAATAAGTTCGTGTTGATTAATGATGAAATTGATAGTTCCATTGTGTTGGAATTATTAGAGTTAGTGGAAATCAACATTTATTTTGATAATAATTGATGTCTAGAGGTTATATTGACCAATCGGGTAATTAATAGGATAAATGAGGAATTAATTGCTATTATTCACATGATTATAACTATTTGTTCACATGTGTGTACTATTGATTCACATTCTTGTCCTATTAGGGGAGGTGATGCAAGATTAATAATACTTGCATGACTAAGTTAAAAATGGAGGTATAGATGGATGTACTATACTGTAATTCGTATTTTTACATGTCTAGAACTATTGATTCACATGATTAACTATTAATTCACATAATTTACTATTAGGGGAGGTGGTGCAAGTTTGATAATACTTGCAGGACTAAATTAAAAATGAAAAAAAAAAGAAGGTATTATACTGTAATATTTCGAGCCCCAAAACATGTAATTATCGAAACTATATTTTTCTATAAATAGAAGCTCATTCTTCCTTAATTTCTTACCAATTCACTAAAGCTATAGAGCAATTATTATAGAGAGAAATTATAGAGAGAAAGAAGAGGAGAAGTCTACTACCTCACTATTCCAGTATCCAGTTTTCTTCTAAGGTATGGGGTATTATTCTTTCGTATTCATGAAGAGAGTTATTTTATTTCAATACTGTAAGGGTTGTTATTCCATTCTTTATTATTATGTTGGAATAACTTTGTCTGTCAAGTATACCGCATACATGGTGAAATTCTTACATTATTCCATTTTTATTATTACATTGGAATAACTCATTTGTATGGCACAATCGATCGTATGCTGGTGAATTTTGTTGTTATTCCATTCTTTATTATTCTTGGAATATCACATGCATCTGCGATTACGCATGACACAGTTCCATTCTTTATTATTCTATTGGAATATCCTGCCTATGCGGATTACACAAGACCTGGTTCCATTCTTTATTATTCTGTTGGGAATAATCTGTCTGTGCGGTCTATCGCATGCATGGTTAATTCTTCTGTTATTCCCTTCTTTATTATTCTGTTCAAATGATCTATCTACGTGGATTACCGCATGGCGGGCGAAAATCCATTTGCAGTTTCATATATTCTATTATACTCAGTTGGTCAAAGTTTTGGCTTTTATACTTCATAAAATTAGTAGAATATCCTAGAAATTTGCGTTTCATCCAGTATCTTTTCATGGAAATATTCTTCTGAGCATTCTTAAATTTTACTCCTCAAAGCAGTATCATGTTGACAATTTGGACGTTATTGGTTCCTGGATAAATTAATTTATAAATCTTTAAAATTTATCATTGAATTTTTATTGAATTATTATGTCATTGTCATCATCCTCATGCTTATATTGTAATGAAAGTCATCTTTGGCTTACGTGCATAGATGGACTTGGTATGATTATGACCAGGAATTATTCGGTATTATCATGACCGAAATGTGACAAATGATGTGGTGAAAGTCCTCATTGGCTTGTAGTTCATTGATGGACAGTTGTTGGTATGCTTATGACCAGAGATTATTCGGTATAATCATGACCATTGATGATTACATGAATATCCTTGGCCGTCAGGGATGATTTGATTTTATTTATTAAGCTGAGTCTCAGCGATAAAGTTGATAAAAAACTTTTTAAATCATAGAAGAAAGTAGATTTTATGCTCTACTTGACTCTTCTAATGGATTGCTTATTCCGCTGCAGTTGTTGATCTAAAACTTGTTGTCTATTATATTCTATCAGTTGTTATATTATTGAAAGCTAAGGATAATTTATTCTGCATTATCTTAGTCATAATATTTCTTACTGGGCTAATTGAGCTCACCCTTTCTTTCACTATTCACTTCAGGAAATGAGAATATAGCTAGGACGAGTCGGGAAATGGAGTGATGGTCCAGATGATAGCATTAGTAGTCCTCACTATTCTGTTAAATAGTGTGAAAATAAATGTAATGAGGACTCCATTGAGTGTGGATATTGTCTAGATGATAATATTCTTATTAAAACTATCAGTTTATGTTTTGTCGTATTTTACACGACAGTTGTATTATTAAGTTGTATTTGAATTTTGTACCATGTATTTAGCGACTCAAGATGGGTGATGTATACCTATTTTGGGGGCATCACACAAAGATATTCATCAAGTACCACCATTAAGGACTGAGGATGATAAAAAATATGTTAAAGAACGAATCCAGTGAGATAAAAGGACAAAGATTAGAGATTCGTACTTTAGATAATCCAAATTTAAAAATACTCCATAATAAACCATTGTGACGCCCCCAAAATAAGTCCACACGACCCATTCTGAGTCGCCAGATATCACACTATAAAAATCATTTACAAACTTCATTTATACAACTGTTGAAATGTCGTGCAGAATACGACCACAGTTAAACTGTGAGTTTTAATATAAATATATGTAACTCTCATTGTGCCTCGACCACAACCTTACAATGGTACTTTACATAAAAGTACACTCAATAACCGTTTTAAAAATTAAAATATTTGGAAAATACTCAAGGAAACCTTCGTACATGGGAGGCCATGCGTCTAGGTTATGATAGATATCATATGTCCACAGAATTATCCTTGGTTGAACCAATAGTCCCCAAAGAAAAACAAGAAGATTACTATCATCTTTTTTCTAATGGTGAGTCTTCTCTTGACATATAATTATCTCTGTTTTCTCCAATTGAGAATTATATTTTAAACATTTTAAACAAACTCCAAGATCATATAGGTAGTGCTCGTAGATATACTCAACAAGTGGATGTGAACAACCCTGTCTTATGATAATACGAGGTTGTATGTCATTAGACATCTTGTATGATAGTGGCAAAACACTCTTCCAAAGTTGGGCTCACCTCACCCTATTCAGTTTACCAAAATTAAATATCAAATGACGTATACAATACGACACACTTATCTAAAGTTTTTAAAAAAATTATTTCCATACTATTTAGGGAGAACCTCAACAGCTATAGACCATCGTTCTATTCCTCTGTTATCCCCGTTCGACCCGGCAACACTCTTATTACCTGAAAGGAATTATGAAGCAAAAGGGTGAGCACAACTAGCTCAGTAAAGAATATCATGACTAAAGATAATTAAATTATCAATAGCCTTCATCAGTAATAAATCAGAGATTTAGAACATATGGTAGATGATAAAACTTTTCAACCATAGTTACAGTAGAACGAGCAATCCATTAGAAGAGTCAAATAGACCATCAGATCTATTATCTTCTCCATGTTAAAAATCCACAAATAATATTTTATCCCTGTAACATCAATCAACAATTCCTGTCCACAATCATATGAATAGCTCATAATCATAATTGTGATTCTAAATTCCACTTCGCACCCAGGATGAAGATAATTTTCATCACCTATCTTCACCTGAAATATCAAAAATCATAGTTATACCAAATCACAATTCCTGCTCATAATCATACTAATAAATTCATTTTTGCACTACGGCCAAAGATATTCATTAACAATTCATCTTTGCACTACAGGCCAAAGACATACAACTTTATTTTAGAAGAGTCAAGTGGAGCATGATATCTACTATCTTTTACGAATTAAAAGTGTATAATCAATATTTTATCACGAGACTCGACAATAAATAATCCACATCATCGAATCATCCCTGCACTACGCCCAAGGATATTCATGTAATCATCAATGGTCATGATTATACCAAATAATCCCTGGTTATAATCATACCAATAACTGTCCATCAATGCACTACGGGCCAATGAGGACTTTTATAACATCATCTATAACATTACGGGTCATGATTATACCGAATGAACCATGGTCATTATCATACCAATAAACAGTTCATCTATGCACATAAGCAAAAGATACTCATCAATCAATAGTTTATCTTTGCACGTAAGCCAAAGATATACAACTGTAAAACCAATAATCAACGAATCCATCTTTGCACGTAAGCGAAGATATACAATCAGAAAAACAATAATCAACAGTCCATCTTTTCACGTAAGCCAAAGATATACAATTGTAAAACTAATAATCAATAAATCCATCTTTGCACGTAAGCCAAAGATGACTTTCATCATAATATAAACATGAGGATGATGACAATGATATAAGCATTAATCAAAGCGAAATCAAGGATAATTATTAAAGACTTTAAATTTATCCGAGTTTAAAAATATCCAAATTGTCAATATGATCTTTGCTTTGTGGAGTAAAATTCAAGAATAATATTCATGTACCAAAAATAATTTGAATGTAAAAGAAATATATTTTTCGGGTGAATAGTACCCCGTGAATAGTACTTTGGGAATAGTACCCCGTGAATAGTACCCCAACACGAAAAGTGTCCCGAATATCAGAGTGAATGATACTAGAGTGAATAGTAATCGAGTGAATAATAACTCGCGAATAGTAACTCGTGAATAGTACTCCGGCACGAAAAGTATCCCAAATACCCGAGTGAATAATACTAGAGTGAATAGTAACCGGGTGAATAGTAACTCGTAAAAAAAATACCAAAGAAAATGATATTCCATGACGAGTACAAAAGAAATGATATCTCATACGAGTATAATAGAATATACGAAACTGCAAATGGATTTTCACCCGTAAATGCGGTAATCCACGTGATGCATCATTTCCACAATTTAATAAAGAATGAATACGAAGGATCATTCACCATTCATGCAGTAATCCACATAGGCATGTTATTCCAATAGAATAATAAAGAATGGAATAACATAAGAATTCACCAGAACGCATGTGATGTAATCGCCGCATTTTAAAGTTATTTCAAGAATAATAAATAATAGAACCAGTCATGGTCATAATAATTGGACGAATGTGATATTCCAATGAAATAATAAAGAATGGAACCAGTCATGCGTAATCCGCTTGCATGCGATATATTCCAATGAATAATAAAGAATGGAATAATAGAAGAATTCACCATGCATGCGATAGATCGCATGACATAAGTTATTCCAATGTAATAATAATAAAGAATAGAATAACAAAAGAATTCACCATACATGCGATAGACCGCACAGACAGGTTATTCCAACAGAATAATAAAGAATGGTATAACAACCTTTAAGAATATTGAAAGAAATAACTCTCTTCATGAATACGAAAGAAATAATACCCCTTACTATAATAATATTATCCCTTACCTCAGAAGAAGACTAGATATTGGAATAGTGAGGTAGCAGACTTCTCTTCTTCTTTCTCTCTATAATTTCTCTATAATAATTGTTCTATAGCTTTAGTGAATTGGTGAAAGATAATGAAGGAATGAGCTTCTATTTATAGGAAAATATAATTTTAATAATTGTACATTTTGGGGCTCGAAATATTACAGTATAATACCTTCATCTTTTCTTTCATTTTTAATTTAGTCATCCAAGTATTATCAAACTTGCACCACCTCCCCTAATAGTAAATCATGTGAATCAATAGTAAATCATGTGACTCAATAGTTCTAAACATGTGAAAAAATTAATTATAGTATAGTACCTTCAACTATACCTCCATTTTTAATTTAGTCATGCAAGTATTATCAATCTTGCACCAACTCTCCTAATAGTAAATCATGTGAATCAATAATACACACATGTGAACACATAGTTATAAGCATGTGAATTAATAGCAATTAATTGTTCATTTATTCGGTTAATTATCCGATTGGTCAATATAACCTCCAGACATTGATTATTATCGAAATAAATGTCGATTTCCACTAATACTAGTAATTCTCACACAATGGAATTATCAATTTCATCTTTAATCAACACGAACTTATTCATCATTAATATTATAACTCACAATATTTAACAACCAGGTCGTTCCCAAGAAAGAGGGGGCTTTTCGATAAGAATTTCTCCTTATTGGCGCATGATTAGGTGACCAAACCTCTCCTCGATGTAACTTCTGACATTGTCAATATTGCAAATAATAATATGAATAACTTTATCATCTCAATTATTGATTTAATAATATATATTATGCATATGATACTGTGACAATAATTGAATCAATAATATGAGAGATATGATGCAGTAATTACTGTAGCAATAATTGAGTATAACTGAGTGACTTCTTACGTAAGCATCAATAATCAATATCGTGTGCTACTATTCAACCACGCGTATTACTGTACTTTTACTACCGGGTAGTTCAACAGTTTTTTAATGGTAACACTTTCGCTGTTATTTTTATAAAAAGATATTTCTATCGTTTTCTAACTACGACAATACTTCCGTTGTGGGGTTCACCAATGATTGTGTCGTCGTACGAATATTCCCTGTTAAAACGAATATTCCCCGACCAATCGAATATTTCCCGACACAACGAATATTTTATAACAACTTGCTTACTTTGCAAAATTTTCAAATATCACCCTTAACTTTAAACTTTTATCAATATAACTATTTACCAAATAGAATAATTATAAGAAAATTGAATACTTTCATTTCATAAAATTCGGGATCTCACAACCATAGTGGAATAAAATTCAAGCATAAAGATCAAAACATGGATACAATCAAAAATAATAACCACAATAGACATCTGGAATAAAGAAGAGAAAATTTTATTTTTCGGTGAATAGTGTCGTATACGTGAATAATGTCGTATACGTGAATAGTAGTCCCAACACAAAAAGGTACAAATTCCACAATAAAATTCATACCAATATTTCAGCATAATGATATTGAAAGAAATAATATCATTTACGAAGAAAATAACATCCCTTACTTCAAAAGAACAGTATTTCTGACTGGAATATCGAATGAAATGTTGAAGGAAACTTGCACTGAATAGCAACTCTCAAAGTATCTAAATACTCACATAATACACTCGATAATATAGAGAGGAAAAACATGTTTCTGGTGTGATTTTCAATTCTAACTAAGCACCCTATTTATAGGAAAATGCTAGAACGCCAAAGGAGACTAAATTAATAAAATAATATTTTTTTCCTCCTTCTACGCCATCCTTTTTGAACAACTGAGCATGCCTTATTTGAAAAAAAAATCTCAGCACATGTTTTCAAAAAAATAAAAGTGGGTCCCACCCATAATTTTAATAAAAATATTTAATTTCTAAAACTTCAATAATTCATAATAAATAGCCCTTTTATCAAAAAAATACGAATTTTATGTCCATTCCATAGGAAATTAAATTGTCTACAACTTTGTAGATTTAAGTTTTTTCAAATTCCAAACGAAAAATGCTTGAAATCCACATACGGACGATTTTTAATACCTCCATTCCAACAAAATACTGATAAAACACCTGAGCATTAATTCCTTCATTTATATCCACACAAATAAATATTTTCCTATCCATCATTTATGTCCACATAAAATAAATATTTTCTTATCATATAAATCAATAATTAATTATTCACAAATAATAGTACAGAATCACAATTATGACAACCAGGTCATTCTTAGGAAAGACTGGGCTTTCCGATAAGGATTTCTCCTTATTGGCGCGCAATTAGGTGACCAAACTCCTTTTCTATACAGAACTTCCTTAGACATTGCCAATGATCTAATAATATTATTGAAATAATATGAATTATTGATCTGATAATGGAAAATACAGTACAATGACAATTATTGAAACAACAATAATATAAAATATCAACGCAATAATTATGGAATCAATAAAATAAAATATTGAATAAAGAATTATCGTAACAATTATTGAGTAAGGCCTTCTTACGTAAGAATCAATAATTCAAAATATCAATGCAATACTGTAGTGCTTCTTGTCTGCAACCACGCCAGACATCAGATTTTAACCACCGTGTAATCCAACAAAGGTTAATTGGTAATAATTACGTCAAGTTATTTATAAAAACTCAAACTTGTCATTTTTTTCATCCGACATTTATCTCCTAATCGCGGATCGCATTCCTCGGGGTTATCTCCGAGATGAAACTGATTTCTCCGGTGTTATTACCGAGACTAAAACTACGTTCCTCGAGGTTGTCTCCGAAGTTGGAAATGAAATTCTCAGTGTTGTTTTCGGGATGGGAACTGAGCTGTCCAACAGAGTTATCTCTGGAAGTCGAGTCTGTCCTCCTGCAATGTTAGTAGTAGGAATGCAAAATTTTGAGTATCTATAATAATAACGGGAAAAATTATCGTTATAAGATCTATAACGATAATTTTTATGTAAAATTATCAATAAATCATATAAAAATATTAATTTATAAAATAATATTATATTATTGAATTTGTGGGGAAATGAAAAAGGATGGTGTGGCTTGACTCTTGAGAGTGAGTGAAAAGTGGGGGAGTTTGTTATTTTTTGTTTGGCTCCTTATTTTTTATGTTTTACTGTTAAAGACAATTGGGTTATGTTAGGTATTATTTTATTATTAGTGAAAAAGAGAGTATCTAATTAATATATTTTATAGGGTTGATATGTCTATTTTTAAGGTTTTATTTAGATAAATTCAATCCTACAGATTTAAATAACATATAAAAATATTTAAACATATAAATTTTTGTATGATTTGGTGAGATCTATTATTCATTTTATAGTAATAAGAGTTTAATTAATCTTAATTGTAAAAAAATTTACTTATTTTATAATATTATAATAATGATGTTATACAATTTCAAATTAAATAAAAATTTGTGTTTACTCATATTTTTATATGATCTTTTCAATCTGTAAAGTTAAATTTTGCCAATTTTTTAAGATAAAACTCATTTTATAAAATTAAAGTACCTAGAGGATATCTCCTGCATGCCTTTATTATTATTATTATTATTATTATTATTATTATTATTATTATTATTTTGAAAGTATAATATATTTTTATAAAAGAAATGATGTATTTTGTGACTTTATATATCATTTTTTTGTTAATAATTACGTGAACAAGTGTTAATAATAATCATATATGTACTATGATGAGTTAAAATAATTTATAATTTTAGTTAATGCAATAAATTGATAAACATTGAAATTGTAATTCTATTAAAATTAATCACTATTACAATATCATAATCAAGTCTCTATCAAAAATAAAATACACTCCACAAAAATAAATAAACAAATTTACATTTTTAGAAATAGGAACAAGTACGTTTCTAACTAAAATAACTTGTCGTTTCTCTCTCCAATATTTTCTCATTTTAGACAAAATTTATTTAAAAACTTTTTAAAGTATATACACAAAGTGTGTCAAGAATACTACTCCGGTACTCTACTCCCTCCGTTCCTTTTAATTTGTCCTTTTAGAGTAAAATTAATATTCACAACAAATTAGTATTCATAACAGCATCACATCTTGAAGTGAGACGAGCAAACCACACAAGTACTTTATTATTTAAATATGAAAAGCCAAAGCTTACAATACTGCTTCAAACCAAACACGTATAAACAAGAAAAAACAGACTTCAAAACCTTAAAAAACATAAACTAGTTCTAGAAAATGGAAACCTATTCCATTAGATTCACGCACAAACTTCCTTTTCTGCTCAAGAAAGGAGATTTGAGCTATGTTTTGATGGTGAACAGTAACTTCTTCCGAGTGAAGTTTGTAGAACTTGTCGTCAAATGAAGATGAAGATGAAGATGATGATGATGATGATGATGTGAAAGAAGTTGATGACGAAGCTGAAGGAGTAGACTGTATCTCCATTCGTCCCCGATAGGCAACAAGCTGGGCGGTATAGTAAACTGGTGGGACAAGGGAGACAGGCTTAGTGCATTGAGCAAAGGTGAAGCACAACTAGTATATAAACTTCTGCAACTGATCAGATGTGAAAGTATGCTGAACATAGTAGTGTGTCGGCTTGCTTGTTCCAAGATTTTCATAATGGTAGAAATCATACGAAAATAGGTGAACAATTTTTGTGTCCAAAACTGTCCCCGGAGAGAGATTGTGATGCACATCCCTTCCTTTATTCTTGAGAAAGAGACGAGTATGGTGTCCGTTTTCCGCCGCAAAAACAATAAGCTTAGGTAGTATTCGATAAAATTCTGTAATTAATAATAACAACTTATTAAAATAGAGATTCTTTTTAAAATAAAGTTTAAATGTAAAAGATATGTTTGATAACCAATCTTTATTGTATATCTTAATACAACATTTTACTAATTTACCCTTATGCTTAGGAAAAAAATATAGGAAATATTAAACAATTAATTCAAATAAATCACCAATTAGAATGTATAACTACTAAAATATTTCAAATTTAATAAAATATAATAATAATTATGACAATTTTACATAATTAGTATAAAATATGGTGGGGCGGGTGGGAATTCCAACAGGGACGAATTTTAACTAATTTTTTTGTTAAAGTTAAATAAAAAAAACTTAAACTAATCATAATAATGTTTACAAATTATAATAAATATTCATAATTTAAACTCAAAAAAAAAAATTTAAATAAAAAATATTTAGATACAATTTAAAAGACAGAAGTAGAATGAATATACAATTGTCTGTACTTGTATTTAGAATATAAATTGTACTTGTATTTAGAATATAAATAAATATTTTTCTGACCCCTTTAAATTTAACTCTTCTATTAATCAGGCCCTTTAAATTTATTCACTTATATATTTGTCCTACTCTTGTGCCTATAAAAAAAATCGGTGGGGTCAAGGTAGGTGGGGGTGATAAAGTGAAGAATTAAAAAATAAAATTAAGGTAATAAGGGTAAAAATGTAATGAGGTTGGGTAAAATTTTATCAAACAAAATAGGCTCTGCGCGAAAAGAGGCTAGGCCAAAAAGAGGTTAAAAAAACACTTATGAAACACTAGTCTCTACGCGAACAAGAGGTAAGGCCAAAAAGAGACAAATAAGAGGCTATCAAACACTGCCTTAATATATTCTACAATTAACAAACATCAAGACAAACCCAAAATTTTCTTCCAACACCATTCTCAGCTTATCTTATTACATCTTACGAATCACATAATTATAAGAAGAAAAAAAAAAGCTTAAATGGGCTGAGATAAAATAAATAAATAAATAAATAATGTTAACTAATTTTTAACATATATAATATTAAAATTTATAAATTATATGCAATTAGTAAGTTAAGTTATGAAATTATTAACTATTAAAAATAATTACTACTTAGTGTTGTAGAACCATAATTTTTACAACAACTTTATTCTAAAAAAGAGACCTTTAATTATTTAATCATACAATAAATTTTAATTTAAAAAATATATTTAGAATTTTACTTTACTCAACTTTGAATTCTAAATAACTAATAAATATTGTAAATTATCTAATAAGTGTTACTCATTTTAAGTTTTATTATTTTATAATTTTAATGAGTCAGTTGATTTTCAAAAATCAACAATCACATAATTTAAAATTACTAAATATAATATATTATATTATAAAATATATTAATGATTAAAATATTCAAAAATATATTATTTGTTATAAAACATATTAATGACTAATTAAATTTTAATTATCAATTTTATTTAATGTAGGAGACATTTAGTTAAGTAATGTTTAAAATAATTTTGAAATATATTAGTGACTAAAATTTAGTTAATTTTTAAACTAAAAGTCATAATATTAACTTATTATTCAACAAAATGTTATTCCTAAATAAATACATATTAAAAATATTAAAAAACTATTATGACAAAATAAAAGTTAATATTAAAAACAAAATATATATTAAAAATTGTTAATAATTAAATTTTAGTCACCAATTTTATTTCAAATAAAAAATCTTTAGTTAATGATTGTTAGCAAACTTCCTCACTTATACGTAGTATTAGTTATTAAAATTTTGTTACGCCAAAAATAATTTATTATTCTATAATAATTTTATTACATATAATCAAATTGAGTTTCTTAAACACTAAATTTAGACTATTACGTTCATATATATATATATATATATATAGATATATTTTGTTATATATATTCAAATCACATTCAAAACACTGTATTATATAAAAATTCAAATTTCATAATTTTTTCCGTAATTTAAGCCTGTCCGGCCGGACAGGATCTATTCTCTCTCTATATATATATATAAACAGGGTGCAAATATTTTAATTTAGATATGCATTTAAAACATACATGTAGAAATAACATCCATATGATCCAAGGACACAAGGAGTAACAGTTTTAAAGATCTATACCAGGAATATGAACATGAACATGAACAGGTACAGGATCCTTGTCCGAGTCTGACCAGCACCAGCGCCGCCTCCTTCGGCAGCAGCCCAAGAACCCCTCCCACCCACATGACGAGGACTACCACTCCAGGACCTTCTTCCGCCGGTGGCCCCCGCACCTTGACCCATAGCAGACTGTGGCCTCTGGATCCCACCTTGACCACCCTGAACCGACCGATATCCCCACGGCTGAGCCGGTGGTGGGTTAGTCCCCATCTGGGTCCCACCTTGACCACCGTGAACAGGCCGATCTCCCCACGGCTGCGCCGGTGGTGAGTTAGTCCGCATCTGAGTCTCACTCCTATCACCACCTCTTCCTCCTCTTCTTCCATATCCATAACTTTGATACTGACCCTGATTATGCGACTGGCAATTATTACCACCTCCACCACAAGAATTTCTAGCACCACCACCAGTTTGATACTGATCCCGATGATATTGCTTATTACCACATCTAACACCACCAGATCCGCAGCCACCGCCACCGCGACGATTGTAGTTACTCTTCTCCATTTCTCTCACTAAATTTATCTTTCTATACTCAAAATGTACTGATTGAGTGGGTTGGTTTGAGTGTTGATGTTATGGATAGTGAGTATTTAATAGGAATTTTGAAGATAATTAATGGACGAAAACAACCTTACTTTGTCACCAAGAATTGAACAGTTAAACGGAGAAGATTCTATTGAATTCTGGAAGGATCGATAGAAAAAAACCTTACTTTGTCATCAAGAATTAAACAGTGAAAAGGAAAAAGTGTTGAGAGGAGAGAAATGAAAAAGATGTTGTTTCTTTGTGATTGGGTGTAGCTTGAGAGTGAGGTGTGGGGTCGGGACTTGGACTCGAGATAATAAGGAAGAATTATGGAATGGTATTATTTTTGAGGATGGTATGCTTCTCTTCTCCCACCTCAATTCCCATATTATACTCACCCCGAATACTTATATACAAATTTAATTAATATTTATATATTTATACTATTATATATTACAAAATTAAAATATATATTTTTAAATGCTTTTCTCTATTGACTTGAGCAGTTAGCTTGACTTGATAGAATATTATTCTCTTTCTCCTTTCGGTTGGACACACTGACGAAGTTTCCGTGACTTACAGAATATTTTTGTACTCCTACTAATCATCCAATTAAAAAAAGTATTGGACAGATGAATCAATGATTCTACCCATAGTCGAATTACTTATTGGATAGATGAATTAGTGATTTTATTAGTAGTTGAATTATTATTGAACTGGTGATATTATAAATAAATATTAGTAATAATTAATAAAAATTAAAATATTCTATTTTTGATAAACTAAAATATAATGAACGATCTTCGGTTCCTAACGAACGGTCTTCAAGTCAATTCAGTCTCCAGACCGAACTGCTTTAGGCTAGTCTTTTACTCCCCAATTTTTAGACTGATTCCAATCCCCCAAACTCGGGTTGGTCCTATCCAGTCTTAGATTCGGGTCGAATTTTTTCAAACTATTTTTAGGTCGGTCCGATTCGGGTTTTTAGTTTTCGTTGTGCACCTTTAGTTAAGAGTTTAGATGGAACGCGATAAGTTGCTATTTTCTAAACATGTTTTTTTGGATCATTCTTCGCAACCTTATTTGTTTGAATGTGATTTTACAAAGGAAATTGAAAAGTGTCATTATAAATGTATAATAAAGGTAAAAATAGTCGTTATAGGATTTATAGCTACAGTTTTCATGTGAAAATATCAAAAAATCATGTGCAAATATCAGTTTTATTTGTACTTTTACAAATGGTTGTCCCGCAGCTCTTTTATTGGATAATAGGCCCAATTAAATGGTGCTCCTACCTCCCATAGATTTGGACCTTTGGATAAATTAAGCAAGGACTTAAGTCCATAAATTAGTAACTCTATGGCCCACAATTGGAAGTCACTAGTGACCATGAATTTCTTGCAAGGACTAGCTCGGAGGATTTATAATTGTGTTTTTTTAATAATTGTAATTTATATTATTAAATATACTCTTAATATTAGTTAAGTAAGATAGTGTGATGATATAAATGATAGTGAAAAAATAATGACAAACTAAGAATATCATGTCACTTTATTAATCTAAAATAGAAATATATCTCTAATTTTTTACCCAACTAAAAAAAAAATTGTATAGGTAATTTTAAAAACCTATATAAAGTGTCTTTGAAATGTTATTTTAATAATTATTTATTAAAATAATTAGACCTATAATCGCACCCAATAATTGTATAAATATTCGTTTTTAGTTTTAATATATAAAACATCTTGGCTCATCTAGACAAAAAAAGTAAAATAAAAACAAAAATTATTAAAAGATGATTTTAAATGAGTGTATAATACATTTCAAGTTTCCTACAAAGAGAGGATCATATATAATTAAATACTTACAAATAGAGGAAGCTACCAATTTATATTATTAGATATACATTGTATTGTCTACAAATTCTAGAATGAGTTGCCCACAAAGAAAAGAGCTGGAATCTACCAATTCTCATATATATTTTATGAGATAATACAAATATAATAAAAATAAAAATATCAAACAATTAAATTCAAGTATATTTTTATGAGTCAATTTAATTCAGGACCAACCAAAATATCCCAATTAATTCATATAATTAAACACTATTTGTGCTATTATTATTTGTGTTATTATAATAAGTAATAGATGCAAATATTACTTATTATAATATTATAGATGCAAATATTACTTAATATTCTTGTCAAATAATTTTCATTCCAAAAAAAAAAATAGCAAAGAACAAATATTTTTTATTTTTCATTTTCCTATAACACAAGTAGTGCATTTTCCAAAAGGGTCACAAAGCAAGAAGAAAGAAGCAAACACTGCAAACGAAGTTGATGCAACATGGTCTTTACTTCGCGTGCTTGGTATATCTTCCTAAATTAAAGAGTAAATTTTAGTAATCTTTTATACAGTTCGATTTTCCAACAAATTGGAATGAGCGAATTAAGAAAGTGACGAAAAAAACCGTCATTATATAAATAATTGGCTCATATAATTTTCTTTCTTTCTAGTTATTTGGATAGAAATTTATCTTTTTTACATCTCTCTCTATATATATATATATATATATATATATATATATATATATATATATATGATAAAGAGACAAAATGGGGACAATTCGCAATAAATTTCTTTCTAGAGAGGTTATAGGCTGCAATAAATTTTCTCCGGTCCATACATTACAATTTGTCTTATAATTTTGGGAGTTACAACTCCATAAAATCCCATTAGTAGATGGGGGTTACATATGTTATATTTTCATATGTTACATTATATACATAGATGGACAAAGAAGGCATGAAAATGATAGAAAATACACACTCTCACTTGCAGATTGAGACAGAGAATTTGGTTCAAAGAAAAGAAAATACTGCATGCATTACTGATGTACATCCAGACTTGGTATTGCCTAATTTGGTATCTTCTTTACTTCTTATGCTAAAATTAAATACCAAGCCATAAGACACAATCTGAAGCCTGGTGTCTGCTTGTCCTTTTCAACTTCCCTGATGAAAATATTGGATGGGCAATGTTTAGTCTCTTTCAAAGATAAGTCTGAATATCCTGGATTGGTTACTGAATTTTATTCCAACATGATAGTGAATATAGATATGTAATTGGTACTATGATTAATATAAATGTGTGTGTTCAAGGTTATGAGCTTATGATTGATGAGTTGTACTTGGTTAAAGCTCTAGATAAATTTGGATATTTTTAAACTCTAGATAAATTTAAAGTCTAAATAACAAAGCAGTATCATGTTGACAATTTAGATATTTTTAAACTCTAGATAAATTTAAAGTCTTTAATATTTCTCTTTGATTTCGTTTGATTAATGTTTATATTATTGTCATCATTCTCATGCTTATATTGTGATGAAAATCATCTTTGGCTTACGTGCATAGATGGTCTGTTGATTATTGGTTTTACAGTTGTATATTTTTGACTTACGTGCAAAGATGGACTGTTGATTATTGATTTTATAGTTGTATATCTTTTTGGCTTACGTGCAAAGATGGATGAGGTATGACACGATCATAACCATCGGTGATAATAACGAATATCCTTGGCCCATAAAGGCATAGATAATTCGATGATGTGATTGGCGGGATCATGACCATTAGTTAACAAATTGAATGTCTTGGGCAGTAGTGCAGATCGACAGAATATTGATTGGTATGATCATGATCATTGATTTTATAGTTGAATATCTTTGGCCCGTAGCAAAAGGTAGACAACCGGTTGATATGATCATTGTTATTACATTTGAATATCTTTAGCCTTTGGGGTAAGGATATTGAGTAACGCTCTATTAAGCTTTTGTGGCAGGAGAAATGTTGATTTACATGATTATAAATATAAATTGTGGATTTAACTATAATCTTTGGTGGTTCGGTGAAGACAATTGATGATAGTTCTTTTATCTTGGGTATAACAAAGAACTGTTGTTGAGTATTACAGAATGAAATATTAACGATGGACTTTTAATCTGTAAGAGATGGTAGACATTATGTTCTACTTGACTCTTCTAATGGATTGCTTATTCATTGCAGCTTAAACTTGATGTTTATTGTATTTTATCGCTTTAACATCATTGAAGGCTAAGAATAATTTATTCTGCATTATCTTAGTCATAATATTTCTTACTGGGCTAGTTGAGCTCACCTTTTTGCTTTCTTTTACTATTCAGGAAATGAGAATATAGACTAGTTGGGGAATGGAGTGATGGCCCGAGATGATTGTTTTAGCAATCCTCACTACTTAGTGTGATAATAAGTGTAATGAGGATTGAATTTGAGTTTATATACTGTCTATGAGACAATATTCATGTAAAAACTCGGCTATGTTTTGTCGTATATATTACCCAACAGTTGCATAAAAGAAGTTTGTATTTGAATTATGTAGTGTGTATCTGGCGACTCAAGATGGGTGATGTATACCTATTTTGGGGGCGTCATAGTTGGTATCAAAGCTTAGGGATATGATCCCTGGTTAAGATTTAAGACAAGAATTAGGAGGGGAGAGATGGGAAATTCCTTCGCTAGTATGACCTACCTAAGTTTATTTGTTATTTAATTGGTCGGTCAGAATATAGGGATAATATGTGGTGTGTCAATTAACCCTTATTTTAAAACTATATTCTAGAATGATATCTGAAATACAGGAGATGAGAAATGGAAAAATCATGATAGAGAGGAAATAACCGGGAAGGTACAATCCGAAAAGAAAGCAAGGTATTTTCATCTCTTTGAACTACCAGGTACGTAAATTTTGAGGGCAAAATTTCATAAGGATGGGAGATTATGAGATCCCGAATTTTATGAAATGAAAGTATTCAATTTTCTTATAATTATTATGTTATTTAGTAAATGGTTAAATTGATAAAGATTAAAGTTAAGGGTGATATTTGAAAATTTTGTAAATTAAGTAAGTTGATATAAAATATTCGTTGTGTCGGGAAATATTCAATTGGTCGGGGAATATTCATTTTAACAGGGAATATTCGTACGACGGCACAATCATTGGTGAACCCCACAACGGAAGTATTTTTATATTTAGAAAACGACAGAATTATCTTTTTATAAAAATAACGGCGAAAGTTTTACCGTTAAAAGTGTTGAACTACCGTGTAGTAAAGTAATGCTGATGTACTGCCGTGGTTGCATAGTAGCACACCAGTATTGATTATTGATGCTTACGTAAAGAAGTCACCGCTTATACTCAATTATTGCTACAATGAATTGTCAGATCATATCTCTCATATTATTGATTCAATTATTATCACAGTATCATCTGCATAATATTTTATATTATTAAATCAATTATTGAGACGACAAAGTTATTCATATTATTATTTGAAATATTGACAATGTCTAGAAGTTCTATCAATGAGAGATTTGGTCACCTAATTGCGCGCTAATAAGGAGAAATCCTTATCGGAAAGCCCCCTTATAAGA
The DNA here is from genome assembly GCA_020205605.1 of Panax ginseng. Taxonomy (NCBI): domain Eukaryota; kingdom Viridiplantae; phylum Streptophyta; class Magnoliopsida; order Apiales; family Araliaceae; genus Panax; species Panax ginseng. Next base: position 28,763,682 of record CM035131.1, on the reverse strand, counting down.
CCCTGAATTTTTCGAAATGAAAGTATTCAATTTTTATAATTATTATTCTATCTAGTAAATGGTTAAATTGATAAAAGTACAGTAATACGCGTGGTTGCATAGTAGCACACGATATTGATGATTGATGCTTACGTGAGAAGTCACTCAGTTATACTCAATTATTGCTACAGTAATTGCTGCATCATATCTCTCATATTATTGATTCAATTATTGTCACAGTATCATCTGCATAATATTTTATATATTATTAAATCAATGATTGAGATGACAAAGTTATTCATATTATTATTTGTAATATTGACAATGTCTAGAAGTTCTGTCAAGGAGGTTAGGTCATCTAATTGCGCGCCAATAAGGAGAAATCCTTATCGAAATGCCCCCTCTTTCCTGAGAACGACCTGGTTGTTAAATATTGTGAGTTATAATATTAATGATGAATAAGTTCGTGTTGATTAAAGATGAAATTGATAGTTTCATTGTGTTGGAATTATTAGTTGTAGTGGAAATCGACATTTATTTCGATAATAATTGATGTCTGGATGTTATACTGACCAATCAGATAATTAATCGGATAAATGAGAAATTATGTGAGACCCCGAATTTTATGAAATGAAAGTATTCAATTTTATTATAATTATTCTATTTAGTAAATGGTTAAATTGATAAAAGGTTAAAGTTAAGGGTGATATGTGAAAAAAAATTTAAAGTAAGTAAGTTGTCATAAAATAATCGGTGGTAAAAGTACAGTAATATGCGTGGTTGTATTGTAGCACAAGGTATTGATTATTGATGCTTACGTGAGAAGTCACTCAGATATACTCAATTATTGCTACAGTAATTGCTGCATCATATCTCTCATATTATTGATTCAATTATTGTCACAGTATCATCTACATAATATGTTATATTATTAAATTAATAATTGAGACGACAAAGTTATTCATATTATTATTTGTAATATTGAAAATGTCTAGAAGTTCTGTCAAGGAGATGTTTGGTCATCTAATTGCGCGCCAATAAGGAGAAATCCTTATCGGAAAGCCCCCTCTTTCCTGAAAAAATGACCTGGTTGTTAAATATTGTGAGTTATAATATTAATGATGAATAAGTTCGTGTTGATTAAAGATGAATTTGATAGTTTCATTGTGTTGGGATTATTAGTGTTAGTGAAAATCGACATCTATTCCGATGATAATTGATGTCTGGGGGTTATATTGATAAATAAGGTAATTAATCGGATAAATGAGCAATTAATTGCTACTAACTTACATGCTTATATAACTATTTGTTTACATGTGTGTACTATTGAATCACATTTTTCTACTATTAGGGGAGTTGGTGCAAGATTTATAATATTTGCATGATTAAGTTAAAAATAGAGGTATAGATGGAGGTATTATACTGTAATTCGTATTTTTACATGATTATAACTATTGATTCACATGATTGAACTATTGATTCACACTATTTACTATTAGGGGAGGTGGTGCAAGTTTGATAATAATTGCAGGACTAAATTAAAAATAAAAGAAAAGTTGGAGGTATTGTACTGTAATATTTCGAGCCCCAAAACGTGCAATTATCGAAACTATATTTTTTTATAAATAGAAGCTCATTCTTCCTTCATTTATCACCAATTCACTAAAGTTATAGAGCAATTATTATAGAGAGAAATTATAGAGAGAAAGAAGAAGAGAAGTCTGCTACCTCACTATTCTAGTATTCAGTCTTCTTTTGAGGTAAGTGATATTATTATTATAGTAAGGGGTATTATTCTTTCGTATTCATGAAGATAGTTATTTTCTTTCAATACTCGTAAGGGTTGTTATTCCATTATTTATTATTATGTTGGAATAACTCGTCTCATCTAAGTACCGCATACACGGTGAAATTCTTCCATTATTCCATTCTTTATTATTCGCTGGAATAACTTGTCTGCATCTGATCTATCGTATGTCCGGTGAATTCTGTTGTTATTCCATTCTTTATTATTCTATTGGAATATCTTGTGCATAAGGATTACTGAATGACCTGGTTTCATTCTTTATTATTCATTGGAATATCCATGCATCTGCAAGCGATTACTGGCGTGACCTTGTTCCATTCTTTATTATTTTATTGGAATAACTCATGCATGCGCGCGATCATCGCATGCCCGGTGAATTCATTGTTATTTCATTATTTATTATTGTGTTGGAATATCCTCGTCTGTATGCGGATTACGCATGACCCGTTTCATTCTTTATTATTCATTGGAATATCTTGTGCGTCTGCGATTACGCATTACTTTGGTTTCATTTTTATTATTCATTGGGAATAACCTATCGTAAAAGCGACTACGACATGTATGGTGAATTCTTCTGTTATTTCATTCTTTATTATTTTGTTGGAATAACCTGTCTATGTGGATTACCGCATGTATGGTGAATGATCTCTTGTATTCATTTCTTATTAAATTGTGGAAATGATCTGTCTACATGGATTACCGCATAGCGGACGAAAATCCATTTGCAGTTTCGTAATTTTTCTGACCCTCAAAAATTCTGAAAAAATTTGAAATGATGATTTGTTGAGTTTTATAGATTGTGTCCAAAAATGGCGATTTTTGGATATATAGATTAGGAGTTTATGAATTTTATGAGAAAAGACTATTTTAAAAGTAAACCCTTATAACTCCTTGTGTTTAACTCCAAAATTAGTGAAATTTTTATTGGGAGTACATGTATATAACAGGAGTATACCCTATAAATTTCGGAATTTTTAGACAAAAGTACAATTTATGATAAATGTCTAAATATTCTAGTTTTTTGGCCATATGAAAAATAGTAAATGAATTTTAAAAATTCTGAGAAAAATATATGTTCAATATGGGACTATATTCTGCTAAATCTCAGAAAAAAAGAAATATTTTTGGAACTGATTTGGTATTTTTCATGAAAATAAACTAGTTATGAGTAAATGAATTAAATATGTTATGTGAAGTAACAAAATTAGAAAATAGGATTTTATGGCTTGTGAATCCTATATAGGGTATATACAGATTTTTGATGAGGAATTTGATCATTGGTGATGAAATCTTATGAGTATGACATTTTTGAATGATTAAATGCATTATTTGGTAAAGTGTAAACAATTGAAATAAATTATTAATAAGTTTAAGAAGTGATTAAAATATTATTATAATATTAATAATATTAGATTATGAGTTTATTAAGTGATTGATAATATTTGGATAAATTTAAAGTCTTTAATATTTATCCTTGTTTTCGTTTGATTAATGTTTATATCATTGTCATCATCCTCATGCTTATATTTTGATGAAAGTCATCTTTGGCTTACGTGCAAAGATGGACTGTTGATTATTGATTTTACAATTGTATATCTTTGGCTTACGTGCAAAGATGGATTGTTGATTATTGGTTTTACAGTTGTATATCTTTGGCTTACGTGCAAAGATGGATCACTTGATTATTAGTTTTACATTGTATATCTTTGCTTACGTGCAAGAGATGGATCGTTGATTATTAGTTTTACAATTGTATATCTTTGGCTTACGTGCAAAGATGAACTATTGATTAATGAGTATCTTTGGCTTATATGTATAGATGAACTGTTTATTGGTATGATTATAACCAGGGATCATTCGGTATAATCATGACCCGTAATGTTATAGATGATGTGGTAAAAGTCCTCATTGGCTCAGAGTGCATTGATGGGCGCTTATTGGTATGATTATAACTAGGGATTATTCGGTATAATCATGACCATTGATGATTACATGAATATCCTTGGCTGTAGTACAGGGATGATTCGATGATGTGGATTATTTATTAAGTTGAGTCTCAGCAATAAAATATTGATTATACACTTTTAATTCGTAAAAGATAGTAGATATCATGCTCTACTTGACTCTTCTAAAATACAGTTGTATGTCTTTGGCATGTAGTGCAAAGATGAATTGTTAATGAATATCTTTGGTCGTAGTGCAAAGATGAATTTATTAGTATGATTATGAGCAGGAATTGTGATTTGGTATAACTATGATTTTTGATGTTTCAGGTGAAGATAGGTGATGAAAATTATCTTCGTCCTGGGTGCGAAAAAGAATTTAGAATCACAATTATGATTATGAGTTATTCATATGATTGTGGACAATAATTCTTGATTGATGTTACAGAGATAAAATATTATTGGTGGACTTTTAATATAGATAATATAATAGATCTGATGGTCTATTTGACTCTTCTAATGGATTGCTCGTTCCGCTGCAACTATGGTTGAAAAGTTTTATCATCTACCATATGTTCTAAATCTCTGATTTATTACTGATGAAGGCTATTGATGATGTAAATTATCTTTAGTAATGGTATTCTTTACTGGACTAGTTGTGCTCATCCTTTTTGTTTCACAATTCCTTTCAGGTAATAAGAGTGTAGCTGGGTCGAGCGGGGGTAACAGGAGAATAGAATGGTGGTCTATAGTTGTTGAGGTTTTCCTTAAATAGTATGGAAATAATTTTATTGAGAACTTTAGGTAAGTGTGTCGTATTGTATACGTCATTTGATATTTAATTTTGGTGAACAAAATAGGGTGAGGTGAACCCAACTTTGGAAGGGTGTTTTGCCACTATCATACAAGATGTCTAATGACATACAACCTCGTGTTATCATAAGACAGGGTTGTGCACATCCAGTTGCTGAGTATATCTACGAACACTACCTATATAATCTTGGAGTTTATTTTAAATATAATTCTCACTTGGAGACAACGGAGATAATTATATGTTAAGAGAAGACTCACCATTGGAAAGAAGATGATAGCAATCTTCTTGTTTTTCTTTGGGGACTATTGAGTCAACTAAGTATAATTCTGTGGACATATGATATCTATCATAACCTAGACGCATGGCCTCCCATGTACGAAGGTTTCCTTGAGCACTTCCCAAAGATTTTAATTTCTAAAACAGTTGTGACGCCCCCAAAATAGGTATACATCACCCATCTTGAGTCGCCAAATACATGGTACTAAATTCAAATACAACTTGATTATACAACAGTCGTGTAAAATACGACAAAAATACATGCTGTGAGTTTTAATACAAATATTGTCATCTAGACAATATCCACACTCAATTTAGTCCTCATTATATTTATTATCACATTATTTAACAGAATAGTGAGGACTACTAAGACACCATCTCGGACCATCACTCTGCTTCCTCGACTAGTCTCATTGCCACGCTCTCATTTCTGAAGAGAAACGGTGAAAGAAAGGGTGAGCTCAACTAGCCCAAGAAGAAATATTATGACTAAGATAATGCGAATAAATTATCATTAGTCCTAAACAAAGGTTAAACCGATAAAATACAATAGACATCAAGTTTAACTGCAGCGGAACATGCAATCCATTAAAAGAGTCAAGTAGAGAATAAAATCTACTATCATTTATGATTTAAAAAGGTTTTTCCTCACTTTTATCGTTGAGACTCAGCTTAATAAATAATCCACATCATACCTGCACTACGACCAAGGATATTCATTAGGGTCACGATCACAAATTATCCATGCACTACTGGCCAAGGATATTTTTGTATTCATCAATGGTCATGATCATGCCAACAACTGTCCATCAATGCACTTCGGGCCAATGAGGACTTTTACCACATCATTTGTAACATTACTATTATGATTACACCAATAATCCTCAGTCATAATCATATCAAGTCCATCTAAGCACTACAGGCCACAGATGACTTTCAAAAATAATATAAACATGAGGATGATGACAATGATATAAGAATTCAATAAAATAAGTTCAAGAATTAATTTATTCAGGAACTAATAACGTCCAAATTGTCAACATGATACTTCTTTGTAAAGTAAAATTCAAGAATGCTCGGAAGAATATTTCCATGAAAAGATATCTTTGCGTGAAGCCAAATATCAAGAATATTCCACTAATTTCATGGAGTGTAGAAGTCAAAACATTAACCAACCGAGTATAATAAAGAATGGAATAACAAAAGAAATCACCATGCATGTGGTACTTGGCGTGACATGTTATTCCATCGTAATAATAAATAACGGAACCCGTGTCAAAGCGTAATACGCACCGCAAGCAGGATATTCCAACGTAATAATAAAGAATGGAATACAACAAATCACCATGCATGCGGTACTTGGCATGATGTGTTATTCCAATGATTACTAAATGATGGAACCGTGTCGTGAAATTCACACCAACAGGATGTTCCAACAGAATAATAAAGACGGAACCGTGTTTCACAGAAAAACACGCATGCACGGATATTCCAAATGTAATAATAAAGATGGAACCAGTCCCCGTAGAAAAAAGCATGCATGGATATTTCAATGTAATAATAAAGAATAGAATACGTAAGAATTTCACCAAGTATAGGGTAGCTCACAGATACAGTTATTCCAACAGAATAATAAAGATGGAATAATAGAAATTCTTTTCATGAATACAAAAGAAATAATACTCCTTACCGTAGTAAAAGAAACTTGATATCGGAGTAGTGAAGTAGCGAATACTTTTCTTCTTTCTCTATAGTTTCTCTCTAGAGTTTCAAAGAATTAAGTAAAAATAATGAAGAAATGAGCTTCTATTTATAGAAGAATGGAATGAATAAGAAACTAATCCATGAACGGTCCGTATTGATTTACTTTAATCGGACGGTCCATATTTAAAAGCAAAATCTTTTAAATAAAATATAATATATTCTATTTATAATCTAATAAAACGAATAACTTTTAAAAGATTTTACTATGCAAATACTATGCATAATAAAATATAATATATTCTAATTATTGTCTAATAAAAATGTATAACTTTATAAAAGTATTCTGCTTTTATATAAAAGATTTTACTATTAGCCTAATAAAACGAATAACTTTATAAAAGTATTTTGTTTTATATAAAAAGTTTTTCTGCTTTTATTACGTTAATAATACTGAATAAAACAAAACGTCATCATCATTATTATTATTCACACTATTAATCGACCAGTGTCATTCCTGGGAAAGAGGAGCTTTCCAATAGAGGCGATTAGGTGACCAAACCTCTCCTCGCGTAACTTCTAGACATCGTTAATAATGCAAATAATAATATTAACAACTTCGTCATCTTAATTATTGATTTAATAACATATAAAATATTGACAATAATTGAATCAAACTGAGTGACTTCTCACATAAGCATTAATAATCAATACCGTGTGCTACTATGCAACCACGCGTATTATTGTACTTTTACTACCGAGTAGTTCACAGTATCAACGGTATTATTGATGTTTGAATAACTTTGTATCGCGAAGTACTTCATACATGGTGAAATTCTCTTCATTATTCCATTCTTTATTATTACATTGGAATATCATATGCATGCGGATTACGCATGACACGTTCCATTCTTTATCTCATTGGAATATCCTCGTGCATGCGGATTACGCATGACTGGTTCCATTCTTTATTATTCTCGTTGGAATAACTCGCATGCGATTTGTTATTCCATTCTTTATTATTCTGCTGGAATAACTCATTCATAAGGCCTATCGCATGCTCGGTGAATTCTTCATTATTCCATTCTTTATTATTCTATTGGAATAACTTTGCTCACGCTGCGACTACTGCATGCATGGTGAATTCTTTTGTTATTCCATTCTTTATTATTCTGTAGGAATAACCTGTCTATGTGGATTACCACATGCATGGTGAATGATCCTTCGTATTCATTCCTTATTAAATTGTGGAAATGATCTGTCTACGTGGATTACCGTATAGCGGGCGAAAATTCATTTGTAGTTTCGTAATTTTTCTGACCCTCAAAATTTTTGGAAAAATTTGAAATGATAATTTGATGAGTTTTCTAGATTGTGTCCAAAAATGGCGATTTTTGGATGTATAGATTAGGAGTTATGAATTTTACGGGAAAAGACTATTTTAAAAGTAAACCCTTATAACTCCTTGTGGTTAACTCCAAAATTGGTGAAATTTTTATTGGGAGTACATATATATAACAGGAGTATACCCTGTAAATTTCAAAATTTTTGGACAGAAGTACAATTTATGATAAATGTCTAAATATTCGGCAGTTTTGGTCATATGAAAATTAGTAAATGAATTTTAAAAATTCCGAGAAAAATATATGTTCAATATGGGGCTATATTCTGCTAAATACCAGAAAAGAAAACTTTTTAGGAATGATTTGTTATTTTTCATGAAAATGGTTTAGTTACGAATATATGAATTAAATATGTTATGTGAAGTTGAAAAATTGGTAAATAGGATTTTATGGCTTGAAAATCCTATATAAGGTATATGCAGATTTTCGATGAGGGATTTGATCATTGGTGATAAAATCTTATGAGTATGGCATTTTTGAATGATTAAATTCATTATTTGGTACTGTGTAAATAATTAAAATAAATTATTTATAAGTTTAAGAAATGATTAAAATATTGTTATAATATTAATGATATTAGATTATGAGATTATTAAGTGATTGATAATATTTGAATATTTTAAATTCTGGATAAATTTAAAGTATTTAATATTTATTCTTGATTTTGTTTGATTAATGCTTATATCATTGTCATCATCCTCATGCTTATATTATGATGAAAGTCATCTTTGACTTACGTGCAAAGATAGACTGTTGATTATTGGTTTTACAGTTGTATATCTTTGGCTTACGTACAAAGATGGATTGTTGTATATCTTTGGCTTACGTGCAAAGATGGACTGTTGATTATTGATTTTACAGTTGTATATATTTGGCTTACGTGCAAAGATGGACAGTTGATTATTGGTTTTATAATTGTATATCTTTGGCTTATGTGCAAAGATGGACTGCTGATTATTGGTTTTATAGTTGTATATCTTTGGATTACGTGCAAAGATGGACTGTTGATTATTAGTTTTACAGTTGTATATCGTTGGCTTACGTGCAAAGATGGACTGTTGATTATTGGTTTTACAGTTGTATATCTTTGGCTTACGTGCAAAGATGGACTGTTAATTATTAGTTTTACTGATTGTATATCTTTGGCTTACATGAAAAGATGAATCTATTGATTATTGGTTTTACTGATTGTATATCTTTGGCTTACGTCAAAGATGGATCATGCGATTATTAGTTTTACTGATTGTATATCTTTGGCTTACGTGCAAAGATGAATTATTGATTGATGAGTATCTTTGGCTTATGTGTATAGATGAACTGCTTATTGGTATGATTATGACCGAGTGGATCATTCGGTATAATCATGACCCATAATATTATAGATGATGTGGTAAAAGTCCTCATTGGCCCGTAGTGCATTGATGGGCTTATTATTGGTATGATTACAACCGAGGATTATTCGGTATAATCATGATCATTGATGATTACATGAATATCCTTGGTAGTAGTCGCGGGATGATTCGATGATGTGGATTATTTATTAAGTCGAGTCTCAAAGAATAAAATATTGATTATACACTTTTAATTAAGTAAAGATAGTAGATATCATGCTCTACTTGACTCTTCTAAAATACAATTGTATGTCTTTGACACGTATACAAAATGAATTATTAATGAATATCTTTGGCCGTAGTGCAAAGATGAATTTATTAGTATGATTATGAGAAGGAATTGTGATTTGGTATAACCATGATTTTTGATGTTTCAGGTGAAGATAGGTGATGAAAATTATCTTCGTCCTGGGTGCGAAGAGGAATTTAGAACCACAATTATGATTATGAGTTATTCATATGATTGTGGACAGGAACTATTGATTGATGTTACAGGGATAAAATATTGTTGGTGGACTTTTAACATGGAGAAGATAATAGAACTTATGGTCTATTTGACTCTTCTAATGGATTGCTCGTTCTGCTACAACTATGGTTGAAAAGTTTTATCATCTACCATATGTTCTAAATCTCTGATTTATTACTGAAGAAGGCTATTGATGATGTAAATTATCTTTAGTCATGATATTCTTTATTTGGCTAGTTGTCTTTCACCCTTTTTTGCTTCACAATTCCTTTCGGGTAATAAGAGTGTAGCTTGGTCGAATGGGGATAATAGGGGAATAGAATCTGGTCTATAGTCATTGAGGTTCTCCTAAATAGTATGGAAATAATTTTATTGAGAACTTTAGATAAGTGTGTCGTATTGTATACGTCATTTGATATTTAATTTTGGTGAACCGAATAGGGTGAGGTGAACTCAACTTTGGAAGGGTGTTTTGCCACTATCATACAAGATGTCTAATGACATATAATCTCATGTTATCATAAGACAGGGTTGTACACATTAACTTGCTGAGTATATCTTTGAGCACTACCTATATGATCTTAGAGTTTATTTGAAATATAATTTTTAATTGGAGAAAACGGAGATAATTACATGTCAAGAGAAGACTCACCATTGGAAAGAAGATGATAGCAATCTTCTTGTTTTTCTTTGGGGACTATTGGGTCAACAAAGGATAATTCTGTGGACATATGATATCTATCATAATCTAGACGCATGGCCTCCCATGTACGAAGGTTTCTTTGAGCACTTCCCAAAGATTTTAATTTCTAAAATAGTTTTTAACTGTACTTTTATGTAAAGTACCATTGTAAGGTTGTGGTCGAGGCACCATGAGAGTTACATATATTTGTATTAAAACTCACAATTTAACTGTGGTCGTATTCTGTACGACAGTTCAACAGTTGTATAAATGAAATTTATATTTGATATTTATAGTATAATATCTGGTGACTCAGAATGGGTCGTGTGGACCTATTTTGGGGGTGTCACAAATGGTATCAGAGCTTAGGGATATGGTCGTTGGCGGAGATATTAGTCTAGAACTAGGAGGGAGAGCGAGTAATATACTTATTTAGTGTGTGACTTACCTAAGTTCAAATTTTTACTTGATAAGTTGACAATTTGTGATATGTCAATTGACGTTTGTTTTGAAGATATATTCTAGAATGATATCTGAAATACAGGAGATGAGCAATGGAAAAATCATGATACAGAGGATATAACCGAGAAGGTACAATCCGAAAAGAAAGCAAGGTATTCTCATCTCTTCGAACTACCAGGTACGTAAATTTTGAGGGCGAAATTTCATAAGAAGGGGAGATTGTGAGACCCCGAATTTTTTTAAATGAAAGTATTCAATTTTCTTATAATTATTCTATTTAGTAAATGGTTAAATTGATAAAAGGTTAAAGTTAAGGGTAATATGTGAAATTTTTTCAAAGTAAACAAGTTGTTATAAAATAATTGGTGATAAAAGTATAGTAATACGCGTGGTTACATAGTAGTACACGGTATTGTACAGTGTCTTTGATTATTGATGCTTATATGAGAAGTCACTCAGTTTTATTCAATTATTATCACAATATGTTATATTATTAAATCAATAATTGAGACGGCAAAGTTATTCATATTATTATTTGCAATATTGATAATGTCTAGAAGTTCTGTCAAGAAGAGGTTTGGTCACCTAATTGCGCGCCAATTAGGAGAAATCCTTATCGAAAAGCCCCCTCTTTCCTGGGAACGACCTGATTGTTAAATATTGTGAATTATAATAATAATGAATAAATATTATTAAAAAAATTGAATTTGAGTTGGGAGTTGAATTTGGAGACGCGGACATGATATTTGAGTCCGAAACGATGAAATTAGTAAAAATAGACTATAAACATAAAATTTTTCGGGGTTGACTTTTTCGTCAAAAAGTCAACAGTTGACTTTTTCGAAAAAAAAGTCAAACTTCAAAAATAAATTTTTTTGATAGAAATAGTTCCATTGTGTTGAGATTATTAGTGTTAATAAAAATTGACATTTATTTTGATATTAATTAATGTCTGGAAGTTATATTGACCAATCGAATAATTAACCGGATAAATGAGCATTTAATTGCTATTAATTCACATGATTATAACTATTTGTTCACATGTGTGTACTATTGATTCACATTCTTGTATTATTAGGGGAAGTGGTGCAACATTGATAATACTTGCATGACTAAGTTAAAAATTGAGGTATATATAGATGGAGGTATTATACTGTAATTCGTATATTCACATGATTATAACTATTAATTCACATGATTAACTATTGATTCACATTATTTACTATTAGGGGAGGTGGTGAAAGTTTGATAATACTTGCAGGACTAAATGAAAAATGAAAAAAAAGAGGGAGGTATTATACTATAATATTTCGAGCCCCAAAACGTGCAATTATTGAAACAATATTTTACTATAAATAGAAGCTCATTCTTCCTTCATTTCTCACCAATTCACTAAAGCTATAGAGCAATTATTATAGAGAAAAATTATAGAGAGAAAGAAGAAGAGAAGTCTGCTACCTCACTATTTCAGTATCCAGTCTTCTTTTGAGGTAGGGGATATTATTATTATAGTAAGAGTTATTATTTCTTTCGTATTCATGAAGAGAACAATTATTATTTCATTCCTTATTATTCTGTTAGAATAACCTGTATACACGGACTACCGTATACATGGTGAAATTCTTCTGTTATTCCATTTTTTATTATTATGTTGGAATAACATGCCTATCTGGCAATCTTTTGCATATATGGTGAAATTCTTACATTATTCCATTCTTTATTATTCATTTGGAATATCATGTCCATGCGGATTACGCATGACCAGTTCCATTCTTTATTATTACATTTGGAATATCGTTATGCATGCGGATTACGGCATGACTTTGATTCCATTCTTTATTATTACTGTTTGGAATAACTTTTGTTTATCGCGATCTATCGCATGCACAGTGAATTCTGTTGTTATTCCATTCTTTATTATTATGTTGGAATATCTTGTCTGCATCATGGATTACGCATGACTGGTTTCTATTCTTTATTATTCATTAGAATATCCGGTTTGTCTGATTACGGCGTGACACGGTTCCATTCTTTATTATTACATTGGGAATAACATGTGCATGCTTGATTATCGCATGCATGATGAATTCTTCTATTATTCCATTCTTTATTATTATATTAGAATAACCTGTCTATGTGGATTATTGCATGCATGGTGAATGATCCCTTGTAATCATTCCTTATTAAATTGTGAAAATGATCTGTCTACGTGGATTACCGCATGGCGGGAGAAAATCCATTTGCAGTTTCGTAATTTTTCTGACCCTCAAAAATTCTGGAAAAATTTGAAATGATAATTTGATGAGTTTTCTAGATTGTGTCCAAAAATGGCAATTTTTGGATGTATAGATTAGGAGTTATGAATTTTACAGCAAAAGATTATTTTAAAAGTAAACCTTTATAACTCCTTGTGGTTAACTCCAAAATTGGTGAAATTTTTATTGGAAGTACATATATATAACAGGAGTATACCCTGTAAATTTTGGAATTTTTGGATAGAAGTACAATTTATGATAAATGTCTAAATATTTGGCAGTTTTGGTCATATGAAAAATAGTAAATAAATTTTAAAAATTATGAGAAAAATATATGTTCAATATGAGACTATATTCTGCTAAATCCCAGAAAAGAAAAAATTTTGGGAATGATTTGTTATTTTTTATGAAAATGGTTTAGTTACGAACATATGAATTAAATGTGTTATGTGAAGTAGAAAAATTGGTAAATAGAATTTTATGGTTTGAAAATCCTATATAAGGTATATGCAGATTTTTGATGAGGGATTTGATCATTGGTGATGAAATCTTATGATTATGGCATTTTTAAATGATTAAATGCATTATTTGGTACATTGTAAACAATTAAAATAAATTATTTATAAGTTTAAGAAATGATTAAAATATTGTTATAATATTAATGATATTAGAATCTGAAATAAAATTAAGGTATCCTTACCTCTTCGACATACCAGGTATGTACCCTAATTTCGAGGGCGAAATTTCATAAGAAGGGGAGGTTGTAAGACCCCAACTTTTATGAATAAAGATGAATTTTCAATAAATATTATTTTTTGAATATTATAGAGTAAATTTAATATAATGTTATAGTTGTGGATAATATGCAAGTTGTTATATAATATTCGATTGGTCGGGTAATATTCGTTTTAACAGGGAATATTCGTACGACGACACAATCATTAGTGGACCCCACAACAAAATTATTGTCGGATTGAGAAAATGACAAAAATATTTTTATGAAAATAACGGCGAAAGTTTTACCATTAATCGTTGAAACACCCTTGTTAAAAATAAATGAATGTCTGGCATTAGTTGCATAGTAGCACACTAAGATTGATTATTAATGCTTACGTGAAAAGTCACTCGGTTTTGTTCAATTATTCTTCTACAAATTGTTGTTGCATAGTATCTCACGTTATTTGATTCAATTATTGTCGATATTTTATATATTATTAAATCAATTATTGAGATAACAAAGTTATTAATATTATTATTTGCAATATTAACGATGTCTGTAAGTTACGCGAGGAGAGGTTTGGTCACCTAATTGTGCGCCAATATGAGAAAATCCTTATTGAAAAGCCCCTCTTTCACGGAGCGACACTGGTTGATTAATATTGTGAATTATAATATTGATGATAAATGTTGTTAAATATATTGAGGTGTCTTTTTTATGAAGTCACGAAAGTTTATATATATATATATATATATATATATATATATATATATATATATAAAATTTTGTTTTATTATTATTATTAATGTAATAAATGGAAAAACTTTTTATATAAAATGTAATACTTTTATAAAGTTATTTGTTTTATTAGACTATAAATAGAATATATTATATTACTATTATGCATAAGTGTTTGTATAGTACTGCGTAGTATTTGCGTAGTAAAATCTTTTATATAAAATAGAATACTTTTATAAAGTTATTTGTTTTATTAGATTTTAAATAATATATATATATATATATATATATATATATATTGTAAATAAAATATATTATATTTTATTGCATAGTATCTTTTCTATTTTTCTATAAATAGGATGCTTAGATAGAATTGAAAACACACCAGAAGTTCAGAGAATTCTTCTTCTATAATCTTGAGCGTATTTCTTTAGAGTTTAAGAAAGTTTTGAGTGTAGTCTGAGTTTTCTTCAAGTATATCTCACCTACTACAGGTGAATTACTCTTCTTCATAAGGTAAGGGGTATTATTTTTTTCAGTATTCATGAAGAGAACTTTTGTTATTCCATTCTTTATTATTTTGTTGGAATAACTTTGTATGTCAGTATCTGCATACATGGTGAAATTCTTCATTATTTCATTCTTTATTATTACATTGGAATATCGTATGCGTATGCGCTTACGCATGACACGTTCCATTATTTATTATTACATTGGAATAACTTTTATGCATCTATTTCTATCGCATGCCTGGTGAAGTCTTTTGTTATTCCATTCTCTATTATTCTGTTGGAATATCCTGTCTTTGCGTTTTCGCATGACCTGGTTCTATTATTTATTATTCTATTGGAATATCATGTCTGTGCGTTTACGCATGACCTGGTTCCATTATTTACTATTCTGTTGGAATAACCTATCTGTGCGGTCTATCACATGCATGGTGAATTCTTCTGTTATTCCATTCTTTATTATTCTGTTGAAATAACCTATCTATGCGGATTACCACATGCATGGTGAATGACCCTTCGTATTCATTTCTTATTAAATTGTGGAAATGATCTCGCATCACGTGGATTACCGCATGGCGGTGAAAATCCATTGCGCTTCATATATTCTATGATACTCATTTGGTTAAAATTTTGGCTTCTATACTCCATGAAATTAGTGGAATATCCTTGATATTTGCGCTTCTTCATCCAAAGATCTTTTCATGGAAATATTCTTCCGAGCATTCTTGAATTTTACTCCACAAAAAGTATCATGTTGACAATTTGGACATTATTGAGTTCAGGATAAATTAACTTATAAATCTTTAAAATTTATTCTTGAACTTGTTTTATTGAATTATTATGTCATTGTCATCATCCTCATGCTTATATTGTAATGAAAGTCATCTTTGGCTTACGTGCATAGATGAACTTGGTATGATTATGACCAGGGATTATTCTGTATAATCATGACCTGTAATGTTATACATGATGTGGTAAAAGTCCTCGGTGGCACCGTAGTGTATTATCGATTTTACGCTTTTGGTATGATTATGACCAGGGATTATTCGGTATAGTCATGACCATTGATAATTTAATGAATATCCTTGGCCCGTAAATCAGGGATGACTCGATGATGTGGTTTATTTATTAAAATTTGAGTCTCAAATGATAAAAATTGATGAAAACATTTTAAATCATAGAAGATAGTAGATATCATACTCTACTCGACTCTTACAATGGATTGCTTATTCCACCGCAGATTAAACTTGATGTCTATTGTATTTTATCGGTTTAACATTGTTGAAGACTAATGATAATTTATTATGCATTATCTTAGTCATAATATTTCTTACTAGGCTAGTCGAAGTTCACCCTTTCTTTCACCGTCTCTTCGGAAATAAGAACGTAAAACGGGGACTAGTCGGGAAACAGTGATATCGGTCGGATGATAGTATTAGTAGTCCTTACTATTCATTAAAATAGTGTAACAATAAATGTATTGAGGACTCCTTTGAGCGTGGATATTGTCTAGATGATAATATTCTTATTAAAACTCTCAATTTATATTTTATCGTATTTTACACGACTGTTGTATAATTAGTTTGTATTTGTATTCAGTACCTTGTATTTGACGACCCAAGATGAGTGATGTGTACCTATTTTGGGGGCGTCACAAAAGTCATTTGTGGCTTACGTGCATAGATGGACTGTTGGTTATTAGTTTTACAGTTGTATATTTTTTGGCTTACGTGAAAAGATGAACTGTTGATTATTGGTTTTATAGTTGTATATCTTTGGCTTACGTGCAAAGATGGACAGGTGTATGACATGATCATAACCACTGGTGATAATAACGAATATCCTTGGCCCGTTGTGCATGAATAATTCGATGATATGATTGGCAAGATCATGACCATTAGTTAACGATTGAATAATCTTTTTGGTAGTAGTGCACCTGACGAATGATTGATTGGTATGATCATGACCATTGGTTTTATAGTTGAATATCTTTGGCCCGTAGTGCAAGGGTAGACAACTGATTAGTATGATCATTGTTATTACATTTGAATATCTTTAGCCTTTGGGGTAAGGATATTGAGTAAAGTTCTATTAAGTCTTTGTGGCAAAGAGAAATTGTTTATTTACATGATTATAAAAATGAATTATGGATTTAACTATAATCTTTGGTGGTTCAGGTGAAGATAGGTGATGATAGTTCTTTTTATCTTGGGTATGATAAAGAACTGTTGATGAGTATTACAGGAATGAAATATTAACGATGGACTTTTAATCTAGAGGAGATAGTAGACATTATGTTCTACTTAACTCTTCTAATGGATTGCTTATTCCACTGCAATTAAACTTGATTTTTATTGTATTTTATCAGTTTAACACTGTTGAAGGCTAAGGATAATTTATTCTGCATTATCTTAGTCATAATATTTCTTACTGGGCTAGTTGAGCTCACCCTTTCTTTCACTGTTCTCTTCAGGAAATGAGAATATAGCTGGGACGAGTCGGGGAACGGATTGACGGTCCAGATGGTTGTTTTAGTAGTCCTCACTATTCTATAAAATAGTGTGACAATAAATGTAATGAGGACTCCATTTAGAGTGGATATTGTCTAGAAGGCAATATTCGTGTAAAAACTCTCAGCTCATGTTGTATAATTAAGTTTGTATTTGTATCCAGTACCATGTATCTAGCGACACAAGATGGGTGATGTATACCTGTTTTGGGGGCGTCACACCCCTCTTTCCTAGGAACGACCTGGTTGTTAAATATTGTGAGTTATAATATTAATGATGAATAAGTTCGTGTTGATTATAGATGAAATTGATAGTTCCATTATGTTGGGATTATTAGTGTTAGTGAAAATTGACATTTATTTCGATAATAATTGATGTCTGAAAGTTATATTGACCAATCGGATAATTAATCGGATAAATGAGCAATTAATTGCTATTAATTCACATACTTATAACTATTTGTTCACATGTGTGTACTATTAATTCACATTCTTATACTATTAGCGGAGGTGGTGTAAGATTGATAATACTTGCATGACTAAGTTAAAAATGGAGGTATAGATGGAGGTACTATACTGTAATTCGTATTTTCACATGTATAGAACTATTGATTCACATGATTGAACTATTAATTCACATGATGTACTATTAGGGGAGGTGGTGCAAGTTTGATAATACTTGCATGACTAAATTAAAAATGAAGGAAAAGATAAAGGTATTATATTGTAATATTTCGAGCCCCAAAACAAGCAATTATCGAAACTATATTTTTCTATAAATAGAAGCTCATTCTTCCTTCATTCTCACCAATTCACTAAGACTCACAAGAGCAATTATAGAGAGAGAAGCTATAGAGAGAAAAAGAAGAAGCGATTCTGCTTCTTCACTACTCCAAAGATTCTTACGAGGTAAGGGTATTATTTATTTTATATTCGAAGAGATGTTATTTTTCAGATTCATTATGCATATTATATTAGCTCAATATTATTAAGGAATATCATCTTCGCTCAATATTCGTAGGAATATTATTTTCGCTTCAACAATAGTAAGGGGTATTATTTCTTAAGTAAATGATATTATTTCTTTCAATATCATTATCTTAGGAATATTGGTACGAATTTTATTGTGTAATTTCTACCTTTTTGTGTCGGGGTTACTATTTACTCTAGTATTATTCACTCGGGTATTCGGGGCACTTTTTGTGCCGGAGTACTATTCACGAGTTATTATTCACCCGATTACTATTCACTCTAGTATTATTCACTCAAGTATTCGGGGCACTTTTCGTACCGGAGTATTATTCACGGGTTACTATTCACCCAATTACTATTCACTCTAGTATTATTCACTCGAGTATTTGGGACACTTTTCATGCCGAATCTACTATTCACGAGTACTATTCTCAAGTCTTATTCACGAGGTACTTATTCAATTCAAAATATATTTTTTTTCATTCCAAATTATTTTCGGTACATGAATATTATTCTTGAATTTTACTCCACAAAGCAGTATCATGTTGACAATTTTGGATATTTTTAAACCCTAGATAAATTTAAAGTCTTTAATATTTCTCCTTGATTTCATTTGATTAATGCTTATATCATTGTCATCATTCTCATGCTTATATTGTGATGAAAGTCATCTTTTGCTTACGTGCGTATGATGGTCCATTGATTATTGGTTTCTGATTTGTATATTTTTGGCTTACGTGCAAAAGATGGACTATTGATTATTGGTTTTATAGTTGTATATCTTTGGCTTACGTGCAAAGATGGACATGTGTATGACATGATCATAACCACTGGTGATAATAATGAATATCCTTGGCCCGTAGTGTATGGATAATTCGATGATGTGATTGGTAGGATCATGACCATTAGTTAACAATTGAATGTCTTGGGCCGTAGTGCACTAACAAATAATTGATTGGTATGATCATGACCATTGATTTTATAGTTGAATATCTTTGGCCCGTAGTGCAAAGGTAGACAACTGATTGGTATGATCATTGTTGTTACATTTGAATATCTTTAGCCTTTGGGGGTAAGGATATTGAGTAAAGTTCTATTAAGCCTTTGTGGTAAGGAGAAACTGTTGATTTACATGATTATAAATATGAATTATGGATTTAACTATAATCTTTGGTGGTTCAGGTGAAGACAGATGATGATAGTTCTTTTTATCTTGAGTATAACAAAGAACTGTTGTTGAGTATTACATGAATGAAATATTAACGATGGACTTTTAATCTAGATGTGATAGTAGATATTATGTTCTACTTGACTCTTCTAATGGATTGTTTATTCCGCTGCAGTTAAACTTGATGTTTATTGTATTTTATCAGTTTAGCACTGTTGAAGGTTAAGGATAATTTATTCTGCATTATCTTAGTCATAATATTTCTTACTGGGCTAGTTGAGCTCACCCTTTTGCTTTCTTTTACTCTTCAGGAAATGAGAATATAGACTAGTTGGGGAATGGAGTGATGGTCCGAGATGGTTGTTTTAGCAGTCCTCACTACTTAGTGTGATAATAAGTGTAATAAGGATTGAATTTGAGTTTGTATACTGTCTATGAGACAATATTCATGTAAAAACTCAGCTATATTTTGTCGTATATATTACCCGATAGTTGCATAAAAGAAGTTTGTATTTAATTTATGTAGTGTGTATCTGGCGACTCAAGATGGGTGATGTATACCTGTTTTGGGGGCGTCACAACAATGCACAAAGATGGGTCCTCAAATGAAATTAGAAATATATGTTGGATATAAATCTCACTACTAGAAATTTGACATATAACGACGAGCTATAGCGACGGTCGGCACGGAACCATCGCTATAGGGTATCTATAGCGACGATTGGCACGGAACCGTCGGTATAGAGGCTTTTTAACATAAAACCCTCCCACTTAATTTCCCCCAAATCATATATTCACCCTTTCTCTCTCTCAGCTCTCTCAGGCGTTTTCTCAGCCCCAATTCCTTCACTCCCTCCTCACTTTCCACCCTCATTTCCTCATCTCTCCTCTCGTCGCCGCCTTGTCGTCTTTTGACGACGAGCCCATCTCAAAACATGTGATTGATCTGATAATTCAGCTCTGTGGCTCAAGTGAGGAGTCGGTATGCTTCTAAATTTGTACAGATCACAACCAAAAACCCTAATTTACAATTGATTTCATGAAAAGACGATTGTATTGTTGTTGCAGATGGCTATAAATGACGCTGCCAAAGATTGGGGCCTGAAATGTCTTCGTTATGAAATAAGTAAGGATCTTATTTTGCTGAACATTTTTTCATAAACTATAATATACCCTTTCATCTTCTTATAAACCTCATATATATTCTTCTAAAGGGGATATAACTCCTCCTTCTAGAGTAAAGGCAGCTATGGAGATGCAGGCAGAAGCAGAACGGAAGAAGAGAGCTCAAATTCTTGAGTCAGAAGGTAATGTCAAATTTTTATTTTTTTCCTTCTCAACCCCTGTTTAATTAGTTCATATACAGTTATGGTCTAATAATGTTCTGAAGAACGGTTGAATTTTGGGTGAGATGTAGCTTTTAGTTCGCCACATGTTAACTTTTAGCTTTATTGACAAGAAAAATAGAACACATGTAATTTGTATGTTAATACTTCTTTTAGATTCATAACACAACAAAATGTGTTAATTATGGGCAGTTGCATCACTTACGAAAAATACAGAATCCTAACTTATTGAATGCAAGGAAAAGGAAGATATTAATTTGGGAAAATTCAACACAACTATGATTCTCATTTTAGACAGAGCTTCAGTACTGCCCTTAGATTGCAGTTTGAATCTGGCTGGTAAAATTGTTTTCAAAAACATAACCAAAGAAAAAGGTTAATGGGTATATATTTATTACTTTAAGGTATCAAACATAAAACTTATAATGTAAAAGAAAGAAAGAGCTACAGTACATATGCGCCAGAAGTATAAAACTCATAGACATAGTTGTACTATATGACACCATACAAAAAACACATCATGTTGATAAGATGAAATGAAGATTTGAAATTGGGCTATCCCAATGAATGGAGCTACTATAAAGAAGCAGTGATCTTGAATTAAGTCAGGAATAGATTTCTCCCGAGCAAGTTATCAAAGTGCAACCTTAAAAATTACTATTTAAGGTTGCATAGTTTGCCCGTTACTCTCCTCTCTTAAATGCTATAGATCCCCATTTAAAAAGATTTTATAAAAAAATATGCTCTTCTTGCCTTGAATGTAGAGCATGAAAAGTTTGTTTTCCACTCTCATGTATTCTTGACATTGATGTTATTATTTTAACAGGAGCAAAGCAGGCACACATCAATATAGCATATGGGAAGAAAAATTCAGTTATTCTTGCATCAGAAGGTGCAAAGATGGACCAAGTTAATAGAGCTCAAGGTTAAGTATCATATTCTCAAATCATCAATCATTCATTCAAGTTATGCTTCACCTCATTCTACCCTGACAGACATTATTACTGTTGGCCATATTTTCTTTGTTGAAAAATTCATCTTATTTCATGTGTCCATGTGTCCTCTTGAAAAGATAAATGGTATGTGCTTTAAGACAAGCAGATTGCACATTTATTTTTATTTTTTGATATAATTTTATTTTTCAAAGTAATAATTTAGCATCTGGAGTATAATTTAAAACAATATATAAAAATATATTTTGTTTCTTTTTATTTTTTTTAAAAAGAGGTTATTTTAAAATAGAATATCTTATTGTGTCGTTGAAGTGTTTCCCCTCGTATTCTATTGAAAGGAAGGACATAAAAGAGAATGCAGGGAGTTCTAGATTTCATTTACCTATGATATCGGAAATCATTGTGCTCTTTTTTTCTTCCCTTTTTATTATTTTTATTTTTTGGGTTTCTGAAATGGGAAACCTTGTGTCAATTTTATATATCAGCATCACTTGCAGTGAGGAGATTTTGCGACTGCAATAAAGTAAATTTCACAGATTTGCCTTCTCCATTAGCCAAGGAGGTTCATGGTTAATGATGCTCTGGCCTCTTTTTTGAATGTAGTGCTTCTTTGAATTCCTGCAATATCAAATTGGATTATTTCATGGTTAATGATGCTCTGGCCTCTGTTTTTGTTGGCACTTTAACTATTCTCCTCCCAATCAACATTCGATTTTGGACGTCATTTCATCACTCATCAGCTGAAATTATTTCTTCATGTTATATCAGGAGAAGCAGAAGCCATACTTGCTAGAGCACAATCAACAGCCAAGGGAATTACTATGGTGTCACAGTCTCTTAAAGAACATGGGGGCGTGGAGGTAAGGCTCTTCATTGCTCTGACTACATATAAGATGTTTATATTTTCCGTCTGTAAAGTAGTGCAAATTTTATCCTCTTTATTTTTCAAACTAGTCTTTCATAGTAGTGATTGATTCTCCTCGTGTTTTTCTGTGGAAAAGAAGTGATAAGAGGTATGACATTGTGAATTTTAAAATGGGATGAATGATGATGGGGTGTCGTTTACTTGTTTATATGGGAAGCCTAAACTTTATTATAAATTTTCAGGCAGCAAGTTTGAGAATAGCTGAGCAGTATATCAGTGCCTTCAGTAAAGTGGCAAAGGAGGTAAGGCATTGGGCAACCAAAAGTTTTAACCATGATCTTTGGATGCTTTAATAATATATAACCAATTTCTAGTTTGTTCTTCATTTTCTTTATTTGCTTGTCATCTTCTAGGGCACTACATTGTTGCTTCCGGCAAATGCTTCAGATCCTGCCAGCATGATGGGTCAAGCTTTAGGCATATACAAAAACCTAATTGGCAACTTGGAATCCAGCAAGGCAAAATCCTGATTGTCCAACTAGATTGATTTTGTTGATAGTTCCTTGTAGGTTCAGAGACAAGTGTAGGAGACATTAGATTTCATTTTAAGATGTTTATTCATCTTTCATTTGGGAACTCTTAATTTTGTTAATAAATTGCCTTTATTGACAGCTTGTGAGATGAATTAAAATTATCTTACACAATTGTGTATTTTCTTTGTTGTGTATAGAGAGGTCATAAGAAATTACAAACTATAACTCTAGCTTGTGAGATGAATTAAAATTTTGATTTGCATTATTAATTAATTTTTTTTAAATATAAAAAGGCTATAGTGACGGTCGCTGAGCGTCGCTATAGACATCTAAACACGATTTTGGCATGACCTATAGCGACGGTCGGCGACCGTAGCTATAGGTCAAAAGACCGTCGCTATAGGTTTTAGCGACGGCTTCTACAATGATGATCATGCAATCGTCGCTATATCCTATAATGACGGTCTTTTTGGCTATATATGACGATCGGCGACCGTAGCTATAGGTCAATTTTCTAGTGGTGTCTCCATCTATAATTAAATATCTAGAACCATTAATAGGAGATTTATTTATTTGGATCCGGTTAGCATGAAGTTATTTTTTTGGTAAGTTGGTCAATTGGCCAATAGAATACTGACACACATATAACCTTGCCTGCGTGTTAGTATTCTATTAGTCAATTGACCAACTTACCCGAAAATAAACTTCATACTAACCACTTTCTATTTACAGCTAGGTTTGTCGATTGTCATTTTGATGAATCAATTTTTTCAACATTAGAGGGAGAATATAAGCAGCTGAAAAAAGATATTTCTTGAAATGCATTATCATTATCTAGTTTTGATCCCTCAATGTGAACTTGAAGTTAAAAAGATAATTCTTTTGCAAAATATAGCAAATCAGTTTCCAGACGCATTCACTGACCAAAAGAGAGCAACTAAATCTCATATATTAGCTGCAAATGCTCTAATTAGAATGGATGTCCCTATATGACAACATGTTATTGCTAATCATAAGTCTAATGCATGCCAGAAGCGTAGGAGACCAATCCATTCCAAAGATTAAAAAAAAATCCTCGAAAAGAAAAGGAGCAAATATTCAAGATAGTCACAACGAGAAAATAAAAGCTCCAACAGCGACCCAAGCTCTAAAAGAGATCTTTGACATAATTGATAAAATGTCTGAAGACATTCAGGTACCTGAAACTAATAAAAATGTAGAGATCTCAGTAAATTATGTCATATCGGGAAAAAGATGGAACCGAGATGAAATAGACGTCGATGATATTTTTGCATATAATGGCTCAATATCATGGAAGAAAATGAGGATCTTGAACCTACATCTGTAGAAGAATATAGACATAAAAATGATTGGCCAAAGTTGAAAGACGTAATCAAGGCTGAATTGAATTCACTTGCAAAGCGAGAAGTTTTTGGACCTGTAGTTCGTACACCAAATGATATAAAATCAGTGGGATATAAATGGATATTTGTGAGAAAATGAAATGAGCAAAATGAAATTATGAGATATAAAGCTCGACTTGTCGCACAAGGTTTTACCCAATTACATTTCGCTATTAGTCTGACAATATATGAAAAACTTGAAATGTGTCTAATGGATGTTACTACAACTTATTTATATGGATCACTTGATAATGATATCTATACGAAAATCCCTGAAGGATTTAAGTTGCCTGAAGCATAAAATAAAGATTCCGAGGAAATTTATTCGATCAAGTTAAATAAATCTTTATATGGATTAAAAAAATCGGGTTGCCTGTGGTATAATTGGTTGAGTGAATTCATATTAAAAAAGGGTATAAAAATAATCTTATTTGCACATGTGTTTTCATAAAAAGATTTGAATATGAATTTTGCATAATTGTTGTTTATGTGTATTATTTGAATATTATGAGAACTCCTGAAGAGTTATCAAAGGTCATTAGTTTATTAAAGAAAGAATTTGAGATGAAATACTTATAAAAGACAAGATTTTATATGGATAAATCACATCCATTAAGTACACCAATGGTTGTAAGGTCACTAGAAGTGAACAAAGACCCTTTTCAATCTCGTGAAGACGATTAAAAACTTCTTGGTCCTAAAGTACCATATCTTAGTGCAATCGGAGCACTAATGTATATTGCCAGCAATATATGACCTAATATATCATTTGCTGTAAATTTATTAACAAGATATAGTTTTTCTCCAACTCGAAGACATTAGAATGAAATTAAACATATTTTTTTGATAACTTTGAGGGACAATGAATATTGGCTTATATTATTCAAATTTATCCAAATCAGATTTAATTGGATATGCAAATGTATGATATTTATCTAATCCACACAAAGCTCGATCCCAAACAGGTTATCTATTCACATATGGAGGTACTTCTATTTCATGACGTTCTGTAAAGTAAACTTTAGTTGCTACTTCTTCTAACCATGTAGAAATTTTAGCAATTCATGAGGCAAGTCATGAATGCGTCTGATTAAGATCAATAACTCAACATATGCGAGAAGCGTGTGACTTGCCAATTAATAAGAAAATCCCAACAACATTATATGAGGATAATATTGCTTTTATAGCTCAATTAAAGGAATGATACATTAAAGGCGATAGGACAAAATATATTTTGCCTAAATTCTTCTTCACTCATTATCTCCAAGAAAAAGGCGACATTAGTGTTCAATAAATTCGTTCGAGTGACAATCTTTCAGATTTGTTCACCAAAGCGCTTCTTACCGCAACACTTGAAAAGCTTATACAAAAGATTGGAATACGACGTTTTAAAGATCTCAAAAGATGTTGTCATCAGTGGGAGTAAAATACGCGTTGTACTCTTTTTCGCTAAGATTTTTCTCACTGAATTTTACTTGGCAATGTTTCCCATCAATTACAGCAGTTAAGTTCAAAAGAGAGGTCATTCAATTTAGGATATTTACCAATTCAAAATTAATTTAGTTTTAAACAGTATAATTATAAAAATATTTACACGTGTGAGAATCGAACAAGGTTTAAATGTTACATAGTCTCAGTCTTAGCTAAACTTATAATTTTAGTGATTCTCACACGGTTTAAATGTTACATAGTCTCAGTCTTAGCTAAACTTATAATTTTAGTCAATCTCATAATTTAACGTACGTGGAAAGACAAAAATTAAAATCTAAATGTGGAGCAGAGGTTTATAAGTTCCATGGGTTGTCTTCATCTGTAAAGCGTTTTCATTTGGCAGTCTTTTTTTCTTTGTTTTTTAAAAATATGCTGCATAGATATGCAAAATAATTAATGGCGTCGCCCGGGTTCGAACCGGAGACCTTCAGTGTGTTAGACTGACGTGATAACCAACTACACCACGACACCATTTGACACCTGTTGCAGCTTATTTCATTTTATAACAGTTATACAAGAATGACTAGGACATCTCCATTTACAATTGAAGGTGCCAAAATTCATGACTTTTTGAGTTTGTTTCTATCGATGTCTAATTTTTATTTAAAATCTCAAAAATTAAAAATACATATTTAAAACGATTACTTATGTTTCCACATATACCCTCAGTACAAATACATATTTAAAATGACAGCTTATGTTTTGAAATATACTTATAATAGGGATACAAACCGTACACAAAAAATATGTGCACAAACAATATAAAGAACAAATAATACTACATACACAAATTATTTTTATGTGAGACCGAAGACTACATTAAAATAATTTATTAATCAATATGCTGAGATAAAGTAGAGTATGTCACATCAACAGTTTATAAAATATTTGTAGAATAATTTGTCTGTAACATTACTCATAAAGAAAAGAGAAAAAATAAGAAATAAAACCTACAATTAAATATTTTACACATTTTCATTGGTAAATAATTCATGAATCATACTCTAATGGCACAATTTGTGCACATAGAATCATTCAATACTTTTAATACTAAACAATTTAGTAGTGGTGACACAATGCTAGATATGATGGTATCAAAGGAATGATAAATTAAAAATATCATATCACTTTATAGTATAAAATAAAAATGCATCTATAATTTTTTTGGAACATTAGTTTCCGTACAAAGAAAACTAAATTGGGAAACAGTTATAAACTGCAACTGGTTTCCTCTACAACTGGTTGCACCAAAAAAGAAATAAAAAGAGCATCACATCTAGAAAAGAAACACACACACACAGAGAGAAAGTAAAGAACAACATAGAAAATCATTTTGTTCCATTGATTATCAAATTGCTGATTGAAATAAATATTTTTCTATTTCTTTTCAATTCATTCATTCCTTTCTCCTTTTTCTTTTAAGAAGAAAGCCATTATCAAGGAAGTCGACCTTCATTTTGAGCACCAAGTTCAGGCTAACAAGTCCTCCAATAACAAAAAAAAAACAGAAAGAAGGAAAAGTACCTGAATTGCATACCAACTAAAATACAAATATGGAGCGAGAGAGTGAGAGATTCTGCACCTCCTATCAAGCATTCGCATTTTTTTGAGAAAAAAAAAACAGCTCAACCATATGGCAATATATTGCTTCAGTGGATGTATTCATCATAGAACTTATCACTTATCACGGACACAAACCTCTCGAGCCAAGGAAGTTGATGAAGATCTTTCATGGCATCAACAATCGAGTCTGTGCAGCATGGTGGGGATTGGTCAGGTTGATGGTTGCTCAGGCTGACACCGCCAGCAAGGAACCTCTGGATAAGTGCCAGTTGAGATCTTTCTTGCTCCGAGTAGGCATCCATCATTGTCGATAGAGAACCAAAGGAATCCCATGCCCATTGTTCAAATTGTTGAGAAGGGTGAGTAATCGCATCTTCTGAATATTCTTCATCCCAGAATGCACATTGACAGGTCTGTTGGTAATCATTGTACTCGGCACCACAAGAATAGCAGAACTCATGCCCACACCTGCAGAATCAAAACATAATTTAGCAATCAAAAAAAAGAAGAAAGAAACTACAGAGTTTAAAATCTCCCAAGTCTCTTACACCTTGGTTCACTTGCAGGTTATGATGACAAATAATAAAAAATCGAAACCACTCAATCCTCTTAACGCCATAATACCATGAATGTGCCTAAACATTCTTTCAAGTTATTCATATAAGCTCGTATATGAGTAGCATTTGATTGTTTCCCGGCATTGGCTTCAATCCTTCAACTAATCCACATCTAAGGACACTAGGAGACAAGTGAACAGCCAACGCGCCTCCCAGATGCAGTTGCAAGGTTCTATTTACAAAAGTATTATTTGTAAAAGTGGACTGCTGATTAAAGTAGAGAATTACACTAAAGAAACTCCTTACATCAGTATCTAATATGAATGAATAATGGAGGACAAGGACGGGGATATTCAGGCCAGGATCATGGAACTTGAGAACTTTATATTGACCAAGAGGCTCTAGCTAGGAAAACAATGAACGCTTTTGATTACTTCAGTCATCTGGTTCACTGATTAGAAAGGAAAGATTTCAAACAATACAAAAAAATTAGGAAGGAGCATTACAAAATGAGGCTAAGAAAGAAGTATAAATGCCAGTGGTGAGGTAAGTTTGGACATGTATAGATGTTTTGAGTAGTCAATATTTTTGCCAATGTAAGAGTGAGTTTGGTACAGGAGTAAAATGAGATTAAATAACGGACTC
This sequence comes from Panax ginseng, assembly GCA_020205605.1. Taxonomy (NCBI): domain Eukaryota; kingdom Viridiplantae; phylum Streptophyta; class Magnoliopsida; order Apiales; family Araliaceae; genus Panax; species Panax ginseng. Next base: position 28,734,533 of record CM035131.1, on the reverse strand, counting down.
ATCAAGGGATGAAATAGTCCGTAATGGTAATAAATTAATACAACCACTATTATCCCACCCATTATTTTTGCAAACAAACGTAGCAATATAGAAAAAGAAAAACAAAAGATGAAACAAGCATAAGAATATAAAAGAAAGAAAGGAAATGGAATTAATAATGAGTATGATGAAAACCAAAGAATCTCACTTCAAATTTTAATGGTTGATTATTTGTCAACGCATCAAGGGAAAACGATTAATCTCCGTCAATAGACCTGCTAAAGACCCAAACTATAGAATTTATGTCTTCTGAGATACTAAGCATGCAATTAAATAAGAAGAAAATAGATATATAAATGCCTCTTAGTTAAGGCATGCAAGAAGTGCACTCTTGACTATTCCACTCAAGACACATATGCCTAATACACTTGTCAAATAATAAAGCTTTCAGAATGATTAGGGCTACCTTAGAAACCTTCACGGATCTTTAAAATGGGAATTCAAAACGAGAGCATGACATCTTAATGAAAATTATCTTACCAGCAGGTCATGTGGTAGCAACCATGTGTGAGCTCAATCATCCTCCGGCATTGCTGGCATTGCCTCCGCTTTTTATTTTGTGCTAGACGATGCAAAGTAATGTCGTCAGCATCCCTCTCCTCCAATGGGAGGTTTTGATACTCTTCACAGGTCATTGTTGAATGCCAAGGGACCCCACATTCCACACAGACAAATCTTTTACAAACTGGGCACTCCAGACAACTGTTGTCTGATTGATATGATGAACTCGCCCTAGCTGACGAGCATTCATGAGGATCAAGTAGAACTGAACAATTTGGAAAGGGGCAGTAAAATTTATCTGAGTTGAGAACATTTGCTTCAGTAAGAGCTCTCTCCAACAATTCATAAGAGGTAACTGGAAGAAAAGATCTACATTCGGTGGTGGAAATATAATATTTGCATCTCAACTGAGGACATCTAATGGGGACCTGAGAGGTCTGTACATTTCCGTCAACATAGGTTTTCATACAATGGGAACAGAATTTGTGGGAACATTTCATTGTGATCATCATAGTTGCAAGCTTCTCCTCGCAACATATGGAACAGTTTTCGACTGATTCATCTCTTTTGGCAGGAAAAGAGACAATACCAATTGCAATTTGGGCTAACTGCAGTGGCCTCTTAAGATCAATATCAGGAACGTACTTCAGATCAAAGGAATCCAAACTACTAGCATGTTCTAAGATCCTTTGCTTCAATGCCACGAGAAGTGGATTCCCAAACATATCCTTGTGTGTAATCTAATAGAGAGTCATGTTACTTTAGATGTATGAAATATTTGATACTTTTGTATCAGATATTTAAATTCATTGAAGCAGAAAAAGTCGAAGCTGAGAAAGTAAATTAATGATTGAAGTACTGAAAGGTCTTAACAAATTATGCATCATTAGAAGAAAAAAATATCTAGTCTGACCTAATACAGTAAGATGTGCCTTTACTAAACGGATCCATACATACATATGCTGATAACCAACAAATTTACTAAGATTTGTCTTAATTAGATTGGGCCATATAAGCATAACAAGAGGTCAGAGATTCTGATGTTTACTTTTCAAACTAGCTCACCATAAGGATAATTTGCATTAGTTTCCAAAACATAAGAGTGATGACAGAAACAATATGGTTTCCACAAATAGGAAAAACCAAAAGAACAAAGGAGGCATGGCACTCATTTGCCAAACCTGCCCGAGAAAAAGAAAAACAAAGTTTATTAATGGCCCCAGAAAAAAAGGGGAAATTTTATTTATTTATTTTTGCAGAACATCAACTGCTTCAAAGACACAATTAACAGCAACAACAGAAATAGAGAAAGAATATAACTATTTTCATTAGAGGCTGTCACCTGATCAAATAAGATCTTAGAGTCGGTAAAAGCTTGAACGCACTTAAAGTCATTTTGCACAGCCTCTGATAGGCCATCCATCAAAGCTAAATAATCAGCCACAGATTCCTCAACATAGAAATCAAGTTTTTTTTGCACTTGAATGATAGGAAAATCGGCTGATCTTTCCATAAACACCCCAATTCCAGAAGAACCTGAATTTCCAGGCTCAGCTACCGATATACCCTTGAAGAACATCTTCACAGAAAATTGATCAGCATCATCTTTTGAATTTTCATTTGCTGTTTCTTCCCTCTCTTTTAATTCATCCTCATCTTCACAACAGCTCCGAAACTCTTCTTCCTCATCTTCAAATTTCAATTCCTTAAAAGAATTACAATTAAAAACAGCTTGCACCTCCATTTCCAAAGAAAATTTTCACTAGTAACTCTGAGACCTCAAAAAGTGGCCGATTCTAAATGAAATCAAAACCAATTAACACACGAATCCAAAATATGAAAAAACAGCAATTTTATCTCCACTGCACAACAAAAGGGTTAGAAAAACAGCAATCCTTCAGCTCCACTTCTTAAACAAATTACACACAAAAACCCATCAGCAGAACAATCTAAAACACCAACTTAAACCATCTAGATCTCAAAATAGAACCAATATATGATAAATAGTGAGCTTTCAGCAAGTGCTTCTATGCCAAATCAAACAAACACCCATAGAAATAGATCCAAAATTCCAAATTATAACCACCTGCATCTCACAAGAACCACATATAAGAAAGCTAAAGAGCTAAAGAATATATTTTTATCCAACCCAAAGAAAAATAAAATTAAGTTACTGTTCCTGACAAAATTCAAAGTCAAATCTAGAAACCCAGATAAGAATTTGCCCATTTTTATTGTCAATTACAGTAAATCCAAATAAAAAATTATGAAACAATAAAATATAGACGGAGACATGAAAGAATAATGAGAAGGAATGAAAAGAATACCAAGAAATGAAGTTTCCATTCCTTGTATTGGGATTATATTAACCCATTATAGGGAGGAATTTGATCTGATTCTCATTCACTTGTTTTCTCAATTTTTTTTCAGGAGGTTTCTGAAAATGTTATCTAGAAAAGAATATAAAGCCCTAACCTGACAAACTGGCCTGTGCAGTATTTTCTTTATATTTGCTTCAGAATTCAGAAATATAGTGAGAAAATGACAAAGTCATCAGTTACTGTTTAGTGTTAATGGCTTATGAACCGAAGCGATTAGCATGAAGTTTATTTTTGAAATTTATTTTTGAATAAGTTGATCAATTGATTAATAAAATGTTGATCATGGAAATTCAGGCAGGGTGGTTGTGCTGAACACCATTTTATTGGGATAGGGGGTGGGGGGAAATAAATAAATTTTAATTCAGAATTATAAAGTAAATTTATTTTATTACTTTCCCGAGTTGGATTTATTTAAATTAAATGACGTATTTTGGTCAAAGAAGGGATTATTTTTTACAGAGGACTGAATTTCAATACAAAGCAATGTGCATGGATTTTTGTGTATAACTATTTTAACTTGTTTTTAAGAATTACTCCGGCCTCCCTGGCAAAAAAAAAACAATTTACATTTAATATTTGAAGTAAACAAATTCACAAAATTTAAAATTAATTTTAATTAATCATATTAATTTTTATTGCAATGTATTAATTATATTATTTAAATATTCATCATATATATTATATACCGGACGAGTCAAATAATATATCAGATGACGACTTAAACTATAAAATAACACTTTTGTTACCTGTCGATCGTAAATAGTTTAAAATTTAAATTATCTTTCGATCTATTATATGTCAAACAATTAAAAAATTATAGGCAAAATTATGTATTTAACTAGGATGAAATCATTCAACATATTGTTTAACCCTTTAGCAAACTATTAATTCCTACATGACTGAATCTATATATATGCAGTCAGAGATAGGGTGACATGTTAGGGTCATTTTATTTTATCCATATAAGCCAAAAATCCTGTATAAAAAAAAATTAACATATTTCATAAAATAATACTGTTATCACATAATACATACATATTGTGAGCCTTATTGCATGTTCATGTGTTAAATAAAAATCTACGATATATATATATATGTGTATGTAAATATTACATATATAATAATTTGAAGTTTGTAACCTGCAAGCACATTCAATAAAAATAAATAAATAAATAAAGGTGAGACAGGTTTGCTACTACTATTACTTTATTGGTAAGTGAGGAGACAATGTGCTGGTCCAGATCAGACTCAATGATTGGAATTTGGAATTGAGCCTAATGATTCCGGTAGCAGTTTATCACGAAAAGATTATAAATGGTACTACCTCAGTCCCTCTATCCCTAATTATTTATTTAACGTTTTAGAAATAGACATAATTAGAAAGCATTAAATATAATATTCAATTATCTATAATACTCTTAAATTTTTTATTGGGATAAAGATAGTTTTGTTAAAATAAAGGAAGAGAAAGAGTTTAAAGTATCAAAAAATTCTCCTAGATTTTAACAAACGTCAAATAATTAAGAACAAATAAAAAACTCTAAAACGTCAAATAATTAGGGACGGAGGGAGTAGTACTAAGACTGTAAATGAGCCAACACAGTTCGGGCTCGATTCGAAAAAATACGAGCGAGACTCGGATTCGTTAATAATATGATCCAAATCTGACCATTAAAAATAGTTCGAATAAAAATATGAGTAAAATCTGAGCAAGGTTATACTTGACTCGTTTAAAATTCAAACTACTCGAATTTTTGATTGTGATTCGATACATACTCGGTTAATACATATTCGATTAGATGTTCGATACATTCTCTTATAATATATACAAATTTAAATCAAATTAGGATAATTAGTTATTATTTTATTTTATTTTTAATTTTAATTGTGAATTTATATTTGTAAAGTGTAATAATAAATATATTTTCTCATTTTTAAGTAAAATAACAAATTCAATTTATAATTATATTTATTATAAAACTAGTTATTATGTGGAGACTCAATTGAAACTTGAATTTGAAGTTCGCGAGTAGTTTGAATAAATATTCGAGTTGAGTCAGATCGAATTCGAGTACTAAATATTCGAGTCGAGTTGAATCTGAGTAGAATTTTTTAAATATAATTCGAATTCGAGCCGAATTCGAGTAGCTCACTGTTCGCTCCGGTTCGACTCGTTTACACTCTTAAATAGTACTACTTCCGTTTTATAATAATAGTCGTTTTAGTTTCATACATATGAATGAATTAAGAAATTCATTTAAACCTATCATTTAAGAATTAAAATTTATATGAAATTCTATCAGTACCCCTCTAACGAAAGTTGAAAACTATTAATACAAGTGAGAAAATTTATTGGAATAATGAGAGAAGTTAATGGTGATATAGGAAAATAAATAATTTATTATTATAGAAAGTTGTAAACGATAAATAAATTGGAACAAAAGTCAATTATTACTCCCTTCCTAAATAACTGATGTTTTAGAAGAATGATTTTGTTTCAAAATATTTGATGTTTTAAGAAATCAATATGTTTTTATTATCTTTTTTTTCAGTTTTGCCCTTGTCATTATTAGCTTCATTAATACTCACCTTAATTATTTTTCACACTATTTCGCTTTTCCAAGGTTGATGTTTCATAATATTCTTTAAACTATACTCCATTAAACATTACTTCAAGAAATTGAAAAGTTATGGAGTAATGGTGGAGATAAATAATTTAATAGAGTATTAATTAAGAGTATATTAGGAATGTTTTAAAATATTAAATACTTTCTTAATCTGTGCAACATCCTTAAACATTAGTTATTTAGGAAAGAAGTAAATTTTTTCTTATATTGAGGGAGGGAGGGAGGGAGTACAATTTACAAAGATGAGCTTATTTTTGGATGGGTACATCTTCTACCAAAAAAAATAATACTATTTGCATAGTCTCCAAGTCGTGTAGTCTCTACCACTTCCACAAAAATTAGTCTTCCATTCATTTTCTGTTGAATGCATAAATATAAAAGTCAAATTTGAACTTTATGGAGATTAAAAAAGACAATTTGTTAACAATTTTTACAGCAATAAGAAGCAGAAGCAGTAACACATATGTTGTTGCTCTTCCATATAGTTACTTGTTACTTGTTAGCAAATAATGAGGGAAAAGAAAACGACAAAAGAGAAAACATGTTCAAACATGAAAATAACTGAATTAAACTGCAACAAAATCAAGTAACTTCTTCCATTGAGCAAATAGAAATCTGCACCAACATTAACCCTCATAATGAGAGTGCAGAATTACAATGTCCATCTCCCTAATTTCAACAAAACATGTTCTCTAAAAACCCAATATATTAGGATAAAGAGAAAATTAAGCCTTAATCTACTAATATAACTGATTGGGCTAATAGAACAGAAAATCTAATCTATCAACTTAAGCCTTCTTGGGGGACTTAGTAGCTGCCTTGGAAGGCGACTTGGGTTCCTTGGTAGCCTTATCAGTCTTCTTTGGCAACAAAACTGGGTTGATATTTGGCAGAAGCCCACCATGTGCAATTGTCACTCCGGCCAGCAATTTCTCCTGCTCCTCATCATTCCTGCTCTTCTTGTTGTCTCTTGCAGCATTTCTGGCCAACTCCAATACCTGAAAACATACATTCACCATCTTGAAACATACTAAATACCTTAAAATGATCAGGAAACTGTAAAATCTACCCAAATAAGGTTTGAGAATTGTAGAGTAAAATAGTTAACTTAATTGAAAATGGAGATCCCTAAAGCAATCAAAAAACTGAAAACAATGCAAAGTGGCAAGTGAAAAACTTCATTTTTCAAGGATATGTTAATTTGTCTAATTAAAGGTTAAAAATCCGTAAGAACCCTGTGTCATTCCATCAAACAGGTAGTGCACACTTTTAGTGAAAAAAAATCGAATCTAACCTTTAAAATACAGCTGAATGTTCACCTTAAGAACTCTGACATGATGGAATCAGTATTTGGGTCATCCACCATTGCAAATGTTGATCGACAATTGTTGGGTATGGATTTGATTTTTTTGAGGTATGTTCTTGAGATTCAGATGAATTTCACGGACAATACGTTTTGATTAGGATTTTTTTCATCGGAAGAAGAATCATCGGTGGCATTTGGATCAGAACATATGACTCTGATCGCTCTCTCCTCATTCTCACCAGGGGCAAATAATTAAAAAAACGCAAAAAGACATATATACGGTATACCTGCGTTTCGGGAAGGAGGGAGGAAGATGTATGTATGGATTTATCCTTCTTTTAAACATATTAGAATTTAGATGATGAGAATTGATTGATTGACCATCAAATACTCCATCTATTCCTAAATAAGTGACGTTTAAAGCAGTTTAAAATTTTCTAATATATTTGACGTTACTAAATTTTTAAGAAGCATTAATTACAATTTTTTCTATATTGCCCTCAAATATCTTTCTATCTCATTTATCCAGGCAACTATATGGAGTACATTTTTTCTTAATTAATGTAAGGATAATTGTGGTAATACATATCAATCTTAATGACAGAATTGCAGCAATAAATGACTTCAAGTGTGAAACGCTTCAAAACGTCATTTATTTAGGAATGGAGGGAGTAGTTACTACTATTACTTTATTGGTAGGTGAGGAGACAATGTGTTGGTCCAGATCAGACTCAATGATTAGATAAGCAATCAATATATAGAATATACTACTGTTACTACAGAAGAAAATTACTCCCATTAATTTACGGATCCGGTTACCATGAATTGACCAATATACACAAAGAGATATTCTGCCGACCTGTATTGGTCAATTGACCAAAGTTAACTTCATGCTAACCACTCCGTTAATTTACACGAGAGAGAGAGAGAGAAGAGTTTTGTCACTGCCAATAAAGAATTCAATACTTGGAATTTGAGTTGAACAAAAATGAGTATATTGCATGTTACCCCCGCGGTGGAAAGTCAACTAACCTGCAACTTCTGTATATCATCCATTATCCTTCCATACAAATTAAGAACTTCAGGGAATTCTGCACAATATTTTACCACAAACTTTTCTAAGAATTGTTTCTCCAACTTATTGATGACTGAACTCAAGGTTAAGTCCTTCTCTATCACACCCTTAGACAACAAAAACTGAACAACCAAACACCGCGGAATAGTCCGCTTGTCCAAACTATAAGTAACAACAGAAGGACAAGATGCAACCTTTGATGCATCCCATCCCATCCTGTTAACAAAAAAATCCATCACCCGCTCCAACTTCTCCTCCGAAAGTGACATACATTGGGGTTGACTCCTAAAAGTGGAAAGAATCTCATCGTCTGACAAACCCCACTTCCTATAAAGATCCCACTTTCGCTTAAACGTTGATTTGCTCAATCTAGCCAACAATTGCAATCCCACTGTGAAATGACTCTTTACCGGTTCAAAACCCATTCCCTTAATCTCTTCAACCAGCAATATAAACCTATCAGGAGCTTGCACCAATGTCCAAGGATGTCTCCTTAGCATTGTGCTAATCCTATCATCCGACACGCCATTATCGCGCAACACATCAATATTGGGTGTTAAGCTTTTTTTAAGGTCTTGTTTGAGTACTCGAGTGGACCTCTTTATTACAGCAATTACACTCCCATTATCCCCAAGTAAACTCTTCAACAACTCACACGAAGGTATAATTTGGTTATCAAGATTTCGTTTCATGATACCGGGGTCTATAGTGAGTATTTTATCAAGGTCAGAGGGTGAAAACCCATATGAATTGAAGAAATCTAATTTGGGTTTTAGTATTTTGTCTGGATGGGAAGATAGCAGTATTGGCCTATTTCTTATGAGGTTGGAGATTTGGGTTTCAGAGAAGCCATAGATTTTGAAGAGGGAGAAAATTGATTCCCTTCGTCTCTCACTAATTTCAGATCCGAAGAAACATCTCTGATTCAAAATACAGAATTGGGGTGATTTTAAAGAAGCAGTAGCAGTGTTTTTAAGCAAATTCTTGTATAGAAAACTGAGCATCATGATTTGACAAAAGGGATTTGAGATTTCAGAAATTACCGACCTCTGGAGCTATTTTTGAATCTCTCAGTCCCTGTGGAAAGAACTGAACATTACACCGTTGGGATTGAAGGTTTTCAGCAAGCCTGGACTGCTTCGGTCGTCATTCCTCCGCAAAATGATTCCGAAACCTATTTCTTCTCCTACTTTTAAGACTCCTCCTGTTCATTCCTAAAATTTTTAGGCCCGGCCCAGTTATAATAATGAGATAGCATGTATTTGATCACTTTAATTTCTTCTATATTACGGCATACTTCTACATTCAATTTGGTTAATTATTTATGAGTATGTATATTATTTTTCTTTAAATTATAGATAGATTAGCCTTATATTTTTATTTCTAAATTTATAAAAGAGTATTAAATTATTAAGTATTAAAAATACATCATCATCACAAAAATATATAATAAAATAATTTATAGTCAAAATAAATTATTTGTTTTTCATTAATAAAATAATTAATGTTACATATAAATGTTGCTTCTACGCAAATCAAAGCATTGTGCTTTCACTACTCAAAACTGTCCATTTTTCTTTATATTCATTATTAGTTTGTCACGCCAAAGAGTGACGAATGGACTAGTTTTACTTGCTCAATTCATTGTCTAAAAAGTATTTGTCATTCTAAAATTTATTTTTTTATTTTTTTTAATGAATTATCTCAATTTTGAATTTTAAAATATATTAAATTAATTTTTAAAAATCATTAGTGATCTTATAATTTGATTTGCAAAATAGTTGACATTACACGTCGCTGAGTCTTGCTTTGTATTGCACAAAATAAAATTATAAAATTGACCCACTATATCATATATATCGTTAAAATATTATTAATAATAATTATTCACCTAACTTATAACAAAAGAGTCGATACATAAACATAAGGTATACCATTTTCCTTGACCGATATTTTTGCGTTTCAAATTTGTCTCTTTACATTTCATTACAAATATAAAGTGATTTTAAATTTATTGATCTATATTTGAGTGTAAATGAGAAAATTTGGAGCACAAATATCATTTTTCTTTAAAATACATGAAATCAAATGTTTTATGATCTCAAGCTCATTTGGGCTATGAGAGACATCCCAAAAGAACTACAACATAAGATTTAAGGGTTTTTTACATAAGTATATAACAAATAAAAAGTAATTATAATAATAGTGCACCAACCAAATAATTGTATTAACAGTCAAATACTGTATAATAATATCAACAATAGTGCAATACACATCAGTATATCCAATCCAACAAAAAAAGAAAACCCTTATTCAAGGAGAAAACTACTCCACTTATTTTGGCAGTTACCAACTAACCCAAATACTTAAAAATCACGTCGCCAATTTATGAATCCGACGAAGAACAAAAATGAAACTTCATAGATCATTGTAATCTGTAACAAAGGAGCAATCGAGAAGAAACATAATCAGTAATAGACCTCAGAGAAGAAGACGTAGCCGCGCTTGATAGCGGTGTCGTCGGCGAGTGCAATGAGGAGGAGGCGGGTTTCTTCGTCGGCTTGTCGGAAGTTTTGGGCAACGAGGTGGGTTTGCAGGAGGTTGAAGGTGGTGGTGGGTTGGGAGGTGGAAGGAGTGGTGGAGGTGGTGGAGGAGAGAAAGAATGGGGTGGTGGGGAAGGGATTTGAGGAAAGAGAAATGGTGAGGTTGTTGGTTAATGAATTTGATTGGGTAGATTTGGGTGAGGCTAGCCAAACCTTAAAGCAGTGGGTAGCCAAATCTTCATACCAAGGTAACCAATTCAGTTTTATTAAGTTACCAATTTATTTTGAATGTGATGCAGTTGATAGCCAAACCTTCAAGCCGTTGGTTGCCAAACTTTCAGACCAAGGTAACCAATTCATACTGCAGGTGTGGAGGTAGATTGGCTACCTTGTTATAAAGGTTTGGTTATCTTGGTATAAAAAGTTTGGCACAACTACTTGAAGGTTTGGCTACCAACTGCATCACATTCAAAATAAATTGGTAACCTAATAACACTGAATTGGTTACCTTGGTATGAATGTATGGCTACCAACTGCACTTTGAAAAAATTATCAAACAAAGCCTACCTTTTAGACGACTGAAAATATCAAACTCTTTACAAAGCCCACTTGTTTTTTGCAAAAAAGCCTCAGAAGCTGTTGTATGAAGGTTAAAAGAGTTTGATATTAAAGGGATAAGAATGCACTAATTAATTGGTAACCCAATAAAATTAAATTGGCTACCTTTATATAAAGGTTTGGCTACCAACATTATGGAAAAAAAAAAGATGACAAACTCCGCCTCAACAAGGACAAAAAGTCACTTCACGATGCGCTGCATTTTTTTTGAGGTTTGATCTGTGAATAAATTGATTTGTCACCCTTTCTTGGACTGCCAATGTTCTTTTCCTTTTTGACATGAGAGAGCTCAGAGATCAATGTTGTAGCCCAAGACCCAGCACATCTTACTTCATCATCATTTCCATCTTCAGACATGGACGTCGGACTTGGTGGGTTGCTCGCATTCTGACTGTACACTATCAAGAGAAAATTCATCGGAATTAAAAGTTAATGATCTCTTCTTGTTGGACGAAGAGAAGACAGAGTTGTTGTTGTTGTGAATGTCGGCCATTAGGGTGATAAGTGGAGAAGGGAGAAAAATAAAAGAGAGATGGAGGCGGGGTGTGTGGATGATGAAGGGAGGAGAGAGAAAGTGTTAAATTGTAACTTATTAAAACACTCAACTAAATTAAAAGGATAAGAATGCACTTTTAATGTAAATAAAAACATTAAATGCATTAAATTGTAAATATTATATGAGTGCACTATTGATGTAATTATTTTTAAAAATGTATTAGAATATGTAATTGTTCCAAGATTTAATTTGGAGCTTGATGCTGCCTTGAAACTTTAGGCCCATACCAAAGCCATGTAGATCAAAAGGTCGGCCGACGGCGCATTTAGCAGCCCAACAGTGATCAATGAGCTCGGGACGTTTTGGACAAGGCCAAGCCTAGTGTAATTCCAAATGGAATTGTTACTGAGAAACTTGTACTCGACTGTAGACTGTGCAACGCAGTAGGGTTAGTTAAACAGTAGTCAATAGTCGTGACGAGCTAATAACGGGTAAGCCCTCGGATTTTAGTGGGCTGAAACTAAGCGGCCCATGGCCCGGGTTGGGCCGGCCCGGCCCATGGGCCTTTTCATTTATTTATTTTTAAAAAAAAATATCTGTAAATCACAAAAAAATCAAACAAAAAATAATCCAAATACAACAAGCTTTGCAGCAATTACAACAAGTATCATCCAAATGCAAATACAGAATTACAGAAATAAGCTCCAAAATCCAAATACATAATTACAAATTCAAACAAAAACTATTCATTTCATTTGACTGTTGACATAACAAAACATAAGTCCTTCATCTGTTATATCTGCCATTTTGCAAGAGCAAGACATGACTTTCACAGTAATTCTATCCATGATTAGTACCTGCACAATGATGATCAAGAGTAAATACATGGTTGCTTGATCATTAACTCATCATGTTTCACTTTATAGATAAACAGGGTAAACAGGGTAATACAATGTCATTTAACTGGTTATGGTCAGGCAGACAGGTTCAGCTAACCATATCATATCATATCATATATGAATATGATCCATCACTTTCTTCTCCTCCCTCATACCTGGAAACAAAACAAATTACTACTGCATGTCTGCATATGCTCAAATTAGTTGGCAGATCTCGTCTCTTATTTGCTTGCCTTGCATGCATTCTGTTCCCATCCATCCATATCTATATTATCTAAATAAAGTAAGAAATCATAGACTTAAATATAATATGGACAAGTGTCCGTTATCTCCCAAGTATCAAATTTCACAGAGAGGAGTTTCTAGTACGTACAGTATACCAACTCCTCTATTCATGGTAGATCAGTTGGTATAAAAAAATTATTTGCAAAATGTTGGAATTAACTCATTCACCATTGTAAAAGAACCTAAGAACTGGCATGAGGAGGATCGTAAAACTGGGTATTACTACAGGTAAGGTAATTAAGAGCTAAAGCCATTGTAAAACTACTATATAGGAAAGAACACAATTTTGAACAAAGCTTTGGTAATATTTTCAGTCACTTCTGTCTAAACGTACATACATACACTTCAACAAACCCTCGACATGGTTTCATCAAGAAATAATAGCATACACTCTCAAATCTGGCCTGCTCGGATATCTCTATCAACCCGAAATTGCAGGCTTTTACCAAAATTGAAAAATTTAGTAACCCCAACAAAAGAAATTGCAGAAATTGCTTCTCTTCTTTTGCCGAAATTGCAGGGTTTTACCAAAATTGAAGAAATTTAGTAACCCCAAACTGAAAACAAACTGAAAAGTGAAAATAAACTGAAAACAAAAACAGAAGTGTAGCAGAAAGCCAGAAACAAACTAAAAAGTAAAAACAAAAACAGAACATAGCAGTGTCGATCGATCGAAGTGTAGAGAAGAAGAAGCTACCTGTAGGGAAGAACCGAAGAAGAAGCTGCACAGTAACACAGACGTCACTCGTGAGTCGTGACTCGTCAGTCGGCGACTCTGCACGGGAGATCGATCGAAGTGTGGATCGTTGATTTGTTGTCTCACACTCTCTCTGTTGAACACTTGAACTTGAGGAGTCTCGTCTGAGTCGTCTCCGATCTCGACTGTCGCCCTCTCGGTCTGTCTCTCACTTCTCACTTTCTCAGATCTGAAAATTGAAATCTAGAATAAGGGCATAAGGCGTAAGGGTAAGGCCATAAGGGTTAACCACTTAGCTGGTACTCACTACTCAGTAGCCACTTAGCCCAGAAGCCAGAAATCAGAATAAGGGTTTTTTAAAATGACTGGACGGGTCGAGCGCCCACGGGCGGGTTGTCATTGGGTCGGGCCAAAAAGGCCCAGATTTTAATGGGTTGAAAAAATGAAGCCCATAACTCACTTTTTAATCTAAGTGGCTGGCTTTCGGCCCATGAGTTCGGGCCGATTTTGCCAGTCTCACACCTTTCGAGATTTAGTAAGTAATAGAGAAATGAAATTATGAGTGAATAAAAAAATAATAATTAAATTAAAGGGTAAATTACAAAATTTATTCTATAATACCCAAGATTTATAAAAGGGTCCATGAAGTATCTACCATTTTATTTGTAACCATTCGTCTGAAAATTATATTCCCTTGTTCCAAAAAAGTCTAGTTTATAATTTTTTTTATTTCACAAAAAAGTCATTTTTCATTTATAGAATTATTATTTATGTTCATAATTTTGTCAGTATAATTATATTATCATATTATCACTACTGAACTAATAGCTTGATATATTTAGTTATAAATATAAAACAAAAATACGTCCTAAATTTAATACACTTTTAAATTAGGAATTTCACGGTGGATAAATGAAAATTATTAATCATTTTATCATTTTTCGCCAACTAGATTTGAGGTTAAAATTAGGAATTTGATGGTGGATAAATATAAATTTCCTCCCAAATTTCAAAATCAACGGATTACAAGTGCAATTAAAATTACTAAACTAAATGAAAATCGACTCCTAATACAGTAACTAAAACACCAATTAGCCTAAAACAATGACAACCTTCATAACCCAAAACTTTCAACCAATTTTAGAACAAAATTTTACACGACGAGATTAATTGGCAATTTCAACATTCATGGGGAAATTAAAGGTAGTATACTAAAAATTGCCGGCAGAAAAACACTGTCAACACCTAAAGAAACAGCAGTAGGAATAAATATTCTACAGAAAAAAGAAAAGTCTGATTAAAATTAAGTCACCATCATCTTTTCTTTCAATTTGTCTGATGATTAAATAATATGAACAACTTTTTCATGGAAGAATGGAACAAACTCTTGATACCAAAGAAGTTACCACAAGCTTGATACCAAGTCCATCAGCTTTTATCATGGTTCCATATGATTTCTCAGCTCATCATGATTCCAAAATGTAGCTTCAGTATAGATGCTTATAATCAGGAACATTCCTAGAATCTAAATGCAATAAAGCTGAATTTCATGGAAGATTTTTAGTTACATAACAAGATGAATGTTCTAGAAATAATTTAGTAAAAATGTGATTTTTTGAGCATCAATAACCAAATCAAAATATTGGTAGTTGTTCAATTAATTAATGGTAAATTACAAATAAATATTTAGGAACGCTAAAATTTGAAGTATTAGTATGTAAGAGTACAATGTTTAGGAACGCAAATACTAATACGTGATTCACTGGATCAATGAGAATATCTTATAACTTTGGTACACACTTAAGTAAGAGCGAATTAGAAATTATATATTTATCCCATAGTTAGACTTTTTTATTTGGTGTAGGAGAGGTTAGAAATTGTAATTCCTCTTTGGTGTAGGAGAGTTTTAAAATTGTTCTTCTACGGTTCTACCTCGTAGGTGTCGACGAGCCTAAACCCATGTTACTTTCTCCTATATCACTAATCCTAAATAACGTAAGCTAGTTGCACCTCATAATAAACCATGACTAATGACCACGTGAAGTATAAATGCTATGGCTTGAATATGTAGTCATGGACAATTGACAACTAAATCCGACTTGTCTCATAATTTTCATATCCGAACCTTATATAAATTGTGAGGATGTAAAAATAAAATCAGCTAGAAGATGATATGTGGCCTCACACCAATGGTGGTATTACAGTCATTTCACAGGACAATTCAGACCTTCCTTGCAGTTGCACATTAAGGGAATAAGGGTAATTACCAAATATTCCTCCTTATAAATATGAGAGACCCCTCTAACCATTATCATAACTATTATTCATTCTACAAGATACTAGCTTAAACTTTAGAGAGAGAAAGACTCTCTCAAGTCTCAACCATTCCAAGGAGTTCTGGAGTTGTACTGACACTAAGACCTCTGAGGCTTTCTAAGGACGAGGGTCTTTCTAACCCTTCTCTTAGACCGCAAGACTGAAGACTGGATCTAAGTTAGGAGGACCCCATCAAGGAGAAACACCTTATCTAACCTTAGCATAATTTCTGTTACAACATAAACTACGATAAAATGTTACATGAAGCTCCTATTTGTCAATGTTTTCAAGTAGTTACTTGACGCTCTTTACTTATAAACTACTCTGGGTTAGCAATAGCAAGTGAAAAGAGGATTTGGAGGTGTTCTTCAGCATAAAGAATAGTCATTTTGGGGAATTTAGTTTCAGATTATCTCAATAAGAATAAAGTGCTGCAGGCTTTTAAAATTGTTTTTTATTTTTGATTTTCACTTTTTTTTCTTTGGGCATATTACTTTTCTCATCTTTTTCAAGTACCACCGTCCACCTGTCTTCTATCCATAATTTCTTTCCAAAAAATTAAAGTAGTAGATATCACCCTCCTCGCCCCAAATAAAAAATAAAACGAAATTAACAGTTTACACCAAGAAGTTCCACAAAATACATTTATAACTAGGTAAAACAAAATGTAGTAATGGTACATGTGGAAAAACATAAATATAAGAGAGCAAATTTTCCAAGTGATCAAGTGTCAATTAAGAAAATGTTTAAGCATCAACCAAAGTATTTGAACTTTGTAAGCCGTACATTATACTAAAACCAGATGAAAATAAATTGCCATCCAATCAATGTATAAGCATGTAAAAAGAGTTTCATCAATCGTCTATAAATATTAGAAGGAAAAAAATACAAGGGATAAACTAGCAAATAAGAAAAGTATGTGCTTAAACAATAGGTTAACATTCTTCAACACCATTATACCTACCAACTGTTTGGTTTCGTTGAGCTAAGGCTTGAGACAATATAATCCACCTCCCGCCGGAACAAAATCATTGGTTTCAATTTGCAAATCCTTGATCAGATGGTTGGTAGCTCAAGAAGAAGCCCACTTTATACAAGCAAAAAACCAATCTAGTGGTCTTTGTTAAAACCTTTGAATTGCTAAGTAGGGGATAATAGTCTGCTTCTCCACCATAAAATTAAGAACTACTTCCAAATATATAAACCATCATTGGTAATTCTTTTACTTTTTGACTTACTGAACTCTTCTGATACTAGTCAACAAAACTTGATCCATCCAACACTAAGCAATGGTTTGCATCATCAGATACTAAATTTCTATTTCTTAATAATGTAAGAGGCAAAAGAATCTTTCCCCCCAGGTGGAAAGTCAGCTAACCTGCAACTTCTGTATATCATCCACTATCCTTCCATACAAATCAAGAACTTCAGGGAATTCTGCACAATATTTTACCACAAACTTTTCTAAGAATTGTTTCTCCAACTTATTCATGAATGAACTCAAGGTTAAGTCCTTCTTTATCACACCCTTAGACAACAAAAACTGAACAACCAAACACCGCGGAATAGTCCGCTTGTCCAAACTATAAGTAACAACAGATGGACAAGATGCAACCTTTGATGCATCCCATCCCATTCTGTTAACCAAAAAAACCATCACCCGCTCCAACTTCTCCTCCGAAAGTGACATACATTGGGGTTGCCTCCTAAAAGCCGAAAGAATCTCATCATCTGACCAACCCCACTTCCTATAAAGATCCCACTTTCGCTTAAACATTGATTTGCTCAACCCAGCCAATACCTCTAATCCCACAATAAAATGACTCTTTACCGGTTCAAAACCCATTCCCTTAATCTCTTCAACCAGCAATATAAATCTATCAGGAGCTTGCACCAATGTCCTAGGATGTCTCTTTAGCGTTGTGCTAATCCTTTCATCCAACACGCCATAATCGCGCAATACAGCAATATTGGGTGCTAATCTTTTTTTAAGGTCTTGCTTGAGTACCGGAGTGTGCCTCTTTATTACAGCAATTACACTCCCATTATCCCCAAGTACACTCTTCAACAACTCACACGAAGGTATAATTTGACTATCAAGACTTCTATTCATGATACCGGGGTCCGTAGTGAGTATTTTATCAAGGTCAGAGGGTGAAAACCCATATGAATTGAAGAAATCTAATTTGGGTTTTAGTATTTTGTCTGGATGGGAAGATAGCAGTATTGGCCTTTTTCTTATGAGGTTGGAGATTTGGATTTCAGAGAAGCCATAGATTTTGAAGAGGGAGAAAATTGATTCCCTTCGTCTCTCACTAATTTCAGATCCGAAGAAACATCTCTGATTCAAAATACAGAATTGGGGTGATTTTAAAGAAGCAGTAGCAGTGTTTTTAAGCAAATTCTTGTATAGAAAACTGAGCATCATGATTTGACAAAAGGGATTTGTATGAGATTTCAGAAATTACTGACATCTGCAGCAATATTTGAATCTCTCAGTCCCTGTAGAAAGAGCTGAACATTACACCGTTGGGATTGAATGTTTTCAGCAAGCCTGAACTGCTTCGGTCGTCATTCCAATCCTCCGCAAAATGATTCCGAAACCTAATTACTCCTTACTAAAATTATTATTAAATACTCAAAACACCCTTTCATGTCTACTCACTCATTTTCTCTCTCTCTCTCTCTCCCTTCTCCCTAATTTATAGGGTAAAATTCAGATGACCACCTATAGTATCTGACATTTCCCACATAACCATCTGTATTACGTAAATCTACATTTAAACACTCGTGGTTTTGAGTTGAAATGAAAAACAGACAGTTTCCATCTAATCTAACTGTGCGTGAAGTGTACTCGCTAAAAGAGCGTGAGGTATGAGTGTAACAGTCAAATGAGCTAGGAAAAAGTCGATAATACCCTCATCTTCAACCATGGTTATTAAAGAGCCATTTTGTTGGCTATTTATGCCCTAACTTGTCCCTTAGCAGCTCTGTCTCAGTCCCAGGGATTATCAGTGTCTTCATCAAGGTTATTAATTGTCTTACTCAAAACTCAGGTATGTATATTTAGCTTCTTTGAAATCTAATGAGTATATCGAAGAACGAATTTACCCAAATCGACTTTCTTAGATTTCTTAGTTGTGTAATTTGTTAGCAAGATGAGTATGACTCGTTATACAGTGTTATACATTGTTCATTAGATTTCTTAGTTGTGTAATTTGTTAGCAAGATTTGGGCTGAAGTTACTACAAATTTGGCCGCCCAGAAGGTATTTGTGAAAATGTTGAAGTAACATCTTGTATACATTTGCTTTATGTGCATGTTAGTATGTAAATATTATGCTTTAAATTGCTGATTAAAGATTTTGCTGATGTTTATGTGAAGTAGGAGGCATGTCTTCGTCAAGCAATCATGTAGGATGGAATAATGGTGACCTTCGATACATACCTAGGAAATGTAAATGTGGAAAGAAGGCTTCAGAAGAATTGTCGACTCGAACAAACCATCGAAGGAAAAATTGTATTTTTTATGTGATGAATGTGAATTTTGGGCATGGTGTTTGCATTTCACAACAAACTCAAGTGGTACACTTAATCGATACTAATGAACACAATGAAGGAATGGGGACAACGGTGGTGAGGAACAACATGCAAGTGTACGTGTGAGAAAGAATAATCTACATATGAGGATGATGCTTGTTGAAAGCCATGTGAAGATAATAATGATAATTGGAGTTGTTTTTCTTCTCCAGAGTCATTCATGCTGATGTTCTTTAGTAGTATGAAGTGAAAGTTTGTAATGTGAGGGTTTTAATGTGTAATGAAATATGTAATGAAAGTTTTTAATGTTTTTTAGTAGTATGAAATGAAATATG
This sequence comes from Panax ginseng, assembly GCA_020205605.1. Lineage (NCBI taxonomy): Eukaryota > Viridiplantae > Streptophyta > Magnoliopsida > Apiales > Araliaceae > Panax > Panax ginseng. Next base: position 28,714,876 of record CM035131.1, on the reverse strand, counting down.
TTAGTGTAATGGAATATTTAATGTTCTAAATTTAATGAAATGTAAGTTTTTATTCTTGGAGTTGTGTTGAATTTTTTTTCAAAGTTGAATTGTTTTTATTTTGGTATGGAGTTATAATCTGCAATATGTTGTTCATGTTATGTTGGAGTATTATTGTTGTTCATGTTATATTGGAGTTATGTTGCACAAAAAAAGATGAGCAATCTAACGAGAACAAGCGATTTGTAGTAGGAAATCACAATAAATATCAATTCACTTGTCATCATTGCCAAAACTTTCAAATACACAAATATGTTCCTATCTCAAAAATACACAAATATGTTCCTTGTGAGCAGCTAACTCTAGTGGTGCCAAAGCAGATAACCAAAGTAGATGACCATTGGTGCCAAAAATATACACTGCCCATTCAAGTTTACAAAAAACTACCAACAAGGCAACTAAAACTAACATCCATGTAACTGTGCCAAAATATAATTACATATTAGTCTAGACTAAGTCCAAGGCAAAATCAGAGCCTTAATCCCCCCCCTTCCTGCCTTTTTTGGTGAACTAATAATGCAGCCCTTTGATAAAAGCTTCTTCAATTTTGGTATGCTCTTCATTCTTCGTCCCGTGATTAGGTACAGAACTTGACCTTGGTTGATCAAGAGCCCAGGTCAACATCATGCAGACAAACTTGGTCCAGTTAGTCCACTTGGTGGACTAGTTAGGTTGAGAGCTTGATTTGGGGTGTGTTCTGAGGTTGAAGAATTAGGTCCAAGGATTAGCACCCTTCCCTTACTTTGCAACTTTGGTGGTCTGATTTTTGCCTGAAAGATACAAACAAATATGTTAGCTTATTCAACATTGCATTTTAAACCTAGGACCATCATTTTCAACTGTTACATGGGAAGATGATTCCCCAACATTTGACTGCCAATCCTTTGCAGCTGTTGTTTCACCTGTTGGTCTGCTTTTCCCCTACAAATACAAACCTGTTAGCTTCAGATTAAAAAGTCATAATTATATCAGCTATATATAATGTAAATACATACCTTCAGTTTGGAGTTTGGATGAAATAGCTGCCTACAAGCCCTGCTGTTATGCCCAAGTGTCAAACATCTTGCACATGTTACAGTGCCACCTCTTCTACTTGCTAGGTGAGGGTTTTTTGGTTCATCTTGTGCCTTTTTCCTTACTTTTCTTGGTCTGCCAGTGGGTTTATGGTACAATGGAGGTTGAATCTTTGGAAATTTAGATTGCACCCATTCATGATGACTAGGAACAGACTTTATGGTAAAGTTGTAGGTGCTTAAGTACACTTCCTTGCTATAGCAAGGATGGAAATAAGCCTCTGGCTGCTCCCTATTACCCCAGATTGTCGTCACTCCATGTTTGCAAGGAATGCCACTAAGCTGCCACATTCTGCACCCACAAGTTTTTTCATTCAAATTGACAACCCAAGTTCTGTCGTCACTTTCAACCTCAAACTCCCCAATTCCAGACTTCAATGCAGTGCATCCCCTAGAATGTTTCTTATTGATCTCTAATTTTTTTTGTATTCTTGGCCCAATTGACCCTCCATACTTGTCCATGCCCTCCTTTTTAATCTGAAACCTAACCATTAATTTCTTCCTAATCCACTCTAGCATGTTAATAATCCCTTTATCCCTTGCCTCAATGATATAATTATTCCATGACTCATTCAAGTTGTTTACAACTACATCAGACCTACAATGGGGTGAAAAATGAGATCTGGCCCAATATTTGGGCCCAACAGCCATCAACCACTTCACTGCCTCAGGATCAACTTTGTGCATTTCCTTCATAGCTGCTTCAAATGTATACATATCACCACAACTAGCTGCATTCCAGAAAATATCCCTCAACAGCTTCCCCCTAAATTTGATTTTGAAATTGTTGTACAAATGCTTCAAACAAAATCTATGTTCATTATTGGGTAACATTGAATTAAAAACCTCTACAAGCCCCTTCTGTCTATCAGAAATAAACACATATCTTCTTGTTTCATTTTCACCAATGTCATCTAACAGTTCTGTGAGAAACCACTGCCAACTGTCCCTACATTCTATTTCAACTATAGCAATGGCAATGGGAAAAATATTATCATTCATCAGCATCTCTTCCTATAAAGACTTAACATCCGCCTCCATATATCCCCTTTAGAAACATCCATCCAAACCTAATATTGGTCTACACCCAACAAGGAAAGCATGTTTACATCTAACGACCTCATATCTGATCTCTTAAATCTTTGGAGAACCCGGGCCCCTCAACACACTGACTGCAGAATTTGAAAACTGTCACAGGATTTAGTTTTTTAACTATCTCAATATAATCCATAAGTTTGTTGTACTGTTCTCCTACATCACCAGATATATAATGTAAAGCTTTTCTTTTAGCCCTATATAGGGATGATTTACTAAGACTGGAATGACATTCCTTTTGTGCCTTCTTCTGCCATGCTTTCAAATCCCACTTAGGATTATCTCTCAAGTCATTCAAGTATTTTTTGGCCAAATACCTACTGTCAACAAGATGGTTTTTCTCTTGTCCAGCACATGTGTGATCCCCCCCCCATTGATTTGATTTTGAAAGTTACTTCACCTTGTTTAACTGATGCATGAATCCTCCAAGAACAATTTTTTGATTTACATTTGACAGTTATTCTTTTCTTATCATTTTGAATGTATTTAATGTCAAACCCCCCTTTTACAGAAAACTCAACCAAAGCATTCCTAAAAATTTCATGATTTGTAAACTTCATTCCAACCTCAAATTCTATGTTACCCATATCAGTGTCCTCATTAAATTTTATAGACCCATCCCTTTCTAAGTTGTCCTCATCATCAGATAAAACAAACTTCTTTCTTAATGCCTCTTTCCCTTCTCCCTCATCATCACTCCACCAATCTTCTACAAAGACATCTTTGGAGTTATCAAAATCTATTTTTTTTCCCTTCTTTAAATATGTCATCATCCCCAGGCCCCTCTAGATCTTCATCCATCCAAGAGGGATGGTCTGCCTCTCCACCCCTATTTTCATTTCTTTTCATAGGTTGTTCTCTATATTTATTTACCTTTTCAGATTCCTTCCCTTTACCCTTTTCAGATTCATTCCCTTTACCTACAACTTGTATTGGACCCTCCATTTGTTCTGCATATAAAACTACTTCTTCACTCTCATTATTAACTAGTACGTCTACCATCTCACATACATCTGTGTCATCACTTAGAATTAAAGTCCCACCCTCCCATAACTCATAACCAGGTACAAGATAATAAATGTTCACATGTGGGATTGGATTTAACTGAAAGTGGAACTCATGTATCCCCATCAAAAATATCTTATCCAACTCTACATTCTCTATAATCTCAACACTACCCCCAACATAATCAATAATTGGTTCTTTAACAAAAGTCCCACCATAATAGAACACAACTCTCATAGACATTCTGCATTAAACATATGAGGGAGAAAATTTTGGATAAGAAACAAAACATGTTTGGCAGACAGGGGGGACCACCAATACTAAAAAAAACAAATCAAAGTCTAGCATGCATGCCACTAAAGCATAAAATATTCCATCAAACACCACCAAATCCATATACACAGAGGGGACCAAACAAGTGGGGGCATATTATTGTACAAAATAAATCTATCAGAAAACATCACAAATCAGAGGGACCCCAACACAACAATATTTATTCTTGAAAAGCCATCCAAAATCAGACCAAAAGTAAGATAAACTCACACAACATAGTACATAACACTTAAATAGCAGTAAACATCAAATCGAATCGAATAGTTAATACTTACCTCGATCTACAATAAAATATTAGCTTCCAGATACAATTTCTTCCACAAACACCATAAAAGGCTTTGGTTTCCACTTAGATTTGAAGCATTAAATGAAGAAATCGCCGAAAATTTGCCTCAATTGCAAGCCCTGAACCTGGCTTCACACAATTGACCACATTTTAGGTCATTTTCAATATATATATCAAGGGGCAAAAAAGTCATTATCCATTCCCATTAAGGACGTCTAGACGGAAAGCTGTTTTTCACTTCAACTCAAAACCACTAGTGTTTAAATGTAGGTTTACGTAATATAGGTGGTTATGTGGGAAATGTCAGATACTAGAGGTGGTCATCTGAATTTTACCCCTAATTTATATATGTCATCTCTCTTTTTTTCCCCCTATTTTCACCTTCAAATTTTCATTTCTAGATCTCATCCAAGGTTTTTTCCTTTTTCATTTTTTTCCAATCATTAATTTTCGTTATAAAAAGTTATTCCTTTGAGTTTTAGATAAATTATTATGAAAAAAATATAAAATTACTTCCACCATGAATGCAAACTCCTTACTGATGATAATTAAAAGAGAGTTACATGCATATGGAAGGAGAGATAAGAAGAAAAAGAAAAGAGAAAGAAGAATAGATAATTGCAAGGATATACATGATGAAGGAAATAGAAAGAGCATTGAAAAATGTCATATATTTTGAAAGAAAAAAAAAAAAACTTAACAAGTAGTAGGAGTATATCTAAAATTAATTTAACGAATTTCTTTGCTAAAATTTCAACATCACAAAACAAGCACTACTAGTAATGTCAAAATCTCATAAACTAATACCAGCTTGTATTGCTGTACCTTGTACTGTGTTGTACTTAATACAACAACAAGGAACTAATTAATTAACTTAATTAAGATACTAATTAAGTAATAATTTACAATATCCCATAGTAGTTAATTAGTTCATAACAAGAAGTCAAATTTTGGTTTCAATAACTAAAGAATTGTTATAAAAAGAAGATACAAAATAATGTGTATGACTTTGGTCAGTTACAATGACTGATCTCGTCCATGTATGATCAATTATTTACTAATTAAATTTTGACACATCATTTTCTAAATTAATTTTTTATAAGAGTTGTTTGTACTCGTAAACTATAGTTCCTAACAAGAACATGATCAGTAAAAGTACATGAATTCAAAGGATGAACAGGTAATATCAATATAGTGTTTGGTGGTAGAGTAAAATTAATATTGACTTTTTAAAAATAAATTTGAGACATTTTCATTTTACTCCCTCCTTCCCGATGCTTACCTCCGTATGTCGTTTTGACAACCGTCTATTTTTTTATTCTTTTCCCCGTATGTCGTTTTGACGGCCATTTTTTTTTATTCTTTGCCAAAACTTTAATGGCCCCTTCTTCAACCTTTTCTATTCTGCAGTTTCAATTATCTCTCTTCTTTTCCCCAAATCCTCTCATTCTAATTAACCCAAAATCAACCCCTCCTTCCTCTCTATTTCTCTTTGAAATCATTCAGTCTACATCTAATCTCTACATAACTAGAATCTTAATCACTTCAAATTACTCACTCCTAGTACATTGTAAGGATATGTGAAGACAAAACCTTAGCTACACTAGTAGAAAAAAGTAAATAGATAAAGTTTAAAAAACGTTGTAATAGGCCCCCAAAAACGTCGTGGTCAGCAATGTCATCTATTAAACATATTTACACAACGTTTTTTAAAACGTTGTCTTTTGACACATTAGACAACGCTTTTTAGTTGTCTATTTGACACATTACACAACATTTAACACATTCCACAACGTTTTTAAAAAAAAAAAGCATTATCTATTTGACAAATTACATAACTTTTTTTTTTTCTAAAAAGCGGCATCTTTGACACATTACACAATATTTTTTTTCTAAAAAAAGTTGTCTATTTATTTTTCATAAGATATAATACATACACATATATAATTACTACACATTACCTACAATGTTGTGCAGTACCAAACAAGAAAAACTAATGCCATGATATATAGCTAAAAAAGATCTAAATTCTAAAATGTAAGCATTCTATGTTTACAATTTCAAATTCACTTTTCAATATAATTACTACTACGTACATTGAATTGTGAATTTGACTACATCCACATAATATACCAAACTATCCATAAAATTAAGATGTGGTGCAACAGACTTGTAACAACAATTTGTGTCAAGGTAGCAGCGCAACACCTGTCTACTATCTGTAAGAGCCGCTGTGGCCTGAATGTTCCCTCAGCATCAATGTACATTGCTTTGCCCTCACCACCTCCTTGTTCTACAGGAAGCTGAAATTTAAAAGCCCGCAGAATTATGCTTTCTGAGATGGCACTAAGGATCATTCAAAAATGTCTAATGAGGTTCAAGTGTTCAAAATTTTTAATGTTGATGCTGATGGCATACCCCAAATCATCTAGCTAGTAGTTTCCTGGCAGTGGTGTTTTTTCATTGGAAGAAAAAAACATTAAGTTTCCTGTCAAACCAGATTTAATTTAGCAAAAGAGAAGCACAGAAAGGTGCTCCATAAATATGCAGTCCATTGCATAAACGCCAAAATTGCAGGAGGTTAGTTGTCTTGAAAAAATCAGCATACCGACCACTGAATACAGAAAACACAGAAAGAATGTTAAGCTATAATTCTGCAATGATATGGATGAGCTTAGACAATATCAACAAAGAGTAGTTCAAACATATTTTCAGCATAAACAAACACGCATTCAAATGAACTTTTCTGAAAATATAAGATCGACTTTTCTGAAAATACAAGTCTTTTCCTTATAACAAATGGATCACCTCATATACACTTGTTATGTCTTTCAAAAATAAAAGTGAATGACTGGAGGTCCCGGCACCAACCCCACTCAACAGGCCACTTTCGAAACTGTAAATAGCGTGCCTACAAGTAAGAAAGGCCAACAAGTGAATTATGAACAGAATACCACAAGAACTTAGAATCAAAATATAGGCAGAGACTAAGTAATCTGACAGATGCCATTATCTGGCTATCTGCCATACTTGTAGACTAAGCAATAGAAAAATCTTACCAGCTCAACCAGCTAAAGCTAAATTAGACAAAACTAGCTATTTAAATAGCCCATACTCGAAGGAATACCTCAAAATCAATCAACACCATATGAATTTTATTTTCACTGTAGCATGCACATCTAACTGACACTTCAATAAAGAGGCTAATTAGGTTCTGTAACAATGGAAAGTAATAAATCCCATTCAATAATTGAGTGATTAGAATCCAAGCTACATCACTAGAGAATTAACTACTTCAAGGTGGTCATACTTAACAACAAAAAGAGAACATATTAACCACGAGTAGATGAACCAATGAATTAATTATATTACCTCAAATGAATTAATTATATTAACCACGAGTAGATGAACCAATGAATTAATTATAGTACTAACAAAAGCTGACCTACCAAGGCAATATTAGCTCCTGTTAGTGACCAAAAACCTCCCATTTTTATAAGTTTATTTTTCTTCTTTTTTTCTTGTGTGGGTATTCCTAAAAATACACCTCAATCATTGAAAAGGAAGCAGAAATACTGTATTTGCATATAAACCAGCATGGATTCCTCATCATTCAGATCCAATAAAATTACTAAAAACACATACCAACTTAAAAACAATAATTCACAAACTAAAAAATACACCGATCAATCAAAATAAGTAGTAATAATAATAATAATTAAAAAAAAATTCAGCTAAATTTCAAACACGGGTTTCGCCACCTTCTCATCGCCATGTGTGACATGGCTCTCCAGGACTAGGTTTACTAAAAATCATTCCAACTCAACTTTATATCAGAAGAAAACTGAATATATCAACAACTACCCAAGGTTACATTGTAGGATGATAAACATAAATGGCTGCTCCTCTAACAAGCAAACTGATGATGGTTTTCTTGTAAATTATAAGACGACAAAATACAATTGTAACAGAAATATGTTCAGAGTAAATTGGATTGCAGATTACCCTTTTTTTTTCTTTTTTTCATGTAAGGTAATAAAATCAATGTCTAAAATTTTGATATGCAATTCAGTAGAGAGAATTTGATTTTAGGGATATCTACCAAGCAAGAATTACCCAAGGGTCAAGGCATTACCAACTATCGTATATTACAATCCCACAAGGCCACAATAAGCAACTGCTGAGCTGAATACATCCATCTAATTTCTGCAGCAGCGCCTTGACATAGAACGGTACCAAACAAGTTGATGCATAAAAGTTTTGTGACCTACAATGTAGAAATAAGGATAAAATTAAAATAGTGTGTCCTTATAAAATACTTACCAGAATAGAGAAACAACAAAGATAAATTCATGGTTAAGGAAACTGAAAAGGCAAGAGGTTGAAGAAATTGTACTGTTAAAAGTTGCAGCTAATTCACTCCAAAAGCCAGCTAATCTAATACGCAACTAGGAGCTAATGCTTGTGTAAGAATCTCAGCCGTGAACTCCTTTACATATTAAATTGAAACAAACACAAATGAAACTGATGCGCCACTTAATTTTATAAATTACTGCAACAATACATTTTGCACAATGAGCAGGGTTTAAACCAGACTACACGCAGAGCATCCTCCTTTGCCTGAAATCACATCATGATAAGTAGGTTTTATACCTACGTATTGGCTATCAACTTGCTAGAATTATGGCTTAATCTCAAGTATTTTAGTGTCGTCTTATGTTTTTTTTATCTTTGTTTTATAGGTTGCATTAAGAAAACTCAAATGGCAAGCAATGGCATGGAAAGGGCATGGACTGATGGACTTGGCAAGATGGTGAGCATATGGTGAACTGAAGATGGAGCATAGTATGAGGATGTGAAATGGCCTCTGATCAGTGGGAATTGAAGGCAAATGAAGGGCTAAGGCAGCAGCAAAGGGACAACAATGCACCAGCAAGCAGAAGGCAGAAATACAGCATAGCGCGGCCGCGCCAACATGAAGAATAAAAGTGGCGCACCCACGTCAGGAGGAGACCGGCCTGCAGATCAGCGCGCCCGCGCCCCAAAAGGTTTACGGGGCCGCGCCAGTCAAAATTCTTCACATATTGTCTTTTCACTTAAAATTTGTTGTAGCGTATTTTTCTAAAAAGGGTGTATTTGCAAGTTACGAGATATTCATTCAATCATTTTTATTTTCCTTTTCTAGGGTTTTGAAGAGCTAGAGAGTTTTTAGATATAGTTTACTATTTTGGCTTCTCTATTTGGTTTTTAGTAGATTTTGACTATTAGGGTTTCAACTTGGTTTGATCGTGGATTTGAACTGAGTTGGAGGTTTACTTAGGACAGAGATTTATCAGATTTGCAATTTCCTATTCTCTTAGCTCTCTTTGCTTTCATTGTATTATCTCAATGCTTGAATCAAATCCCATAATTGTTATTGATTCAGAGATGAACTAATCACCATTATGAGATTCTAATGGAGCTTATTGTGGATTTGAACTGAGCTTGGAGGTTTACTTTGGACATAGATTTATTAGATTTGCAATTTCCTATTCTCTTAGTTCTCTTTGCTTTCATTGTATTATCTCAATGCTTGGATCAAATCCCATAATAGTTATTGATTCAGAGATGAACTAATCACCATTATGGGATTCTAATGGAGCTTATTGCTTAATTCAGATCTATATGCCTCTTTGTTGCACTTGATTGATTATGTATGGATTGCCTAGCATGGTTGTGTATATTGTTTAGATGCTTGATCACCATCTACCTTAATAATTTGTATGGAATTGAAAGAGGAAGTACAAATTCAGATTTGGCCATGTTAGCATGTGTTCATGAAATTTGCATGTGATAGATTTTGTGATTCGTAATCCAGATAGACATATACCGGCTTACCATGTGTAGTCATTTGAGAGAGTTTGCACTTAAATTAATATTACTTGTAAGTCACATAGAAATATAGTGAGTTAGGTAATATTGATGTTCATATGAATTCTATCTATTTTGTGGATTTTATGTGATTTGGGCATGGTATATAGAAAGATAGCCATGTTTTACCTTCGTGCTCTTGACTAGCAATCCGAAGTAATTAACTAGGTTTAACAAGAGGTGTATAATCTAGGTGATGCAGTAAGTAAAGTTAGGATCCTATATCTGTCCTATTTGAATCAATCGTGTGTTAATTAGTTTATTAGTTGATAATTGTTATTTTTAGTTAAATCACATCTTATTCACTCGTTTAAGCAGCCAGAAATAGCTACAAAGTTGTTGCATGATAGATTAGAGATAATTGCTTTTCTCCATGGGAACGATACTTGACTTATCATATATTACTTGTTGATCGTGTATACTTTCACGTGTGTGTCTGTTTTGTTAACACCGAAACAAGCCAACAAGTTTTTGGCGCCGTTGCCGGGGATTTGTATATCCTACTAGCCGTGGACTATGTGTACAATCACTGATCTCGTCCATGTATGATCAATTATTTACTAATTAAATTTTGACACATCATTTTGTAAATTAATTTTTTATAAGAGTTGTTTGTACTCATAAACTATAGTTCCTAACAAGAATATGATCAGTAAAAATACATGAATTCAAAGGATGAACAGGTGTTGGAATATGAAGCAGAATTAACAAGACGAATAATACAGTAAATTGGAACAACTTAGCTGGAAACCGAGGCGTAGCAATGCTACTGTCCTAAAAAGTGATTTTACCCCCATTGATAATAATCACAAGTACAAATGGGCTGCCGGCGGTCACTCTCCAGGATTCAACGGCGAAGTCTCCGATCGTATGTACTCATAGAAGGAGACTGTGGCCTTGTCTTTGTGGATTATCCAGAATAACATGATATATATATATATATATATATATATATATATATATATGATAGGAAGAAGAAGAACGTTGGAAGAAGAAGGTTGTGAGAAAACGTTGAGAATCAACAGTAAAAGGAACGTTAGGGAAACAACGTTGGTAATAAATAAGGTTTACGCTAATGAATGTTGGGGAAAAACGGCTAGGGTATTAAATTAGGCTTAGTATAAAAAGAAATAAAAAATTAGGGTAGGCTTAGTATAAAAAGAAATAAAAAATTAGGGATTTAAGCAAAACAGTGGCTACCTAGGTGCACCCGCGAGGCATAATCGACCGAATCGACACCTACCCCCTGCGCGGGCGTACTAAGGTTTTCTGACCGAAAGTCCAAGAACCAAAGAGCTTGGCCTAGCCCAATTCCTTAGCCATCCTCATGTGCGCGAGCCCATTCCTATTTCCTCAACCATGTTACTAAACCCAAGCCAACATATATTAATATACACAAAGAAATCTTTTAAAATAGATGATATGAGACTATATCAAAATTACAAATTTTGGAACATAACCAACAACAGGTAATATCAATATAGTATTTGGTGGTAGAGTAAAATTAATATTGACTTTTTAAAAACAAATTTGAGACATTTTCATTTTACTCCCTCCTTCCCGATACTCACCTCCATATGTCGTTTTGACAATCGCCTATTTTTTATTTTTTTTTAATTCTTCAACAAAACTTTAATGACCCCTTCTTCAACCTTTTTTATTCTGCAGTTTCAACCATCTTTCCTCTCACACATCTCTCTTCTTTTCCCCAAATCCTCTCATTCTAATTAACCCAAAATCAACCCCTCCTTTCTCTCTATTTCTCTTTGAAATCATTCAGTCTGCATCTAATCTCTACATAACTAGAATCTTAATCACTCCAAATCAGGGTCTCTCTCGTCGCCTCTATCAAATTACTCACTCCTAGTACATTGTAAGGATCTGTGAAGACAAAACCTTAGCTATACTAGTAGAAAAAGTAAATAGATAACGTTTAAAAAACATCGTAATAGGCCACCCAAAAACGTGGTGGTCAGTAATGTCATCTATTAGACACATTTACACAACGTTTTTAAAACGTTGTTTTTTGACACATTAGACAACGTTTTTTAGTTGTGTATTTGACACATTATGCAACGTTTTTTAAACAAAAACGTTGTGTATTTGACACATTTCACAACGTTTTTTTTTTAAAAAAGCATTGTCTATTTGACACATTACATAACCTTTTTTTTTCTAAAAAGCGGTGTCTTTGACACATTACATAGTGTTTTTTTTTAGTCTATTTATTTTCCATAAGATATAATACATGCATATATATAATTACTACACATTACTCCCTCCGTTCCTTAATATTTAGATTTGTACACAAGTATTAAGAAAATGATTGTAAAACATTAAATATGCTATCAATTGTCTATATTGCTCTTGTATTGAAAAAAAAAAAGAGTATTATTTATTGGTCAAAAAATAGTGAGAGAACCAAAGTTATATTTATTACTTGGGGTAATATTGGAAATTAAGCAATTAATATTTACTTGAAATTCTCAAACGACTTATATTTAGAAACAAAAATATTTCTGTAAAACGACCTATATTAAGGAACGGAGGTAGTACCTACAATGTTGTGTCAATACCAAACAAGGACAACTAATGTCATGATATATATCTAAAGAGTCCTACGCAGACAGCTTTCTTGGGCAGGAAAATTGAAAATGTCCAATTTTTGTGTCCAAGAAAGCTGTCTGCCAAGACTTATTGATATCTAAAATGTTGTGTCAGTACCCACTCTACGACTTGATTACTAACCGATTCCTATTCCTTACATACATGTGTCCCTTTTAGCCTCTTAACAAGAAGAACATCAAACAGCCATGGCTGCCGAATCCTCAAGATCTAGTGCCTCCGTTGATTCCTACGTTGGAAGCCTACGTTGATCTACGTTGTACATGTACAAAGCTTCTATCTTTGCAAGAGAGAGGCTTTATCTATTCAAACCCTTGAATTAATTTGAGAGGCGCCCATTGTAGAAGAGACATTGTTCACAGTTGGGTTTGGTTAGAAATTTCTATGCCTTTCTTGGTTAGATCTTTGAAACCAACTCAGTCTGTTTCGGCTCATTTTGTGTAGCTTAAAGTGTTCTTGCTGAAGCTTTGTCTTGCATTATTACTTTTATTGAAGTAGATTTTTTATTTTATGATTGTTGTTTAATAATTTGTATTGTTTGTGGCTTACATTGAATAGATGTTTTCTTTACATATGATTTTTGGTCTAATTGGGTTTTTGTATGTTTTGTCTGTCACTCTAAGTATGAGTAAGAAACATTGATACTTTTTCTTTGTTTGTGTTTGGTGGGATCAAGATTAGTGTGTGGAGGTTTTTCTGATCTGGAGCTTTGGAATTAGTAGTGGGGTCCTTCTGAGTGCAAGATTCTTGCTCTCAGAGTATGGCTCTTTATTAGTGCAGATTTAGATTTGCAACTGAATCGTGTTGCCATTATTGTTGATGCATTATTCTTGATGATCTTGCTTAACCTGCATTTGAGAATTGTTCTTCTTGAGAAGAGACGGCAGTGCCATGAGCATGACCATTTGTGGCATGAGTATGAATGTGTACATGACCCCATGTTCATCACGACCAACATTCTCCCCCAAGACTATCGCAGGAGGATCCCAAGCAAGCAAAGCTCACAAAGTGAATGAGTGAAGAGGTACAACATGTATTGTCACACGGTGCAATGAAAATATTGTCTTATTTGCAGTACAATATTATATCATCATTTTTTTGTTACCTGGGATACGTCCCTGGTAAACATGTAAATATTGATTATAGTGTATAAAATAAAATCCAATTATTGTGTTCGTCAATTTAGTCTATTCTAATAACTTCTCTTATGCTACGTTTAGATTAGTGGAATGAGAAAGGGAATGACTCATTCTTATGGAATGAAAAAAATTATTTGGTTCCTTAGAGGAGGGAGAACATGGAATAATTCATTCCTACTAGAATGGAATGAATCGTTCTACTTTTCATTCTATTCCTTCAATCCAAACGTAGCATTAGCGACATGATTAGAATTAGAACCAATACAAAGTGCATCTATAATATTGTATTCATCCTAATACACAAATTCATGTTGTGTTTAATAAAAATGAGAATTAAGATCTGAATAATTATGATGTCTTAATAAATTAAATCATCTGAATGGTTATGAGGTTTGAATCTAAAAAATTGTTTGATAACTAAAAAATAAATTCTCTTAACGACACTATTTTACCATTTTAAAGGATAAAATTTTATTTAATAATTTTAAATATTCAATTTAATAAAAATAAGTGCATAATATTATTGAATATATTTATATAAAAACAATTTATGAAATTTTTTTATTAAGAGGAACCTCTTAATTATTAAGATATCATTTATGTCTTACTGATTAAGAGACATTCAAAGGTAACAAAAAAAAAATATCATATCTCTTAACAAATATGAGGCAATCCATTAAAAGTCAATTAGATGTAAACAAACAGCACCTCAGTCTACAATGACAAATCTCAACCATTACTATGAAAACTAATACTCCCTCCATCCCAAAATATTTGACATTTTAAGAGTTTTTTTTTTTCCAAAATATTTGACGTTCTACAATTCCAAGAATATTTTGCCATTTATTTTCCTTCTGTGCCCTTCCTTCTCTACCACTATTAATGCCTATTTTTCCTGAAACTCGGTCACCGTTTCTTCTTCTTCAAGACTCACAAGGAATAACAGGAGAGGGAGAGAGGGAGAGAAAGAGATATGGAAGAAATAGAGGCTACCCCCAATCTCAGTCCTCCATCTTTTGCAATAAGAGTAGAAACCCCCCACTACAACAATTTCTTGAGAAGCCTCTCTCTTAAAGAAGACAGCTTCCACTCTGAACAACCTCCTGCACCAGCTTCTTTATTAACGCCACCTCGACTAAGCTCCCCTTCTCTCTCCTCCTCCTCCTGCTTCCACGTCAGCAATTCCCAACCTTCTTCCCCCCGCCACGTCAACGGTACCACCCACACCTACAGTTGCATCTCTTCTGTCCTTAAGAAGAACGGCCAGATCTTGTCCATGGCCACATCTAACGGCCTACTCTACACTGGCTCCCAAACCAATGTTGTTCGGATTTGGAAGCTGCCGGAATTCAGTGAGTGCGACTGATAAGAGAAGAGATGAAAAAGAAGAGTTGGATCCGGCTAATGAGGAGATGGAGAAGAAGAGTTGAGAAGGAGTTGAATGGTCAGATCCGGCGAGATAAAGTATTAATTAAGGGTAAAATAGAAAAATTACATCTATTCTTAATCTGTGTGAAAATATGTAGAACATCAAATATTTTGGGATGGAGGGAGTATCATTGAAGCCCTTATTGTGGCTCAACAGATAATTTCCATATTTGGGTTTTCCTTCGGCCTTTTTCCTTTCAACTTTGGAACAATGGCCCATACATGGAAGAACAGACAACAGTATTAGGACTTCCATAGACTACACAATATTTGTCAAAATCCAGGTCCATTCCCAGTCTCATTTATGGATCTGCAATTTGTAAGAAAAAAGGAAAATACAAAGCAAATGTTAACTATCTAATACATTAAAATTGAACTTCACATCTAATTTGAAAGAACTGATAAGTAGAATCAATACTTAAATAATCACCTTGAGCAAGATTCACAATCAATCACACCAGTACAATCTTAATAAACAAAATTAAAGCATTTATTGACAAATTTTTGAGAGCCTTGCAAAATTGGAAATAAAATAGAAACAAAACATTAATTGTATGCCAAACAAAGCAAAGCACTAACACAATTAAGGTATTATGTAATTGATGATAAATTGTTCATGTAATGTCTAGTTTATGGCTCAGCTACTATCTATTTTCAAGCACTTGTCTGATAAAAGAAGTTGGGAGAAGAACAAACAAAACAATTCCCAAATGCAGGTTAAACAAAATCTTCAAGAATAATGCATCAATAATAATGGCAACAGGATTCAGTTGCAAATCTAAATCTGCACTAATAAAGAGCCATACCCATTTGCAAAAATTATAAAAAAGTGGAAGCTTTATCAAATTTGGGAAAATAATGTAACCAACAGTTCAGGGATCTTATACTCAGAGAGCAACCACTAATAGCAAAATGCAAACAGACCCCCTTGATTCCACCAAACTCAAATATTACAAAGAAAAAGTATCAATATTTTTACTCCTACTCAGAGTGACAAGACAAAACAAACAAAAAACCCAATTAGACAAGAAATCAAGGAAAACCCCCAATTTATAATTGTCAATGCAGGTCACGTCACTATTTCTGTATGTGATCAACATAATTCAAACTAAAATGCATACACCAATAAACAGAATCCCATAACAATTTAACAAAAATAGAAATCCCCACAACAAATTCAAAAAAATAAAAAATAAAATAAAGGGTAAGAAATCAGGAGTTACCATTTCGATGCTTGATTCGGCAGTATTAGAATTAACAAGAATGCCTTCGTATCGAATTTCAGACTTGGAAATTAAGTTGATCAGGCTTCCGACATAGGAATCTCAGAGGGACTAGATCTTGAGGATTCGGCAGCCATGGCTGTTTGATGTTCTTCTTGTTAAGAGGCTAAAAGGGACACATGTACTAGGAGTGAGTAATTTGATAGATGCGACGAGAGAGACACTGATTTGGAGTGATTAAGGTTCTAGTTATGTAGAGATTAGAGGTAAGACTGAATGATTTCACAGCTATTGGGTCAAAGAGAAATAGACAGGAAGGAGAGAGACGTTGATTTTGGGTTAATTAGAATGAGATGATTTGGGGAAAAGAAGGGGGTGTATTCAATTAAGATTTTTAAAGACTTTTAAAGATTTTAAAAGTTTGGTTGTATTCAATCAAGACATTTAAAAAATTTATAAAAATCTAGTGGTATTCAATTACAACTTTTTTAATGTCTTTAAAAGTTAGGTGGTATTGAATTAAGATTTTTACAAAGTCTATAAAAGTATTTTGATATTCAAAAAGTCATAGACTTTTCAGATTTCTATTAAATGGTAGAGTTTGACAGACTTTAGAAGAAGAATTATAACTATCAACCCATATCCAAAGTCTGACCTCATCTCTAAAGATTTCTAAAGACTTCATATCTCATCTTAATAATCTAAATAAATTTAAAATACAATTCACATGAATTCAATATTTCTAATTACTTCACATGAATCCAATATTTCTAATTACTTTATAATCTAGAATAATTAATACTTCTGTTGTACCCACAAAAATAAAACATTTATTTTGTTTTTGTAGTCAACGTACAAAATTCAAAATTTTTAAAATTTGAATTTATTTGTTATTTAATAATAAACACACGTTATTATTTCAAAAATAAAAATAAATACACAATATTTTATAATTTTATAATTTAAATAAATTAACTTAATTAGAGTTAAATGAAGAAAAAAAATGAGAGAGGGAAAGTAATTTATATAGGAGTACGTACTTTATAGTGATATATAGTTGTATAAAATATATAAGTTCTTCAAGCTTTTTATCATCATTTTATTATATGTTACATTACTAAACTAAAAATTTATTAAAAAGAATATAAATAAAAAAATATTTTTTTATTTGAAAAATAACTTGATATTTTAAAATATACATGAAACAAGTATATATTATTTTTATTTGTAAATTTTGATACTAAGACGAGGTAATATTCAAATATTTGAATGGAAATCGATATATATTACAAATGTTTATATTAATTTTTTTAATTGCTAGTTACGTAAATAAGTATTGATGACAACTTTTGTAGATCAGAATGAAAAACAATAATTCCAAATAAGCGTACGCATATGCATAAAGTATATATAGCTCAATGAAAAGTGAGTTTAATTTTTGTATTGCGTCAGTAGTTTCTAAAGTTTTATTGGTATCCGAGTATCCAAATGTATTATGAAATGAGTAGAATAATATGAACGCTTTCAACATATATAAAATCTCATGCCACAATAATATAATGAGATTTACTTTAGTTCATGAAAAAAGAGGGAGATGTTGTACACATGGGTTAATTAACAATTAATATAAGTTGCAAGATATATTAGAAGTATACAAAAGTCTATCACAGTCTTGATAAAAAGTTTATAAAAGTCTATTACTTATTTCATAGAGTCTATAAAAGTCATTTTAAAAAAGTGTTTAAAGTCTTTGAAAGTCATTAAAATCTCACAAATTCTACAAAGTATGTCACTTAAAAAAAGTCTTTAAAAATCTTAATTGAATACACCCCCGAAGAGAGAGATGCGTGAGAGAAGACAGATGGTTGAAACTGCAAAATAGAAAAGGTTGAAAAAGGGGCCATTAAAGTTTTGGCAAAAATTTTAAAAAAAAAAATAGGCCATTGTCGGAGGTGTGTATCGGGAAGGAGGGAGTAAAATGGGTGTGTGTATAGATTTACTCATATATAATATATACTACTGCTACTACAGAAGAAAATTATTCCCATTAATTTACGGATCTGGTTACCATGAAGTTAACTTCATGATAAGTTGATCAATTGACCAACACAATGTTCACACGCAAAGAGATCACCTTCCGGCCTGCGTGTCGACCCTATATTGATCAATTAACCAAAGTTAACTTCATACTAACCACTCCATTAATTTACATGAGAGAGAGAGAATAGTTTTGCCCCTGCCAATAAAGTATTCAATAATTGGAATTTGAGTTGAACAAAAATGAGTTTATTGCATGTTACCCCCGCGGTGGAAAGTCAACTAACCTGCAATTTCTGTATATCATCCACTATCCTTCCATACAAATCAAGAACTTCAGGGAATTCTGCACAATATTTTACCACAAACTTTTCTAAGAATTGTTTCTCCAACCTCGGGATGAATGAACTCAATGTTAAGTCCTGTATCACACCCTTAGACAACAAAAACTGAACAACCAAACACCGTGGAATAGTCCGCTTGTCCAGACTATAAGTAACAACAGAAGGACAAGATGCAACCTTTGATGCATCCCATCCCATTCTGTTAACCAAAAAAACCATCACCCGCTCCAACTTCTCCTCCGAAAGTGACATACATTGGGGTAGCCTCCTAAATGCCGAATGAATCTCATCATCTGACCAACCCCACTTGCTATAAAGATCCCACTTTCGCTTAAACATTGATTTGCTCAATCCAGACAATACCTCTAATCCCACAATAAAATGACTCTTTACCGGTTCAAAACCCATTCCCTTAATCTCTTTAACCAGCAATATAAACCTATCAGGAGCTTGCACCAATGTCCTAGGATGTCTCCTTAGCGTTGTGCTAATCCTATCATCCAACACGCCATAATCGCGCAATACAGCAATATTGGGTGCTAATCTTTTTTTAAGGTCTTGCTTGAGTACCGGAATGTGCCTCTTTATTACAGCAATTACACTCTCATTATCCCCAAGTAAACTCTTCAACAACTCACACGAAGGTATAATTTGATTATCAAGACTTCGATTCATGATACGGGGGTCCGTAGTGAGTATTTTATCAAGGTCAGAGGGTGAAAACCCATATGAATTGAAGAAATCTAATTTGGGTTTTAGTATTTTGTCTGGATGAGAAGATAGCAGTATTGGCCTTTTTCTTATGAGGTTGGAGATTTGGGTTTCAGAGAAGCCATAGATTTTGAAGAGGGAGAAAATTGATTCCCATCGTCTCTCACTAATTTCAGATCCGAAGAAACATCTCTGATTCAAAATACAGAACTGGGATGATTTTAAAGAAACAGTAACAGTATTTTTAACCAATTTTTTGTATAGAAAACTGAGCATCATGATTTAAGAAAAGGGATTTGTATGAGATTTCAGAAATTACCGACCTCTGGAGCTATTTTTGAATCTCTCAGTCCCTGTAGAAAGAGCTGAACATTACACCGTTGGGATTGAAGGTTTTCAGCAAGCCTGGACTGCTTCGGCGTCATTCCTCCGCAAAATGATTCCGAAACCTATTTCTTCTCCTACTTTTAAATTACTCCTCCTGTACATTCCTATAATATTTAGGCCCGGCCCAGTTATAATTAGAATATATATATATTCGATAGGTAAAAATTTAAAAAAAAACTCAATTTAATTTCTTCTATATTATGGCATACTCCTACATTCAATTTGGTTAATTATTTATGAACATGTACATTATTTTTCTTTAAATTATAGATAGATTAGCCTTATATTTTTATTTTTAGATTTATAAAAGAGTATAAAATTCTTAAGTATTAAAAATACATCATCATCACAAAAATATATAATAAAATAATTTATAGTCAATTCATAAAAGAGTATAACGAATGGACTAGTTTTTCTTGCTCAATTCATTCTCTAAAAAGTATTCTTCATTGTAAAAATTATTATTTCATATTTTTTTAATGAATTTTCTTAATTTTAAAATTTAAAATATATTAAATTGACTTTTAAAAATTATTAGTGATTTATAATTTGATTCGCAAAAAAGATGACGTTACACACCGCGGAGTCTCGCTATGTATTGTACAAAAATTTTGCCGACTTACAGTTGTAACGTACATCAATACACATGAGATTAGATAAAATTATAAAATTAAAACACTATATCACATATATCGTTAAAAATATTACTAACAATAAAGTCTACATAAACACAAGATATACCATTTTCTTTGCACATCAATTAGTTTAGCATAGAAGACTGATATTTTTGAGCTTCAAATTTGTCTCTTTTACATTTCATTACAAATATAAAGTGATTCTAAATTTATTGATCTATATTTGAGTGTAAATGAGAAAATTTTGGAGCACAAATATCATTTTTCTTTAAAATACATTAAATCAAATGTTTTATGATCTCAAGCCCATTTGGCCATCAGAGACATCCCACCAGCACCCAAAAGAACTGCAACATAAGATTTAATTTGGAGCCTGATGCTGCCTTGCAACTTTGGGCCCATAAAATCTGCCACAAGAAGATCTACCATAGCCATGTAGATCAAAAGGCCGGCGGAGGACGCATTTAGCAGCCCAACAGTGATCAATGAGCTTGGGCTATTTTCTTTATAGGTTTTGGACAAGGCCAGGCCCAGTGCAATTCCATCACGGCTTTTTTCACAAACTTGTACTCAGCCTGTTTAATTCGAGATTTAGTAAGTAATAGAGAAATGAAATTATGAGTGAATAAAAAAATAATAATTAAATTAAAGGGTAAATTACAAAATTTATTCTATAATACCCAAGATTTACAAAAGGGTCCATGAAGTATCTACCATTTTATTTGTAACCATTCGTCTGAAAATTATATTCCCTTGTTCCAAAAAAGTCTAGTTTATAATTTTTTTTATTTCACAAAAAAGTCATTTTTCATTTATAGAATTATTATTTATGTTCTTAATTTTGTCAGTATAATTATATTATCATATTATCACTACTGAACTAATAGCTTGATATATTTAGTTATAAACATAAAACAAAAATACGTTCTAAATTTTACAAATAAGACTTTTTTTGCGGCCAGTCAAGATATGTGATAATAGTGGGGTTGGGATTAGATGGCATCCAAATACATATGTGGGGTGGACTTAATTTAAACTTGTGGACTTTATTTATAGATGGCATCCAAATACATATGTAGGGTGGTTGATACCTTAAGAACTCTTCATAGTAATTAAATAATAATGAAAAATAATACTCATAAAGAAGAAAAATGATTGGGGTGGAATGGGAATCTATTATCTATTATATATATTAAAATAAAATATATGATGTTATAACTTGACACCTGTCATTTCCATAATTCAACATGTGTCCTGTTAAGACCCTTAACAAAACTGTCCAACTAACCTAACAAATGAGGATGAAAACAAATCCTAATTCATTCCCCTAAATTTTAGATTTATAATTCCCTAAATCACTACAAATCTAAACTGTTTTGATATTATCCTTTGTAATTTAATTATTATTTAATTAAATATTTTTTGGATTTATAATCTTCTAAATCACTACAAATCTAAACAGTTAATAGCATAATGTCATTCTCTTAATTTTTTAGATTTCTAATCCCCTAAATCATTAAAAATCTAAAATATTTTGATAATATCAACTGTTTTGATATTATCCTTTGTAATTTAATTATTATTTAATAAAATCACTACTTTATCTCAACACTACCCTCTACAATGTAATCTGTTTTTCTAGATAAAATTTGATTATCGCACAACAATCTACCATGTTCTTATTATATTTTAATTTATTAATTGTACGTATATATTTATTATTAAAAAATTGAATAATCACGCCGCAACCTGGAGTTTGTATCTAGTGTTATACCTGAAGGATACAACCGCCAAGACCCATTCCTTCAAACATTTGATGAAAGCAAAGGGCAGCCACAAGTGGTTTTATTGTGCAGGTATTGTTTGATGCTCCTAGTGAAACTCCTATTACCACTGAATGCACAACTATTCCCAACTCTAGTACCTGCAAAATAATTCAGTACGTACGTGTTAAAATCAACAAAATTAATTATTTATAAATTTATAATTTTTTTATTATATCAAATGTTGTACGTATATTTACAAAAAAAAAAATGTGACATTTTCATAAAATCAAAATTGTGCATCAAAAAAACATGATTTAATAATTAAATTCTTTGATTTTGTGATAAAACTAAAAGTTGGTGCTTTTACAAAATCAATCAATCAATTTATTTTAGGTTCCTGCCGAGTAAACTTTGGGTTTTTCTACCAAATCAAGTATGCCATTGCCTAAGGCGCAACTAACAAACTGAAAGATGATGGGAGTATTATATTTTGTTAGCCGTTTGTTTTTCCAATAGACTCGTACAACAATGTACAGGTACTACAAAATATCCTTTGTGGCATATATATATATATATATATATATATATATGTGTGCGTGTGTGTGTGTGTGTGTGTGTGTGGGATGAAAAGAGAGGTGTTTCATGAAATGAAAGTAGTTTAGCATTTTCCAGAACGTGTTTAGCACAAGTCTGATGCTGATGTGGCTATTATGCATGCATGTGGAGTTATATTGCCAGACTATGTCATTCATTGTATTTATCTGTTCATTTAACAAGCTTAAGTACTAGTTACTAAAATTACTATATCAAATACCCTAAACACCCTTTCTTGTCTACTCATCTTCTGAATTTTCTCACCCTTCCCCCCCTATTTATGTCATCTCTCCCCTTTTTCCCCCCTACTTGCACCTTAAAATTTTCATTTGCACTCTCTTCTCTTATTTAAAAGTTCAAATTACTAATTGATGGGGTGTTTTTTCCTTTTTCATTTTTTCCAAACCATTAATTTTCGTTATAAAAGTTATTCTTTTGGGTTTTAGACAACTTCTTATGAAAAAAAACAACATAAAATTACTTTTACCATGAATGCAAACTCCTTACATACCGATGATAATGAAAAAAAAGAGAGAAAGAAGAATATAGGTAAAAAGAGCATTGAAAACTGTGGGTTATATATATATATTAACCTAAAGGGTATTTTGGAAAAAATTGTATTGTTTTTTCCTAAAAAATCTAAAATGTCAGATATTTTGAAAAAAAAAACAAAAACTTAACAAGTAGTAGGAGTATATGTCATTTTTTTCTACTAGACTACTTGGGTGCCCATTAACCCAATGTAAATGTAATGGCCCAGAGTTGTTGTCCCTCTCATTTATGTTAGGTGGTTGAGTTATGTTGGATTATTAGGACTTTAAAAGTATTTAGAACTTGAAAAAGCAAGACACAATGATTTATTTTATGCAAAAATGGGAGTTGGATTTGCACTATATATATATATATATATATATATATATATATATATATATATTGCTTTGATGGGGGAAATCTCCAAAAACCCAATCGATTGGATATGGAAATCATCATCATGTAATTAGCTAGCTTATCACATGAACTTGTTTGTAGTGGGAGCACCATCTATCTATCTGTCAATTTCCATTTAAAGAATAATTTGAAATGTTCTTTCTTTCTTTTTGGTCTTTGATTGTTTTCCAATATACTTAGCTTGATCTTTCTTTATTGGGTTTCGATTCAACTATGAAATAAATAGCCATATAGGAAGGAATAGGAGAACAATATCCCTTAACTTTAGCTCTACTCCACTATCCTTATAGGCTTAATTATATCCATAATTTACCATATCCACTAAAACTAAATTCATGGCATCCTCATCAAAATGCATGCCTTTGGTATCTTTATGCTTTAGCTGAAAAGTATTCATGTGAATGTAAATAATTTTCTCAATAAATATATATATATATATATATATATATATATATATATATATATATAATCCGCTTTCTCCAAAGAAATCGCAAAAAAATTTAACCAAGAATCTATTCAACTATAAATAATTAAAAAAACCGTTATAACATAGAAAAGTCGATTTTTAATCTATATATAAATGACGGAAAAAATCGTCATATATAAAGGCCGCTTCATTTCTAAATTCACTTGGAGAAAATGACTATGATATATATATATATATAGAGAGAGAGATATATATAGATGTGTCTTTTCTTTTATCTTACGACTTTTCTGACACTTCATATACTTTCAGATGACATATTTGTCTTTTTATAAATTTTATTAATGATATTTTAAATATTTTATTATTAAATATTGTCATTTGATTAAGTTTAGATGAAACCTCACATATTTTTGTTAATTTTCTTTTACTTGTGACAAGTTGTGGAATGAATGGTAATAGGACCAATCATATAAAGGGTAAATGTGTTATAAGAGAACAAAGCAAGCAAGCAACATCAATACGAAAGTTGAATGGACTAGCAAATGGATATGTGCCCCAACCACACTGACACAATTAATAGAAAGCTTGGGTTCACATCTTGGGCTCCATGAAGACCTAATTGGAACCACATTTTAATGCCACCCTTTATTCATTCCCTCCGTCTTTCCTCCTCAACCTAAGTGCACGGAATATATATGGATTTACCTCCCAAGTGGGCAACTTTTAAGAGACACACACCTTTACATTTCTTTTAAGACAATGGTGGGTGGGCCCATAACTTTTCACCAAATTTGAAGGAGATCAAAGACATGGGCCATGATACTTGGATCGACCCAAATGGGACCCAGAATTGGGAATGATTTTTGTGAAAATAATTAATGAATTTTTTGGGGTGTCAAGCCTCTTATGACATACCATGTGGGTCAGCTGATAAGTTGTCTGGGTCAGCTTTGTTAGGTTAATGTCTTCATGATAATGGTCATGTTACAATAGGTGGATCTTATTATTCATGTGACATTGTTTTCAAATTATTCATGCCAATGTCATAATAATAATAATAATAATCACATTCCTCTAACAAATACAAGACAATAAAAGAATTTATTTAAAATTTTCTATTGAATATAGTTGCACCAATTAAATTTATAGATTCAAAATTTTAACAAATAACTTTTGAATCATTGTTATATCAATTCTTATCTGAATCGCAGTATTTATTAATGTACTGATAAGTGAAATTTTATGAATTTACTATAAATGAAAATAACCATCAAACAAACAATGCTTGATTTCATTTAAGATTTTTTGTATTTAATTATTCCATATAATTAGATTATAAAAGTTGTATATTTATACTTTTCTTGCTTGGCATCAACTCTCATTTTACTAAGAAAAGGTATTCTTGGTTGAAAAGAGTGGGCAACTAAGTTGCATGTTAAACCCACCCCATTAATTGAGATCTAAATTATATATAAGGGAATGACAAGTAGTCTTATTTTAATTTCCTCAAAAGACTTGGCAAGTGGTGCATGCACAATATATCATGGGATCATTTCCATATCCTTTTTGGTTCTCACTATTTATATATATATGTATTACTATTACTATTATTATTGGAGAAACTAACAGAAGTTGTGGGGAAAAGGGAAGGCCCCTACCTACTACTCATGGCAACATGAACATGCAGATGCGATTCTATTACAGTACAGTACATGAGTACCCCCTTCCTTTATATATATATATATATATATATATGTATATATATATAGGGGACCGATTCATAGCATTTATATACTATGGGACAAATATTGGCATATAGGCTATAAACCACACGTTTTATTGATTAACAGTCACGATCTAGAGTTCTATTTCCCGTCCGCTAGTATTACTAGCGGATGTAATTAAATATAATTTCCGACAATTAAGCCCCTCACATCGAAATTAACTATGATGAATACATGGTCCGCTAGTATTACTAGCGGATAGAAGTCGAGAGAGCAAAATCTGTTTAAACATTTTTTAACTTGTTCATGCCTGATCACCTTTAATTCAACCAACTGCTCCCCCTTTTCTCTCCTTTTCTCTCTCTGTGTAAAAACAAAATATACAGGCTACAACACAGAAAGCTCTCGACAGATAGCTTTAATAAGTTAGATCAGAGAAAGCGATCCAGACAGTTTTCATGGGGCTTGTAATGAATTTTGGATGAATTGAAAAACCCAGAAAGGAATTGGAGTTTGTTGGCTTTATTTTGTGAGTTCTTTTGCATAAATTTAGCTTAGTTTTTTAGTTCGTTTTGTTCTTTTTTTTCCTTGTTTATCTGTTTTTGCTTTTATTTTGATTTGAATTGGTGTGCTTTTGGGTAATACCCATTTAAACTTGTTTGATGAAGAAAAAGTTTCTAATAACTAGTTCTCTCCAATTTGGATTGTAGTAGTTCTTTAGCCAAATGTTCTTCATTTTCATTATATATTATCTGCATGTCTAATTGGTAAAAACTAAGACTCTGAATTGCCTTAATTCCTCCTTTTTTATAATTGTAGATGAGCTGAAGAGGTTTATGCACATTCTCATTTTTGAGATTTCAAGCAAATTTGTTCTCGATTTTTAGGAATTTTGTGACTGTTTTAACATTTGGATTCTTCTGTGAACTCGGCCTAGTTTCTAAACTTGTTGAATTTTCCAATCCTTTACCTTACCCGTTTTAGAAAAATTTTTATTGAGTTCAATGTATCAAGACGATGGATCATCTTTGGTGACTTCATCACCTCTTCAGAATTTTTTGGTGATTTCACTGACTTATATCCGCTAGTAATACTAGCGGACCAATTTCTTTTGGCTGGACAATTTAACTCACGAGGGCATAAGCGTCATGGATTTGGATTAAACACGTCCGCTAGTATTACTAGCGGACGGTAATTTGCCACTCTAGATCGCAGTCGTTAATCAATAAAACGTGTGGTTTAGAGCCTATATTCCAATATTTGTCCCATAGCATATAGATGCTATGGATCGGTCCCCATATATATATATATATATATTCCATCTGATGAATTGTTGGGGAAGCAACTCCTTTTTACCACAAATTGCCACAACCTTGTACTGCTTACTTAGACAATTTTTTTTTTTTATAACCGCTACAGGTTGTAGCGGCTTGGCCAAAAGAAGTTTCTTCCAACAACTGGTTGCTGTGGATGGATACCCATATATATATATATGTGTGTGTGTAAGGACTAAGGAGCGCAGAACAAAGCATGAGCTTTCTTTATTCACACTCTGTTTGCCCTTTATCTTTTCAATCAAGTTGAATGAGACATGTTATTTGATATATGTTTTCATTTTTTTTTTAATAATATTTTAAAATTAACGGCTACATCGATCATAAAATGAGATTAACCCCAACGTTGTACATTGAATTAAGCAATCAAACAGTTCGCAAATTATAACATTATACGGACGTACGCTCTTTTCCCACAATCTCAATAATTTATACCTTGAAATTTGCTATATTTAAAGAAACACAAATGGGAATCCAGTTTTCAACATGGAAATAGTCATCTTTTTAAATGCTACTTATAAACCTAACAATATGCATGCATGGTGGCAAATAATGTGATGCTGGACAATTAATTTTTAATAAATATATTTAGCATGCGTAACTGCGTGTAGACAATTTAATTCTTCGATCGTATTATATATATATTTAAGATTCAGATTATATATATATATATATATATAAATATATACGCATAGAGGAGATCAAGTGCATATTTCTTTATTTAACATACATTGCTTATCATTTTTAGCGACGTTTCGGTCCGTCGTCGCGTATATCAAAGAACGTTGTCTTAGCTTTTAATAACGCATCGAACCATCGCCATAACATATAAATCGTAACAAACATGTAGCGACAAGGATGTTTAATGTAAATCAGATTGGGAACGGGCAATGAAGTAATTGCAAACAGCTTTGTGTCATTTAATGATCATACACACATCCATCTTTGACGCCCCCAAAAATAGGTATACATCACCCATTCGAGTTGTCAATACATGATGTAAAACAACTATAACTTTATTATTACAACAAGAAATCGTGAGTTTGAATACAAATATTATCTTCTGTACAATATCTATACTCAAATAAATTCTCATCACATTTATTGATACATTATTTTACAAAATGGTGAGGACTACTAAACAACTCTCTCTGTAACCTTCATTCCATACCCCAGGCTAAATTTTCGCTTATATTCTCGCCTCCTAAGAAGAAAAATGGAACAAAAGGAAAAGGGTGAGCTCAACTAGCCCAGTAAAGAATATTATGACTAAGATAGTATACAACAAATTATCGTTAGTCTTCAACAGAGAAAAATCTAATAGAATACAATAGACAACAAGTTTTAAATCAATATTCGCAGCAGAAATAATAATTCATTAGAAGAGTTAAGTAGAGAATGCAAACTACTATCTTCTATGTATGAATTTAAAAGTTCATCGCCTATTTTTATCCTCGTAACATCAATCAATATATATCCGAAATCAAATATTCATCTTTGCACTATGTGCCAAAGATATTCATCGATTACCGTCATGTTCATCTAAACACCTGTTCATCTTTACACTACGGGCCAAAGATATTCATCAGAAATCATTCATCTTTGCACTACAGGCCAAAGATATTCAATAATATCATCATTTAAGACTGAGGATGATGAAAAATATTTTTAAAAAAACGAATCCAGTGAAACAAAATGACAAGGATTAAGGATTAAGGATTCGTACTTTGTTTTATCCATGTCCAAAAATACCTCAAAAATAATCATAGTGGTGTAAAATTCAAGAATGATCAAAACATGGATACAATCAAAGCTAGTATCCACAATAGATATTTTAGACGAAAAGGGAAAATTTTCATTTTTCGATGAATAGTCTTTGTATTCGTGAATAATTAGGTCGTATACGTGAATAGTCTAAGTATATCGTGAATAAGTAACTCAAACACCAAAAGTTCCAAATTTGATAAAAACTTCAGATCAATATTTCAAAGATAATGATATTGAAGAAATAATATCATTACTGAAAAAAAATAATATCCCTTACCTCACAAAGTCGATCTTTACAGTTGAAACACCTGATATAACCTATGACTTGAACTTGCAATCAGATAGCAATAAAGACTCAAAGTATACTCAAAATACTCACAAGAATACGCTCGATAATATAGAGAGAAAACTTCGCTTTAAATTGTGATTTTCAATTCTAACCCAAGACCCTATTTATAGGAAAATGCTTAGAACACCAAAAGTAGAAAATTTAATATAATAATAATATATATATACAAATTTGTCTACGCACCTAGAACCATCTGAATTCAAAGAACTTGCATGTATTTAATGAGGCTAACCAAACACAAAAAAACGTTTTGTTAATTAAAACAATTAAAACTTCCAAAAATCAATTATTTCGGAACTTCGGAACTTCAATAATTCATAATAAATAGCCCTTTTGTCAAAAAATTCAAATCTCATGACCATTTATAGGAAATTCAATTCTCTACAACTTTGCAGAAGAAAGTTTTTTCAAATTCCAAACAGAAATTGAACGAAATCCATAAACGGACGATTTTACAAGCTATAATCAAATTTTAGTCAAGAAATGGGCCCACAGACATGTTTAACATGTTTTAAACAACTTTTGCAACAAAAATACTCTTCCTCCTCATATACTCATATATCCCATATTCATTGTAAAAATATCATCATTATTATATTATAATAATATAATAAAATATTATTTTATCACAAAAGATAAAATATCGATTTTCAACAATTGTCACTTTAAAAATTTTCTCCATCTATATCCACATAAAATGAATATTTTCCTCATCATATAAATCAATAATTAATTATTCACAAATAATATTACAGAATCACAGTACTGGCAACCAGGCCGTTCCCAAGAAAGAGGGGGCTTTCCAATAAGAATTTCTCCTTACTGGCGTGCAATTAGGTGACCAAACCTCTCCTTAGACAGAACTTTCTAGACATTGCCAATAATGTTTTCTAATAATATTATTCAGATAATATGAATTATTGCTTCGATAATGGAAAATACTGTGTAGTGACAATTATTGAAACAACAATAATATAAAATATCAACGCAAAGAATTATTGAATCAATAAAATAAAATAATCGAAGCGATGAACTCATCGTAACAATTATTGAGTAGTGCCTTCTTAAGTAAGAATCAATAATTGGTGCAATACTGCGTGCTTCTTCGTCAACAACGCGTATTCATCGTGTTTTAACCACCGGGTATTCCAACAAAGGTAAATAACAATAACTACGTACGATATTTTTAAACAACTTATATTTGTCGCTTTCTTCATCCAATCGCTTTCATTATGGGGCCCACACAATCTTCACTATCGTAATTTAATATTCTCAGACAAAGGTAAGAATATTCCCCACCAAACGAATATTCCCAATAAAAATAAATATTTTATAACCACCGCTTATTTAAAATATTTAGCATTTTACCTATAACTAACCACATTAATCAAATCAACCCTTACTATTTCAAAATAATAAATAGAGGAAAATAAATTTCATTTATTAATTATTTGGGGTCTTACAACCTCCCCTTCTTATGAAATTTCGTTCTCGAAATTGATGTACGTACCTGGTGTTTCAAAAAGATGAGGATACCTTGCTTTCATTTCTGTTTCCAACTCCCAGGTCATTTCCTCTATAGTATGGTTCCTCCACAAAACTTTAACTTGTGGTATGACCTTCAGTGACGTAGGACATGCTCCTTCCTATCCAAGATCTTGACAGTACCTCTTCAGTACGTTAAATCTTCTGGCTATCTCGTCCTGGTTACTAACTCTATAACGTAGTTCGTGTCTTTCACATATTTACTGAAGTACGATATGTGAAACACATTATGAACACGAGACATACTCGGAGGTAACGCGAGTCTATAGGCTACATTTTCTACTTCGGTCAAGAATTTGAAATGGACCAATAAATCGTGGATTGAGCTTTCCTCTCTTCCCAAATCTTGTAACTCCTTCCATGGAGCAACTCGCAACAATAATACATGATCCCCTATACTAAATTCCACGTCCTTTCGATGAAGATCTGCATAACTCTTTTGTCGATCTTGTGCCATTTGTATATCGTTTTCAATCATTTAGATCTTTTCGGTGGTCATACGTCTTAACTTTCGAGTCCCAACAATGTTGCTTCACCCACCTCATCCCAACATATTGGAGAGCGACACTTTCGTCCATATAATGCTTCAAATGGAGCCACACCTATACTTGCTTCGATAACTGTTGTTGTAGGAGAATTCCACCAATGGTAAATACTTATCCCAACCGCCTCAAGTCTAGGACACACGAGTCTTAATAGATCTTCAAGAGTTTGAATAGTCCTATCTCGATTGTCCGTCTGCTTTGAGGATGGTATGCAGAATCAATCGAAATCCGTGCCCATAGCTTTTTGCAAGCTAACCCAAAATCTTGAAGTGAATCTTGGGTCACGATCCGAAACTATGGATACTGGAATGCCATGCAACCTCACAATCTCATTTACATATATACTATCAAGACGTTCAAGGGAATAAGTCTCCCGTATCGGCAAAAAATGAGCAGACTTGGTTAATCTATCAACATAACCCAAATGGCATTCATGCCTTGAGAAATTGTAGGAAGACCCGTAATGAAATCCATGGTAATGTGTTCCCACTTCCATTTAGAAATCTCAAGTGGTTGCAACGGAACCTTAGGTACTAGATGCTCCGCCTTTACACGTTGACAAGTTAAACACATCGAGATAAACTTTGCAATCTCTCTCTTCATATTGTTCCACCAAAATGTATGTCGAAGATCACGATACATTGTAGTACTTCCAGGATGGATTGCAATTGGTGTATTGTGTGCCTCCATCATAATCTTGTACTTCAAATCAGAGTCGTTAGGAACACAAAGTCTGGAGTGGACTCGAAGTATTGCTTCTTCATCAAAAATCTCGCCCTAATAACACCTTCAGATACTTTCTTCATCACGATCGTTTCCCGGCCTGGTGGCTTGAGCAACCTTAACTTTTTCTATTAAAGTTGGCTCTACATCATATACTTGACATCATCGCACTCATTCCTGCGTATATCTTCTACTCAACGCCAGCGTCACTACCACGCTCGCTTTTCGGGGATGGTATTGAATAGTGTGGTCGTAATCTTTCAATAACTCGAGCCAACGCCATTGCCAGATATTGAGTTCCTTTTGCGTGAAGAAATATTTGAGGCTTTTATGGTCCGAATATATCTCCACTTTCTCCTCATATAGATAGTGAATCCGGATCTTTAAGCGCGAAACGATCACGCTAACTCTAGATCATGAGTAGGATAATTCCTCTCATATTCTTTAAGTTGTCATGAGGCATAGGCTATGACTTTCCCACGTTGCATGAGAACACATCCTAACCCTTTGCTCAAGCATCATTTGTAGATAACAAATCCATCCAACCGGATGGTATTGTTAGAACAGTGCCAAAATAAGTCTCCTCTTAAGCTCTTGAAACTCTTCTCGCATTCTTCGCTCCAAACAAATTTTATATCCTTCCAAGTTAGTTGGGTTAATGGAGTAGCGATTCGAGAAAACCCTTCCACGAATCTCCGATAATAACCAAATTAAGCCCAAAAACTACGTCTTTCAACCACCGACTTTGGTTGCTCCCAACTTTGTATTGCTTCAATCTTCGCTTGGATCAACAGATACTCCATGTTTCGACACCACGCGCCCAAAGAATGCTACTTCCTCGCCGTAACTCGCATTTCTTTAACTTGGCATATAACTTGTTTTCACGAAGCCTTTGGAGTACCAACTTCAAATGGTGCTCATGATCTTCACAACTTTTGGAATATATGAGGATGTCATCAATAAAGACAACAACGAACTGATCCAAATATTCCTTGAATACTCGGTTCATCATATCCATGAAAGCCACAGGAGCATTAGTCAATCTGAAAGACATGACTAAGAATTCATAATGCCCGTACCGAAGTTTTGAAGGCGCTCTTTGAATATCCTCGCCTCTAATCTTCAAATGATGATATCCGAATGAAGATCGATCTTTGAAAAGAATTGTGCTCCTTGCAACCGGTCAAACAAGTCATCAATACGAGGTGAGGATACCTATTCTTGATGGTGACATGGTTCAATTCTCGATAGTCAATACAAAGTCGTGATACTACCGCTTTTCTTCTTTACGAATAAAACAGAGAGCACCCCAAGGAGATGTACTAGACGAATGAAACCGATGTCCAACAACTCCGTAGTTGGGCCTTTAACTCCTGAAGTTCAATAGGAGCCATTCGATATGGGGTTTTAGAAATGGGCTTTGTACCGTGTTCAAGATCAATAAAGAATTTAACTTCACGCTACGGGGTAGACCAGAAGTTCTTCAGAAATACGTCGTGAAAGTCAATAACAACAGAATATTATTCAAATTTGACGTGTCTTTATTCAAATCTATAACATGGGCTAAGAAAGCTTGACATCCGTTTTTCAATAAACGAATAACTTTATGATTAGATATGACAGTGATTGATTTTAATGGTTTAGTTGCTTGAATTCATACAACAGGTTGATTAAGAATATAAAAACTAACAACCTTACGAAAACAATCAATTTTGGCATGATGAGTAGTTAACCAATCAATCCCTAAAATCACATCAAAAGCAAGTATTTTTAAAGAGATAAGGTCAACAGGTAAGGTGATGGTGCCAACTTGAATCAAACAAGATTTATAAACAGTGGATGTGATGAAAGTTTCTCCTAACGGAG
The DNA here is from genome assembly GCA_020205605.1 of Panax ginseng. NCBI lineage: Eukaryota > Viridiplantae > Streptophyta > Magnoliopsida > Apiales > Araliaceae > Panax > Panax ginseng. The sequence goes on along the minus strand of CM035131.1, from coordinate 28,681,018 downwards.
TTTCCACATATAGGTCAAAGTCTAATTTCTCCGGAGTCAAGTTTAAACGTTGAGCACAAACAGGGAGAGATAAATGAAGGGGTAAAGACCGGTATCAAGTAAGGTATAAACTTCGCAAGAATTTATAAATAGCTTACCCGTGATCACCTCGTTTGGGTTCCTCGATTTGACCCAATACAACAAATGCTCTTCCAGAACCGCTGACTTTGACTTTTCTAGATACCTTTTCTTTTGAGTCACCGTCCCTCACAACTAGGTTTCGCTTACCATACAATCTCGAAAGCGATATGTCCTTCCTTTCCACAATTATAGCATACCTTGAATCTGTTGTGGGCAATTTGACCGATATGTCCTCTTTCCCGTGATTTATAAAGATATACGATGGTGGTCGTTCTCCTCGTTTAGAACCCATTCATTGCTTAAGACCGTTGTCTTCACATGGGTCGTTGTTAAATCTCCTCTTTTAAAATCTCCTCCCACTTCGCTTCTTCTATTTTCATGGCCATGATTATCACCAGAGTGGTTACCATTTTTGTCCGTCTTTTTCTTTCTCCGCCGGTTATCGTTGTTTTATCGACTTATCTCCCAGATGATCCTGATTGTGGTCCCTCGGTTGGCCGTAGACTAAGCGTTATCTCGCTTCTAATAATTGAGCCCTATTTATAACATCCGAATAGAGAAAAATTTATGAGAAATGAGATATTGTCGTATCTTAGGGTTTCAAACCTCTCGTAAACATCCGCGTCATACGCCTCATTCTCCACCAAATGAGGTGCAAACTCGATAACTCTGCAAACTTTGCCTCGTCATTGAGACACCGCCATGTTGTTTTGTTCTAATCTGATGAATTCCACTTCCTTCATATGACGAACACTTTCGGAAAGTATTTGTCATTAAATAGTTTCAAACGTCTCCCAAGACATGCCGAAAAGCACCGATGGGTATGCTTCACAAACTCCCACCGGTTATTCCGCTTCGCCACGGAACATAACGTGGCGAATGGAACTTCTCTCGTTCTCCGTGGATCCCAAGACATCGAATATCTTGGTAATTTGCTTGACCCATGTTTTTGCCATGATCGGATCTCGCTTTCCCTAAATTCGTGGTCCCAACTCTTTGAATCGCTTGCATTGTGACAACCCGTGAATTGCTATCATTTCCTCCAGTATTTTGAACACGAGTCTCCTTCGTCGATTTTGAATGAACTGCAAAAAGCTTCTAAACATCCCTCGCTCATCATCCGCTTTCGGTGGTGTTGTTCACGGAAGGAACATTGCCCGATGTTGACGTTCTCCTCGTTGGGAGTACAAAGCGTCTTCACGGTCTCATTTACTCCAATCGTTAATATTCTCAACGACATTCTCAAATCATCGCCATAAAACAAGGGGTTAATTAAGGAAATCAATATATCACATAATATCCTTATATATCGACCAACTAACAAATAAGCTTAGGTAGGACACACTTTAGCGAAGGATTTACCTGCCTCTCCTCCTAGTTCTATTCCCCGATCTCCGCCAGAGATCATATCCTAAGCTCGATACCAACCGTGGCGCCCCCAAAATAGGTATACATCACCCATTCTGAGTTGTCAATACATGGTATGCGAAACAACTACAACTTTATTATTACAACAAGAAACTGTGAGTTTGAATACAAATATTATCTTCTAGACAATATCTATACTCAAATAAATCCTCATCACATTTATTGATACATTATTTTATAAAATGGTGAGGACTACTAAACAACTCTCTTTAGAACCTTCATTCCATACCCCCCACTGCATCTTATATTCTCGCCTCCCGAGAAGAAAAAATGAACAAAAAGGAAAAGGGTGAGCTCAACTAGCCTAGTAAAAAATATTATGACTAAGATAATATACAACAAATTATCGTTAGTCTTCAACAGAGAAAAATCTAATAGAATACAATAGATAACAAGTTTTAAATCAATATTCAAGCAATGAAATAATAATTCATTAGAAGAGTTAAGTAGAGAATGCAAACTACTATCTTCTATGTATGAATTTAAAAGTTCATCGTCTATCTTTTATCCATGTAACATCAATCAATATATATCTGAAATCAAATATTCATCTTTGCACTACTGAGCCAAAGATATTCATTAGTTAGTCATGTTCATCTAAACACTGCTCATCTTTGCACTACGGGCCAAAGATATTCATCAGAAATCATTCATCTTTGCACTACAGGCCAAAGATATTCAATAATATCATCATTTAAGACTGAGGATGATGAAAAATATTTTAAAAAAAACAAATCCAGTGAAACAAAATGACAAGGATTAAGGATTAAGGATTCGTACTTTGTTTTATCCATGTCCAAAAATACCTCAAAAATAATCATAGTGGTGTAAAATTCAAGAATGATCAAAACATGGATACAATCAAAGCTAGTATCCACAATAGATATTTTAGACTAAAAGGGAAAATTTTCATTTTTTGATGAAGTGCTGTATTCGTGAATAGTGTCGATATCGTGAATAGTCATAGTATCGTGAATAAGAATCTCACACCAAAAGTTCCAAATTTGATAAAAATTTCGGATCAATATTTCAAATAATGATATTGAAGAAATAATATCATTACGAAAAAAAAATATCCCTTACCTCACAAAAGACAAGAATTAGTTGAAACATCGGATATAAGCTATGACTTGAACTTGCAATCAGATAGGAACAATTACTCAAAGTATACTCAAAATACTCACAAGAATACGCCGATAATATAGAGAGAAAAAACTTGAGTTTACGGTGTGATTTTCAATTCTAACATAAGCACCCTATTTATAGAAAATGCTTAGAACACCAAAGTAGAAAATTTAATATAATAATAATATATATATACAAATTTGTCTACGCACCTAGAACCATCTGAATTCAAAGAACTTGCATGTGTTTAATGAGGCTAACCAAACACAAAAAAACGTTTTTGTTAATTAAAACAATTAAAACTTCCAAAATCAATTATTTTGGAACTTCAATAATTCATAATAAATAGCCCTTTTGTCGAAAAATTCAAATCTCATAATTTTTATAGGAAATTCAATTCTCTACAACTTTGCGGAAGAAAGTTTTTTCAAATTTCAAATGAAAATTGACCAAATCCATAAAGCAGGCGATTTTACAAGCTATAATCAAATTTCATCGAGAAATGGGCCCATGACATGTTTAACATGTTTTAAACAACTTTTGCAACAAAAATACTCTTCCTCCTCATATACTCATATATCCCATATTCATTGTAAAATATCATCATTATTATATTATAATAATATAATAAAATATTATTTTATCACAAAAGATAAAATATCGATTTTCAACAATTGTCACTCTAAAAATTTTCTCCATCTATATCCACATAAAATGAATATTTTCCTCATCATATAAATCAATAATTAATTATTCACAAATAATATTACAGAATCACAAGATCTTGTGACCAGTAGCTCCTCAGAAAGGGGGCTTTCGAATAAGAATTTCTCCTTCTTCATGCAATTAGGTGACAAAACCTCTCCTTAGATGTAAACTTTCTAGACATTGCCAATAATATTTTCTAATAATATTATTCAGATAATATGAATTATTGCTTCGATAATGAAAAATACGTGTAGTGACAATTATTGAAATAACAAATAATATAAAATATCAACACAAAGAATTATTGAATCAATAAAATAAAATCTTTGAATAATAATTCACTGTAAATAATTATTGAGTAGTGCCTTCTTAAGTAAGAATCAATAATTGGTGCAATACTGCATGTCTTCTTGTCTCTGAACAACGCGAATTATCTTGTGTTTTAAACCAACCGGGTATTCCAACATTAAGTAAAACTGAATAACTACTACCGATATTTTTAAACAACTTATATTTGTCGTTTTTTTCATCCAATCGCTTTCAAGTTATGGGGCCCACACAGTCATTGCTGCCTTGGTAAATGCGAAATATTCTCGACAGTAAAGAATATTCCCCACCAAATGAATATTTCCTACAAAAATGAATATTTTATAACCACCGCTTATTTAAAATATTTATGATTTTACCCATAACTAACCAAATTAATCAAATCAACCCTTACTATTTCAAAATAATAAATAGAGGAAAATAAATTTCATTTATTAATTATTTGGAGTCTTACAGCTACATTTTGTAGCGGCAGCGCCTTTATTTTAAACAATTCACGCCATCTATTATGCCGATCAACGGTGAAAAGTTTGATTGCTCAAATAGTGCTCATGACAACCGATTGCCATGAATGAATTCTCATATATATATATATATACACACACACACACACACACACACAGGATTAAGTGCGGGAGTCCGCATTTTCTTAAAATGTGGTTTTTTTTTTCGCTTTTTTTAAAACAACTAAAAAAAAGTTTAATATTTTATGGATCTGAAATTTTTACATAATACAGTATTTTGGGTATGATTTGAATACATATAATAAAACAAGTTTGTAAAGTCTGTATTGTTATATTCTTGCACACAAAATTTTGTGTAGACATATACATTTATAGAGTTATATTTTGTGAAAAATAATTACACTGAAAATCTAGGTAGAAATTATGAAATTACAACAACCTATAATATGAAGTGATTACAATATAGATTGAAAACATGTGATTTAAAAAAGACTAAAATCATGGGATTAAATTGTTGTTCCAAGAAAGAGATCTGCTAATTATGAGATGTACTTGAATGAAAAATATCACAAGAAAATCTGTATTCACAACCTATAACAAAGCTAAAAAAGTTATACGTGAGTACTCTTTCTTAATTTTCTTCTTCTTCTTTTATTTATTTATTTATTATGACTTTGACGATATTATTAGTTGGAATTTTGGACGTTTATAAGATAATTAAGAGCAAAAAGAATCACGTAATGTTATTCAATCAATTAATTAGCACAATGTTTACATCTACAAACTCCAAATCAATCTCCCGTGACATTACATATTGAATTGGAATTGGGAAAACCTAACGGTACATGCACTGAAAAACATATTAAATTTATTCTAAAAAAATACTTAATGGAGAATATGATGAAGGCATTTGATAGCTACTTAACAACCACCTTCATCCAATCCCCCTCTTTTTTGTTTTTATTCAAGGATATAAAACAAAAATCTAGTGTCATTACATAACTCTTCATACAAATAATCAAATAAAATGAAGAAAAAAAAAGGAAAAATACGTAGGACTAATCTTGCATGTCTGCTATATTCATTAATATTTCTCATACAATGTAAAATGATTCACACACCAAACATCGTTTATATAGCAACTAAAAAGTCCTACTTGCTATATTACATGGACTCAAACGCATGTTGTCCAAAACACTAGATAAATCGATTATTCTGTCGTAACTGTCATTGATCAGACTCACACGAGTCAGTTTCGACAAGGGAAAATTAACTTGATAATCTTATTTCTAAAAAGTAATAACAAGAAATTTTCTTCTATATAATGATCAAGGTCAAATACATCTTCTTTGAATTTTGTTCTAATAGTTTAACATTTCTCGTGTAGAATAAGAAATTATTATTATTGGTTATAATAATTATTATTATCATACTTATTTTAAATTAATTTCTTAGCGTCAAATTAAACTCATCTACTGGTTAGGTCAACTAGTTGATTTATTCTTGAAGCCTAGTAACTTCAATATGATCCGTAGAAGGCTTCATCGGATAATGATATACAGACATGAATTATGCCTTCTTCAACGGCGTGCGTTGAACGTTCATGAAAAAGATTTATTAATTTAACATATTTAATTAAACCATTTATTATCTCGATCAAGGAGCAGCTAGCTAACTAGGTAAATTAAACACAATTAAATATAAAATGCCCTTGCTATATAATATAATAATAATAGTATATAAGTTTACCTTTTTGAGTAAGTTGTTTGCTTAAGATGTGATTCCTAGGAAACACACCTTTTAATTTTCTAATCCTAAATTATTAAATAATGTTTGATAAAGATTTGACTACTAGTGGATGTGATTATGCGTATAAATTATGCACTTAAAACAACCAAACGTGCCTTACACAAGATTAATATATATATATATATATATATATATATATATAATTCCATCAATATATAATTATTTATGATAAATTTTATTGTATCGCTAAATATAATATATGTATTGATAAATAGACACCGAGAGAATTTGTAGAATAGATATAATGGAAGGAATCTTAATATCTGATCACCAAATCTTAATTTCCTAATAAACATATAGCAATATAAACATTTTATTTATTGTCGCAATTAATAAATTCTGGCTTGTACGTAGCTATTGCTTGTAAAAAAATGTTTATATTACTATATGTATATCAGGGAAATTGGGTGAAAGGTGTAATTAAGTAGAAAGAGAGAATAGATTAATAATCAAGAAACTTGAAAGGGATTCTTGAATGTTGTATATATTCTTTATAATATAATAATAAATAAGTTGTGATTAAATAATAAGTAAACAGGAAGAATGAATAAAATGGAAGGGAATCTCAGATAGTTTGAAGCGCTGGTGATGGAGAGACAAAACTGTCCCAATTTAATGGTCCCACTATTGTAAGATCCCCACAACAAATCAAATGTTGCTTTCATGGGACCCATTTAGTAATCTGCATGTATCTATCTATCTACTACCTATCTGGCATCTTTTTATTCTCCCTCCTTTATCTTTAATTTGGAGCCTGAGGTGGCACGTTGACAACTAACAAAGAGCATGCTGCCATGAATAAGATACTCCCGATTTCATAATTTGTGCTTATTATGACTCCTCCTTTTCATAACTTGGGAGAGGGAGAGGGAGAGAGAGAGGGAGAGGGAGAGGGAGAGGGAGATTATATAGATAGATATATAATGTAGTTATATGACTATACATTTCACTTGAAGATCACGTGGTCAAAATTTAGAAATACAGTTTTTTAGCAGTAACATAGTATTAATTATTATAGTCGGTTGACCCAAATTTAACAATTCAAAAAAATAAAAATTTTATAGACGAATATTTACTTTTTTCATCCCGATTTAAATTAATTCTCTCGCAACTAATATATTTCCGACCGAATTCTGTCGAAAGTAGTTCCCTCCGTAGTGCGAACTTTTTCGCCAACGCGAAACCTAATTTTGACGGACCAAAGTTATTTTCGAGGGACTGTTTCGTCGAATTTAATATAATTCTGAGGGAATTATTTCCGACGAATATACCGTCGGAAATAACGAAAAAACCTAATTCAGACGTCTTCTTCTCTAGCGCTTCCTTTCTTTTTTTAAATCACTTTTTCTCAACCGGTCCTCCCTCCCCACAACACAGCCCTCCCCCTCCCTCTCTCACCGGTCCCCCCCCCTCCCCAACCCGATACCCCCACTCCTCCCCTCCCTCCTCCCTACTACTAGTACCCCTACCTCATCTTCCTCCTCCTCCCTCCACAGCCACCTCGTCCACCACACCGGCGCCACCCACCACCTGCACGTCATCATGTCAGATTCCCCATGAGTTCACCTCATTCTCCTTTGTCGTTCATCACTACTCTGCCGTCAGTAATTTTTTGCCTAAAAAGTTTGTTTAATTTCTTGCTCTATATTGTGCATATTGGTGAAATATATGTTTGAAATTACTTCTACTAAATATCTATTTTTGGTGAAATTACTGAAATTGAAACTTAATTTTAACTGTTGATGAAATTGGGAGTTATTTTGAATGACTGTTGATGAAATTGAAATTATTTATGTTCTGCAAATTTGTTGCTGAAAATTGAGATTATTTTTGTTCTGAAAATTGAGATTATTTAATTTTTGCAAATGGTTGCAATTCTTAGGTAGGTGTTTGACAATTTTGGGACTGATTTTGTGTTTTATCAATCCATTCGGATTTATATATTATTTCATTGATGATGAGATTTTATTTCTTTATGATTCATTGATATTATTTAGCTCAATTTGAGACTGATTTTTGTAAGACCCCGAATTTTATGAAATAAAAGTATTCAATTTTTCTTATAATTATTTTTTAGTAATGGTTAAATTGATAAAAAGTTAAATTTAAGGGTGATATATAAAATTTTCAAAATACGCAAGTTGTTATAAAATACTCATTTCTATTGGGGAATATTCATTTGGTCGTGGAATATTCTTGTTGTCGGGGAATATTAAATGACGATTTGCCGTAAAACCTTTCAGGGCCCCATAATAGAATAATGCTTTATGACGAAGAAAACGACAAGTTTGAGTTTTTATAAATAATTGGCGTAGTTATTCTGAATTAACACTTGTTAAAATACACGGTGGTTAAAATACAATAATACACGTGTGGTTACGCACATAGAACCGGTATTGCATGATGATTTTTGAATTATTGATTCTTACGTAAAAGCACTTTACCCAATAATTGTTATAATAATTCTTCGTTCAATATTTTATTTTATTGATTCAATAATTGCTGCGTTGATAGTTTATATATTGTTGTTGCAATAATTGTCACTACACAGTATTTCCCATTATCAGATCAATAATTCATATTATTTAAATAATATTATTAGATAGCATTATTGGCAATGTCTGAGAAAGTTACATCATGTAGAGGGTTCGGGTCACCTAATTGCGGCGCTTGAAGGAGAAATCCTTATTGGAAAGCCCCCTCTTTCCTGAGAACTGCCTGGTTGTCATTATTGTGATTCTGTAATATTATTTGTGAATAATTAATTATTAATGAGGAAATATTTATTTGATGCGGATATAAATGATGAATTTATTTGTGTGGATATAATTGAAGGAATTAATGTTGAGGTGTTTTATCAATATTTTTGTCGGAATGGAGGTATTAAAAATCAAATCATTGTTCTTGCGATATATTGCGCGAGTTATAATTTTTAATCCGACCATTGGATCGTTGTTATTTTTAGATATGTTATACATATATAAGTTGAGTATATGTCCATAAATTTTGAACTGTTAAAAATGAACGTATGATTTGTTATGAATTTTAAGAGGTGATTGGTAAGAAAAGTGCTCAAATTGAATTTCAAATGTGGTGGGTGGCAATAGTAGCAGGTAAAGCCATCAGGTAGCAGGTCAAGTCTGCTTCGGCGTGCTAACATTTTCCTATAACTAGAGGGCTAAGTTAGAATTAAAAATCACACCAGAAACAAAAGCTTTCTCTCTTTCTCTCTATATTATCGAGCGCATTTTGTGAGTATTTTGATACTTTGAGAGTTGCTAATGAGTGCAAGTTTCCTTCAAATCATATCCCGATATTCCAAATCAAGTCTCTTTCTTTTTTTGAGGTAAGGGATTGTAAGGTATTTTAAGGGTTATTATGTTTTTCAGTTTCGTAATTTTTCTGACCTTCAAAAATTCTGGAAAAATTTGAAATGATATTTTGATGAGTTTTCTCGATTGTGTCCAAAAATGGCGATTTTTAGATGTATAGATTAAGAGTTATGAATTTTATGGGAAAAGACTATTTTAAAAGTAAACCCTTATAACTCCTTGTGGTTAACTCCAAAATTGGTAAAATTTTTATTGGGAGTACATCTATATAACATCAGTATAATCTGTAAATTTTGGAATTTTTGGACAAAAGTACAATTTATGATAAATGTTTAAATATTCGGCAGTTTTGACCATGTGAAAAATAGTTAATGAGTTTTAAAAATTCCAAGAAAAATATCTGTTCAATATGGGACTGTATTATGCTAAATCCCAGAAAAGAAATATTTTTGGAACTGATTTGGTATTTTTCATGAAAATGGACTAGTTATGAATAAATAAATTAAATATGTTATGTGAAGTAAAAAAATTGAAAAATAGGATTTTATGGCTTGTGAATCCTATATATGGTATATGCAAATTTTTAATGAGGTTGTTGGTTATTGGTGATGAAATCTTATGAGTTTGGCATTTTAGTATGATTAAATGCCTTAATTAGTAAAGTGTAAACAATTAAAATAAATTGTTTATAAGTTTAAGAAATGATTAAAATATTGTGGTAATATTAATAATATTAGATTATGAGATTATTAAGTGATTTATAACATTTGGATTAAGGTGTTATGAAATTGTTGATTTATGAATCTTATTCTTGAAATTAAATACAGTTGTTGATCATATTGTTTTTATTATCATATATAACATTTTTATAATTTCGGTGATGAAATTTCTCTTTGACTTAAGTATAAAGATGGGTAGATTATTGGTATGATTGTGACTATGGATTCTCTTTGGCCAGTAGTACAAAGATGAATTGTTGACTGGTATGATCATGACCATTGAATTTATAAACAATTATCTTTAGCTTAAGTGCGAAGGTGAATTGATCAACTTGGTTATAATTATTGTTTTTATAAATTCTGAAATGTTTATATATTTCTTTGAAATATGAATATCTTTGTCCTGTAGTGCAAAGATGACCTGTTGTTGAATATCTTTGGCCCGTAGTGCAAAGATAACCTGTTGTTGAATATCTTTGGCACCTAGTGCAAAGATGAATCATTAATGAATATCTTTGGCCCGTGAGTGCAAAGATGAACTTATTAGTATGATTATGAACAGGAACTGTGATTTGGTATAACCATGATCTTTGATGTTTCAGGTAAAGACAGGTGATGTAAATTATCTTCGTCCTGGATGATAAAAGGAATTTGAAACCACAAATATGATTATGAGTTATTCATATGATTGTGGACGAAACTGGTGATTGATGTTATAGGGATAAAACATTGTTGGTGGACTTTTTAAATAGAAGAAGATAATAGACATTATGGTCTATTTGACTCTTTTAATGGATTACTGCCCTCAAAACTGCAACTATAGTTGAAAAGTTTTATCATCTACCACATGTTCTAAATCTCTGATTTATTACTAATGAAGGCTATTGATAATTTAATTATCTTTAGTCATGATATTCTTTATTGAAGCTAGTTGTGTTTCACCCTTTTGCTTCTTCAATTCCTTTTAGGTAATAAGAGTGTAATTTGGGTTTGAGGGGATAACATGGGAATAGTGTGGTGGTCCGAGACTGTCTAAGTTTCTCAACACATTATAAAATGGCATGACATACAATATATAATTGTATTGAGGACCTAAGATGTGTGTCGTATATTATACGTCACTTAATAATTGATTTTGGTGAACAACAATAGGGTGATGTGAACCCAACTTTGGAAGGGTGTTTTGCCACTATCATACAAGATGTCTAATGACATACAACCTCGTGTTATCATAAGACAGGGTTGTGCACATCCACTTGCTGAGTATATCTACGAGCACTACCTATATGATCTTGGAGTTTGGTTGAAACATAATGTTCAATTGCAGACGGTGGAGATAGTTATATGTCAAGAGAAGATTCACCATTGGAAGGAACATGATAGTAATCTTCTCGTTTTTCTTTGGGGTCTATTGGATCAACCAAGGATAATTCTCTGAACATATGATATCTATCATAACTTAGATTCATGGCCTCCCATGTACGAAGGTTTTCTTGAGCATTTTCCAGAGATTTTAATTTCTAAAACAGTTATTGACTGTACCTTTATGTAAGGTGCTGTCCACGGTTGGGACATGAGTTACAGTTGGTATTAAAACTCACAGTATATGTGTTGTTGTATTTTACACGACAATTGTAGTAATAAAGTTGTAGTTGTTTTTTGTACCATGTATTTGGCGACTCAGAATAGGTTGGATGGATTGGATCTATTTTGGGGGCGTCACAATTTTGGTAATTATTTAGTATTGCTATGATATCCTACAATTTAATTATGCTTTGTAAATTTGCTATTTCTGACAAAATTTCTGTCAGAAATGTTCAATTGCAATATTTGTGGCCCCTATTTTATTTTATTTAGTTTCCCAATATTAAAATAGACTAAATAACATTTACTTAGTTTTAACACTACTAAATAAAATAATATAATAACATAACATAAACTAAATTTACATAATATAAGATAATATAATATAAAATAATAAAATTAAATAACATAAGATAATTAATTTAAAATAAAATGAAATAAAATAAAATAATTGAAATAAAATAATTTAATTTAAATAAAATAAATTAATGAAAATAAATAAAATAATATAATGTGATACAAATGAAATAACTTAAATCATATCTAATTAATAAATAAATAAAATAAAATAAATTATATTTAATATAATATAATATAATACTAAATAAAATATAAATAATAATAAATTAGAATAAAATAAAACATAATAATAAATTTAATTTAATTTAATAAAGTAAATAAATCATATATATATATATATATATATATATATATATATATATATATATATATATATATATATATATATATATCTATATATATATGTATACAGATGTTTTGTTGAACATTGTATAAACACGTAGTGATAATTCAGCGACATTTCGTTGTTCATTTTAGTTTATAAGTTATACTATATTAAAGTACACTCTACATATAAACACCATTGTTATCTGTACAAGATCATTGTTATATTTTTGTAGTTTTATTTTACAGTTTAATTTTGAAGTTTATAAGATACATCATTGTAGTTTATAAGTTTAGTTTAGTTGTTTTGCTATTCTTTATAGTTTAGTTTTTAATTGGTTTTGCTATTTAACGTTAGAATGTATTCAAAGAAAAGTACGTATATACAACGTTGAATTATGGGTTGATTATGATATATATGGTGTTGCTGATTGTTGGTTGTAGTTGTATTATGGGTTGAATATTATTGTATGTATTGTTGTGATAAACATGTTACAAGTACAAAAAAGAGGTTTAAAAACCTGGAAAAAGCAAAATAAAAAAAGCAGTTAAAAAAATTTACTATTTTCGACTGAATAAGTTAAAACCGACGAAATTTCAGTCGGAAATAATGAATTTAATTTATTTTATAAAATACTATTTCTGAAGGAATAAAGGTTATTTTCGACGCAAATTCCGTTGAAAATAAAAATAGTTCACTTTAAATCGAAGTATAGTTTATTTCGAGAGATAGTTAAATAGGAATAAGTCCGCTTATAATACGCGTTTTTTCAATCAATTTGCGACGAAAATAAGCTCGACGACAATATATTCGTTCGAACTTCGGACGAAATATTCTATCAAAAATAAGGTATTCTCGACGGAATAACCTTATTTTCGATGGAATATTCCATCAGAATTAGTCGTTTTCCTTAGTGAATTAAGGAATATTTGTGAGAACCCAAATTTTATGAATAAAGATTTAAATTTCTCGAAATATTTTTGTTGAATATTATGGTGTGAATTTGATATAATGTTATAGTTGTGGGTAATATTTATAATTTTGCAAAGTATGCAAGTTGGTCGGGGAATATTCTTTTTGTCGGGGAATATCCGTACGACGGCACAATCATTGGTGAACCCCACAACGGAAGTATTGTCGTATTTAGAAAATGACAGAAATATCTTTTTATAAAACTAACGGCGAAAGTTTTACCGTTAAACTGTTGAACTACCCTAGTAGTAAAAGTACAATGAATATGCATGGTTGCATAAGAAGACATGGTATTGATTATTGATCTTTACGTAAAGTAAACTAACTTTCGGTTATACTCAATTATTACTACGATAATTACTTGCATCATATCTTTCATATTGTTGATTAAATTATTGTCACAAAGATCATCTGCATAATATGTTATATTATTAAATCAATAATTGAGACGACAAAGTTATTCATATTATTATTTGCAATATTGACAATGTCTGAAGTTACATTAAGGAGAGGTTATGTAACGATCGAGAAATTTATAATTTAATTTAAATATTTATTGAATTAAATAAATATTTTAAATAATATATTTATGGAAGAAATAAATAATTGATGAATTATGTTGAATTAATTTAGTAACTAAATTGATTATTGATAATTAAATTGAATGTTGATAATTTTATGTGAAGGATTTTATTTAAAGAAATAATTAAATTAAATCAATTTCCTAATATTTAAGAAAATAATTAAGCTAAATAAATTATTTAATTTAATAGAAATAAATAAATTAAATAAAGTGATGTGTCTAGTTTATTAATTAAATTAGATATAAAATTAATTATTATTTATAATGGTAACTATAAGAGAAATTATTTTAAGTACCGTTATAAGTTATTTAAATCAATTAAACTAAGTTATTTAAATTATCTAAAGTGTGACAATTGGAAACTATATAATATAATGATATAAAAATAATTTAGTTTATAAAGTGGTTTAGTAGCCAAACAAGGCCTTGTGGCCTTTGGCTTATTCAACTGACGTGAGTCTTTTTGTGTTTTTACCTGACGTACGTGGGAGAGGTCAGTTATATGGCATACACGTCTTATTTTTTCTTAGGCTTGTTAACATAGAAAAATAGAAGAAGAGAGAATTGCAGAGTTTTGAGAGTGAGAAATTGAGAGAGAGTAATCTCTGTGAGTTGCCTAGAGAAAGAAGAGATTTACCATATTGTGCTAGCCTATAATCAAGAGGATTAAGGTATAATTCATTCCTAAATTTTTAAATTTTAGTTTTTATCTAAGTTCTTTGTAAATTGGTTTTTTTTTGTGGATTTATTGTTCAAGCGTTGTGTAAATGGTGTGCATTATATTGTAGAATCTGTTAATTATCATGTATGAGGGTTGTTGAGTATCAAATTCGTGAGAATTGGGTTGTAGCAGAAGATTATATATATCAGTGTTTATGTTCATATAAAAATGGCTTTAGAAAGTATAAAATTTCATGCCTTATATGTGTTGGAATCTGCGAATTGAAGTTGGATTGTGATAATATGTTAAGAAACGAAAACAACGAAGTTTAAATCATGTCAATTGATTAAGAAATGAGTTCGTGGCGATCAAATTCGTTAAAAGTGTAAAAATGAAGAAAATTTGGAAAAACTATGATTTTGATTCCTCAAAATGGTGTATATGTAATGTTTTGTATGTAGAATGGTGTTTAGCATGTATAACTATAAATATGGCAAAGTTTTAGGTGTTAAGGTGTGGTGAAATTACAGAAATTGGGATTTTTGCCAAAGTAGAGTCATTTTTCGAGGTTCGCAAAACTAAGTCTCAGTGCATCGCATACATGGTACATGGAAAGTCATATTGTGTGTATGATAATATATGTTACTTGTAAGACCCCAACTTATTATTAATGAAATTGAATTTCCTCTATTTATTATTTTGAAATAGTAAGGGTTGATTTGATTAATGTGGTTAGTTATGGGTAAAATGCGCAAATATTTCAAATAAGCAAGTGGTTATAAAATATTCATTGTTGTCGGGGAATATTCGTTTGGTCGTGGAATATTCTTACTGTCGGGAAATATTCGTACGAAGGCGCAACTTTGTGTGAGCCCCATAACGTAAAGCGATTGGATAAAGAAAACGACAAGTATAAGTTATTTATAAATAACGACGTAGTTATTCTGCAGATTATCTTGTTGAAATACTCTCGTGGGTTAAAGAACAAAGAAGACACGGTATTGCACCAATTATTGATTCTTACGTAAAGAAGGCACTACTCAATAATTGTTATAGTAATTACTGTTCAATATTTTATTTTATTAATTCAATAATTGCTACGTTGATATATTTATATTATTGTTGTTTTAATAATTGTTATTGCACAGTATTTTCTATTATCGGAGCAATAATTCATATTATTTGAATAATATTATTAGATAACATTATTGGCAATGTCTAGAAAGTTACATCCAAGGAGAGGTTTGGTCACCTAATTGCTTGCGCCAATGAGAGAAATTCTTATTGAAAGCTCCTCTTCCAGGAGCATTGCAGTTGTCGATATTGTGATTACAGTAATATTATTTATGAATAATTAATTATTAATTATTATGGTAAGGAAAATATTCATTTTATGTGGATATAGATGGATAAAATTTTTAATGTGACAATTGTTGAAAATTGATATTTTATCTTTTTCGATAAAATAATTTATTTAAATATATTATTATATTTTAATAATATAATAATGATGATATTTTTTTTACAATGAATGTGGGATATATGAATAAATGAGGAAGAGTATTTTTGTTACTAAAAATATTTAAAACATGTTTTTCATGTTTGTGGACCCCATTTCTTGACTTAAATTTGATTATAGCCTGTAAAATCGTCCGTATGTGGATTTCGGTCAATTTCTGTTTGGAATTTGGAAAAACTTAAACTTATAAAGTTGTAGAGAATTGAATTTCCTATGGAATGGACATAAGATTCGATTTTTTTTATAAAAGGGCTATTTATTATGAATTATTGAAGCTCCGAAGTTCCGGAATAATTGATTTTTGGAAATTTAATTGTGTTATTTAAGAAAAACGTTTTTGTTATGATTAGTGGGTTGTTAAACATGTTGAAATTTGAATTCAAAGGTTGGCGTAGAAAAATTATAATAAATATTATTATTTTATTAAACTTTCTACTTTGGTGTTTTAAGCATTTTTCTATAAATATGGTGCTTAGGTTAGAATTGAAAATCACACTAGAAACAAGTTTTCTCTCTCTTTCTTTCTCTATATTATCGAGCGTATTCTTGTGAGTATTTTGAGGCTTTGAGTGTTGTTATACGGTACAAGTTCCCTTTAGCACTATATCCAGTATTCCAGTCAGAAGTACTGTCTTTTCGAGGTAAGGGATGTTATTTTTAATAAATGATATTATTTCTTTCAATATCATTATGCCGAAATGTTGGTAAGATTTTTCTTGTGAAATTCTTGTCTTTTAGTGTCGGGTTACTATTCACGATATCTGATCTTATTCACGTGATCGACACTATTATTCACGAATACGACACTTATTTACGAAAAAATTAAATTTTATTTTTGTCCAAAATATCTATTATGGATACTAGCTTTGATTGTATCCATATTTTGATCATTCTTGAATTTTACTTCACTATGGTTATTTATGAAGTATTTTTGAACTTGGACTGTTTAAAGTACAAATCCTTAATATTTGTTTTTTTGTTTCATTGTATTCGTTTTCTTTAAAATATTTTTTATCATCCTCAGTCCTAAATGATGATATTACTGAATATCTTTGGCCTGTAGTGTAAAGATGGTTGATTTGCTTATGAATATCTTTGGCCCGTAGTACAAAGATGTACAGATGTTGAGATGAACATGACTAACTGATGAATATCTTTGGCCTGTAGTGGAAAGATGAATATTTGATTTAAGATGTATATTGATTGATGTTACAGGGATAAAATATTGATGATGGATTTTTTTTTTAAAATCATAGAAGATAGTAGATTTCATTTTCTACGTAACTCTTCTAATGAATTGTTATTTTCGCTGCAAATATTGATTTAAAACTTGTTGTCTATTGTATTTTATTAGATTTTTCCCTATTGAAGACTAAAGATAATTTGTTCTATATTATCTTAGTCATAATATTCTTTACTGGGCTAGTTGAGCTCACCCTTTTCCCTTTTGTTCCAATTTTCTTCTAAGGAGGCGAGAATGTAGCGAGTACTAGTCGGAGAGTGGAATGATGGTTCTAGAAGTTGTTTTAGTAGTCCTCACTATTTTGTAAAATAGTGTATCAATAATTGTAATGAGGACTTATTTGAGTGTGGATATTGTTTAGAAGACAATAATTATATTTAAACTCACAGTTTATGTGTTGTCGTATTTTGCACGACAATTGTATTAATAAAGTTGTAGTTATTTCTGTACCATATATTTGACGACTCAAAATGAGTGTTGTATACCTATTTTGGGGGTGTCACATTCTTGGCGCGCGCTTGCATGTGAATAGCTATCCTGCAGAAAGAAAAGTCTCGCTTAATTGCAGTCATGCGTAATTTGACTTGGATTAGTTTAACATGCATGTAAAGGATACTAAAACATTAAATGTATTACAATAACAGATTGTAATGTGTTGTAATGCAAAGTGTAAAGATTTGAAATAATTATTTAAATAAGTTATAAAATGAAACCAAATGTGATGTTTTCAAAGGTTAGAGATGAACGTTTAGGCTATGTTGGCTTGTAATGAGATTTCAGATTCGTTAAGTATGTTAACTAACATGGTTAGATGCTAAGTTAAGGTTATGACCTAAATGATGGGTTAAACTCATAAAGCTAATATTCATACAACTAATTATTGTTGCGATTGTAATGATATGTGTAGGGTAATTGGAGATTATTTTACGTTTGTATAGCTTACAATCGAGGCAAGTTTCTAAACCTTATCTCTTTACAACTGAGCAAGCTTTCTAACTTCATTCTTTTCATATTGAATGCAAGTTTCCATTCCTATATTATTATTGTTCAAGTTCTTAAAATTGAGCAAGCCTAATTTATCTTAAATATGTTTGTACAAGCTCTTATAACCTAATTCGTTACATCAAGCGAGTTTTACTTTCCTAATTATTATTCAAAGCACATATTGTTCTAATACATCGATTCAAATGAGATTGTTCTAACTCTTTTGGTTATAGCATTTCGCAAGTATATCATGTTTATTCAATTATATATATTGTTGATATCCGATCTTTGACTTTGATAGCCTTGTACAGTTACACATTCTTGTGTTAAACCTTTATTGATGGAAATTAAATAGTGTTCTAAAATTCTAAAAACATTGATAAGCTAGTTCCAAACTAAACTTTCTTTAGTGCGGAAATTCTAAATTCAAACTGAGACGAACAACCCTAATTTAGGGGATTTTTGTACGTGTAACGTTTAGATGTTTGTGCACAATACATGGTAAAAAGTGGTCGATCCCCTAAGTGCGCTAAGAAGGGTCTCAGATGCCTAATGATTTGTTAATGTTAAGATAATAATACCTATATACCGGAGACATAGTTTGTGGTCTTAAGACCCTCAGACATTGATTTCGAACTTGTTTTCTATTCTTAATTCACAGAACAAGTTCATTATTGCTAGCATTCGTTGTTCATTCTCATGTTGTTATTATTACTACTTCCTATATCAGTGAGCAATTATTTGCTCACTCTTGTAATTAACACTGCAGCTAAAGTTGAGAAAGTCGATGAGCCGTCTATTAGCGAAGGAAAGGGCAAGATGTCCAAATGTTGAAGACATATGAAAATTTTATTTTAATAATTTATGTTAAAGACTTTTTTTAGTATGTGATGTATTCCACAAACTGATGTAATAATTTTAAGGTTAGATTACCTAGGATTTATTTTGAGATGATGATGTAACCCTTTAATGGGGAAGATTATTGTTTAAGTTATTTAAATTATGTCTTTATCCTTTATTGATGGGTAGTTAGATGTAATAGTTTTGATAAGTGAGCACCAAATCCTGTGGGAATGAAGTACCTAGATTTGGGGGTCTCACAGGTTGGTATCAAAGCTTTAGGTTATGAACCTTAGATGGGAAAACCTTAGGAAGTAACCTTTAAAGAAATAGAAAACATAGAGGTGTTTAACTCTTATCGAGTTTTAAGGAATGGATTAAGGTATCTATTGAAGCTAAATAATAAAAGACATTATGTGCTATGTGTTAATAACTTATGTGCTCGCGAATATCGAAAAATGTTAAGCAAAACTTAAAATATTTTGTTGTCAGGATGTCTAACGAAGGAGGATCCAGTCCAGCTAGGGAAGCGATACCTCAGATACCTATAGATGATGAGTCCCGAGATATTCATGTAGTGCGGGAGCAGTTGATCCATGAGGATGTTCCTGTGACCGATCCGAGGAGGATAGTTCTGAGGAGGTAGAGGAGGAGGATAAGGAAGAGGATCCTGAGGAGTTTCCACCAAATTCCA
Source organism: Panax ginseng (assembly GCA_020205605.1). NCBI lineage: Eukaryota > Viridiplantae > Streptophyta > Magnoliopsida > Apiales > Araliaceae > Panax > Panax ginseng. Next base: position 28,661,221 of record CM035131.1, on the reverse strand, counting down.
TATCAGCTGAGATGTATGACGCTCTGTACGACCGTAATGTAGAATTACAGGACGAGGTTGAGGAGATGAAGGAGTTGGTTGGGATGCATCACGCTTCTATGGAGCAGAAGGATGCGGAGATTCAGGAACTTGATTCGAAACTTGGAAACACGGAGTGGGATTTGGTTCATACAAAGGGTCAGCATGAAGACCTGTTGGCAGTACACGAGAATATGAAGACTGACAAGGAGAAATTGAAAGATGATTTCAAGGAGGAATCAGCTAAGCGTGCAAGAGCAGAGGATGCGTGGATGAAGGCGAATCAACGTACAGACTGTGCTGAGGCTAAGGTCCAAGTAAAGAAAGCCAAGATGAAGGAGATGGATTATGCTTTTAATTCGGCGATTGATAGGGCCCAGGATCGAGTCTATTATTACCCACCTCAGTTTGAGAATTCGCCGTGGTTCGTGATGGATCGTAGAACGGCGTATCGTATCATTGAGGAAGAACGTCGGGAAGCCTTGCGACGTCTTAATATGCCTAGATAGTATAAGATAGATAATAATATGTGGTCAATTATGTGAATAAATAAGTTGTGAATCCCTTATCTTGAGATAAATAAAGGGATAGTATGGGTATGTAATCCTGGAACTTGTTTAGTTCAGGAAAATGAATGTTGATAGCGATTATGCTATCTTTATCATGTTTTAAAACGTTATGAATGAATAAAATATTAAATTTTATTTGAAATGTTATGTGTTAAAGCTTTAATCTTGGAATGTTTAAGTTAAACTTCAAATACCCAAGAAGTTGAGTAATGAACTAATAAGCGTATATCTTAACAGAAGATGCCTCCTAAAAGAAGACAACCACCTCCAGAGGGGTCTACTAATAATAACAATGAGACCAACGCTAATCCGGTTCAGCAGTTGGTAGCTCTGTTGATGGGTGCACTTGCGAATCAACCGCAAGCTCAAGTCACGACTTTCAAGGAATTTAAAGCGGTTGGACCGCCAGAATTTCAAGGGTCTATGAATCCAGTGGAAGCCCAAACCTAGATCATGGAAATGGAGAAAGTGTTCAACGTTGCTAGAGTTAATGAAGATCAGAAGACTGCGTTCGCAACGTTCATGCTGAAGTCTGAAGCTAGTTACTGGTGGCAAACAAATAAGGTTCGTGGAGGACAAAGAGTGATAGCATGGGATAGATTCAAGAAAATGTTTTTCCAAATGTACTTTTCAACGAGTTCTCGGAATCAGCTGGAAGTGCAATTTCTAGAGTTGAAGCAAGGAACTATGACGGTGCCGGAATATGCTGCGAAATTTAATGAGTTGGCAAGGTTTGCCACATATCAAGTCAATACTGATGAGCGTAAAGCGAGAAGGTTCAAACAAGGATTGAAGCCCTGGCTTTACAAAAAGGTTTCAATGTTCCAATTTGAATAAATTTGCTTGTTTGACTTGGAGAAAAGCGCATTATATCGTGGAAGGTGGAAGTGATGCCTTGACCAAGTACAACCAAGAACAGAAGAAGAGGAAGAATGAGAATGAGAATAAGGCGGGTGGAAGTAACGTTGGAAGTAATAATCAGAAGAGGAAATGGAGCGAGAATTCGACTGCGGGAGGACAACAGAGAAATCAGCAAAAGAAAAAGTTTGAGGCTTGCGCAACTTGTGGGAAGAACCATATTGGGGTATGCTTGAAGGGAAAAAGAGTGTGTTTCAACTGTGGTCATGAGGGACACATTGCACCGAACTGTTTTAGTCCGAAGAAAGGAGCATGTTTTACCTGCGGTTCGAAGGATCACATGGCTCGTGATTGCCTTTAAGCCCGGTGGGAAGTGCAAGTGGTGGAAAAGGAAACAACAACGGTGGTGGTGCATTGACTATCATCAGACGGCCGACAAATAATCGACCTACTACGAGGACTTTCAATATGACCGTGCAGGATGCTGTATAGTCTAAGGATGTGGTGTCAAGTATCATTCTGATTAATGGTATTAATGCTTATGTACTATTTGATTCGGGTTCTACTTGTTCATTTATATCTGATGAATTTGCTCAGAACTTAGATTTGCCTCAGGAAGAATTAGAATTTCCCTTAAGTATAGAGATTGTGAATAGAGAAGTGATTCCTGTTAGATTTGTATATAGGAATTATAGAGTGGATATAGTAGGTCACGAGATGATGGTAGATTTGATACCAATTAGACTTGGTGAGTTTGATGTTATACTAGGAATGGATTAGTTATTCAATTATGGAGCAGTAATTGATTGCCAAAGGAAGTGTGTTAACCTTATGACTCTGTCAAAGGTTGTGTTTTATGGCAGTAAGTCACCTCGACAAGCAAGTTGTCTGATAGTTATGCAAGCCAAGAAGTTGTTGAGACAAGGATGTGTAGGATATTTAGCCTACATAGTCGATACGCAGAAGAAGGGTGCGAGGCTAGAAGAGATACCAATTATAAGAGATTTTGTAGACGTATTTCTAGACGATTGGCCGGGTGTTCCGCCGGATCGACAAATCAAGTTCGTGATTGACCTACTACCAGGAACGACCCGGATATCTAAATCACCATACAGAATGGCCCCGGTAGAAATGAAAGAGTTAATGGTGCAATTGCAAGAATTGCTCGATAAGAAGTATATTCAGCCGAGTGTTTCACCATGGGGAGCACCGGTCTTGTTTGTGAAGAAGAAAGACGGTTCGATGCGGCTCTGCATTGACTACCGAGAATTGAATAAGGTCACAATTAAAAACAAGTATCCATTACCTAGAATTGATGACCTATTCGATCAGTTGAATGAAGCAAGGTGTTTCTTTAAGATAGACTTGAGAAGTGGTTATCATCAGTTGAAGGTGAGGCCGGAGGATGTATCGAAGACAGCATTCAAGACTCGGTATGGTCATTGCGAGTTTCTGGTTATGTCTTTTGGTTTAACCAACGCACCTGCATCGTTCATGGACTTGATGAACAGGGTGTTTAAACCATTCTTAGACAAATTTATGGTGGTGTTTATTGATGATATATTGGTATATTCCAAAACCAAGGAGGAACTTGTGGAAAACTTGAGATTGACGTTGGAGACGTTGAGAAAAAAGAAGTTGTACGATAAGTTCTCAAAATGTGAATTTTGGTTGGAATGTGTACAGTTTCTCGGACACGTTATTGATAAGGAAGGAATTTCGGTAGATCCATCAAAGGTTGAAGCTGTAATAAACTTGGATCAGCCGAAGCACCGTCAGAAGTAAGAAGTTTCTTAGGATTGGCGGGTTAATACAAGCATTTTATTCAAAACTTTTCCAAGATCGCGACTCCGTTGAAAAATTTAACTAGAAAGGCGGTTAAGTTTGTTTGGACAGAGAAGTGCGAGGAAAGTTTTCGAGAATTGAAGAAGAGGTTGAGTTCAGCACCTGTGTTGTCGTTTCCTGATGATACAGGAAATTTTGTGGTGTTTAGTGACGCATCGCATAAAAAGGACTAAATGTGTGTGCTTATGCGAATCAGCGAGTTATTAAGCGTATGCATCACGTCAGTTGAAATATTACGAGAAAGGGTATCCGACTCATGACTTAGAGTTGGCAGCAGTGGTGTTTGCCCTGAAAATTTAGAGACATTATCTTTATGGAGAGAGGTGTGAGATATATACCGACCATAAAAGTCTGAAGTATATCTTTACACAAAAAGATTTGAACATGCGATAAAGAAGATGGTTAGAGCTGATTAAAGATTATGATTGCGAGATTTTCTATCATCCCGGAAAGGCAAATGTTGTTGCTGATGCCTTAAGTAGGAATGGACGGGAGAAGTTAATGATGTTAACTGATCAAAAGAAGCTAGTGTCAGAAATGGCTAAGATGGAGTTGGAAATTAAATATCTGACAGAATCTGATGAAAAGTTATTTCAGATGGGAAATAGTTCAACGTTGGTAAATAAAGTGAAAAATGCGTAAATTCAGGATAAAAACTGCGAAAAGGTAAAACAGAAGATATCTGAAGGTGAGGGAAACAAATTTAAAATCGATTCGGAAGGGTTACTTCTGTTCGAATGGAGAATTTGGGTTCCGCAAGTACTAGAAGTTAAAGAGGAAATTCTGAGTGAAGCTCATAATTCAAGATATTCGATTCACCTTGGGAGTACAAAGATGTACCAAGATCTTAACCATCATTTTTGGTGGCCGAATATGAAGAGGGATGTGGCTGAGTATGTGGCGAAAAGCTTAACGTGTTAGAAAGTCAAAGCTGAACATCAAAGGCTAAGCGGATTGTTACAACCGTTGGAGATATCAGAATGGAAATGGGAACATATCACAATGGATTTTATGGTAGGTCTTCCAACGACTCAGCAAGGTTATGACGCCATTTGGGTGATTGTCAATCGACTGACGAAGTCGGCACACTTTTGCCAATCAAGATTTGATTTACCCTAGATCGGTTAGCAAAACTGTACGTGAAGGAAATTGTTTCAAGGCACGGTGTACCTGTGTCCATTATATCAGACAGAGATCCATGTTTCACATCTAATTTCTGGAAACGATTACAAGAGTCTTTGGGAACACAGCTGAGAATGAACACAGCGTACCATCCTTAGACCGACGGACAAAGTGAGAGAACCATCCAAACACTAGAGGATATGCTCAGAGCGTGTATTATGGATTTTAAGGGAAATTGGGATGACCATCTACCATTGGTGGAATTTGCTTATAATAATAGTTATCACGCGAGTATTGACATGCCGCCTTACGAAGCGTTATATGGAAGGAAGTGCAGAACTCCGTTATACTGGGATGAGGTAGGTGAATGTCAGCTATTGGGTCCAGAATTGGTATAACAGACTGTCGAGATCTTCAAAGTAATTCGACCAAGATTGAACGCAGCACAAGATAGACAGAAGAAATATGCTGATCAACATCGACAAAATCGGGATTCGATGTCGGTAGTTATGTTTTCCTGAAAGTGTCTCCTTGGAAGGGAAAATTCAGTTTGGCAAGAAGGGAAAATTGAGCCCTAGATTTATAGGACCTTTTGAAGTGCTTCGCCGAGTTGGTGAAGTGGCGTACGAGATAGCTTTAGCTCCGGAGTTGGAGCATATTCATAATGTTTTTCATGTATCAGTACTGAGGCCATATAAGCCTGATTATAAGCATGTTATAGAATATGAGCCCTTACAGTTTGAGAAAAATTTGTCATATGATGAAGTTCCTATTCAAATTGTTGACAGAAAAGAGCAAGTACTGAGGAATAAAGTGATACCTTCTGTTAAGGTAATCTGGAGAAACCACAATGCTGAGGAAGCTACGTGGGAACTTGAAAGTGTTATGATGAAAAATTATCCTCATTTGTTTACTTGATTTTGTATAGCGATTCTGGGAATATAATCTTGTAAAGGAGGGAAGAATGTAACGAATAAATTTTTCGAGTTGTGATTCTGGGGACAGAATCCTTTTAAGGAGGGAAGGATGTAACGATCAAGAAATTTGTAATTTAATTTAAATATTTATTGAATTAAATAAATATTTTAAATAATATATTTATGGAGAAAATAAATAATTGATGAATTGTAGAGAATTAATTTTGTAACTAAATTGATTATTGATAATTAAATTGAATGTTGATAATTTTATCTCAAGGATTTAATTTAAAGAAATAATTAAATTAAATCAATTGCCTAATGTTGATAAATTGTTTAATTTAATGGAAATAAATAAATTAAATAAAGTGATGTGTCTAGTTTATTAATTAAATTAGATATAAAATTAATTATTATTTATAATGGTAACTATAAGAGAAATTATTTTAAGTAATTCTAGATAAGTTATTTAAATCAATTAAACTAAGTTATTTAAATTATCGAAAGTGTGACAATTGAAACTATATAATATAATAATATTAAAATAATTTAGTTTATAAAGTGGTTTGGTAGCCAAACAAGGCTTTGTGGCCTTTGGCTTATTCAACTGACGCGAGTCTTTTTGTGTTTTTACCTGACGTACGTGGGAGAGGCCAGTTATATGGCATACGCGTCTTATTTTTCCTTAGGCTTGTTAACATAGAAAAACAGAGGAAGAGAAAATTACAGAGTTTTGAGAGTGAGAAATTGAGAGAGAGTAATCTCTGTGAGTTGCCAAGAGAAAGAAGAGATTTACCATATTGTGCTAGCCTATAATCAAGAGGAATAAGGTATAATTCATTCCTAAATTTTTAAATTTTAGTTTTTATCTAAGTTCTTTGTAAATTGGTTTTTTTTTGTGGATTTATTCTTCAAGCGTTGTGTAAATGGTGTGCATTATGTTGTAGAATCTGTTAATTATCATGTATGAGGGTTGTTGAGTATCAAATTCGTGAGAATTGGGTTGTAGCAGAAGATTATATATATCAGTGTTTATGTTCATATAAAAATGGCTTTAGAAAGTACCAAATTTCATGCCTTATATGTGTTGGAATCTGCGAATTGAAGTTAGATTGTGATAATATGTTAAGAAACGAAAACAACGAAGTTTAAATCATGTAAATTGATTAAGAAATGAGTTCGTGGCGATCAAATTCGTTAAAAGTGTAAAAATGAAGAAAATACAAGCGTTGTGTAAATACAATCTATTATCTTCTATGGTTTAAACTGATAAAATACAATAAACATCAAGTTGAATTGCAGCGGAACAAGCAATCCATTAGAAGAGTCAAGTAGAGAATACAATCTACTATCTTCTATGGTTTAAAATGTTTTCATCAATTTTTATCGCTGAGACTCAGCTTAATAAATAAAACACATCATCTAATCATCCCTGTACTACGGGCCAAGGATATTCATTAAATCATCAATGGTCATAATCATACCAAAAACTGTCCATCAATGAATTATAGGTCACTGAGGACTTTTACCATATCATTTATAACATTACAGGTCATGATTATACCGAATGATCTCTGGTCATAATCATACTAAGTCCATCTATGCACGTAAGCCAAAGATGACTTTCATTACAATATAAGCATGAGGATGATGACAATGACATAATAATTCAATAAAACAAGTTCAAGAATTAATTTATCCAGGAACCAACAACGTCCAAATTGTCAAAATGATACTGCTTTGTGGAGAAAAAAAATTCAAGAATGCTCAGAATAATATTTTCATGAAAAGATACTGGATGAAATGCAAATATCCAGAATATTCTACTAATTTCATGGAGTATAGAAGCCAAAACTTTAACCAACTGAGTATAATAGAATATATGAAACTGCAAATGGATTTTAGCCACGCCACGCAGTAACCACGATCTGAGATCATTTCCACAATTTAATAAGGAATGAATACAAAGGATCATTCACCATGCATGTGGTAATCCACATAGATGCGAGTTATTCCAATGTAATAATAAAGAATGCAATAATGTAAGGATTCAACATGCGTGCGATAGATCATGTATGCATGTGTTATTCCCAATGAATAATAAATAACGGAACCAAAGTCGGTAAATTCACACCGACAGGATATTCCAATGAATAATAAAGAATGGAATAACAACAAAATCACCATGCATGCGATAGATCGCATGCAGAAAGTTATTCCAACATAATAATAATTAATGGAACCGGTCAAAGCGTAATACACACCGGCGTGATATTCCAATGAATGATAAAGAATGGAATAATGAAGAATTTCACCATGTATAGAAGTCCAGCGTATCAAAGTTATTCCAACCAGAATAATAAAGAATGGAATAATGAAGTTCTCTTCATGAATACGAAAGAAATAATACCCCTTACCTTAGAAGAATGGGATATTGAAAAAGTGAGGTAGCAGACTTCTCTTCTTCTTTCTCTCTATAATTTCTCTCTCTAGAGTTTCAGTGAATTCATAAGAAACAATGAAGGAATGAATTTCTATTTATAGGAGAATGGACTGAATAGTAACTAATTCATGAACGGTCCAGATTGATTTACTTTTAAACGGACGGTCCATATTGATTTACTATTAAAACTTAAAGCAACGGTCCATACTGATTCACTATTAAAACTTTAAACCAGCGATCCTTATTGATTTACTATTAAAATTTTAAACCAACGATCCATATTGATTTACTATTATAATTTCAACCAACGGTCCGAAAAATTAGCACATCTCCTCATGGAATAATATTGTACCCAAAAATAATTTGGACCGAAAAGAAATATATTTTTTGGGTGAATAGTACTTCGGGAATAGTAACCCCGTGAATAGTACCCCAACACGAAAAAGTATCCCAAATACCCGAGTGAACAATACTAGAGTGAATAGTAACCGGGTGAATAGTAATTCGTGAATAGTAACTCCAACACAAAAAGTGCCCCGAATACCCGATTGAACAATATAACCTCCAGACATCAATTATTATCGAAATAAAAGTCGATTTCCACTAACACAAATAATTTCAACACAATGGAACTATCAAATTCATCTATAATCAACACGAACTTATTCATCATTAATATTATAACTCACAATATTTAACAACCAGGTCGTTCCCAGAAAAGAGGGGGCTTTCCAATAAGGATTTCTCCCTATTGGAGCGCAATTAGGTGACCAAACCTCTCCTTGACAGAACTTCTAGACATTATAAATATTACAATTTAATAATATGAACAACTTTGTCGTCTCAATTATTGATTTAATAATATATCATATTATGCAGATGATACTGTGACAATAATCGAATCAATAATATGAGAGATATGATGCAGCAATTACTGTAGAAATAATTGAGTATAACTGAGTGACTTCTTACGTAAACATCAATAACCAATACCGTATGCTACCATGCAATCATGTGTATTACTGTACTTTTACTACCGGGTAGTTCAACAGTTTTAACGGTAACACTTCCGCCGTTATTTTTATAAAAAGATAATTATGTCATTTTCTTACTACGAAAATACTTCTCTTGTGGGGTCCACCAATGATTGTGCCGTCGTATGAATATTCCCTGTTAAAATGAATATTCCCCGACCAATTGAATATTATATAACCACTTGCTTACTTTGTAAATTTTGTAAATATTACCCACAACTATAACATTATATCATTTCCACACCATAATATTCAAAAATATACTTCGAGAGAAATTAATCTTTATTCATAAAAGTTGGGGTCTTACAACCTCCCTTTCTTATGAAATTTCGTCCTCAAAATTAGGGTGCGTACCTGATAATATCGAAGACGTGAGGATATCTTGACTTCATCTCAGATTCTAACTCCCAGGTCATTTCTTCTATATCATTGTTTCTCCACAAAACTTTGACTTGAGGTATAACCTTGGAGTGTAGAATATGATCCTTCTTATCCAAGATTTTAACAGGTAACTCTTCATACGTTAAATCTTCCTCTATCTCTTCTAGTTCTAATTCAATAATGTGGTTCGGGTCCTTCACATATTTACGTAACATAGATATGTGAAAAAAATTATGAACACGAGACATACTTGGCGGTAAGGCGAGTCTATAAGCCACAGTTCCTACTCGATCGAGGATTAAAAATGGGCTAATGAATCGAGAATTGAGCTTTTCTCTCTTTCCAAATATTGTAACTCCTTTCCATGGAGCAACACGTAAAAACACATGATCTCCAATATCGAATTCCATGTCTTTTCGATGAAGATCAGCATAACTCTTTTGTCGATCTTGTGAGGTTTTTATACGTCTTGTCGGATCGTTTGAATCTTTTCCGTAGTCATATGTACCAACTCCTACCCCCAACAACGTTGCTTCACCCACCTCATCCCAAAGATACTGAGAACGACACTTTCTTCCATACAACACCTCAAATGGAGTCATGCCAATACTTGCTTGATAACTGTTGTTGTAGGAAAAATCCACCAATGGTAAGAACTTGTCCCAACTTCCCTTGAATTCAAGGATATAGAGTCTTAATAAATCTTCAAGAGTTTGAATAGTCCTTTCCGACTGTCCATCCGTTTGAGGATGATATGCCGAACAAAATTGTAAATCCGTGCCCATATATTTTTGAAAACTAACCCAAAATCTTGAAGTAAATCTTGGGTCTCGATCAGAAACTATGGATACTGGCATACCATGCAATCTTACAATCTCATTTATGTACATAATAGCAAGACGTTCAAACGTATAAGTTTCTCGTATCGGTAAAAAATGAGCAGACTTGGTCAATCTATCAACAATGACCCAAATCGCATCTATGCCTTGAGAAACCTTGGGAAGACCAGTAACGAAATCCATGGTAATGTGCTCCCACTTCCATTCTGGAATTCTAAGTGGTTACAATGGACCTTTTGGCATTTGATGCTCCACCTTGACTCGTTGACAAGTTAGACACCTTGAGATAAACCCCGCTATCTCTCTCTTCATATTTCTCCACCAAAATATATGTCGAAGATCACGATGCATTTTGGTACTCCCAGGATGGATTGCAAACGGTGTGTTGTGCGCCTCCATCATGATTTTATACTTCAAGTCAAAATCGTTAGGAACATAAAGTCTGGACTTGACTCGAAGTATTCCTTCTTCATCGATTCTTGCTTCCGGCATAACACCTTCTTGCACTTACTTCCTCATACGCGCCGACTCCAGTGCAGTAGCTTGAAAGCAGACTTTTAACTTTATCGATTAAAGTCGATTTTACTCGTATATTCGCCATCATCATATGGGTCCCTGGAGTCTTTAACTCTATCTCCATCCTTTGTAAGTCATACCAAATGGGCCTTTGTGTTGACAATATCACACTCGTACTCGCCTATGATCTTCTATTCAATGCGTCAGCTACTACGTTCGCTTTTCCAGGATGGTATGATCATAATCTTTCAACAACTCAAGCCAACATCGTTGCCACATGTTGAGTTCCTTTTGAGTGAAGAAATATTTGAGGCTTTTATGATCTGTATAGATTTCCACCTTCTCTCCATATAGGTAATGCCTCCAAATCTTAAGCGCAAAAACGACAGCGGCCAACTCTAGATCATGAGTAGGATAATTCCTCTCATATTCTTTGAGTTGTCGTGAGGCATAGGCTATGACTTTCCCATGTAGCATGAGAACACATCCTAACCCTTTGCACAAGCATCATCAGAAATGACAAATCCTCCGTGCGGATGGTATTGTCGAACAGTCTTTGAAATGAGTCTACTTTTAAGTTCTTGAAAACTCTTCTCACATTCCTCACTCCAACCGAATTTTGTATCTTTTTAAGTCAGCTGCGTTAATGGAGTAGCGATTCGAGAAAACCCTTCTACGAATCTCCGATAATAACCAGCTAAGCCGAGAAAGCTACGTACTTCGGTTACTAACTTAGGTTTCTCCCAGCTTTGAATTGCTTCAATCTTTGCTAGGTCAACAGATATTCCATGATTTGATATCACGTGCCCAAGGAATGCAAATTCTTCAAGCCAGAACTCACATTTCTTCAACTTGGCATATAGCTTGTTTTCACGAAGCTTTTGAAGTATCAACTTCAAGTGTTGCTCATGGTCTTCACGGGTTTTGGAGTATATGAGGATGTCATCAATAAAGACGACCACAAAGTGATCCAAATATTCCTTGAATACTCGGTTCATCATGTCCATGAAGGCAGCAGGAGCATTAGTCAATCCAAAAGACAAAACTAGGAATTCATAATGCCCGTAACGAGTTCTAAAAGCCGTCTTTGGAATGTCATCGGTTCTAATCTTCAATCGGTGATATCCGAAACGAAGATCAATCTTTGAAAAGAATTTGGCGTCTTACAACTGGTCAAACAGATCATCAATACTAGGTAACGGGTACCTATTTTTGATGGTGACATGATTCAACTCCCGATAATCAATACAAAGTGGCATACTTCCATCTTTTTTCTTCACAAATAGAATAGGAGCACCCCAAGGAGACGTACTAGGACGAATGAAACCTATGTCTAACAATTCCTGTAGTTGGGTTTTTAACTCCTGAAGTTCAATAAGAGCCATTCGATATTGGGCTTTGGAAATGGGTTTTGTACCGATTTCAAGATCGATACAAAATTCAATTCCAAGCTCTGGGGGTAGGCCAGGAAGTTCTTCTAGAAATACGTCAGGAAATTCATTAACAATAGAAATAACATTCAAAACTGATGTATTTTTGTTTAGATCCGTGACATGAGCTAAGAAAGCTTAACATCCGTTTTTCAATAAACTAATAGCTTTATGGCTTGAGATGACAATGATTGATTTTAGTGGTTTGGCTGCTTGAATTCGTATAATAGGTTGGTTAGGAATATGAAAGCTAACAACCTTATGAAAATAATCGATTTTAGCATGATGAGTAGTTACAATCCCTAAAATCACATCAAATGCAAGTATTTTCAAAGAAATAAGATCGACAGGTAACGTGCGGTTACCGATATGAATTAAACAAGACTTATAAACCGTGGATGTAATGAAGGTTTCTCCCAACGGAATTTCAACAGATAAGTCAGTCTAATTTCTCCGGAGTCAAATTTAAACGTTGAGCGCAAGTAGGAGAAATAATGGAATGGGTAGAACCGATATCAAATAAATTATAAACTTCGCTAGCGTTTATGATTAGCTTACCCGTGATCACCTCGTTCGGATTCCTCGACTCGTCCCAGCTATATTCTCATTTCATGAAGAGAACAGTGTAAGAAAGAGTGAGCTCAACTATCCCAGTAAGAAATATTATGACTAAGATAATGCAGAATAAATTATCATTAGCCTTCAACAATGTTAAACTGATAGAATATAATGGACAACAAGTTTAACTGCAATGAACAAAGCAATCCATTAGAAGAGTCAAGTAGAGCATAAAATCTACTATCTTCTATGATTTAAAAAGTTTTTCATCAACTTTATCGCTGAGACTCAGCTTAATAAATAAAATCGAATCATCCTTTCATCACGACCAAGGATATTCATGTAATCATCAATGGCCATGACTATACCGAATAATTCCTGGTCATAATCACACCAACAACTGTCCATCAATGAACTACAGGTCAATGAGGTCTTTTAACACATTATTCGTCACATTACGGTCATGATTATACTGAATAATCCCTGGTCATAATCATACAAAGTCCATCAATGCACGTAAGCCAAAGATGACTTTCATTACAATATAAGCATGAGGATGATGACAATGACATAATAATTCAATAAAACAAGTTCAAGAATTAATTTATCGAAGAACCAACAACGTCCAAATTGTCAACATGATACTGCTTTGTGGAGAAAAAAAATTCAAGAATGCTTAGAAGAATATTTTCATGAAAAGATACTTGATGAAGCGCAAATATCCAGGATATTTTACAAATTTCATGGAGTATAGAAGCCAAAACTTTAACCAACTGAGTATAATAGAATATATGAAACTGCAAATGGATTTTCACCCGCCATGCAGTAATCCACGTATACAGATCATTTACACAGTTTAATAAGAAATGAATACAAATGATCATTCACCATGCATGTGGTAATCTACATGTATGTGTTATTCCAATGTAACAATAAAGAATGGAATAATGTAAGATTCACCATCATGCGTGCGATAGATCAGTATGAATAGGTTATTCCCAATAGAATAATAAAAAAATGGAACCCGAGTCACGCCGTAAAGCATTGATGTGATATTAAATGAGAATAATAAAGAATCGGAACCAGTCGAAGAAATTAAATTGCACCGATGTGATATTGCAAATGTAATAATAAAGAATGAAATAACAACAGAAATCACCATGCATGCGATAGACCACACAGACAAGTTATTCCAACAGAATAATAATTAATGGAACCAGGTCAGGCGTAATACGCACTGACAGGAAATTCCAACAGAATGATAAATAATGGAATAACAGAAGAATTTCACCATGTATAGAGGAGTCCGCGTATACAGGTTATTCTAACAGAATAATAAAGAATGGAATAACAGAAGTTCTCTTCATGAATACGAAAGAAATAATACCCCTTACCTTAGAAGAATGGGATATTGGAAAGTGAGGTAGCAGACTTCTCTTCTTCTTTCTCTCTATAATTTCTCTCTCTAGAGTTTCAGTGAATTCGTAAGAAATAATGAAGGAATGAGCTTCTATTTATAGGAGAATGGACTGAATAGTAACTAATTCATGAACGGTCCAGATTGATTTACTTTTAAACGGACGGTCCATATTGATTTACTATTAAAACTTAAAGCAACGGTCCATACTGATTCACTATTAAAATTTTAACCAACGGTTTGAAAAATTAGAACATCTCCTCATGGAATAATATTGTACCCAAAAATGATTTGGATCGAAAAGAAATATATTTTTTGGGTGAATAGTACCCCGTGTATAGTACTTCAGGAATAGTAACCTCGTGAATAGTACTCCGACACGAAAAGTGTCCCAAATACCCGAGTGAACAATACTAGAGTGAATAGTAACTGGGTGAATAGTAACCCGTGAATAGTAACTCATGAATAGTAACTCCGGCATAAAAATTGCCACGAATACCCGATTGAATAATATAACCTCCAGACATCAATTATTATCGAAATAAAAGTCAATTTTCACTAACACAAATAATTTCAACGTAATGGAACTATCAATTTCATCTATAATCAACACGAACTTATTCATCATTAATATTATAACTCACAATATTTAACAACCAGGTCGTTCCTAGAAAAGAGGGGGCTTTTTAATAAGGATTTCTCCCTATTAGCGCGCAATTAGGTGACCAAACCTCTCCTTGACAGAATTTCTAGACATTGTAAATATTGAAATTTAATAATATGAACAACTTTGTCGTCTCAATTATTGATTTAATAATATATGATATTATGCAGATGATACTGTGACAATAATCGAATCAATAATATGAGAGATATGATATAACAATTACTGTAGCAATAATTGAGTATAACTGAGTGACTTCTTACGTAAGCATCAATAACCAATATCGTGTGCTACTATGCAACCACGCGTATTTTTGTACTTTTACTACCGGGTAGTTCAATAGTTTTAACGGTAACACTTCCGCCGTTATTTTTATAAAAAGATAATTCTGTCGTTTTCTTAATACGACAATACTTCCATTGTGTGATCCACCAATGATTGTGTCGTCGTACGAATATTCCCTGTTAAAACGAATATTCCCCGACCAATCGAATATTATATAACCACTTGCTTACTTTAAAAATTTTATAAATATTACCCACAACTATAACATTATATCATTTTCACACCATAATATTCAAAAATATACTTCGAGAGAAATTAATCTTTATTCATAAAAGTCGGGGTCTTACAACCATCTTGTGCTAGCCTATAATCAAGAGGATTAAGGTATAATTCATTCCTAAATTTCTAAGTTTTAGTTTTTATCTAAGTTCTTTGTAAATTGGTTTTTTTGTGGATTTGTTGTTCAAGCGTTGTGTAAATGGTGTGTATTATGTTGTAGAATCTGTTAATTATCATGTATGAGGGTTGTTGAGTATCAAATTCATGAGAATTGGGTTGTAGCAGAAGATTATATATATCAGTGTTTATGTTCATATAAAAATGGCTTTAGAAAGTACCAAATTTCATGCCTTATATGTGTTGAAATGAAATCAAGGTATCCTCACCTTTTAGGCATACCAGGTACGTACGTAAATTTTCAAGGGCGAAATTTCATAAGGAGGGGAGATTGTGAAACCCCAAATTTTATGAATAAAAATTTAAATTTCTCGAAATATTTTTTTTTAAATATTATGGTGTGGATTTGATATAATGTTATAGTTATGGGTAATATTTATAATTTTGCAAATTATGCAAGTTGGTCGGGGAATATTCTTTTTGTCGGAGAATATCCGCATAACAAAGACAATCATTTTTGATCCCATGAATCGGAAGTATTGTCGTATTTAGAAAACGATGTAATTATCTTTTTATAAAAATAACTATGAAAGTTTTTACCGTTAAACCGTTGAACTACCCGTAGTAAAAAATACAATGTCTGGCGTGGTTGTATAGTAGCACACAATATTGATTATTGATGCTTACGTAAGAAGTTACTCAGTTATACTCAGTTATTGCTAAAGTAATTGCTGCATCATATCACTCATATTATTGATTCAATTATTGTCACAGTATCATCTGCATAATATGTTATATAATTAAATCAATAATTGAGACGACAAAGTTATTCATATTATTATTTGCAATATTGATAATGTTTAGAAGTTTTGTCAAGGAGAGGTTAGATAATCTAATTGCACGCCAATAGAGAGAAATCCTAATCGGAAAGCCCCCTCTTTTCTGGGAATGACCTTGTTGTTAAATATTATGAATTATAATATTAATGATGAATAATTTCGTGTTGATTAAAGATGAAATTGATAGTTCCATTGTGTTGGAATTATTAGTGTTAGTGAAAATTGACATTTATTTTGATAATAATTGATGTCTGGAGGTTATATTGACCAATCGGGTAATTAACCGGATAAATAAGCAATTAATTGCTATTGATTCACATGATTATAAATATTTGTTCACATGTGTGTACTATTGATTCACATTCATTTACTATTAGGGGAGTTGGTGCAAAATTGATAATACTTGCATGACTAAGTTAAAAATGGAGGTATAGATGGAGGTACTATATTGTAATTCGTATTTTCACATGTCTAGAACTATTGATTCACATGATTTACTATTAGGGGAGGTGGTGCAAGTTTGATAATACTTGTAGGACTAAATTAAAAATGAAGGAAAAGAGGAAGGTATTATACTGTAATATTTTGAGCCCCAAAATGTGCAATTATCAAAACTATATTTTCCTATAAATAGAAGCTCATTCTTATATATATCAATATTGTCTTCTAGACAATATACACTCTCAGAAAAAGTCCTCATTATATTTATTGTCACACTATTTAACAGAATAGTGAGGACTACTAGCTAATACTATCATCCGGACCATCACTCCGTTCCTCGACTCAAATCCAATTACGTTCTCATTTCACAAGAGAATAAAGTGAAAGAAAGGGTGAGCTCAACTAACCCAGTAAGAAATATTATGACTAAGATAATGTAGAATAAATTATCATTTGTCTTCAACAATGTTAAACTGATAATATACAATAGACATCAAGTTTAACTGCAGCGGAACAAGCAATCCATTAAAAGAGTCAAGTAGAGAATAAAGTCTACTATCTTTTATGATTTAAAAAGGTTTTTTTTATCACTTTTATCGCTGGGACTCAGCTTAATAAATAATCCACATCATCCCTGCACTACGGCCAAGGATATTCATTAGGGTCACGACCATAAATTCCATGCACTATGGCCAAGGATAATTGTGTATTCATCAATGGTCATGATCATGCCAACAACTGTCCATCAATGCACTACGGGCCAATGAGGACTTTTATCACATTATTTGTAATATTACAGTCATGATTACACCGAATAATCCCTGGTCATAATCATACCAAGTCCATCTATGCACCACAGGCCACAGATGACTTTCAAAAAAAATATAAACATGAGGATGATGACAATGATATAAGAGTTCAATAAAACAAGTTCACGAATTAATTTATTCAGGAACTAATAACGTCCAAATTGTCAACATGATACTACTTTGTAGAGTAAAATTCAAGAATGCTCAAAAGAATATTTCCATAAAAAATACTAGATGAAGCGCAAATATCAAGGATATTCCACAAATTTCATGGAGTATAGAAGTCAAAATTTTAACCAACTGAGTATAATAACGAATGGAATAACAAAAGAAATCACCATGCATGCGGTACTTCGCATAGACAGGTTATTCCAACAGAATAATAATAACGGAACCAGGTCAGGTGAAATTCACACCGACAGGATGTCCCAACAGAATAATAAATGCGGAATAATAAATAATGGAACCAGGTCCGGCGTAAAACACACAGACAGGATATTCCGATAGAATAATAAAGACGGAATAATAAATAATGGAACCAGGTCCGGTGTAAAACACACAGACAGGATATTCCGACAGAATAATAAAGACGGAATAATAAATAATGGAACCGTCCGGGTAAAACATGAGCAGGATATTTCAATGCGAATAATAATAAAGACAAAATAATGTAAGAATATCACCAAGTATAGGGTAGCAGCATGTCTGAGTTATTCAACGAACAATAAAGAATGGAATAACAAAAGTTCTCTTCATGAATAAAAAAGAATAACACCCCTTACCGTAAAAGAAACTGAATATAAGAGTAGGGAAGTAGCAGAATACTTTTCTATAGTTTTTCTATAATTTCTCTCTCTGGAGTTTCAGTGAATTTGTAAGAAATAATGAAGGAATGAGCTTTTATTTATAGGAGAATGGAAGTGTACTGTTTATGAACGAATTATTCTGCAGAATTATTTCTTCAACCAAATACAATAAAGTCAATCAACTAACCAATAAAATCACAACAAACATTAAAATATAATACATATATATATAAACACATGTTTTCAACTTATATATATCAATATTATATATACACCACTTAATTTTTCTCCCCCATAACCAACATCTATCCCCCACCCACCCAATAATCAAATTCACTACACTCTTACACATCACTATCACACTATCACTTTTCCACCATTTTCCACTCACACACACATCACACACATATCACTTTCAAATATCATTTTCTTCCACTATATACTCAAACCACACATATACTTCCATACGTATACTCTTCCATTTCCAAAATCATTTCCCAACACATATGGGCTCCACATGTGGCCCCCACATGTGGGCCCCACCTTTAAATAATTTTCTATCGATTATTTTGAAAATGGGTAAATAGGAATCCATAAAATAAGCAAAACTTCATAAAAAAAAACACCTTAATAATTTTAACAACATTTATCATCTTTCATATAATTCACATTATTAATCGACCAGGTCGTTCCCAGGAAAAAGGGGGCTTTCCAATAAGGATTTCTCCTGTCATGCCAAGCAATTGATTAAGTGACCAAATCTCTCCATGGCAGAACTTCTAGACATCGTTAATATTGCAATTTATAATATTAATAACTCAGTCATTTCAATTATTGATTTAATAATATATAAAATATCGACAATAATTGAATCAAATAACGTGAGATACTATGCAACAATTACTATAGCAATAATTGAACAAAACTGAGTTACTTCTCACGTAAGCATTAATAATCAATACCGTGTGCTACTATGCAACCACATGTAATACTGTACTTTTACTACCGAGTAGTTCAACAGTATTAACGGTAAAACTTCCGCCGTTATTTTTAATAAAATATTTTTGTCGTTTTCTCAATCCGACAATAATTCCGTTGTGGGGTCCACCAATGATTGTGTCATCGTATGAATATTCCCCGACACAAAGAATATTCCCTGACCAATCGAATATAATATGACAACTTGCATACTTTGCAAAATTTATAAATACTACTCACAACTATAACATTATATCAAATCCACTCCATAATATTTAAAAAAAATATTTTGAGAAATTTAAATCTTTATTCATAAAATCTGGGGTCTCACATAACCTGTCTATGTGGATTATCGCATGCATGGTGAATGATCCTTCGTATTCATTCTTTATTAAATTGTGGAAATGATCTGTCTACATGGATTACTGCATTTATGTGGGAGAAAATTCATTTGCGATTTCAGATATTCTATTATACTGCGTATGAGATATCATTTCTTTTGTACTCAAATCATGGAATATCATTTTCTTTGGTATTTTTTTTACGAGTTACTATTCACGGTTACTATTCACCCGATTACTATTCACTCGGTATTCGGGATACTTTTCGTGTTTTAGATTATTTCATTTGGAGTTACTATTCACCCGATTACTATTCACTTTAGTATCATTCACTCGGGTATTCGGGACACTTTTCGTGTCGGGGTACTATTCCCAAAGTACTATTCACGGGGTACTATTCACCCGGAAAATATATTTCTTCTCTATCCAAATTATTTTTGGTACATGAATATTATTCTTGAATTTTACTCTACAAAACAGTATCATGTTGACAATTTGGACGTTATTGATTTCTGGATAAATTAAATTATAAATTTTTAAAATTTATCCTTGAACTTGTTTTATTGAATTATTATGTCATTGTCATCATCCTCATGCTTATATTGTGATTAAAGACATCTTTGGCTTACGTGCGTAGATGGACTTGGTATGATTATGACCATGGATTATTCGGTATAATCATGACCGTAATATGACGAATGATGTGGTAAAAGTCCTCATTGGCCTGTAGTTCATTGATGGACAGTTGTTGGTATGATTATGACCAGGGATTATTCGGTATAATCATGACCATTATTGATTACATGAATATCCTTGGCTGTGGTGCAGGGATGATTCGATTTTATTTATTAAGTTGAGTCTCAACGATAAAGTTGATGAAAAACTTTTTAAATCATAGAAGATAGTAGATTTTATGCTCTACTTGACTCTTCTAATGGATTACTTATTTCACCGCAGCTTGTTGATCTAAAACTTGTTGTCTATTGTATTCTATCGGTTGTTATCTTTGTTGAAGGCTAAGGATAATTTATTCGCATTATCTTAGTCATAATATTTCTTCTTCGGGCTAGTTGAGCTCACCCTTTCTTTCATTGTTCTCTTGAAATGAGAATATATAGGACGAGTCGGAAATGGAGTGATGGTCCGGATAAATGGCTTTAGTAGTCCTCACTATTCTACTTTTAATAATGTGATAATAATTGTAATGAGGACACCATTGAGTGTGGATATTGTCTAGATGACAATATTCTTGTTTAAACTCTCAGCTATGTTTTGTTGTATCTTACACGACTGTTGTATAATTAAGTTGCATTTGAATTTATGTACCATGTATCTGACGACTCAAGATGGGTGATGTATACCTGTTTTGGGGGCGTCCCAGTTGGTATCAAAGCTTAGGGATATGATCCCTGGCTGAGATGTGAGACAAGATCTAGGAGGGGAGAGACGGAGAATTCCTTTGCTAGTATGACCTACCTAAGTTTAATTGGTATTTAATTGGTTGGTCAGAGTATAGGGATAATATGTGATATGTCAATTAATCCTTGTTTTGTGACAGTGTTTGAAAATGGCGTCCGAAAATGTTGAGATAAGCAATGAAGCACATGAGACCGTTGAGTCACCAACGATCAATACCCAGGATAATGTGTAACAGGAAGACAATAATCCTTACGTAAATAAAAACACCGATCAGATGATGAACGATGGGATGTTCAGAGGCTTTATGCAATTCATGCAACATCAGGCGAGAGAGACCACGAATTATCCATGCACTACGGGCCAAAGATATTCGTGTTTTCACCAATGGTCATGATCATGCCAACCACTGTCCATTAATGCACTACGGGCTAATGAGGACTTTTATCACATCATTTGTAACATTACGGTCATGATTATACCGAATAATCCCTGGTCATAATCATACCAATCGCCAGTCCATCTATGCACGTAAGCCACATATGACTTTCATCATAATAGAAGCATTAGGATGAAGACAATGATATAAGAATTCAATTAAAAGAAAGCAAATGATGAATTTTTAAAGATGTAATATTTAATTTATTCAGAATTCAATAATGTCCAATTAAATTGTCAATATAATACTGCTTTGTGGAGTAAAATTCAAGAATAATATTGTATCAAAAATGATTTGGACAGAAAAGAAATTAATTTTTATCATGAATAATACCCCAGGTGAATAGTACCCGAGTGAATAGTACATCGTAAATAGTACTTCAGGAATAGTACTTTGTGAATAGTACCCCGTGAATAGTACTTTATGAATAGTAACCCATGAATAGTACTTTATGAATAGTACCCCATGAATAGTACTTTATGAATAGTACCCCAAGAATAGTACTTTATGAATAGTACCCCGTGAACTGTACTCCGGCATGAAAATCTTAAAATTTAACAAGAATGTTCAAAAATATCCTTGTGAAACGATACTGGATGAAGCGCAAGTTTCAAAGATATTCTACTAATTTCACGGAGTATAGAAGCAATACTTTAACAGAATGAGTGTAGAATTAAGAATACGAAATGAAATAATATTACTCACATACTATAGAGTTTGGAAGAAAATATTATTTCTTACGAATACTGAACAAAAATAATATCACTTACCTTAGAAGAAGACTGGATACTGGAATAGTGAAGTAGCAAAATATTATTCTTCTTTCTCTGTATAACTTTCTAGACATCGTCAATATTGTAAATAATAATATGAATAACTTTTTCGTCTCAATTATTGATTTAAAATATAAAATATTATGCAGATGATATTATGACAATAATTGAATCAATAATATGAGAGATATTATGCAATAATTACTGTAGCAATAATTGAGTATAACTTAGTGACTTCTCACGTAAGCATCAATAATCAATATCAAGTCCTACTATGCAACCACGCGTATTACTGTACTTTTAGTACCAGGTAGTTCAATGGTAAAACATTCACAACTATAACCACTTGCTTACTTTACAAAATTTATAAATATTTCCCACAATTATAACGTTATATCAAATCCACACCATAATATTCAAAAATATATTTCGAGAAAAATTATTCTTTATTCATAAAGGTTGGGGTCTTACAACCTCCCCTTCTTATGAAATTTCGTCCTCAAAATTAGGGTACGTACCTGGTATGTCGAAGAGATGAGGATACCTCGTCAGATTCTAACTCTTAAGGTATAACCTTTGAGCGTAGAAAATATTCCTTCTTATCCAACATTTTAACATGTATCTCCTCATACGTTAAGTCTTTCGCTATCTCGTCTGATTCTAATTCAATAATGTGGTCGGGTCGTCCACATATTTACGTAACATCGAGACGTGAAAAATGTTATGAATACGCGACATAGTTGGCGGTAAAGCGAGTCTGTAGGCCATAGTTCCTACTAAATCAAGGATTTCAAATAGACTAATAAATCAACGGTTGATATTCACTCTCTTTGTCGATTCTTGCTTCTAGAATAACGCCTTCTTGCACTTTCTTATTCATATTCATCAGCTCTGGGTATGTAGCTTGAGCGGTTTTAACTTTATTGATTAAAGTCGATTCTACTCGTATATTCGCTATCTTCACGTAGGTTCTTAGAGTCTTTAACCTTATCTCCATCTTTTGTAAGTCGTATGAAATGGGTCTTTGTGTTAACAATATCGCACTCGTGAACGCATACGATCTTCATTGCTCATCTCATGTATTTAAGATATCATTCTAGAATACAGCTTCAAAACAAGGGTTAATTAAATAAATTAACATATCACATAATATCCCGATATTATAACTGACCAACAAATAAACTTAGGTAGAACACACTAGCAATGGATTTACTCATCTCTCTCCTCCTAGTTCTATTTCCCGATTTCTACCAAAGACCATATCCCTAAGCTCTGATACCAACTGTGACACCCCCAAAATAAGTCCAATCCATCCTACCTATTCTGAGTCACCAAATACATGGTACAAAAACAATTACAACTTTATTACTCTTCTCATCCAGGACGAAGATAATTTTCATCACATGTCTTTACCTGAAACATCAAAGATCATGGTTATACCAAATTACAGTTCCTGTTCATAATCATACTAATAAGTTCATATTTGCACTACGCCCAAAGATATTCATTAATAGTTCATCTTTTTGCACTACATGCCAAAGATATTCAAAGAATGTGTCATCTTTGCACTACGGACCAAAAATATTCAACAATAGGTCAACTTTGCACTACGGGCCAAAGATATTCATCAACAATTTATCTTTGCACTACAGGCCAAAGATATTCAACAACATGTCATCTTTGCACTACGGGCCAAAGATATTAATATCTCAAAGAAATATATAATCATTTCAGAATTTATATAAACAATAATTATAACCATGTTGATCAATTCACCTTTGCACTTAAGCTAAAAGATATTCAATTATAAATTCCATGGTCATGATCATACTACTAATAATTTATCTTTGCACTCATTGGCCAAAGAGAACCCATAGTCAAGGATCATACCAATAATCTACCCATCTTTACACTCCAAAGAAAGAGAAATTCCATCACCAGGGTTATAAAAATGTTATATATGATAATAAAAATAATATGATCAAAACATGGATTTAATTTCAAGAGCAATATTCATAAATCAACGATAATTTGGCCAGAAAAAGAAACTAATTTTGTCATAAATAGTACCCGTGAATAATAATTCATGAATAATAACTCGTGAATAGTAACTCATGAATAGTAACTAGTGAATAGTAATTCATGAATAGTAACTTATATTCGTAAATGGTACCGTATATGTAAATAATATCGTATACATAAATAGTGCCATATATATAAATAGTGTCGTATACGTGAATAGTAACCCCGACATTAAAAAGTAAAAATTCCACAATCAAACTCATATAAATATTTTGGCATAATGATATTAAAGAAAATAATATCATTTAAGAAGAAAATAACATCCCTTACCATCCCTTACAATCCCTTACCAATATAATGACAATATCCCTTACCTCAAAAGAGCAGTACTTCTGTCTGGAATATCGGATATGACGCTGAAAGAAACTTGCACTGATTAGAAACTCTCAAAGTATTAAAATACTCACAAAAATATGCTCGATAATATAGGAAGAGAAAACTTATGTTTCTAGTGTGATTTTCAATTCTAACTCAACACTCTATTTATAGGAAAATGCTAGCACGCCAAAGCAGACTTGACCTGCAACCTAATGACTTTACCTGCTACTATTCCCACCCACCACTTTTGAAATAAAATTTTAGCACATTTTTCACCAACCAAAGGTGGGGCCCACTCATTCTAGAATTTTCCACAAAAAATAATTTATAAACATAATTTCTGAATCAGTCATCTCTTAAAATTCATAACAAATCATACGTTAATATTTAACGGTTCAAAATTTGTGGACATGTACTCAACTTATATATGTATAACATATCCAAAAATCACAACGATCCAACGGTCGGATTAAAATTTATGACTCACGCAATATAGCTTAAGAACATTGATTTTTCGGACTATTAGTCCTTTGGACCAGTTTCCTTCAAACAGTCACCACGTAATATCCACAAAGAATTTTTGGGTGATTGAAATTTCTACATTTAGCTTACTTCCAGGGCTTTCTTTTGATATATGGTTCATCTCCTAACTCATTATACACAAAGAGTTATAGATTTTACACAATCAAGTAATAAACTAATTTTCTGAAAATTTCCAAATTTCCTTCTTCATTTCGACAAAATACTAATATAACACCTCAGCATTAATTCCTTCATTTATATCCATATAAAAATATATATTTTCTTATCATATAAATCAATAAATAATTATTCACAAATAATATTACAGAATCACAATAATGACAACCAAGCCGTTCCCAGGAAAGAGGGGGCTTTCCGATAAGGATTTCTCCTTACTGGCGCGCAATTAGGTAACCAAACCTCTTCTTGACAGAACTTTCTAGACATTGCCAATAATGCTATCTAATCACATGTCTTTACCTGAAACATCAAAGATCATGGTTATACCAAATCACAGTTCCTATTCATAATCATACTAATAAGTTCATCTTTGCACTACGGGCCAAAGATATTCATTAACGGTTCATCTTTTCACTACATGCCAAAGATATTCAGCAACAGGTCATGATTATTATACCAAGTCCATCTATGCACTACAGGCCAAAGATGACTTTCATCACATCATTTGTAAAATTACGGTCATGATTATACCGAATAATCCCTGGTCATAATCATACCAAGTCTATCTATGCACTACATGCCAAAGATAACTTTCATCACAATATAATCATGAGGATGATGACAATGATATATATGTTGAATAAACATAAATAATCAGAATAATAAGATAACATAGATCTTAATGATTTTTAACTTAATTATCTAGAGTCCAAGTTACTACCATAATATTAGATGAAGCACAAACTATTAAGGATATTCTAATCCTTTCAAGACTTTTCACCATTTAATGATAAACTGAATAAATGCATAATAAAATCTTACCACAATATGGAGGATGAAAGAAAATGATATTCCTTTTTCCATAAAAATGATACCCTATTACCACAATAATGATATCTCTTACCTTAGCATGTGACTTGATTCTTCTTTTTATGAAATTGATCAACTTAAATAATGCTTGCATTCCTTATTTACACTTGGAGTAACATTACAATCAATAGAATTACTCACAATATTATACTCACAATATTTTAGTAAAAGAATTCTATATTTTTTGTGTAGTGATGGTGTGTGTTTAGTTACTCAACCAAGCAACCTATTTATACTAAAAATTTAGTAAACAACTAGCACACCCGCTTTGACAAAATATCCAAATGAGGTATATAATAATGGTAGTGGAATTTATGGTCCCACAGAGAAAATTAAACCAACTTGTACACGTTTTAACAAAATTTATTCAATAATAGAGTTGTGGTCCATATATACTACTTTAGAAAAGGTAGAGTGTCGGCAAGTCCTGCCAAACTTACTTTTGTAAGAAAAAAATAATTGAACAAACATCTGTATACTCATCAATTATTTACACATTTTCAATCTTTGAACCATTTTTTCCAATTATTAACATAGACTCACAATACTACCAACTGGTTCAATTATATCATATCAAGTAATATGAGTCACTGTGCAATAACTACTGTGGCAATTATTGAATAAAAGACTGAGTAACTTCTTCCGTAATTAAGAATTAATAATATGAATCACTGTGCAATAACTACTGTGACAATTATTGAATGAAATACATAGTGACTTCTTACGTAAGAATCAAATCAATAACTTACTATAAACAATTTAAATTCAATTAAAAGTAGGGATCAACACCAAATCATATTTATCTCGAATAACATATAAACCAACTAATAATTCGTTATTCATTCAAGTTATCTTTATTTATCGCATAAATTCATTATTCATATTCCAAAACTTTAGAAGTGAATAATAAAACTTGAGAAATCTAAAACCTCATATATGACAATCCACTATTCTCGTATTATCACCATTTTTACTTTAACAAAAATATTAATTTTATTTTTATCATATCTCATTTGTTACTTGTGCGTTTACATCCCGACACCTCATGAGCTTACTAACACTTCTAAAATATTTAAGATAATATTCTGAACTTTTCAAATAATTTTTCACATTTTTCGGATTATCCAACAATTTTCTATAATTATTTCTATTTATAAAAGCTATCATTTAATAGCTTCAAAACAGAAATACCTACTCCACATACTTTTATATCTTAAAAACATCATCAATATTAATTTTATATTATTATAATATTTTTTAGTAGAATTCATAATTTTCCACCATTCATAGAATTTCTTATGAATTTCCTTTATTTTTAAACTAACCATAAATAGCTTTAAACATTAAATATTTTTGTTATTCAATAATTTCTCAAAATTCCCAAAAAATATAAAATAAGATTATAAGATTTTTCACTAAGTTTCATAATTTTTCATCATTCATAGAATTTTCTATGAATTTCTTCAATTTTTGAACTAACTAATAATAGTTTAAAAATATAATAATTACTTCTGCTTTTCAATAATTCATCAAAATTTACTGAAATTCTAAGATGATATTATAAGCATTTTGTAAAAATATTTCAGCCCAAATAATTTTTCTAATAAATTAATTATAAACTCCAATATTCAGAAATTTCAATAATTCATAATAATTAGCACTTTTATCAGAAAAATATAGATCTCAAGTCCTTTTCATGTAAAATATAATTCTCTACAACTTTGTAGAAGAAATTTTTTCCAAATTCTGACTCTAACATAGAGAGAGGCTTACCGAAATTTCTGCTACAACAATTTCTGAATCAGCTAACTTACGAAATTCACAACAGATTATACGTTAATCATTAACGGTTCAAAATTTGTGGAACAATACTCAACTTATATATGTATAACATATCCAAAAATTACAACGATCCGACGGTGGGATTAAAAATTATAACCCACGCAATAGAGCTTAAGAACACTGATTTTTCAAACTATAAGTCCTTCGGTCTAGTTTCACTCAAACAGTCACCAAGAAAAATTCACAAAGAATTTTTGGGTGATTCAAATTTCTACGTTTAGCTTACTTCCAGGGCGTTCTTTTAATATATGGCTCATCTCTTAACTCATTATACACAAAGAGTTATGAATTTTACAAAATCAAGTAGTAAACTAATTTTTTTTGAAAATTTCTAGATTTTGTTTTTCATTTGATTTCTTGATTTCTCTCATTTGATTCATGTTTATGGAGGTTTAAAACATCTGAATCAAGTATAAACAAAATCTCTTCATATAAAATTTATGAAAACTTAAATCGAAAAATAAATTAAGAAATTTTAAAATTATCTTTTCATCAAAATCTTTTTCTTTCCTTCTTTCCTTTCTTCTTCTTCTTCTTCTCTTTTTCACTCTTTCTCTCCCTCTCTTTTATTTTGCTGATAATTTTGGGCTACGGGAGCTGGGAGAATGCTGATTGTTCTTTTTTCTCTCTTTTCTTTTCATTTCCTTTCATTCTTTTTCTCCTTTTTCTTCCCTCCTTCCCCATTTTTCTTCCTTCCTTTTTCTTTATCTTTTCTTTGTCCCCCACTTGTTCCCCCCCATAATTTCCCACTCACATTTCAACTCTTAATTAGCCACCTCCATCTTCTAGAAGATTTAATCCCCTTCTTTATTTGCTCATTTATCCGATTAAATGTTCGTTTGACCATTAACAATTTAACATTTTATAGTTTCAAAATAATAATCATAAATTAAATTAGACTTTTATTTATAAAAGTCGGGGTTTTACAACCTCACATTGATACCTATCAACTTGCTACCGTTATCCACGACATCCCCTACGGAAAATCTGGCTTCGGTGCATTCCAAGACTTGGAAGTCACCAGCGAAAGGCTCGGGGATCTTTACTTATGGCTTAATATGACAATGATCGACTTTAATGGTTTGGTTACATGAATTCGCATAACAGGTTGGTTGGAAAGGTTAACAACCTTACGAAAATAATCAATTTTAGCATGATGAGTAGTTAACCAGTCGATTTCTAAAATCACATCAAAGACAAGTATTTTCAAAGGGATAAGATCGACAGGTAACATGAGGTTGCCGATTTGAATCAAACGAGATTTATAAACAGTGGATGTAACGAACATTTCTCCTAACAAAGTTTCAACATATAAGTCAAAGTCTAATTTCTCCAAGGTTAAATTTAAACGTTGAGCGCAAGTAGGAGAATTAAAAGAGTGGTTAGAACCGGTATCTAATAAGGTATAGACTTCTTAAGAGTTTATGATTAACTTACCATCGATAACTTCGTTCGATTCCTCGCTTTTTGGGAAGTTATGAAAAGTGCTCTCATTTGAACCACCGATTTTGACTTGTCTAGGACAGCCTTTGGTGTCATCATTACCGATGTAATTAACTTTTGCTATAGGACATATTTCACCCTCAACTACTTCGTCGTACTCCTGATCCATGATCTGAATCATTAATCTTCGATCCATATCAAATTGGAGTTGACCGCAATGTAAAGGGTAATTCAAAACTCGATTTTGGGTTCTCCCAATTGCTGTCCAAAAAGAGAAATACATATCATCTATTTTAGCCTTCTTGGATCGGACTTCTCTTTCCACAATATCAACGCGTCGTGCGGCTTTTACCCATTCATCCTTCATTCTCACTCGTTCATTTGTTTCTTCTTTCAGCTGATTCCTTATATTTGAATTCTCAGATTCCAACTTTATCATCTTATACTATGCCAAAGAGTGCTTCTGTTCAAACATCACATATCGGGTAACATAAGCTTGAATTATTGCATCTTTTTACGCAACGACCGCCTGCCGTTCTTCAGCCTGCTCCTCTAACTCATGAATACAATTTTGTAGTTCAACATTTCGATCATAAAGTTCTCCTAATAAATTCTCCACAGGTTCCTCTTCTTCCTCACTCTCAGCTGCTTCCCCTGCGACTAACTTGGGTGCAACTATTAATTCTTCACTCACCACATGGATATCTCTAATTTCTTCTTCGCCTAACATCCTACAATCAAGTTTAATTAGTACTCCCCAATAAAAATCATTGTTATAACAACATATTATACTCCAATATGTATTCTTTATATGAATCTCCTCGATTCAGCACTTAAAACTCTATATGAGTTCATCTCTTGATTTTCAGATGTCATTCTCAAACACTGCCACAAAACAAGGGTTAATTCGCATGCCACATATTATCCCTATATTCTGACCAACAAATTAAATAATAAATAAACTTAGGTAGGTTATACTAGCGAAAGAATTACCCGTCTCTCCCCTCCTAGTTCTAGCCTCACATCTCAGCCAAGGATCATATCCCTAAGCTTTGATACCAAATATGACGCCCCCAAAATAGGTATACATCACCCATTCTGAGTCGCCAAATACATGGTACATGAATCAAATACAAACTTCTTTTATACAATATGACAACAGCGTAGCTGAGAGTTTTTACACGAATATTGTCTCATAGACAATATTCAAACTCAAATGAAGTCCTCATTACATTTATTATCACACTATTTCATAAAATAGTGAGGACTACTATAGCCACCATCTCGGACCATTACTCTGTTCCCCGACTAGTCCCGACTACGTTCTCATTTCCTAAAGAGAACAACGAAAGTAAAAGGGTGAGCTCAACTAGCCCAGTAAGAAATATTATGACTAAGATAATGCAGAATAAATTATCGTTAGCCTTCAACAGTGTTAAACTAATAAACAACAAGTTTAATTGCAGCGGAACAAGCAATCCATTAAAAGAGTCAAGTAGAGAATGATATCTTCTATCTCCTATGATTTAAAAAGTTTATCATCAATTTTATCGCTGAGACTCAGCTTATTAAATAATCCACATCACTGAATTATCCATGCACTACGGGCCAAGGATATTTATTAGTATCACGACCACGAATTATCTATGCACTGCGGGCCAAAAATATTCGTGTTTTCACCAATGGTCATGATCATGTCAACCACTGTCCATCAATACATTACAGGCCAATGAGGACTTTTAGCACATCATTTGTAACATTACGGTCATTATTATACCGAATAATCCCTGGTCATAATCATACCAATCGACAGTCCATCTATGCATGTAAGCCACAAATGACTTTTATCACAATACAAGCATGAGAAATATAAGAATTCAATTAAAAGAAAGCAAAGGATGAATTTTTAAAGATGTAATATTTAATTTATCCAGAATTCAATAATGTCCAATTAAATTGTCAACATGATACTGCTTTGTGGAGTAAAATTCAAGAATAATATTGTATCAAAAATGATTTGGACAGTAAAGAAATCAATTTTTGTCATGAATAATACCCCGGGTGAATAGTACCCGAGTGAATATTACTTCGAGAATAGTACTTTGTGAATAGTACCCCATGGATAGTATTTTATGAATAGTAACCCGTGAATAGTACTTTATGAATAGTACCCCGTGAATAGTACTTTATAAATAGTACCCCGTGAACAGTACTCCGACATGAAAATCTTAAAATTTAACAAGAATGTTCAAAAAATATCCTTGTGAAACGATACTGTATGAAGGCAAATTTCAAGGATATTCTACTAATTTTACGGAGTATAGAAGTAATACTTTAACAGAATGAGTGTAGAATTAGGAATACGAAATGAAATAATATTACTCACATACTACATAGTATGGAAGAAAATATTATTTCTTACGAATACTGAACAAAAATAATATCACTTACCTTAGAAGAAGACTGGATACTGAAATAGTGAAGTAGCAGAATACTCTTCTTCATTCTCTCTATAGCTTCTCTCTTTATAATTGCTCTTGTGAGTCTTAGTGAATTGATGAGAATGAAAGAAGAATGAGCTTCTATTTATAGGAAAATATAGTGTCAATAATTGCACTTTTTGGGGCTCGAAATATTATAGTATAATAGCTTCCTCTTTTTCTTCATTTTTAATTTAGTCCTCCAAGTATTATCAAACTTGCACCACCTCCCCTAATAGTAAATCATGTGTATCAATAGTTCTAGACATGTGAAAATACGAATTACAGTATAGTACCTCCATCTATACCTCCATTTTTAACTTAGTCATGCAAGTATTATCAATCTTGCACCAACTCCCCTAATAGTAAATGAATGTGAATCAATAGTACACACATGTGAACAAATAGTTATAATCATGTAAATTAATAGCAATTAATTGCTTATTTATCCGATTAATTACCCGATTGGTCAATATAACCTCCAGATATTAATTATTATCGAAATAATTGTCAATTTTCACTAACACCAATAATTCCAACATAATGGAACTATCAATTTCATCTTTAATCAACACGAATTTATTCATCATTAATATTATAATTCACAATATTTAACAACCAAGTCGCTCCTGTGAAAGAGGGGCTTTCCGATAAGGATTTCTTCTTATCATGCGCATGAATTAGTGACCAAACCTCTCCTCGATGTAAACTTCTAGACATTGTCAATATTGAAAATAATAATATGAATAAATTTTCCGTCTCAATTATTGATTTAATAATAAAACATATTATACGATGATATTGTGACAATAATTGAATCAATAATACGAGAGAGATATGATGTAGCAATTATCGTAGCAATAATTGAGTATAACCGAGTGACTTCACGTAAACATCAATAATCAATACCGCAGTGCTACTACGCAACCACGCCAGACATCGCATTTCTTTTACTACCGGGTAGTTCAACAGTTTTAACGGTAACACTTTCGCCGTTATTTTATAAAAAGATAATTTTGTCATTTTCTAACTACGACAATACTTCTGTTGTGGGGTCCACCAATGATTGTGTCGTCGTACGGATATTCCCCAATAAAAAGAATATTCTCCGACCAATCGAATATTATAATAACTTGCATACTTTGCAAAATTTATAATTATTACCCACAACTATAACATTATATCAAATCCACACCATAATATTCAAAAAAATATTTTGAAAATTTTAAATCTTTATTCATAAAATTTGGGGTCTCACAGTATTACACACTATTTTTGAATTATTGATTCTTACGTAAGAAGGCACTACTCAATAATTGTTACAGTAATTACTGTTCAATATTTTATTTTATTGATTCAATAATTGTCATATTGATATTTTATATTATTGTTGTTTCAATAATTGTCACTAAGACAAGATTTCTCATTATCATATCAATAATTCATATTATTTAAATAATATTATTAGATAGCATTATTGGCAATGCCTAGAAAGTTCTGTCAAGGAGAGGTTTGGTCACCTAATCATGCGCTGCAAAGTAAGGAGAAATCTTATCTGGAAAGCCCCTCTTTCGGAACTATTCGTTGTCATTATCAGGATTCTGTAATATTATTTATGAATAATTAATTATTGATTTATATGATAAGAAAATATTTATTTATTTTATGTGGTTATAAATGAAGAAATTAAAGCTGAGGTGTTTTATCAGTATTTTATCAGAATGGAGGTATTAAAAGTCGTCCGTATATGGATTTTGGACATTTTCTATTTGAAATTTGGAAAAACTTTCTTCTACAAAGTTGTAGAGAATTTGATTTCCTATGGAATGGATATAAAATTCGTATTTTTCTGATAAAAGGGCTATTTATTATGAATTATTGAAGTTTCTGATTATTGCTTAAATGGTAAAACATTTTGGAAATTTCTAGAATTGGTGGGCCCCACTTTTGGTTGGTGAGAAATGTGCTGAAATTTTATTTTAAATGTGGTGGGTGGGAATAGTAGCAGGTAAAGCCATCAGGTAGCAGGTTAAGTCTGCTTCGGCGTTCTAACATTTTCCTATAAATAGGGTGTTTAGTTAGAATTGAAAATCACACTAGAAATAAGTTTTCTCTCTCTATATATTATCGAGCGTATTTTGTGAGTATTTAGATACTTTGAGAGTTGTTATTCAAAGGTAAAGTTTCCTTCAACACTTCATCCGATATTCCTAATTGGAAATAATCGCTCTTTTGAGGTAAGGGATGTTATTTTCTTCTTAAATGATATTATTTTCTTCAATATCATTATGTCGAAATATTGACATGAGTTTAATTGTGGAATTTCTACATTTTTTTGTCGGGGTTATTATTGCCTCTTTTTCAGTGCTGATAAAAGAGCTCTAACTCATGCAAGCATACATGTGTCAACAAGTAATACAGAGTAAGTAGAGTATCGTCCCACAGAGAAAGTTTTTTAATTTAAACTTTTATGCATCAACTAAATCACTATTTTTATATGCTTAAACTAATGATTATAATTGTGAATTTATTCTAAATGCAAATAATAACTAAAATGAGAATAAGAATGTAATAAAGAAAATCTAGAAATAATGGGATCCTAACTTCATTTAATACTTCATCTAATTCCCACCATCATGCAAGATTGCCTACATATCACAGAAAAGTAGTCAAGAGCACTAAAATAGTCATAGCCATTTTTTAATGCACTATGACTTACTCACACAAGATCCATGTTTATAGACACCATGTAATCATCAATATAACCAAAATCACTATATGTCTATGTGAAATTGCAACTATATTGAGTTTAAGCACAAGCCCTTATATTAACTCATACTAAGAAATCGTGATATATCTCTCCCGTTCACGAAATACACAAGCCATGCAAAACAAATTTCCCATATACGTATGCTATCATGATTACAATCCATACTCGCATGTTCATTGTTAATTCCATACAAATACTGAAAATGAATGGTGATCAGTCATTCATGCATGCAAAACAATCATGATAGAAATTTCTTATGATATGCAAAACAGTCTAGCATTCAAGCATGCAATTGAACTACATATTAAAATTCGTTAGAATACCATAATGGAGTTTAGATCATGACTGAACCAAAAGCCATTATGGGATCAAAGCTAAACATGGCTAATAAGCAAACAATTGAAAGAGAGGGGATAGAAACGATCAAACCCAATTGTTGATTATAAACCAATATTAACGTTCAAATCCTCATATAAATCCAGCAAAATAACAAGAGTTATCCACAATGATTGGAAATCCCACGAAGAATTAAAAAAGATGAAATTTAGGCTTCGTTCTCCGTTGGAATCTCTCCCAGAGTGTAAACCCTAGTTCCAATATGAAAATACTTAAAAATTAATGAATGATATGTCTGACTCCAGTCAGAATTGTTTTTAATTGATTCAACTCTTCAAAATTAAAAATTAAAATAAATAAACCGAAGAAGTCGCTAGATCATCAGACGCGGTAGCGCCGACCTTCTTTCGTAATTCTCGTGTGGGCGCGTGTCTTAAGAATCTGGCAAATTTGGAGCATCGCGGCGCAAGTGTGCATGCTCACAGTAGTCGCCGACTTCCTGCAATCTGCATTCGGTATTGATTATGGTTCGGTTCTGCGCAGTTGTCATTGCTTATTCTATTCATTCTTCTACTTTATTCCTTCATTCTCAGTCCCTTTGCTCCACTAGCTCCTCACGCCATGCATCCATTAGCCTCATGCCATCGAACACCACCAATCGTGCCACATCCAGCAATTGTTCCACTAAAGGAGTTTTAAGTAAATGCAATGCGAAATAACATGGAATGCAGCTAAAAACATACTAAAATGTACTTGAGATGAGCATAATTCGCATAAATTAATATCCAATAAGTAGGTGTAAAATCCACTTATCAGTTACTACTCACGTATACGGCACTATTCACAAATACGACACTATTCACTGAAAAATAAAATTTTCTCGTCTGTCCCAGATGTCTATTATGGTTGCTATCTTTAATTGTATCCATATTTTTTATCTTTATTCTTGAATTTTACTCCATTATGATTTATTATGGAGTATTTTTAAACTTAAGTTATCTAAATTATAAATCTCTAAACTTTATCCTTTTATCTCACTAGATTCATTCTCTAAAATATTTTTCATAATCCTCAGTCCTTATTGGTGATACTTGATGAATATCTTTGGCCCGTAGTGCAAAGATGAATGATTACCTGATGAATATCTTTGGCCCGTAGTGGAAAGATGAATAGGTGTTGAGATGAACATGACCAACTGGTGATATAAATGAATATCTTTGGCCCGTAGTGCAAAGATGGATATTTGATTCAAGATGTATATTGATTGATGTTACAGGGATAAAATATTAATGATGGACTTTTAAATTCATAGATGATAGTGGATTTCATTCTCTACTAAACTCTTCTAATGAATTGTTATTTCCGCTGTAGTTGTTGATCTAAAACTTGTTGTCTAATTATATTCTATCAGATTTTTCCCTGTTGAAGACTAAGGATAATTTGTTGTATATTATCTTAGTCATAATATTCTTTACTGGGCTAGTTGAGCTAACCCTTTTTCTTTTTGTTCCATTTTTCTTCTAAGGAAGCGAGAACATAGCAGGAATCAGTCGGGGTATAGAGTGATGGTCCTAGACAGTTGTTTTAGCAATCCTCACTATTTGTAAAATAGTGCATCAATAATTATAATGAGAACTTTATTTGGGTGTAGATATTGTCTAAAAGACTATATTGTATTTAAACTCACAGTATGTGTTGTCGTATTTTGCACGACAATTGTAATAATAAAGTTGTAGTTATTTTCTGTACCATGTAATTGGCGACTCAAAATGGGTGATGTATACCTATTTTGGGGGCGTCACAGTTGGTATCAGAGCTTAGGGATATGGTCTCTGGCGGAGATCGGGGAATAGTACTAGGAGGGGAGAGACGAGTAAATCCTACGCTAGTGTGTCCTACCTAAGCTTATTTGTTATTTGGTCATAATATAGGAATATTATGTGATATGTTAATTTATTTAATTAACCCTTATTTTATGGCAGTTTTTAAGAATGGCAACTGAGAACATTAACAATGGAATCTATGAGATCGTGGAACAACCTTCCATCACCAACCTAGAGAACGTGCAACAGGAAGGCAATATTCCTCCTGTAAACAACATTACCGAGCAAACGATGAATGATGTGATGTTTAGAAGCTTTTTACAGTTCATGAAAAATCAGACGAAGGAGACTTGTGTACAAAATATGGGTGGAAATGATAGCAACGCACGGTTTGTCACAGCCAAGCAGTTCAAGGAGTTGGGACCACCAGACTTCTAGGGAAAGCCGGATCCGATTAAGGCGGAAACGTGGGTAAAGAAAATTACCAAGGTATTCGATGTCTTGGGATGCACGGAGGAACAAAAAGTTCCATTCGCCACCTTTATGTTCCGTGGTGAGGCAAATTATTGGTGGGAATCTATGAAGCGTACCCAGTCAGCCGCACTCAATATGTCTTGGGAAAGATTTTAGAAACTGTTCAATGACAAGTATTTTCTTGAAGTATTCGTCATATGAAAGAGATAGAGTTTATTAGATTGGAACAGAACAACATGACGGTATCCTAGTACGAGGCGAAGTTCGTGGAGTTATCTAGGTTTGCACCTCATTTGGTAGAGAATGAGGAACGTATGACGCGGATGTTTCTGAGAGGTCTAAAACCTGAGATTCATCAATACCTTATCTGTAAGACCCCAACTTTTATGAATAAAGAATAATTTTCTCGAAATATATTTTTGAATATTATGGTGTGGATTTGATATAATGTTATAGTTGTGGGTAATATTTACAAATTTTGCAAAGTAAGCAAGTAGTTATATAATATTTGATTGGTCGGGGAATATTCGTTTTAACAGGGAATATTCGTACGACGGTATAATTATTGGTGGACCCCACAATGGAAGTATTGTCGTAGTTAAAAAACGACAGAATTATCAATTTATAAAAATAACGGCGAAAAGTGTTACCGTTAAAACTGTTGAACTACCCTAAGAGTAAAAAGTACAATGAATACGCTGTGGTTGTATAAGAAGACATGATATTGATTATTGATGCTTACGTGAGAAGTCACTCAGTTATACTCAATTATTGCTATAGTAATTGTTGCATCATATCTCTCATATTATTGATTCATTTATTGTCACAGTATCATCTGCATAATTTGTTATATTATTAAATCAATAATTGAGATGACAAAGTTATTCATATTATTAAATTTTAATATTTACAATGTCTAGAAGTTCTGTCAAGGAGAGGTTTGGTCATCTAATTGCGCGCCAATAAGGAGAAATCCTTATCGGAAAGCCCCCTATTTCCTGGAAACGACCTGGTTGTTAAATATTGGTAGTTATAATATTAATGATGAATAAGTTCGTGTTGATTAAAGATGAAATTGATAGTTCCATTGTGTTGGAATTATTAGTGTTAGTGGAAATCGATATTTATTTCGATATTAATTGATGTCTGGACGTTATACTGACTAGTCGGGTAATTAATTGGATAAATGAGAAATTAATTGCTATTATTTCACATGATTATAACTATTTGTTCACATGTATGTACTATTGATTCACATTCTTGTACTATTAGGGGAGGTGATGCAAGATTGAAAATACTTGCATGACTAAATTAAAAATGGAGGTATAGTTGAAGGTACTATACTGTAATTCATATTTTCATATGATTATAACTATTGATTCACATGATTAAACTATTGATTCACATTATTTACTATTAGGGGAGGTGGTGCAAGTTTGATAATACTTGCAGGACTAAATTAAAAATGAAGAAAAAGAGAAAGGTATTATACTGTAATATTTTGAGCCCCAAAACGTGAAATTATCGAAACTATATTTTCCTATAAATAGAAGCCCATTCTTCTTTCATTTCTCACCAATTCACTAAAGCTATAGAGCAATTATTATAGAAAGAAATTATAAAGAGAAAGAAGGAGAGAAGTCTGTTACCTCACTATTCCAGTATCCAGTCTTCTTCTAAGGTAAGGGGTATTATTCTTTCGTATTCATGAATAGAGTTATTTTATTTCAATACTCGTAAGGGTTGTTATTCCATTCTTTATTATTATGTTGGAATAACTTTTCTATGCGAAGTACCGCATACATGGTGAAATACTTATGTTATTCCATTCTTTATTATTCGTTAGAATAACTTTATCTGTCTTGATCTATCGCGTGATGCCCGTGAATTCTCATTGTTATTCCATTCTTTATTATTCTGTTGGAATATCCTGTCTGTGCAGATTACACATGACCTGGATCTATTCTTTATTATTCTATTGGAATATTCTGTCTATGCGGGTTAGGCATGACCTGGTTCCATTATTTATTATTCTGTTGGAATAACCTGTCTGTGCGGATTACGCATGCCTGGTGAATTCTTCTATTATTCCATTCTTTATTATTCTGTTGGAATAACCTGTCTATGTGGATTACCGCATGCATGGTGAATGATCCTTCGTATTCATCCCTTATTAAATTGTGGAAATGATCTGTCTACGTGGATTACCGCATAGCGGGCAAAAATCCATTTGCGATTTCATATATTCTATTATACTTAGTTGGTTAAAGTTTTGGCTTCTATACTCCATAAAATTAGTGGAATATCCTTAATATTTGCGCTTCATCCAATATCTTTTCATGGAAATATTCTTCTGAGCATTCTTGAATTTTACTCCACAAAGAAGTATTATGTTGACAATTTGGAAGTTATTGATTTTTGGATAAATTAAAATTATAAATCTTTAAAATTTATCCTTGAACTTATTTTATTGAATTATTATGTCATTGTCATCATCCTCATGCTTATATTGTGATGAAAGTCATCTTTGGCTTACGTGTATAGATGGACTTTGTATGATTATGACCAGGGATTATTCAGTATAATCATGACCGTAATGTGATGAATAATGTGTTAAAAGTCCTCATTGACCTGTAGTTCATTGATGGGCAGTTGTTGGTGTGATTATGACCAAGAATTATTCGGTATAGTCATGACCATTATTGATTACATGAATATCCTTGGCCGTGATGCAGGGATGATTCGATTTTATTTATTAAGCTGAGTCTCATCGATAAAGTTGATGAAAAACTTTTTAAATCATAGAAGATAGTAGATTTTATGCTCTACTTGACTCTTCTAATGGATCATTGTTCATTACCGCAGCTTAAACTTGTTGTCTATTATATTCTATCAGTTTAACATTGTTGAAGGCTAATGATAATTTATTCTGCATTATCTTAGTCATAATATTTCTTACTGGGCTAGTTGAGCTCACCCTTTCTTTCACTGTTCTCTTCAGGAAATGAGAACGTATCCGTGACTAGTCTGGGAACAGAGTGATCATTCCCATGATAAGATTAGTAGTCCTCACTATTCTGTTAAATAGTGTGACAATAAATGTAATGAGGACACCATTGAGTGTGGATATTATCTAGATGACAATATTCTTATTAAAACTATTAGATCATGTTTTGTCGTATTTTACATGACTGTTGTATAATTAAGTTGTATTTGAATTTTGTACCATGTATTTGGAGACTCAAGATGGGTGATGTATACCTGTTTTGGGGGCGTCACATTATCTCTCACAGATTTTTTTTGTATTCAGATGTTGTCAACAAGGCTAAATTATTAGAGCGAGATCATGAGTATGTTCAACCAAGGGACCATAACCAGGGTCATACCGGTGACAGCAGTCATCGGAGCAATGATAACCAGCGAGGAGGGAAAAATACGGACAAAAGCGGTAACCACTCGGGTGGTCATCGTGGCCATGAAAATAGGAGATGTGAGTCAAGTGAAAATTTCAAAAATAGGAGATTCAATAATGACAGGAAGACATCAGCACCAGCACCAACAACAAATTCTATTGGAGGAGAACGACCGCCAGTTAGATGCTACAAATGTGGAGATGAGGGACACTAAAGGCGAATACGGACAAAACAAAGTCGGTGGTTCAAGGGAGGGCGTTTGTCGGGACTGGCCAAAACGCGAGAAACCCGAACGAGGTGATCACGGGTAAGCTAATCTTGAACTCTTGCGAAGTTTATACCTTACTAGATACCGGTTCTACCCATTCTTTTATCTTTCCTGCTTGTGCTCAACGTTTAAACTTAACTCCGGAGAAATAGACTTTAACTTATCTGTGGAGACTCCGTTAGGAGAAACCTTTATCACATCCACTGTTTATAAATCTTGCTTGATCCAAGTTGGCACAATCACATTACCTATTGATCTTATCTCTTTAAAGATACTTGCATTTGATGTGATTTTAGGGATTGATCGGTTAACCACTCATCATGCCAAAATTGATTGTTTTCGTAAGGTTGTTAGTTTTCATATTCCTAACCAGCCTGTTATACGAATTCAAGCAACTAAACCACTAAAATCAGTCACGGTCATATTAAGCCATAAAGTTATTCGTTTATTGAAAAACGGATGTCAAGCTTTCTTAGCCCATATTATGGACTTGAACAAAAACACATCAGATTTGAATAATATTTCTGTTGCTAGTGAATTTCCTGACGTATTTTCTAAAAAACTTCCTGGTCTACCCCCAGAACGTGAAGTTGAATTCTTTATTGATCTTGAACCGGGTATAAAGCCCATTTCTAAAACCCCATATCGAATGTCTCCTATTAAACTTCAGGAGTTAAAAGTCCAACTACAGAAATTATTAGACATCAGTTTCATTCATCCTAGTACATCTCCTTGGGGTGCTCCTTTTTTATTTTTAAAGAAGAAAGACGGGAGTATGCGACTTTGTATTGACTACCGAGAATTGAACCATGTCACCATCAAGAATAGGTATCCTCTACCTTGTATTGATGACATGTTCGACCAGTTGCAAGGAGCACAATTGTAATATCCAATAAAATAATTATGTGAGCTTTAAAATATTTAATTGGGCTTTCCTTGTGTTTGGGTCAAATTCTATATATTTAATTTATTTGGGCCATAATAAGTTATATTACATTAAATTGGGTCTTTTAATTAATTGGGTCTAAACTATATTTGTCTAATTTTAAATCCTAATCAAATTAAAAGAATTAATAAAACATATTAATTAATATTAAATAAGTAAAACCTAGCTTTACCTTATTACGCTTGATGAGTTGTGGGATTATAACGAAAACAAAAGGAGGAGGCGCAAGAGAGAACGAGGGAACGTGACTGTGATTGCAAAAGGGTTTGAGAGCAAAATCTTAGAATTTTATTCACCATATTCTTCTTCTCAAAGGTAATTGTTGGACTATTTTGAATACAAGAGAATTATTTTGTTATTGTAATTATAATCTATTTCCTTGTTGTATTTGCAATCTATTTTAAAATTTTATTATGTCGTTTGATTAATTGAATTTGTTAATGAAATTTTGATTTATAATTGGGGTAAAATATGTACGATTTGTGTTTATATATATAATCGTATAAATTGCTGCTAAATTCGTTAATTTATATATATATATATATATATATATATGTTAACTTATGCGTCTGCTGCTTTATTTTATATATATACACGTTAACCTGCTACTTGATTCGCGATATATATATATACCTTATTACTGCAGATTTTATATATATATATATATATATAAGATACGGAAATTTAAAAATGGGATAAGTAGTAAATATTATTATAATATTGTTTTTATAATTAAAATATATCTTTTGATTGCAAGTGAATATAGTATATTAAAATTTATTGAATTTATGAAAATATAATTTATATGAGTTCGTAATTTAATTATATGTATTATATTTTATTTTGATAATTAGATCGGATTGGGGGAGTTTAGCGGGTGATATTTGGATTCGACAAATTATTTTGGTACTACATTAAGGTACGGATTCCGTACTTTTTCAGTGATATTCCTTTAAATTTAATTCGTTCGTTTTGTACTCGTTTAGAAATTTGTTATTCCTTTAAATTTAATTCGTTCATTTTATTCCTTGTTGTTAAAATTATTGAGATAGTTTCGTTTGGCGTTGATATTTGAATTTGTATTTGTACTCTTTGAACTAGTTAATCGCGTCAATATGTTTTGGAGACTTTATTCGTTTGTACCATTGTTCGTATATTTTCGTTCACACTCGGAGTTATTTTGATCATTAATATCTTGTAATAATTGGGTATGTTTGTATTTGATAATTCGATTTCATTTGAATATGGTCATGTAAGCCTTCTGATTTGAACCCCTTTTGGCTTACATTTTGTAGTTTGATCCTTAGGGTATACTTGAGCAAACCACCAGTGGGGGTACCACAGTGCATGTCCTCTCGACACAAGTGGGCATGACACCTTCCGTATGTATGATTAGTCCACTGGTGTATCCTTTTTATATGCTCGGTATGAGCTTTGGCCATTTGATATATTTGTTCGTGATACGTATGGGTCGACCCAAAGATTTGATTTGATTCGATTTGTTTGGCGGATTAGTGACGTATGTGTCGTATGCTTATCCGATTTAATTTGTATACATCATGGTACCGATGTATTTTGTTAGCCTTTGGCTATTTGTATTTGAGCTTAGTATGAAATTGTTATCTTACAACCATTTGATTCAGCCTTATTTGTTTGGGATTCTTTTGGCTATAATTATTCGATTGACAATGTTAGTCTTGTAAATGGACTCTCAAATTTTGATCTATTCGTAATTCGTTTGTAATTCACATGTGTTCATTCATTCAACTCTTTTAGATTCATTATTTATTGAGATATGTTTATTCATCTTCATATCCATACTGGGCAATTGGCTTACGCTGTATTCTTTTTCTGGCAGGTAATCAGGGGTGAACTGGATTGTGGGATGAGAGCTACCTTTGATCCAAATGAGTAGATTAGCTTTTTGAGATTTATTATTAGACTTGGTTTTCCTAATATTTTGTATATG
The DNA here is from genome assembly GCA_020205605.1 of Panax ginseng. NCBI lineage: Eukaryota > Viridiplantae > Streptophyta > Magnoliopsida > Apiales > Araliaceae > Panax > Panax ginseng. Next base: position 28,617,351 of record CM035131.1, on the reverse strand, counting down.
GATGTTTTGGACCATTTTGGCATTTATCTCTTATAGTAGAGACTATGTAAATGTGGAGTTCCTTCTATTTAAATTGGAGTATGTGACATTTGGTATTAAATGTTATTGGAGATATTTTGAGATTTATTAGAGGTTGTATTTATTATGTTTGTGAGTGACATTCCTTTTTCCTTTTGGGAAAGGGGGTGTTACAGAGTTGGTATCAGAGCTTAGGTTATGATCTTGTAGATTGCCTTTTAGGCTTGTCCTGTGAGTTATGGGTAGATCACTGGGTAGTTATAAGATTTTATTATAGTGTCGTGTTGCGTTTGATCTTCGTTCTAAATAATTTTGGCTTTCATTATTTGTTTTGATCTGTTTGTTCTTATTTGTTGATTTGTATCATAGATGGCTCGTAAGTCTTCGAGAATTGCTTTGGAGGCGTGGTAACAACCAGTAGAGGGTCGAGGCGCCTTTCTGTGTCGAGGTCGTTAATCGTGGTGGAAACGATGGGAACCAAGGTAATGCAACAATAACCCCGGCTATGGTTGCAGCAATGGTGAATGAGGCAGTTACGCAGGCCGTGGCACAAGCTATGCAGGGTATTCCACAGATGCAAAGAAATCATCATGCAAATGACATTGGGGATGATGCAGGGATACCACAACATGAGCAGAATGTTTCTCCCGAGGATCAAGTGGGTCAGCAAGTGCAGCCTTTGTATGTGTTATTGGAGAGGTTCATTAAGCAGAAGCCCAATTCTTTTCGTTCTGCTCCAACTCCAATTGATACGGAGAACTGGATCGCCCACTTGGAGAAGATTTTTAATGTTATTGGGTGTATAGAAAATCAGAAGGTGAGGTTAGCAGTTTATAAGCTAGAGGACGATGCTCAACGATGGTGGAAATCGATGAAGGCTATACAGGGATATAGATTTATGGATGGACTCATATGGAGCGGTTTTTGGGACCTTTTCTACCAGCAGTATTTCCCAAACGCTGATAGGGATGCATACATCAAGGAATTTTTGTCCATTCGGCAGAAGGAAGATGAGACCATTACTGATTTCGTAGTGAGGTTTACTCGATTGGTCGGTTTTTGCGTGTTCAATAGTGGACAAATTTACAACAACGAGTAAAAATTCAAATGGGCTTTGAAATATGAGTATAGAGATCGATCATCCACACCATATTTACAGATGTATCACAAAAATAATGCAATGCAAGAGTGTGGAAATGGAGCACAAGGACTTTCGAGCTTCAAGATCAAATGGGAGTCAAAAGAGCGATAGAGATGACCAGCAAGGGCAAGGAATGAGGCAATTTGGCAGAAATCAGAATGGAAGGCAAAATAATTGGAATGAGCCTCCATCGGTCAACCGATTTAATCCTCGAAGGATTTTGCTTACCCAATGCAAGAGGGTGGTCGTGGAGGTCGCTGAAGACGGGTCATGGCAAAGTTTGGAGGCGATCAAAATAGGGTATTTCAATAGTAACAGGGTTTCAAAGAAAATCGTAATCGTGCTCAAGATCGCCAACAGGTCAAATTCAGGGGGATCCAGACCCATACGTGGAAATCAACCTTTTGCCACTTCCACCGGGTCCATGTGCTACTTTTGGTGGGTATCATGTCTTTGGTAGGCGTATATATAGAGAGACAGGGGCTTGTTTCTTATGTGGGCAAATGGGACATAGAGCAAGGGACCGCCTTCGGTCAGCCGTGGTAATGTGGGAGGCAGAATGTCGTAATGGTGGTCAAGAACACCCATGGGGAGTATTTGCATTGACAGCTAATCAGGCGGCCCAAGCATCAGGTACTATTTCAGGCATTCTTCTTGTAGGAAATCGTGAGGCAACGGTTTTGTTTGACACTGGATCTACACACTCTATTGTTGCACTTTCATTTACTCGTTATCTTGGAGTGTCTTCTCAAATATTAGATCCTCATTTGTCTATTGCTACCCCGATGGGGAATTCTATGATTATTTCTGAGCATTTTCGCGAGTGTCCTTTGAAGTTAGGGAGGAGGGTGTACGCAGCTAACTTACTTCCGATGGTGATGCATGATTTTGATATTATCTTGGGTATGAATTGGCTGAGTAAGCATCGAGCCACTATTGATTTTCAGGCGAGGAAGGTTATTTTTGGAACCTTAGAAGCTCCAGAATTTGAGTTTCAATGTTCCAAGCCGAATGGTGTTGTAAAGTTGATCTCAGCTTTGAAGGCGAGCAAAATGATTGCTAAGGGACGTGATTGTTATTTGGCTTATGTGAAGGATACCTCGAGGGATGAGCCCCAACTTGATGACTATCCAATTGTGCAAGAATTTCCTGAGGTATTTCCTAAGGATCTGCCAGGATTGCCACCGCCAAGGGAAGTTGAGTTTGCTATTGAGCTCATTCCTGGAGCAGAACCTATCTCTAAAGCACCCTATAGGATGGCTTCATTAGAGTTACAGGAGTTGAAGGGACAATTGCAGGAGTTGTTAGATCGTGGATTCATTAGACCGAGTGTATCGCCATGGGGTGCTCCAGTATTGTTTGTGAAGAAGAAGGATGGATCTATGAGATTATGTATAGATTATAGGGAGCTAAATCGGATCACTATCAGGAACAGATATCCATTGCCACGGATAGATGACCTTTTCGATCACCTCAGGCGTAAGTTCTTCTCAAAGATAGATTTGAGGTCGGGTACCATCAACAGGGTGAGGAAGAGGACATTCCAAAAATAGCTTTTCGTACTCGGTATGGGCACTATGAGTTTTTGGTGATGTCATTTGGGCTGACTAATGCTCCGGCAGTGTTTATGGATACGATGAATCAGGTTTTTAGCGAGTATTTGGACCAATTTGTCATTGTCTTCATTGATGATATTTTGGTGTATTCCAAGTCTAAAGAGGAGCATGAAGAGCATCTTCGTATTGTTTTGGGGATTCTGCAGAAGAATAAGTTATATGCTAAGTTCTCCAATGCCAGTTTTGGTTAGAACAGGTTGCATTTTTGGGACATGTCGTGTCTGCTGAAGGTATTAAGGTGGATCCTGCAAAGGTTGAGGCTATCACTAATTGGCCGAGACCTACCATGGTAACTGAAGTAAGGAGTTTCTTGGGTTTGGCAGGGTACTACAGGCGATTTGTGGAAGGTTTTTCTTTGTTAGCTTTGCCATTAACTCAGTTGATGAAGAAGGGCATAAAGTTTGTGTGGAATGAGGAACGTGAGAAAAGTTTTGAGGAGCTTAAGAAGAGGCTTGGTCGGCCCAAAGGCTTTTATATTACCGCTTGGGATAGAGGTTTATCGATTTATAAGGATGCTTCCAAGAAGGGATTAGGGTGCGCTTTGATGCAACATGGTAAGGTAATTTGCTTATGCTTCCGCATAACTTAAACCTTATGAGGTGAATTATCCTACCCACGACTTGGAGTTAGCAGCAGTTATTTTTGCCTTAAAGATTTGGAGGCACTATCTATATGGAGAGACTTGTGACATTTTCACCGACCATAAGAGCCTTAAATATATTTTTACTCAGAAGGAGCTTAACATGAGACAGAGGCGTTGGTTGGAGCTTCTTAAGGATTATGATGCCAGGATTCAGTATCACCCCGGTAAGGGTAATGTGGTTGCAGATGCTCTTAGCCGGAAGAGTTCAGGGAGTGTAGCTGCCTTGGTTACACAACCTCAACTTATCTCGAATATGGAGCGTGTGGGTTTGGAGCTATATGCTAGAGGTTCTGATGGGTTGGTAGCAGGTATGAGGGTGGAACCTTCTCTTAATTTACGTATTAAAGAAGCCCAAAAGGAGGATGGCGAATTTTGGGTTGTAGCGCAGAATATGGATAAAGGTAGGCAGCCAGAGTTTCGCATTGACGACCAAGGTGTGATATGGTTTGGTAAACGGTTATGTGTTCCAGTGGATCTAATGATTCGTGAGGCAGTGTTGACGGAAGCTCATAGTTCCCCATTTTCTATTCATCCGGGGTCTACAAAGATGTATAAGGATCTGAAGGAGAATTTCTGGTGGAGTGGAATGAAAAAGGATGTAGCTGAATTTGTGAGTAAATGTCTTACTTGTCAGCAAGTGAAAATTGAGCATCAGCGGCCTGGTGGTTTGTTACAACAGTTAGAGATTCCTGTGTGGAAATGGGATGACATTTCGATGGACTTTGTGATTGGATTACCAAGGACTCTTAAAAAGAATGATGCTATTTGGGTGGTGGTGGATCGTTTGACCAAATCGGTGCATTTTTTGGCTATCCGTGAGAATTTTTCGGTGAATAAGTTAGCAGAAATTTTTCAATGTGAGATTGTTAGGCTTCATGGGACACCAGTTTCTATTGTTTCGGATTGGGATCCGCGGTTTACTTCTCGATTTTGGAAAGGATTTCAACGAGCTTGGGGAACGTGACTCAACTATAGTACGACTTTTCACCCGCAGTATGTGATGGACAATCGTAGAGAACTATTCGCATATTAGAAGACATGTTGCGATCTTGTGCTTTAGAGTGGACAGGAAACTGGGACGATTATTTGAGTTTGGTGGAGTTCGCATATAATAATAGTTGGCAAGCTAGTATTGGTATGGCCCCTTTTGAAGCATTATATGGTAAGAAGTGTCGAGCTCCGACTTGTTGGGACGAGGTTGGAGAAAGGGTAATAGAAGGACTCGATTTGTTATCTACAGAGATGCTTCAGGCAAAGGGTTAGGATGTGTTCTCATGCAACATGGGAAAGTTATAGCCTATGCCTCGCGATAACTTAAAGAATATGAGAGGAATTATCCTACTCATGATCTGGAGTTGGCATCAATCATTTTTGCGTTGAAAATCTGGAGACACTACTTGTATGGGGAGAAAGTGGAGATTTATACGGATCATAAAAGCCTCAAATATTTCTTCACCCAAAAGGAACTCAACATGCGACAATGACGTTGGCTCGAGCTATTGAAAGATTACAACCATAACATTCAATATCATCTTGGAAAAGCAAACGTTGTAGCTGATGCATTGATTAAAAGATCGTATGCGGGTACGAGTATGATGTTGTTAACACAAAGACCCATTTTGTACGACTTACAAAGGATAGAGATAGAGTAGAAGGCTCTAAGTACCCATGTGATGATAACAAATATACGAGTAGAACCGACTTTAATTGATAAAGTTAAAGCTACTCAAGCTACAAACCTGAAGCTGATGCGTATGAAGAAGAAAGTGCAAGAAGGTGCTATTCCAGAAGCAAAAATCGATGAAAAGGAATACTTTGAGTCAACTCCAGACTTTGCGTTCCTAACGATTCTGACTTGAAGCATAAAATCATGATGGAGGCACACAACACACCATTTGCAATCCATCCTGGGAGAACCAAAATGTATCATGATCTTCGACATACATTTTGGTGGAGCAATATGAAGAGAGAGATTGCGGAGTTTATCTCGAAGTGTTTAACTTGTCAACGTGTAAAGGTGGAGCATCAAGTGCCAAAGGGTCCATTACAACCACTTGAGATTCCGAAATGGAAGTGGGAACACATTACCATGGATTTCGTTACGGGTCTTCCCAAGGTTTCTCAAGGCATAGATGCGATTTGGGTTATTGTTGATAGATTAGCCAAGTCGGCTCATTTCTTGCCTATACGTGAGACTTATTCCCTTGAGCGTCTTTCTCATATGTACGTAAATGAAATTATGAGATTGCATGTCATGCAAGTACCCATAGTTTTGGATCGTGACCCAAGATTCACTTCACGATTTTGGGTTAGCTTGCAGAAAGCTATGGGCACGGATTTTTAATTCAGTTCGGCATACCATCTTCAAACAGACGGGCAATGGAAAAGGACTATTCAAACCCTTGAATATCTATTAAGACTCTATGTCCTAGATTTCAAAGGAAGTTGGGATAAGTACTTGCCACTGGTGGAATTCTCCTACAATAACAGTTATCATCGAGCAAGATAGTATGGCTCTCCATTCGAGGCGCTGTATGGATTTAAAGTGTCGCTTCTCCAAAGATCTTTGGGGCGAGGTGGGTGAAGCAACGTTGTTGGGACCATAATTAGTACGCATGACTACAGAAAAGATTCAAATGATCCGGCAACATATAAAGACCTCACAAGATCGACAAAAGAGTTTTGCTGATCTTCATCGAAAAGACGTGGAGATTAATATTGGAGATCATGTATTATTACGTATTGCTCCATGGAAGGGAGTTACAAGATTTGGGAAGAGAGGAAAGCTCAATCCACGATTTTTTGGTCCATTTGAGATTCTTGACCGAATAGGAAATGTGGCCTATAGACTCGCATTACCTCCAAGCATGTCTCGTGTTCATAATATTTTTTCATATATATATGCTTCGTAAATATGTGAAAGACCCAAACCACATTATTGCATTAGAACCAGACGAGATAGCCAAAGATTTAATGTACGAGGAGGTACCTATCAAGATATTGGATAGGAAAGAGCATGTCCTACGAACAAAGGTTATACCATAAGTCAAGGTTTTGTGGAGGAACCATGCTATTGAAGAAATGACCTGGGAGTTGGAATTGGAAATAAAAGCGAGGTACCCTCGCCTTTTCGAAACACCAGGTACGTACGTCAATTTCAAGGATAAAATTTCATAAGGAGGGGTGGTTGTAAGACCCCAACTTATTATAAATAAAATTAAATTTCCTATATTCATTATCTTGAAATAATAAGGAATTAATTTGATATAATGCTTTGGTTATGGGTGAAATGTGCAAATTTTACAAAATAAGCAAGTGGTTATAAAATAATCATTGTTGTCGGGGAATATTCGTTTGGTCGTGGATTATTCTTTTTATCGGGAATATCCGCATTTACTTGCAGCAAACCATTCAGGGCCCCATAACGAATAAATCGCTTGATGACGAAAATGACAAGTTTGAGTTTTTATAAATAATTCACAGTAGTTGTTACTGAAGTAACACCGCTTGGAATACACTGGTTTAAAATACGAATACGCTGTGTGCACTTGAAAGAAGCATTACCAGACATATACACTATTTTTGAATTATTGATTCTTACGTAAGAAGGCACTACTCAATAATTGTTACAAGAATTCTTGCTCAATATTTTATTTTATTGATTTAATAATTGTTGCGTTGATATTTTATATTATTGTTGTTTCAATAATTGTCACTAAGACAAAGATTTTCCATTATCATATCAATAATTCATATTATTTGAATAATATTATTATATAGCATTATTGGCAATGTCTAGAAAGTTCACAATGATGAGAGGTTTGGTCACCTAATTACGCCGCAAGTAAGGAGAAATCCTTATCTGAAAGCCCCTCTTTCGAACTACTTAGTTGTCATTATTGTGATTCTGTAATATTATTTATGAATAATTAATTATTAATTTATATGATAAGGAAATATTTATTTATTTTATGTGGTTATAAATGAAGGAATTAAAGCTGAGGTATTTTATTAGAATTTTGTCGGAATGGAGGTATTAAAAATCGTCCGTATATGGATTTTGGACATTTTCTATTTAGAATTTGGAAAAACTTTCTTCTGTAAAGTTGTAGAGAATTCGATTTCCTATGGAATGGACATAAAATTCGTATATTCTGATAAAAGGGCTATTTATTATGAATTATTGAAGTTTCTGATTATTGCTTAAATGGTAAAATATTTTGGAAATTTTTAGAATTGGTGGGCCCCACTTTTGGTTGGTGAGAAATGTGCTAAAATTTTATTTCAAATGTGATGGGTGGGAATAGTAGAAGGTAAGCCATCAGGTAGCAGGTTAAGTCTGCTTCGGCGTTCTAATATTTTTCTATAAATAGGGTGCTTTGTTAGAATTGAAAATCACACCAAAAACAAGTTTTCTCTCTCTATATATTATCAAGCGTATTTTGTGAGTATTTAGATACTTTGAGAGTTGTTATTCAGTGCAAGTTTCCTTCAACACTTTATCCGATATTCCGGTCAGAAGTACTGTTCTTTTGAGATAAGGGATGTTATTTTCTTCAATATCATTATGCCGAAATACTGATATGAGTTTGATTATGGAATTTTTACCTTTTTGTATCGGGGTTACTATTCACGTATACGGCACTATTCACCGAAAAATAAAATTTTCTCTTCTTTGTCCCAGATGTCTATTATGGTTACTATCTTTGATTGTATCTATGTTTTTGATCTTTATTCTTGAATTTTACTTCATTATGATTTATTATGGAGTATTTTTAAACTTGAGTAATCTAAAGTACAAATCTCTAAACTTTATCCTTTTATCTCATTAGATTCGTTCTCTAAAATGTTTTTATTATCCTCAGTCCTTAATGGTGATACTTGATGAATATCTTTGGCCCGTAGTGTGAGATCCCGAATTTTATGAAATAAAAGTATTCAATTTTTCTATTTTGGTAAATAGTTAAATTGATAAAAGTTTAAAGTTAAGGGTGATATTTAAAAATTTTGCAAAGTATGCAAGTTGTTATAAAATATTCGTTGTGTTTTGGGAATATTCGATTGTCGTGGAATATCCGTGATAACAAAGACAATCATCAGTGGATCCCACAACAAAAGTATTGTCGTTAGTTAAAAATGACGTAATTATCTTATTATAAAAATAACTACGAAAGTGTTATCATTAAAACCGCTGAACTACCCTAGTAGTAAAGTACAAGAATACGCTGTGGTTGCATAAGAAGACGCACGCATATATTGATTATTGATGCTTACGTAAGAAGTCACTCATTATACTCAATTATTGCTACAAGAATTGCCGCATCATATCTCTCATATTATTAATTTAATTATTGTCACAGTATCATTTGCATAATATATAATATTAAATCAATAATTGAGACTTTTAAAGTTATTCATATTATTATTTGCAATATCGACAATGTCTAGAAGTTCATCAAGGAGAGGTTTGGTCACCTAATTGCATTGCTTAATAAAGAGAAATCCTTATCTGAAAGCCCCCTCTTTCTTGGGAAGACCTGGTTGTTAAATATTGTGAGTTATAATATTAATGATGAATAAGTTCGTGTTGATTAAAGATGAAATTGATAGTTCCATTGTGTTGGGATTATTAGTTGTAGTGGAAATTGACATTTATTTTGATAATAATTGATGTCTGGATGTTATACTGACCAATCGGGTAATTAATCGGATAAATGAACAATTAATTGCTATTAATTCACATGCTTATAACTATTTGTTCACATGTGTATACTATTGATTCACATTCATGTACTATTAGGGGAGGTGGTGCAAGATTGATAATACCTGCATGACTAAGTTAAAAATGGAGGTATAGATGGAGGTACTATACTGTAATTCGTATTTTCACATGTATAGAACTATTGATTCACATAATTGAACTATTGATTCAAATGATGTACTATTAGGGAAGGTGGTGCAAGTTTGATAATACTTGCAGGACTAAATTAAAAATGAAGGAAAAGATGAATGTATTATACTGTAATATTTTGAGCCCCAAAACTTACAATTATCGAAACTATATTTTCCTATAAATAGAAGCTCATTCTTCCTTCATTTCTCACCAATTCACTAAAGCTATAGAGCAATTATTATAGAGAGAAAGAAGAAGAGAAGTCTGCTACCTCACTATTCCAGTATCCAATTTTCTTCTGAGGTAAGGGGCATTATTCTTTCGTATTCATGAAGAGAGCTATTGTTATTCCATTCCTTATTATTCTGTTGGAATAACATGTATATGCAGACTACCGTATACATGGTGAAATTCTTATGTTATTCCATTCTTTATTATTATATTAGAATAACCTGTCTATGCGAAGTACCGCATACATGGTGAAATTCTTCTGTTATTCCATTCTTTATTATTCTGTTGGAATAACCATCTGCAAGGGCTCTATCGCATGCCCGTGAATTCTGTTGTTATTTCATTCTTTATTATTCTCGTTGGAATATCCTCGTCTGCATGCGGATTACGCATGACCTAGTTCCATTCTTTATTATTCTCATTTGGAATATCCTGCCTATGCGCGATTACGCATGACCGGTTCCATTCTTTATTATTCTGCTGGAATAACTCTGCCTATGTGGATTACTGCGATGCATGGTGAATGATCCTTCAGATTCATTCTTTATTAAATTATGAAAATGATCTCGTCTACGTGGATTACTGCGTACGGCGGTGAAAATCCATTTGCGATTTCAGATATTCTATTATACTCGTATGAGATATAATTTTTTGTACTCGCCATGGAATATCATTTTCTTTGATATTTTTCTTTTACGAAGTTACTATTCATGGGTTACTATTCACCCTAAGCATTATTCACTCTAGTATTATTCACTGAGTATTCGTGGCACTTTTCGTGCCGGAGTACTATTCATGAGTTACTATTCACAGGTTAGTATTCACCCGATTACTATTCACTCTAGTATCATTCACTCGGATATTCAGGACACTTTTTGTGTCGAGGTACTATTCACGGGGTACTATTCACCCGAAAAATATATTTCTTTTATGTCCAAATTATTTTTGGTACATGAATATTATTCTTGAATTTTACTCTACAAAGCAGTATCATGTTGACAATTTGGACGTTATTGATTCCTGGATAAATTAAATTATAAATCTTTAAAATTTATCCTTGAACTTGTTTTATTGAATTATTATGTCATTGTCATCATCCTCATGCTTATATTGTGATGAAAGTCATCTTTGGCTTACGTGCATAGATAGACATGGTATGATTATGACCGTGGATTATTCTTGTATAATCATGACCGTAATATGATGAATGATGTGGTAAAAGTCCTCATCGGCACCTCAGTTCATTGATCAATGGACAAATGTTGGTATGATTATGACCGAGGATTATTCTAAGATAATCATGACCATTGATGATTACATGAATATTCTTGGTCGTGGTGCAAGGATGATTCAATTTTATTTATTAAGCTGAGTCTCAACGATAAAGTTGATGAAAAACTTTTTAAATCATAGAAGATAGTAGATTTTATGCTCTACTTGACTCTTCTAATGGATTGCTTATTTTCGTTGCAGTTGTTGCAGTTAAACTTGTTGTTTATTGTATTCTATCAGTTGTTATATTGTTGAAGGCTAAGGATAATTTATTCTGCATTATCTTAGTCATAATATTTCTTACTGGGCTAGTTGAGCTCACCCTTTCTTTCATTGTCCTCTTCAGGAAATGAGAATATAGCTGGAACGAGTCGGAGAATGGACTGATGGTCCAGGATAAATGGATTTAGTAGTCCTCACTATTCTACTGAATAATATGATAATAATTGTAATGAGGACACCATTGAGTGTGGATATTGTCTAGATGACAATATTCTTGTTTAAACTCTCAATGTATGTTTTCGTATTTTACACAACCGTTGTATAATTAAGTTGTAATTGAATTTATGTACCATGTATCCCATGCGACTCAAGATGGGTGATGTATACTGCTTTTGGGGCGCCATAATGTAGTGCAAAGATGAATGATTACTCGATGAATATCTTTGGCCCAGTAGTGTGCAGATGAACAGTGTTGAGATGAACATGACCAACCCATGTGATATAAATGAATATCTTTGGCCAGAGTGCAAAGATGGATATTTGATTCAAGATGTATATTGATTGATGTTACAGGGATAAAATATTGATGATGGACTTTTAAATTCATAGATGATAGTGGATTTCATTCTCTACTTAACTCTTCTAATGAATTGTTGTTTCCGCTGCAGTTGTTGATCTAAAACTTGTTGTCTATTATATTCTATCTGATTTTTTTCTATTGAAGACTAAGGATAATTTGTGGTATATTATCTTAGTCATAATATTCTTTACTGGGCTAGTTGAGCTCACCCTTTTCTTTTTTTGTTCCATTTTTCTTCTCAGGAAGCGAGAACATAGCAGGAACCAGTTGGGGTATAGAGTGATGGTCCTAGACAGTTGTTTTAGTAGTCCTCACTATTTTTATAAAATAGTGCATCAATAATTGTAATGAGGACTTTATTTGGGTGTAGATATTGTCTAGAAGATAATATTGTATTTAAACTCACAAAGATGCTGTCATGTCAGTATTTTGCACGACAATTGTAATAATAAAGTTGTAGTTGTTTTTTGTACTATGATTTGACGACTTTCGTGAATGGGTGATGATACCTATTTTTAAAAAGGCGTAATAAAAAAATATCTCGTGCAACATAATATATTTGTCACATTAACACAAACAACTTCAGCTTCAAAGATTTTGTAATAATATCTAACATATAATATTCAATAAGCGTATGAATATATAAAAATCAAATTAGCTACTGTACATGAATCTGGCAAAATAAAAACAGAAAATAAGTGGAAAGGACAATTGTCATGGATTATTCCACTCTAGAAAGGTTTAAAACCTTCTCTGCCGTGTAGATTTTCTGATTGCCGAAATAACAGCACCTTCAGTTTGAATTATATCACCTTCTAGCACTTGTACTCTTTGTAAATAGCCTAAATTGCCTCAACTATATCCTCATCCACCTCTACCTCTTAGTTCTGAAATGTACATGACCTTTAAAAATATTAATAAAATTAAGAAGAATCCAATAGTTTATAAATTCACGAGCACAGTTTCGCTAAGATCCTATTCGTATAGTTTATAAATTCCTAATTCATCTTTCAGTTTGAAAGTGGTGATCAAAATCTAATGTAGCTATTCCTTACACTAAAAATCTCAACCGCGTATGATTAGAACAAAAGGGGGGAAATCCTCAATAAATTCATACCTTCTACTCGATCGTTGTTTAAGTTACAAATTATAAGATTATTATTGACATTTAAAATTTAAATTTTGTATGAGTCCTTAAAAATTAATTATGAAACCATAAATTTATAGTTACTACTTTTTAGATAGTTTAAAATATTTCTGATGAGTTGACTAAAATTAATTGAATCTATACCATTTTGAATTTGAAAATGTCTTAAATAGATTTCAAAATGTCAATAAATGTCTTATATTTTAGAAACGGAGATAATTAAGTATGCTTAAACTATAAAATTTTCACAAAAACGAGTAATCCCAGAAAATATTTTATAACAAATAAAGAATATAAAATATTTGCTATTTTTATTGCTATAAAAATATTTTATAACAAATAAAGAATATAAAATATTTTATAACAAATAAAGAATATAAAATATTTGCTATTTTTATTTGCTATTTGTTATAAAAATATTTTATAACAAATAAAGAATATAAAATATTTTATAACAAATAAAGAATATAAAATATTTGCTATTTTTTATTTGCTATTTGTTATAAAAATATTTTATAAAAAATAAAGAATACAAAATATTTTATAACAAATAAAGAATATAAAATATTTGCTATTTTTATTTGCTATTTGTTATAAAAATATTTTATAACAAATAAAGAATATAAAATATTTGTTATTTTTATTTGCTATTTGTTATAAAAATATTTTATAAAAATAAAGAATACAAAATATTTTATAACAAATAAAGAATATAAAATATTTGCTATTTGTTATAAAAATATTTTATAAAAAATAAAGAATACAAAATATTTTATAACAAATAAAGAATATAAAATATTTGCTATTTTTATTTGCTATTTGTTATAAAATATATTTTATAACAAATAAAGAATATAAAATATTTTTATAAAAATAGCAAATAAAAAATTATAAAAATATATTTTTATAAAATAGGATATTATTTTTATTTGAATTATAATTTTTATTTGTTATTAAATGAAAGAGTTATAAAAATAACAAATATTTTATTTGGAATAAAAAATAAAGAACTTTTGTGCAAGTAAGTAAGAGGTTGTCTTTAGGTTTTGGATTGGATATTTTTATTATTATTTTTTTTTTAACAAATGTAGTAAAAGGTCAGGTCTTGGGTTTGGAATTTTTTTTTTTTTTTTTAACAAATACCAAAGAGCTTGTAGCACTTGGGAGTATTATATAAAAAAGGCACAAATTTAAGAAAAGTCGTGTCTTGGCTTCGAAGCATTATTTAATATTAAAATTTATTTTATTTCAATAAATTGACAACATGTTGACTATGGTGGGGTCCTCATATTAAAATAAAAGCGGAATGCAACAAGTTGTGTCACTTTGGGTATATTTATGTTTCAATCTCGGTCTTCCAATAAGTTTATCAACGGTAGATAAAGGGATTGTTGCACAATTACCAAGAACCGGTTGTTATGGAAGAACCCCCTCCTATATATATATATATATATATATATATATATATATATATATATATGTGTGTGTGTGTGTGTGTGTGTGTGTGTGTGTGTGGTTGTCTACACGTGACCCATTCATGTGCATGATTCACGAAAATATATGTGAGGCAGCTCACATGTCAGCATGAAAACAATACTACATTAATTATTTAGTGGTTTTGGAAAAATAGTGTGTGTTTGAAATTTCTGTGTTGACAATACTTTATTATTAGCCCTTACCTTACACGAATGTTTATCTTAATTTGATCACTTCACCCGGCCCTATTCTCTTTATATTATGGAGTAAGTACACACGATAGATTTGTTTAATGCTGCCCACCATATGTGGGATGATATTATAATATCTGCCCTGCCCTTTTAATTAAGAATTAGTACTAATATCCTGAATTAACATTCTTTAAATTTAGTTAGTATACAAATAATTATCTAAATTAATACACGCAAGCTTATTTCCTTATTATAGTACGGACTAAAAATATCAAAACAAATATATATATATATATATATATATATATATATATATATATAAGTAGGATCGTCATAGTATATCCTTTATCTTACTCATCCGTGCTTTAACGACTTCAACCGTCAAATACATACTTTTAATGACGCTTATATGTCATCCATTCACTAAAAGTATAGATTTGCATTGTATATGACCGAATCACCGCCAAGTTCGTCATTAAAGGGGGTGAGACGGATGAGTAAGATAAAGAGGATGATTGATCCTCATGGTCTATATATATATATATATTCAACGAGCGTCATAATTAAGAAAATGGTACTTGAAGATATATATACATACATACATACATACCAAACAAAACAAACCCTATATATATGTGTGTGTGTGTGTGTTTCTTCTGTTTTGAGTTTGGTTGTCAGATCTCTTTTCCACTTGCCACTTGTCCTCTCTTTTTTTTTTTTCTTTTTTTTTTAAAAAAATAATATTTAATTTGCTTAATTAGATTCCATGATAATCCCTACTTTGATCTAATTAATTAAATTATGAATTTGTATAATAATTAAATAACATATTTGTCATATAATTAATTATGATCCTTACTTTGCCCACCTATATATTGTACGTATAGTATTACATTTGCATTAAAACTAGATCAAATCCGACGATTATAAATAACATACTTGTGACAAACGCAACCAATATGACTCATTCATAGTTTTACTTTGGCCCAATGTTATGATATTTTTTTCTTAGTTGAAAATACTAGCATGCAATATGGTTTGCTAATTAATTCACTTTAACAACCAATGAATATGGAAAGATTACATCACAGTATAGATAATTATTAATCATATAGTAGAAGAAATTGTAATTGTGGGAAATTAACTAAATTCCCAATTAATTAATACCTTTTTCCTGTTGGACAATAATTATATGGGTTGAAAACATGAAATGGAAAATAATTTTCATAATTTTTTCTATTTGGGTGGGGGTGGGGGTGGGGGTGGGGGTGGGGGTGGGGGAGAGTTCTTGGAAGATACTAGCTTTGTGTCTTTGTCACTATGTAATTACTAGTTGTCAAGCCATATGCCATTATTAGCTAGGTAAACACTCATGAGGAGAGGACCCCAGCCTGTGATTAATATGAGAAAGCGATGACTGTCTTAATGGGTAAGCTATAAAATAAAAATACTACTTATATATGAAATAAAATAAACACACACATTATTATTAATATATATGAAGTGCCTGAGACATCATAATTGATTAATGAAGACACATAATCCACCGGTAATGCAAACAAGAATTCGAGACTATTGGCATTTAGTCAATTTAAGCCACCCCATCACTCAATTTTCTTCATCAAAATTAATTCCTCATTAATTAAAAATTAAGTTGATAGCTAATGATGGGCTCTGAATGGTATTGGTGGGGGGGTACATATGAAACATATATAAGTGTAGGGGTATGCTTGGGGTACATATGAAACATATATAAGTGTAGGGGTATGCTCAAAAACTTTATTGAGGCTGCTAATTAAATCATTCATTTCCGAGACTTAAAAAGCTACAAGTGCTATAATTAACAATTAACTCTAGACAGACAGGATTACTAGACACGAATATTGTGACTCTTAAAAAATGTATAATAAAACTCATTAATTAAAGATAAAAAAAACTTAAAAGCTAATCAAAATGTCACAATACATTGGCAAATTATTCCATATTTTTACATATTAAAAAGATATTTATATACAAGTCTGATCTCTTATATGAAAATATAAAAATATTAATTAATTTTATTTATAAAAATATCAATTCTCTATATTTTATACTCCCTCCGTCCCAGGATAAAAGTCTTGGTGGATTTTTCACTCATATTAAAAAGATGAATAAAATGACAAAATTACCTATATTGATTTATATTGATTTACATTAATTTCTTGGATCATCACTTCACAAAAGGTTGTTTCCCTCTTGTTGTTTTACTAAAAACATTATAAAAATTCAAAAATATATTTTTTATTTGAACATATGGAATTAAATGTTCTTTCCCTACAAAAGGAATTAGGAAAAATAGCAATATATATATATATATATATATATATATACACACACACACACACACCATCTCAAGATACATTAAAAAACAAAAGATTCGGCGAAAATAAAATAAGGAAAAAGGATCAATGAAAAGAATGAAAAATTCATGTATTAAAAACCGAAAAGAATTTACAAATTAGTCTAAAGAAAGATGTCTAGTAATAGTATATTTTCTTTTCCTTTTCCTTTTCTTTTCCTTTTCTACTTTTAACTTTCTACCTCAGACCATGCTAGCCTCAAGTCATGCTAACGTGCACCGTTGCATTCATGCTCGAGTGACATACAGGGCAGGTAGACTGAAGGGTGGTCCCACAAATTGTGCAAAGGCAAAGATGCCTGCATGGCAGCAGCAACACGCACGATTCCCTTTCCCCACACTTCCTGCACATCCTATTCCCACCAACCTCCTCCGATGCTAACGTGCGCCGCTGCCCCACCACCTCATCGTCTCTCTTATTCCTCCCGTAACCACTGCTACCGCAGCACGACTCCGCTCCATCCTCCCCGGCCGGAGTCTGTTGCTCATTGCTAACGTGCGCCAGAACTTGTTCTAAATTGAACCGCAGTGCAACGGCAGTGGCTTCATTTGATTGTGCTAAATCTTTCCATAATTGGTTCTCTAAGTAAAGATTCTTCACTCTTTCTTGAAGAGCCAAATTCAATTTTCCCATTTTCTGAATTTGTTCATCTTTTTCCTTCAACTTTTTGATCAAGCCTTCTCCTATTGCAGATACCAACAATCTCGCTTGTTGCTTTTGTCTCTCTTCAACTTCCAATCTTATCTTCTTTGTCTGAATTTCACCAACAAAATAAAATCAGAAAAATTAATAATTCTTACTAGCTAGCTTAATAATCCTCTAATAATTAATATTTTATAATTCATACAATTTTAAATAAATGTGTATATATATAAAAGAAAATTAAGATGAGAATTAAAATTTTCACCGATAAATTTGATAATTCCACAAGCTCTCCTCAAATTTGTAAAACTATCCAATTTACCTGTGAAAACATCAATTCTCATTCTCATTAAGATCTGAACAAAGCGAAAACTTACGTGTTGGGTAATGATGTGATCAATTTCCAATTGTTGTTGTTGGATCTGGAGTGAGAAACTTTCTTCACCAAGAAGAGATGAAAAATCATGAGAAAAATTCCCCTTTTGGGGGATTATAACACTGTTTAACTGGTTGTTCATTGAATCTCTTGAACGTTTTCTTGGGGCAATTGGTAAATTGCAAGTAAGTCCACTTTCAGCCTTCATTGAAGTTTTGGGTTGAACAGAATCACAAACTAAAGACTGATTGAATGGCAAGTGAGTATCCGCCATTGTAGTGGTACTGAAAGGAACCCCATAACCCACTTGACCCGAGTTGTATCCGTAGGCGTTTGCTTGATCAAAACTCACAAAATCTCTACAAATTTGTAAAAACCCATATCAGTAAAAAAATTATACAACAAATTAATATAACAGCAGCCGGCCAACGTTGGTTGTTCCGTCAAATTGTTTGATCTGTCAAACAGTTTGATAGACATAAAAAAACAGCGCCTGACAAAGAGTTTATAAGAATTTAATTGCGTATATAGCAGTACCTATTTGTGATGATTTGTTGAGGGAAGAGATTCATATGCCTGGCTTCAACGGCCATGAAATCAAATTACTGGTTGAGGAGGAGGAGGATATGGAGGAGTGTGAGGATTGAGAGGAATAGAAGTGGCAACTAGAGGGGGTGAATGGGTTTGGTTTATATTTATGGAATTTGGAGAGAGAAGGAAAGTCAAAGAATTTAAGAGAGAGAAAAGGTATCCATTACCAATTCTAGAGCGAGAAAGTCGAAGAGATTTGTATAAATATTGGTGTCCATTAAAGTATTGAGTAACTACCAAAAACAGAGGGAAATCACCGAAAGGGCTGGTTGCCGGTTTGTATTCATGTCTGGGAAAAAAATTTGTTACTATAATTTTTTGTTAATTTATAGTAATTTTTTTCCACATAATTTTTTAATATTTATAGGAGTATATGATAAGGACGATTTTTATTTTTCATGTAAAAATATTAAAAAGTTATGTGGAAATAAGTATTAATTTTCATATAATTATTGTCTTTAATAAATATTTTCTCCGTTACTTAATATTGGTCGTTTTAGAATTGTGTACAAGTATTAAGCTAATAATTGTATAACATTAATTATAGTATCAATTGTCTATATTGCCCTTATATTGAAAAAAGAGATTGATATTTATTAGACAGAAAATTATGAGAGACCCAAATTTATATTTATTACTTGGAGTAATATTGGAAACTAAGCAATTAATACTTACTTAAAATTCTCAAACGACTTATACTAAGAAACAAAAATATTTATCTAAAACGACTTATATTAAAGAACGGTACTCCCTCCGTCCCTAATTATTTGATGTTTTAGAGTTTTTCAATTCATTTGTCCCTAATTATTTGACGTTTGTTCAAATCTAGAAGAATTAATGACAATTTTTCTAAAATTACCCCTCATTACTCTTCCTTTTTTTTGATACTTTAAACTCTTTCTCTCTCCTTATCCTAACAAAACTCTTCTTATCCCAACAAAACTCTCTTTATCCTAGATTTAAGAGTATTATAGACAATTGAATACTATATTTAATGATTTCCAATCATTATCTTAATTCTTGTGTTCACCTCTAAAACGTCAAATAATTAGAAACTGAGAAAATATCTTGTAAGGGAGAATGAAATAATTAAATATGAGGATAGGAGGATAAATACTTTTAATGCTTTTATTTGGATAAATATATAGAAATTAGAACCATGTACAACTCGTAACAAAACAATTACTACTACAATACATATTTTTTATCGTGTTAATATTAATTAACTTTTTTAATGATATATTTTAATTACATTAAAAAGTTTCTTTTAATTTACCCAAATCGTAGGGGCTATTACGGAAATTCAGTTTTCGTTGTTCAAAAATACGGACGTCGGGAGGGTACGTAAGCGGGAACTACAGTCCACTAGTGAGCTTTTATGAATCACCGAGATGACTCGACTCGAGTCCTTCTACATGGATCGGATTATTGGACATAATTATTTAATATATTTTTTTTAAAAAAATTATTTTTCTTGTGATTTTTAAAAAAATATTTAGTATTTATTGTAATTAATTTTTTTATCGAATACAATATTTTAGATATAATTTAGATACATATACAAGAATAAAATTATATAGACTGAATAACTTTATTTTATATGTATATATATATAGAGTAAGGATCAAGAGCATTCTCCTTAAATAGCATTCCGTCTTAAATAACATTCTTTTATCAAAACGAAGTCGTTTTGGAGGGACGCGGTGGTATTTTTGTAAATACAATGCCATCACGTATTTATAAAAAATGCCACCGCGTCCTCTCCAAAAACGACGTCGTTTTGATAAAGAATATTATTTTAGGAGAAATGTTATTTAAGGAGAATGTTTCGATTCGACCGTATATATATATATATATATATATATATATATATATATATATATATATATATATATATTCAAATTACACAAAAAATATTATAAAATTTCAGTTAAAATAAATACTACAAATTTTTTTAAAATCACGAAAAAACAATTAAGACTGATTTAATTTTTTAATCCATTGGAGCTGTCCGCCAAAGACTTATTGGACTCGTTAAGAACGTGAATGGGGCAGCGGGATCCTCCCACGTGTGAAGTGATACAGATTTGGAGAGCAAATTATACCGTTTGCCACTGCTGTAGTGTATAATTAATGACTCCACTAGTTTCTATACGTGGTCTTGATATTTTTATATAATTATTTAAAAAATAATTATAAAAAATATTAAAAATATATGTTAAAATATTAATTTCTTTAATATACAAATAAACAATGCACTAGGTCGGATTATTGAGTTTGGAAAAAATATAATGTGCAATGTTTTCTTTTCATGCATTAAATTAAGTAGTTGATAGTAGTATTAATTAACATAATAAAAATTATGAGATTAAGATAATTCATTTTATTTATACAAATTTACACTTAACAATTCATGTTCCAAGTTTTCAAAGGACACGTTTGATTAGTATATGCTACGCTATTCAATTTTTTTGTTATTTCACTGTCTTGAACATTCTTTTGAAAAATATGTATGATTATATAATGAATATTTTGATCCCACTACAAGAAAAAATAACTATTTTTGATGGAATTTTTTGTCAAAAATTCGGTCGAAAACAACCGCATGAGATGGTCCAAACTCGTGCTCTCGGACACTGACACTGCAAAAATACAAATATCTTTATAAAGTATTTGCGAGCCGAAATAAATATCGAAAAAACGAGAAACATAAAACAATGAATACCTCCAGCTAATATATAGGTTGGTATCCTAATTTGACCCAACACTCGATATTTGTCGATAGTATTGTTGGGGGATCTTGAGACGCGATTCAAAGAGCCAAAATCTCCTCTGCTCGAGATAATATAATCTCGGACGAAAGGACGATGAAATCTAGCGGCTTAAGATCTCTACTAGCTGCTCACAACTCAGCTATACGCTGGAATTGAAACTTCTGAAATCAGTCTTGTATTTTATTATCTACATGTTAGTTATTTTAAAATTTTAATTAACTATCCAATATTTAAAGCGATACGCTTTAAATATTGTGTTCAGATATACACTAAACACAACTAAGCTATACGGTTTTTGTGTTCTGTGCGATACTGAGAAAGCGATTAGGCTTTTATGCAGTCATATTTTCCTCTAAAATACTTTCTTCGAAAATAATTTATTTTTGACGAAACATCTGTCAGAATTATATGTCTTTCCGTCGAAATTAACTTTGGCGTTGGTGAGAAATCTAGCACCAAGGGTGGTAATAATTTTCGACGGAATTCATTCGAAATTAACATATTTTTGAAGAAATTATTTATAACTGTACCATCGAAAATATACTAATTCCAAGAAAATTATTTATGACTGTATTTTTCTTGTAATGTCTTAGTGGCCTAATTAAGGGAGAACACAAAGAAGTTCTAGAGGTGGAACTTGGTAAATTAAGGAGAAATTTTCCTTTATTAATCGTAGTGGTTGAAGTTAAAAATTGTACTACAAGATTTGTGTAAATCTTTTGCATTTCCTATATTCTCCTTTATTTATGCTCACAAATAATGTCAAAATAATAATTATACTGTCAGAGCAATCAATGTTGTTGAAAATTAAAAATCTCAATAAAACAAATATAAAAATGTCGTTAAATGCATATTTGCTCGCTCTGACAACATAAATATTGCTCTCATATTAATGATCAACCGCCTAATTCATAAAATTAAAATTTTATGTACTATTAGTGTATACTCAAGCAATGTTAAGATCATGACACCTCATTATTAATAATCAAATGTTAGATAAAATTATCCTTATTTTAATAATGTGTCATGATCTTAAACTCGTTCGTGTATACGGTATGATCAATGTATTAAATGTTTACTCTTATTTATAAATATAACAAGTTTTAATAAAAGAATAAACTTGAAATATGATCTAAAAGTTACATATTCTTTTCTTTTATATACTCACAAATAAATTAAAGAAAAAATAAACTTAAAAAGTTTTTTCTAATATTGTTTTGTTTCATCACAAATCTTATATTTTTTTTTTCTTTTCTTTTCCTATGAAAATATCACAAATATATGGTTAAAAAAGTAGTTGATGTAATGATAATGAATCAAGTAGTACTACAAGATGTTAGATGGTCAAAATCTTAGTACTTGACAATGGGGCTACACCCATAATGTGCTAGTTATAATTTTGTGAAGAAAAAGAAGACTTGACCCTATTTCTTGGAAAAAGGATTCATACCAACATTATTATACGCTTTTTTTCTTCTTCTTTTCTTCTCTTTCTCGGTGTGGATTGGACTCCAATTAAAGCATCGTTAGTTTCAAATTATTGCATGGCACAATTATCTCGGTGAATCTAATTTCCCACTTGACTTGACCATTTTGGTCTCCACCACTAGTATAAATTCAATACTTCATGATTAAAGTCAATTACTAAATTTTTTTAAAATTAATGATTCTACATAGTATTAACTTTGAATGATGTCTTCCTTAACAAATAAAGACAAAATGGATAACGATTTTCATAATTTACCTTATGACATTATAATGTTAATGGATAGATGTTCTCTAATTTATCTAAATAAAACTCTACATGATTATTTAAATAAATCAGATAATTTTTATCTAGTTACTTAATGGAGCATCATATTATATTGTTTCATTCATTTATATATATAAATATATATATAGTCCGGTTTTTCAACGAATGCAAACAAACGAACATGGGATAGACGATTTTTGACTATAGCAACAGTCCGTACCGTTATCATAATTTATATTCGTTTGTTTCCGTTCGTTGAAGAACTGAACTGTATATATGTATGGTTAGAAGCTTAGTAATTATAAGAAATTATTTGTCAAGAGCATTTAGCTTAATTAATAACATACGCATGAATTAATAAGAAAAATATAGACAAAAATAAAATTGAACAGGTCACATTAGGCCCACCTAAAGCTTTCAATTAATATGCTGCCCCAAACCAAGCTTCAAAATTCAACTTCATAATTATACGCTTTCTCTCCGCCCTCATATTGAGAAGAATATTTTTGACGCATTGTGTAGTTAGTACACA
Source organism: Panax ginseng (assembly GCA_020205605.1). NCBI lineage: Eukaryota > Viridiplantae > Streptophyta > Magnoliopsida > Apiales > Araliaceae > Panax > Panax ginseng. The sequence goes on along the minus strand of CM035131.1, from coordinate 28,593,854 downwards.
TTGAATAATAGGTTAGAAACTTAACGTGCAATCAAGAGAATGGGAACAAACAAATTAAATTTAGGGATATTTACCAAAAAAAAAAAAAAAGATTGATGGCTATCCAAAAAGTAAACACGTGGTTTTTTCAATTCTTATTTGTCGAAAGTACTATTATTAGTAATTTAATTCTTTATATATAAATGAATTTTTTCTATATAGAATTATCCAAAAGATCATGACCGAAAGTAGTATTATTAGTAACTTAATTTTTTATATACAAACAAATTTTTTCTATATTTTTTGATATGTGACTGAGATATTACAGATAATTTAGAAAAATAGAAGATATATATAGGGATAACTTATTTTTAGTTTCTTAATTTTCTACAAAAGCATGCAAGTGAAAACCATTAAGTCCTCCAATAAGCCACAAATTTAGTTGATATGCTTAAGTCTTGACGACCAAAAAAAGTGTCGACTTAATTACCTAACTTTGGGATACCATTTATATTAAATGATACTTATTTGATATGCTGCAGCTTGATCACGCATAAGTTATGTATATTATTGAGCAAAGCGAGCTTATATATATACCCAAATAGTCATTATAAGTTCATGATCATGCTTCTCAACCGCAATTGATAGGAGTAGTTGAGCCTCTCTTATCTGATTTAAACGTTTGGATTAGACTAAAATATGAAATTAACCCTTTAGTTCAGTGTATAATAGTTGTTTTAGTTTCAGACACATAGATGGACTAAAAAAATAATTTAATACTACTATATATTTGATGATTAAAATTTGTGTAAAATTTCATAACGTAACTCACCTCTTAATGCATGATCCTCTGAATAGTTTAGACTCATATTTTTATCTTAACTATTAAGATCGAGGACATCTTAATATAAAAATATGGACTGTTAAAATGTATTAAGCGGTGGACTGTTAAGATGCAATCAAACACCACCTAAGAATTTCTTGAAAAAAATTAGATAACTTAGGATAATATAAGAAAGTAAATTATTATCCTAGAAAGGTTGTAAACGAAAAATAAATTATAATAAATTTTCTTTTCTGGACAAAAGCTATATATCTATTCCATAGAAGGAGTACGTAATAATTGTTTAAAGTATATTCACGTGTTTATGAATGTACTGTCTAAACTGCTCTATACGAATTTAAAGAAAAAATTATATATTAAAATAAAAGCCTTCAAATTTCTTTTTGTTGGTCACATTAGAAATGTGTCGTGTCTGAGGAGGAATTGAAAAGAGAGCTTATAAATAAATAATAGTAAATTAAGCCACTCTTTTAGAAAAATAAAAAAACTCACATATATGTATACGTAGCTAGCAATAAAACAAGAATATATCTATATATATATATATATATATATATATATATATATATATAGTTGGATGATAATAATGAGAGAATAACACTATTTATTTATATATATATACATATGTATATATAATATTTTTACATGATTTACTCTCTATAAAAGTAAAATTTACCGTATACTCTTATTTCAGTTCTTTAAAAATATTGAGAGTTTAAATCGTAAGGTGAAAAAAGAGAAACCAAAAGTCCTAAAAATATATGGTACGTACATGCATTATTGAACTATTTTTATCCAACAACTTCCCACTACCGCATGCAATATAATCCTCTTTGGTATACTGCAAGCATGATAAACACGACTAGATGAAGTTGGAATCATGACCATGCATTTGAAAATCTACAAATATTAATACTATATACGAACTTTCTCCGGAAAAGAGAGTTCTAAATTTATATTTTTAGTTTATTTTTCTTTAAACATTAAAGAATGACATACTATATAGGATCATAAACCAACTCATTTGTTCGAATATTCTAGAACAAAATTCGACCACTTAACTCAATCTAGGTAGGTAGGGTTTATGACTGTTGAGAGTAAGTAAGACTGAATAATTCATTTATTAAATGAATTGAGCTTGAATATCCCATATAGACTTATTTAGACATTCGATTCGACTTGTTAAACTACATTCTTGAGCTGCCAATATTGCAACCGGTGTGTATTTTTTTTTAAAGTTCGTATTTGGTTCGTTATTATTAGTTTGCTGGAGAGATGGGTTATATATATATATATATATATATATATATATATATATATATATATATATATAATGATATATAGTTAGTACTTGTTATGTATTAAAAAATGGGCAAACACCATTATTAACGTTCAATATAAGAATTAATCTGACAAGATTAAAACTGAAAAATTTACACCCGCTACTATTTTTTAGTTCTAATCTCAATCGTTAATTCATGTAGAGATGATGTTTGCTTATTATTGATATACCCATACCAAATATGTTATATATATAGATAATTCTTTATATATATATATATATATAATCTTTGAACGTTACTATGTACGTAGTACTACTGTCCAAATAATTATATAAAAAAATATTTATAAATATGTTATATACATACAATTGTTATTGGTCTTTATCTCCATATATACTAAATTAAGTTCACATTTGAGGTCATGAATCTCGTCATCAAACTAAAACACTATCTGAATTTTTTTTTGTAAATTTCCATGAATTGCCTTCTTGGAAGTTAGCTACGGAAGAACACCATTTGAGAATCCCAATACTATTAAATACTACTACTGTAATAGTGTCAAAATCTTGAGCTCAATACTTACGACATCATGTATATATGTTATTTTCAGAAACTGACAAACTCAAACCAATTAGTGATATATAAATAAACATTAAAGAGAGTTCTGTAGGCTGTAGCTACCTCCTAGCTAGCTAGATCTCATTCATTAAACTCAACAGAATTAATTGTTCGTCACTAGAATCGTCATTTTCTTTTCTTTTTGGAGGCAGTTTAGACAGATAATAATATATGTAGACAAAATTTTGGCATAGTCTAGTTTAGGCGGCGGGGGGCTGTAAATGGTGGAGTAGGATCCACTCCGTTACATATTTTAAATTTAAAATATGTTAGAATATAATATGACGATGATGGGATCATAGAGATGATAATAAAAAATATACAAAAAATTGAGATTTTTTATTTTATTTAAAATGAAGAAGATCCTAGTTCGTAAATAATAATTCCGTCCATCTTCGTATTCGTTTAAAATAGATATTATTTCGTATTCGACTTAAATGGATATTATTCGTATTCAATTATAGATATTCATAAATAAATGGATACGAATACAAATACAAGTATATTTGTATTCGTTTAATATATGGGTTGGAGTGTGATTATTTGGGTCTAGCCAAGGTGTAACCCAATTTATATAATGGGTTAGATTTGGTGTTGACCCATAATATATATTTTGACATTGAGACAGTCCTTATTAAAGAAAGACTGTGTTTTCTTATTTGGTGGGATAAGGATGTTTAATTAGGAGTCCTACTCCTAATTGTATTCAGCAGTTATAAGGTGATTCTACAAAAGGAGTCCTTCTCCTACGTGTAAGACCCCAACTTGTTATTAATGAAATTTAATTTTCTCTATTTATTATTTTGAAATAGTAAGGGTTGATTTGATTAATGTGGATAGTTATGGGTAAAATACGTAAATATTTCAAAATAAGCAAGTGGTTATAAAATATTCATTATTGTTTTGGGAATATTAGGTATGGTCGTGGAATATTCGTGCTTTGTTGGGGAATATTCGCAAATGCATCCAAGCGCCAAACCATGTGTATGGGCCCCATAACTAAAGCGATTGGATGAAAAAATGACAAATATAAGTTGTTTAACCACAGAAGTTGTTACTGGTTAATCTTGTTAAAATACTCGTTGGTTAACACACAAGAAGACATTACGGTATTGCACCAATTATTGATTCTTACGTAAGTGAAGGCACTACTCAATAATGGTTACGTGAATTACTGCTTGATATTTTATTTTATTGATTTAATAATTCTTTGCGTTGATATTTTATATTCTTTGTTGTTTCAATAATTGTCATTACACAAGATTTTTCATTATCGAAGCAATAATTCATATTATCCTAATAATATTATTAGATAACATTATTGGCAATGTCTAGAAAGTTCGCATCTAAGGAGAGGTTTGGTCACCTAATTGCGCACCAAAGAAGCGAAAAATTCTTATTGAAAGCCCTTCTTTCCTGAACCGCCTGTTGTCAATATTGTGATTCTATAATATTATTTGTGAATAATTAATTATTGATTCATATGATGAGGAAAATATTGATTTTATGTGGATATAGATGGAGAAATTTTTAATGTGACAATTGTTGAAAATTAAAATTTTATCTTTTTCGATAAAATAATTCATTTAAATAAATTATTATATTTTAATAATATAATAATGATGATATTTTTACTGAAGAATGTGGGATATATGAGTATATGTGGAGGAGAAGTATTTTGTTACCAAAAATATTTAAAACATGTTTTATGTAATACCCCATTTCTTGATGAAATTTGATTATAAATTTTGTAAAATCGTCTGGTTTGTGGATTTCTTTATTCAATTTCTGTTTGGAATTTGGAAAAACTTTCTTCCGTAAAGTTGTAGAGAATTGAATTTCCTATAAAAAACGCAAGTTTTGAATTTTTCGACAAAAGGGCTATTTATTGTGAATTATTGAAGTTCAAGCTCAAAATAATTGATTTTTGGAAGTTTAAATTATTTTAAATTAGAAAACGTTTTTCTTACTTTTTCTAGAAGGTGGCATGTGTTTATTGAAATTGAAATCAGATTTCAAGAGTGGCGTAGGAATTTTGATATATATATTTATATTTTATTAAATTTTCTGCTTTGGTGTTCTAAGTATTTTCCTATAAATAGGGTGTTTAGGTTAGAATTGAAAATTACACCAAAAACTGAAGTTTTCTCTCTCTATATTATCGAGCGTATTCTTGTGAGGATTTTGAGTATATTTTGAGTATTGCTATACGGTGCAAGTTCAAGTCATAGCTTTATATCCTGTTTTTTCATTTAGAAGTCTTGATCTTTCGAGGTAAGGGATATTATTTTTTTCGTAATGATATTATTTCTTCAATATCATTATCTTTGAAATATTGATCTGAAGTTTTATCAAATTTGAAACTTTTGGTGTCGAGAGTTACTTATTCACGATATCAAGACTATTCACGATATCGACACTATTCACGAATCATTTAAGACTATTCATCGAAAAATGAAAATTTTTCCTTTTCGCCTAAAATATCTATTGTGGATACTAGCTTTGATTGTATCCATGTTTTGATCATTCTTGAATTTTACACCACTATGATTATTTTTGAAGTATTTTTGGACATGGATAAAACAAAGTACTAATCCTTAATCCTTAATCCTTGTCATTTTGTTTCAATTTGGATTCGTTTCTTTAAAATATTTTTCATCATCCTCGATCTTAAATGATGATATTATTGAATATCTTTGGCCTGTAGTGCAAAGATGAATGATTTCTGATAAATGTCTTTGGCCCGTAGTGCAAAGATGAATAGGTGTTTAGATGAACATGACCAACTGATGAATATTTTTGGCCTGTAGTGCAAAGATGAATATTTGATTCTAGATATATATTGATTGATGTTACAAGGATAAAAGATAGACGATGAACTTTTAAATTCATACATAAAAGATAGTAGTTTGCATTCTCTACTTAACTCTTCTAATGAATTATTATTTCTGCTGCGAATATTGATTTAAAACTTGTTGTCTATTGTATTCTATTAGATTTTTCCCTGTTGAAGACTAACGATAATTTGTTGTATATTATCTTAGTCATAATATTCTTCTTAGGGCTAGTTGAGCTCACCCTTTTCCTTTTGTTCCATTTTTCTTCTCAGGAGGCGAGAATATAGGCGAGTACGAGTCGGGATATGGAATGAAGGTTCTAGAGAGAGTTGTTTAGTAGTCCTCACCATTTTGTAAAATAATGTATCAATAAATGTGATGAGGATTTATTTGAGTATAGATATTGTCTAAAAGATAATATTTGTATTCAAACTCACAGTTTTATTGTTGTAATAATAAAGTTATAGTTGTTTCTGTACCATGTATTGACAACTCAGAATGGGTGATGTATACCTATTTTGGGGGCGTCACACTACGGCTACAAGCTAGGATTTGAAAAAGAACATACACAAGAGATACAACACAAATACATAACTTGTACTCTCCATATACACATCTTGTACTCCCAATATTATTATAGTGGATTAATCTCTCTCTCCGTGGTTTTTTCTCAATTGGATTTCCACGTAAATTCTTGTGTTTATATTTATATGTCTTTATTTATGTTTGTGTGAATGTATTTCGTGAGTTTGATATAATCAACTACTCCATCAACCGAATTAAGCCTTGATTTTAGCTTCATTGCTTTGGTGATTTGGTCAGGCGTACAAAATTTGGCGTTAACATTGGCGCCGTCTGTAAGAAACAAGACACTTATTCTAGTGTCGATTTAAAATCACCGATTCACCGAAGGAGATAAGTGATTCCTTTTTATTTAATTAAATATATATTTGTACGTGTGTATATATGTTTTATGCCAATAGCAATTGAAGCATCAACATGCATAACACAATACACCATGTTGCATACATATGTTCATGAAAATTCGCACCTAGTGGAGAGAGAATTACTTGCAGGTTGTTTAACCTATTTGTTATAAGTATATACATGTCTATATGCAGAACAATACTGGACAAAACTCCTGGCAATAACAGAGTTTCTTTTTGGTACTTTTTTTTAAATAAAAAAAAAGGTTTGTGGTTATACTCTGTTTTTCTATACCGAAAGAAATCTATTAATCAAGGCTTGGGTTTGCCAAAAAATTGTTATTTTAAAGGGATTTATTGGAGTTGCATGCATGTATCCGTATAAAAAAAATTGAACAACAAATTTGATCTCATGGGTTCCAATAACTTTACAGGATCAAATTAAGATTGATAGATTTGGGGCAACAGCTTCGTCTCTATAAACCACTTCCCCCTTCTTTAAAAAAAAATTCCAATAAAGACTCAGGAAACCAATACTCTCGGTACAAAGTGGTTCTTCAAGAACTAGATTTGAATCGAATCTCGAGAGAAAACCCAGGTTGCCAACAAACCTAAGAGATTCAGACCCAAAAGACCTGCAGTTCTAATTTGTCTCTTTGAAGGTGAAAAAGAAGAAGCTGGTCTGCGAGTAATTCTCACAAAACGATCCACAACTCTTTCCACTCACTCTGGGGAAGTTGCATTGCCTGGAGGGAAAACTGAAGAAGGAGATGCAGATGACATCCAGACAGCCCTGAGGGAGGCAAGGGAGGATGATGCAGGCGCTCTCTCCCACTCTCTCCTCAAAGAAGTAGAAATGGCGGCATCGGCATCTCGGTCGGAAATCATGTCTTTGTTCCGGTCACTCCTGCGAACATCCCGCCAATTTGCAGACTACAACATTAAAGAATATACCAAGCGCCGGACCATCGACGGCTTTAATCCGAACATACAACTCAATGGCCCATCTTCTATCTTCGCAGCCTTCCATGAGGGAAAGTCTTAGCTGCTAATTACCAAAAGACAGGTCCTTGTTTACTCTCTATACGCACCCAAGGTTAAGAGCATCATGGTGCTCAATCACTAATCAAATTTATACCATACCATGGCCTGCTGCTTTCCAATGGTGAGTAAAAGATGCATTTCTGCTAACATTCTAAAAAGGGTTGCCACGTAAGCGACAATAATTCGTGTGGGCCTATCATGTCATGAGTCAGCAACAACATCTTCTATATGCTTCTCGAAGCTAACCAAGGCAATACAAGCCCATCGGCTTCAGCAAAATAAAACTAGCACATGGAATCAACACTGATCGTCGGGAGAATAACAAGCCTCAGATAAAATATGTGTGGCTCTTAATTTTCACAAATAGAGGGGAGCGAGCAATCACCTCCACATATTAAATAAGAGGTTTCGTTGTCCTTTGTCACTATCAACATCTGCCGACCATATGGGAACAGATGAAGTTAGGTTCAGACCACTTCGACAATCTCTTTGGTGATTCCTCTTCAGGCCACACCGGTTTCATCATATCTTCAACTATTTACTTTCGGCAAATATAAAGTCTGATCAAAGCCTCCCACAGGGGTCGGGACGGATATTATGGCGGCATAAGGTCGGAGGGGTTATAAGGTCGGACAAATGTCCTTCGAGAAGGCTTTGATCTCCCGAAAGGATGAACATTGTACGGATAAAAATCTCGTGGATAAAAATCCCGAGGATATAAATCCTGAGGATAAAAATCCCGAGGATAGAAATTCTGCAGATATAAATCCCGAGGATATAAATCCTGCGGATATAAATCCCGAGGATATAAATCCTGCGGATAAAAATCCAGAGGATATAAATCCCGAGGATGAAAATTTCGAGGATATAAATCCCGAGGATGAAAATTCCGCGAAGACTTTTTGAATACTCTCTTATTTATAAGTGTAAGACCCCAACTTATTATAAATAAAATTGAATTTTCCTTTATTCATTATTCTAAATTAATAAGGGTTAATTTGATATAATTCTTTGGTTATGGGTGAAATGTGCAAAGTTTACAAAATAAGCAAGTGGTTATAAAATATTCATTATTGTTTGGGAATATTCGTTTGGTCGTGGAATATTCTTTTTGTCGGGAATCTCCGCATTTACCACGTAAAATCATTAATGGGCCCATAACGGAAAAAAGCGGTTGGATGAAGGAAAACGACAAAAATTGAGTTTTATAAATAACGACGTAAATTATTACCGCTTAACACCGCTTGGGTTACACGGTGGTTAAAATACTGATGAATACGCGTGGTTGCACAAGAAGAGCATTACCTGGATTGTTACATGAGATTGTTGAATTATTGATCCTTACGTAAGAAGACACTACTCAATAATTGTTACAAAGAATTCTTCGCTCATTATTTTATCTTATTGATTCAATAATTCTTTGCATTGATATTTATATTATTATTGTTTCAATAATTGTCATTACACAATATTTTCCATTATCAAATCAATAATTTATATTATTTGAATAATATTATCGAGATAACATTATTGGCAATGTCTAGAAAGTTCGCATCTAGGAGAGGTTTGGTCACCTAATTGCGCGCAAGAAGGAGAAATCCTTATTGAAAAGCCCTCTTTTCTGGGACTACCGGTTGTCGATCTTGTGATTCTGTAATATTATTTTGAATAATTAATTATTGATTATTATGATAAAGAAAATATTTATTTGGATATAGATGGAGAAAATTTTAATGTGACAATTGTTGAAAATTAATATTTTATCTTTTTCGATAAAATAATACATTTAAATATATTATTTTAATAATATATTAACTGTGATATTTTTTATAATGATTGTGGGATATATGAGTATATGAGGAGGTAGAGTATTTTGTGGCATTAAATGTTTAACATATGTTTTGTGTGTGGTGGACACAATTCTTGATCGAAAATTGATTATAGGCATCGTAAAATCGTCTGCTTATGGATTTTGGTCAATTTCTGCTTGGAATTTGGAAAACTTTCTTACAGTAAAGTTGTAGAGAATTGAAATTCCTATAAAAAATCGCGAGATTCAATTTTCTGATAAAAGGGCTATTTATTGTGAATTATTGAAGTTTTAGAATAAAATGATTTTTATTAAATTATGGGTGGGACCCACTTTTGTTTTTTTTTCAAACACATGGGTCAGGGATTTTTTTCCAAGGTGGTGGCTGGTCATGGTCTAAAGCATGCGTATGAATTTTAAAAATTAATAATATTAATTTATTATTTTAGTCTCCTTTTGGCGTTCTAACATTTTCCTATAAATAGAGGCTAAGTTAGAATTGAAAATCACACCGAAACTAAGTTTTCTCTTTCTCTCTAAAATTATCGAAATTTATTCTTGTGAGTATACTTTGAGTGTTGCTTATCTGGTATGGGTTTCACAAAGACTATACCGAAATTCAAATGTAAGACGATTATTTTGAGGTAAGGGGGTATTATTTTCTTCTTAAATGATATTTTTCTTCAATATCATTATGCCAAGTATTGGTGAACTTTTTATCAAATTTGGAACTTGTTGTGTCAGAGTTACTATTCACGATACTGGCCTTATTCACGTATACGACACTTATTCACGAATCACGACCTTATTCACCTAAAAATAAAAATTTTTCTTTTGTCCAAAATATCTATTCGGATACTAGCTTTGATTGTATCCATGTTTTGATCATTCTTGAATTTTACACCAATATGATTATTTTCAAGTATTTTTGGACATGGGTAAAACAAAGTACGAATCCTTAATCCTTAATCCTTGTCATTTTGTTTCACTTTGGATTCGCTTTCTTTAAAATGTTTTTCATCATCCTCACCCTAAATGGTGATATAAATGAATATCTTTGGCTGTGTAGTGCAAAGATGAACGATTAATCGATGAATATCTTTGGCACCAGTAGTGCAAAGATGAACAGTGTTGAGATGAACATGACCAACCGGTGATACAAATGAATATCTTTGGCTGTAGTGCAAAGATGATTAAAGATGTATATTGATTGTTATTACAGGATAAACTATTGATGATGGACTTTTAAACCTTAGAAGATGTGAGAATTCTTTCTCTACGTGACTCTTCTAATGGATTCTTTATTTCCATTGCATTTGTTGATCTAAAACTTGTTGTCTATTGTATTCTATTAGATTTTTCCTCGTTGAAGACTAACGATAATTTGTTGTATATTATCTTAGTCATAATATTCTTTTCTTCGGGCTAATCGAGCTCACCCTTTTCCTTTTTGTTCCATTTTCTTCTCGGGAGGTGAGAACATAGCGAGGATCGAGTCGGGGTATGGAGTGATGGTTCTAGGAAGATGTTTTAGTTTGTCCTCACTACTTACAGTAAAATAGTGTATGAATAATTAATGAGGACTTATTTGGGTGTGTATATTGTCCAGAAGACAATATTTGTATTCAAACTCACAACAGATTGTCGTATTCTACACGACATCTGTATTGTCAAAGTTGTAGTTTGTTTTCTATACCATGTATTTTGGCGACTCAGAATGGGTGTTGTATACCTATTTTGGGGGAGTCACAATAAGGTCCTTATAAATAAGAGACTGAGGGGCAATGTTGGGGTGTTATAAGGTTGGTTCTTTGTATCTTCGGTAGTGATAAGGTTGGTTCGGTTTGTATAAGGTTGGTTCTTTATATCTTTGGTAGTGATAAGGTTGGTTCGGTTGGAATAAGGTTGGTTCGGTTGGTATAAGGTTGGTCCTTTATATCTTCGGTAGTGATAAGGTTGGTTCGGTTGGTTCTTTATATCTTCGGTAGTGATAAGGTTGGTTCAGTTGGTATAAGGTTGGTTCTTTATGTAAGACCCCGAATTTTATGAAATAAAAGTATTCAATTTTTCTTATAATTACAATTCAGTAAATGGTTAAATTGATAAAAAGTTAAAGTTAAGGGTGATATATGAAAAAAAATTTCAAAAATACGCAAGTGGTTATAAAATATTCATTGTTGTCGGAGAATATTCGTTTGATCGTGGAATATTAAATCAGATAGCGCCGAATATTCGTGCAACGACGGCCTTGACCTTTGTGGGGCCCCATAACGAAAAGCGATTGGATGAAGAAAACGACAAATATAAGTTGTTTATAAATGGCCAGTAGTTATTCACAGCATTAATCTTGTTAAAATACTTTTATGGTTAAAACACAAGAGAAGACACACAGATTGCACCAATTATTGATTCTTACATAAGAAGACACTTTACTCAATAATTGTTACAAAGAATTAACTGCTCAAAGATTTTATTTTATTGATTCAATAATTGTTGCGTTGATATTTTATAATTGTCACTTTACACGATTTTTCATTAATTATCGGATCAATAATTTATATTATTTGAATAATATTATTAGATAGCATTATTGGCAATGTCTAGAAAGTTACATCTAAGGAGAGGTTTGGTCACCTAATTGCGCTACCAAGAAGAAAAAATTCTTATTGAAAGCCCTCTTTCCTGAACCGCACACATTGTCAATAATGTGTTTCTAATATTATTTATGAATAATTAATTATTGATTTATATGATGAGGAAAATATTGATTTTATGAGGATATAGATGGAGAAAATTTTTAATGTGACAATTGTTGAAAATTAATATTTTATCTTTTTCTAATAAAATAATTCAATTAAATATATTCTTTTAATAATATATTAATGATGATATTTTTACGATGAATGTGGGATATATGAGTATATGTGGAGGAGGAGTATTTTGTTACCAAAAATATTTAAAGCATGTTTTATGTGTCGCGGACCCCATTTCTTGACCGAAATTTGATTATAAATGTAAAATCGTCTGTTTGTGGATTTGGTCCAATTTTTGTTTGGAATTTGGAAAAACTTTCTTCGCAAAGTTGTAGAAAATTGAATTTCCTATAAAAATTGTGAGATTCGAATTTTCTGGCAAAAGGGCTATTTATTATGAATTATTGAAGTTCCGAAGCTCCGAAATAATTGATTTTTGGAAGTTTAAAGTATTTTAAATAACAAAAACGTTTTTTAGATTTTGTTTCCCTCATTTAACATGTGTTAGGGGCTGAGTTCTGATGTTGAGAGCATACGTATGAAGTCTTGGAAAAAAAAAATATAATATTATTATTTTAATAAATTTTACGCTTTTGGTGTTCTAAAGCGATTTCCTATAAATAAATAGGGTGCTTAGGTTATAATTGAAAATCACACCAGAAACTGAAGTTTTCTCTCTCTATATTATCGAGCGTATTCTTGTGAGTATTTTGAGTATACTTTGAGTATTGCTATACGGTGCAAGTTCGTTCAACGTTATTCCAAATCAAGCTTCTTTTTTTGAGGTAAGGGATAATAAGGGATTTTAAGGGTTATTATTTCAAAATTCTTCTGAACCTTCAAAAATTCTAGAAAAATTAGAAATGATAATTTGATGAGTTTTGTTGATTGTGTCCAAAAATGGCGATTTTTGGATGTATAGATTAAGAGTTATGAATTTTATGAGGAAAGACTATTTTAAAAGTAATCGCTTATAACTCCTTGTGGTTAACTCCAAAATTGATAAAATTTTTATTGGGGGTACATCTATATAATATCAGTATACCGTATGAATTTCGGAATTTTTGGATAAAAGTAAAATTTATGATAAATGTTTAAATATTCGGTGGTTTTGGCCATGTGAAAAATAGTAAATGACTTTTAAAAATTCTGAGAAAAATATATGTTCAATATAGGACTATATTCTGCTAAATCCCAGAAAAGAAATATTTTTGGAACTGATTTGTTATTTTTCATGAAAATGGACTAGTTATGAGTAAATGAATTAAATATGTTATGTGAGGTAAGAAAATTAGAAAATAGGATTTTATGGCTTGAGAATCCTACATGAGGTATATGCAAATTTTTGATGAGGATTTTGGTTATTGGGGATGAAATCTTATGAGTTTGGCATTTTAGAATGATTAAATGCATTATTTAGTAAAGTGTAAACAATTAAAATAAATTGTTTATAAGCTTAAAAAAATATTATTCTTTCAATATCATTATACCAAAATATTGGTATTGATTTTATTGTAGAATTTTTACCTTTTTGAGTCGGGTTTACTATTCATGAGATACTATTCACGAGTTACTATTCACGAAGTTACTATTCATGAGTTATTATTCATGACAAAATTGGTTTCTTTTTTCTAACCAAATTATAGTTGATTTATGAATATTACTCGAGATTAAAACTATATATTGATTATATTGATTTTATTATCATATATAACATTTTATAACCCCGATGTTGAAATTCTCTTTCACCTGAGTGTAAAGATGGGTAGATTATTGGTATGATCATGACTAGGGTTTCTTTTGGCCAATAGTGAAAAGTTGAATTGTGGACTCGGTATGATCATGACCATTGAATTTATAATTAAATATCTTTAGCTTAAGTGCAAAGGTGAATTGATCAACATGGTTATAATTATTGTTTATATAAATTCTAAAATGATTATATATTTCTTTGAGATATTAATATATTTGGCTGTAATGCAAATATGAATCGTTGAGGAATATCTTTGGCTCAGTAGTGCAAAAGATGAATTGTGGATGAATATCTTTGGGTCGTAGTGCAAAGATGACTGTTGTTGAATATCTTTGGCTGTAGTGCAAAGATGAATCGTTGATGAATATCTTTGGCCCGTAGTGCAAAGATAAATTTATTAGTATGATTATGAACAGGAACTGTGATTTGGTATAACCATGATCTTTGATGTTTCAGGTAAAGACAAGTGATGAAAATTATATTCGTCCTGAATGAGAAAAGGAATTTAGAACAACAATTACGATTATGAGTTATACATGTGATTGTGGACATGAATTGTTGATTGAAGTTACATGGATAAAACATTGTTGGTGGACTTTTAGAAGATAATAGACTTTATGGTCTATTTGACTCTTCTAATGGAGTGCTAGTTCCGCTGCAACTATGGTTAAATTTTTTTTATCATCTACCATATGTTCTAAATCTCTGATTTATTATTGATGAAGGCTATTGATAATTTAATTATCTTTAGTCATGTTATTTTTTTTTCGAGCTAGTTGTACTTCACCCTTTGCTTCACAATTCCTTTCGGGTGTAATAAAAGTGTAAATTTGGGTCGAGCGGGGAATAACAAGGGAATAGAACGGTGGTCTATAGATGTTGAGGTGAGGTGAATTTAACTTGGAAGGGTGTTTTGCCACTATCATACAAGATGTCTAATGACATACAACATCGTGTCATCATAAAGACAGGGTTGTGCTTCATCCACTTCTTTGAGTATATCTACCAAAGACTACCTATATGATCTTGGAGTCTATTTTAAATTTAACTCTCAATTAGAGACATGTAGAGATAATGATATGTCAAGAGAAAACTCACAATTGGGAAGAATATGATAGTAATCTTCTCATTTTTCTTTAAGGGGTCTATTAATTCAACCAAGTATAATTACGTGGCCATATATGATATCTATCATAACCTAGAAGCATGGCCTCCCATGTATGAAGGTTTCCTTGAGCACTTTCCAAAGATTCTAATTTCTAAAACAGTTTTCGACTATACCTTTATGTAAGGTGTCATTATGAGGTGCTGTCCACGATTGGGACATGAGTCACAGTTGATATATATTTGTATCCAAATTCACAGCATATGTGTTGTTGTATTTTGCACGACAATTGTTGTAATAAAGTTGTAGTTGTTTTCTGTACCATGTATTTGGCGACTTAGAATGGGTCAGATAGAATGGACCTATTTTGGGGTCATTACACTTTATATCTTCGGTAGTGATAAGGTTGGTTCGATTGGAATAAGGTTGGTTCGGTTGGTATAAGGTTGGTCCTTTATATCTTCGGTAGTGATAAGGTTGGTTCGGTTGGTATAAGGTTGGTTCTTTATATCTTCAGTTGGTATAAGGTTGGTTCTTTATATCTTCGGTTGTGTTAAGGTTGGTTCGGTTGGTATAAGGTTGGTTCTCTATATTCGGTTGTGATAAGGTTGGTTCTTTATATCTTCGGTTGTGATAAGGTTGGTTCGGTTGGTATAAGGTTGGTTCTCTATATTTAGTTGGGATAAGGTTAGTTCTTTATATCTTCGACAAATATGGTCATTTTGTTGGGATAAATTCGTATACTCTCTTATTTATAAGTTCCTTATAAATAAGAGACTGAGGGGCAATGTTGGAGTATGATTATTTGGGTCTAGCCAAGGTGTAACCCAATTTATATAATGGGCTAGATTTGGTGTTGACCCATAATATATATTTTGACATTGAGACAATCCTTATTAAAGAAAGATTGTGTGTTCTTATTTGGTGGGATAAGGAGGTTTAATTAGGAGTCCTACTCCTAATTGGATTCAGCAGTTATAAGGTGATTCTACAAAATGAGTCATTCTCCTAGTTGGATTCAGGGGGAGGTGGCTTCTATATATACGGCTACAAGCTAGGATTTGAAAAAGAACATACACAAGAGATACAACACAAATACATAACTTGTACTCTCCATAGACACATCTTATACTCCCAATATTATTATAGTGGATTACTCCCTCTCTCCGTAGTTTTTTTCCAATTGGGTTTTCACGTAAATTCTTGTGTTTATATTTATATGTCTTTATTTATGTTTGTGTGAATGTATTTCATGAGTTTGATATAATCAACTACTCCATCAACCGTTAGCGCGATTTTGGCCTGCTGTTTTGGTGATTTCGTCAGGCGTACAAAATTTGGCGTTAACAATATATCTGTTAATATATGTCTGCCAGCATAATATTTATCAAATCACATATGCTGTACCATAATCTCAAGAAGAAAAAAACGAGTTTTATTATAATTTTATAATATTTTTTAATATCTTTTGTAAAGATATTATATTAAATTGATTGATTAGTTTTATTTTTCTTTTAAGTTTTATAATTTAAGCATATGGTTGATGATTGTGTTGTGTTATATTAATATCATAATAGTAATTTTTAAAATTTTAAATTTATTTATTTACTAAATTTAATTTATTATGTTAATGAATTCGGATATCTATTCTAAAACGGATAATATTTAAATCTGAATAATTTTTCAAATATCGAATTCAAATAGTACCTTAAAAAATTTATTAAATTAATATCGGATACAAATAAAAATAAAATATTATTTTTAAAATACGGATATATACCATTGTATTCAGATTAAAATATATCCATTTACAGTGTTAAGTTTAGCTTAGACACACATGTATAGAGGAAAATATATCATTTTAAAATAATAAAGAGGTATGAACCCAAGGGTTTGCACTGTATATATAAATGCGGATGGTATGACCTATTGCGGCCATCAGTAAAGACCTTATACAGCAGGGTCGGTCTTGAGCACGGGTCAGATGGTCTATTATTTTGAACTTTCAATTAAAGATGATTTAATGTTTTTTATATATATAGTGTTAACGTCAAGTTTTGTCGTGTAGCGTCCAATCACACAGACGTCTTGAACACCTCGCAATAACATGAGATCACACACGAAAGCTTTCGACTTGTGTGGTCGCCAGAGATAACACAATAACAGATCACACGAAACTTGACGGCTTGTGCCGCTGGGGGATAGCTCCGGTGTGAGAATAAGTACAGGCCGTTCACAAGGTTTAATAATGGAGGTTTTAGTGTTTAGTGCTTAGAGAAAGTATTACCTGTTAATTGAAACTCAAGCCTTGTATTTATAGTGTTTTCACTACTCAATTCATATCTTAGGCGGTTTAGGACTCCTAAATATGACAGTTACCATTATTTGGGTCCAACACAATCTCCTTAAAAGGTGCAAGTGGAATTCAATCTCAATACTAACTTTGGAGTTACCTTATTCAAATATGATTAAGATTGAGATTTGTAACCATTCAGACTCCTTATTACTCCGGACTCCGCACGTGGGCTACCCCACTGTACAAGCCCAATTCAACTGAACTCATACACTGGACTGGGCTCCGGCCCAAAAGGACTCCAACACCCGACCCCGATCGCCACACTACAAATTAAGGCTCCGGCCCAAAGGACTTGGATGCCCGAACCCGATCGCCATAAACCCGAACAGGACTTTGTCCCAGATGGCTCGGATGCCCGAACTCCTTTGACGTCCCTGAGAGCTTCGGCCCAATGGACTTAACATCCCCTTCCAGCATCGGGTCTTCAGCCCATCGATATGGGGGTTGGTGAAATACTAACGAAATTATTAAAACAGCAGGTTAAAATTGCGCTAACAAGTTAATTGTATTATTATAAAATCAAATTGATTGTATTGTTTTCTATTATAATTTGGCCATGAAACCTACCTATAGTTTCCTGCAGAAAAATAGCACTATTCCTGGTTAATTCTTAGACGTTTGTAATTGTAACTATCTGAAATTAGACTATATTTAATTAAGCTACATTTGACAACTTAATTTTAAATCTTAAAATTATAACCGAGCATTAATTTAATTAAGCTACATTATTTTAAAATTAGGATTTCAATTACAATTACAATTACAAAACTTAGAATTAAAATATAAAATTAAATATATTCTCAAGTGGAATCAACTAGACATTACATTAAACTTGTAGAATATAATTATTCAAATGATGTAGAAATTGAATTGACCAGAGGCTCATTCAAATGATTTTGCCGGGTGTCACGTCATGTCATCGATGATGTAATATTGTTTGACAAAAAGGACATAAACGTCTATTTTTAACAAACTATATATAATTGGACAATATACATTTAATCTTTAGGCAATTCTGGAAAGTTTGACACGTGTTAATGAAAAATAAATACACTAGGAGCCAGGAGGGGACCCTTCCTTCTATACTTGAGTCACATCAATTTAAAAATTAAATAAATTTTGACTTGTGTAAATCTATACCTAGACCTTGCTAGAAACAACACGATTACACAAAAAGACAAAAGTTAAAAGCATACTCTATATAATAAGTCATGATGATTATCCATAAATTTCCCAACATATACACACTTTATGTTTTTAACTTTTGACATGTAGACAAATTAAGGTTTAAAAGGGTATAATACTTCTCCCTCTATCCCTTAATATATCCTTAATTTTAAAATTATATATAAATATCAAAATAATAATTACTCCATATAATATTAATTTATCTTTATATTTAAAAAAGAGAATGTTATTATTAAAAAAAAGATAATAAATAATTAAAATTATATTTAATACTTAAAATAATATTAAAAATTAAATAATTAATGTTTAATTTGATTTTAATATGCGAAGTTTCATATTTAATTTAATTTAGTTTCCCAAAAATTTAAAAAACAAAGATTGAACACAATTTGAAAATATTTGATAAAAGATTTTCAAGATATCCTAGGAGAGCTCTCTCATCCGGGGGTTAGGTTAGAATTTTTTTTTAAAAAAATTATAAAATCGAGCTCCGCGGATTGTTCAGATATAAACTCAATTACAAATTAGGGTTCGCATACGATTTAAAAAATTAAATGAAAAAAATTAAAAATAAATAAACATAATAAACCTCCATAAATCACGAGACAACAACTCGTCTCTAAAACAACATTTAAAATTGAACAGAGAAAGTAGTCATTTACATAAAATTGGACTTCAGAATCATTTAGCTAACAAATTAATATAGTCCGTTAGAAGAAAAATTAGGGATTGCGGTGCTTTTTAAATGAAATATTATTATTATTATTATTATTATTATTATTATTATTATTATATTCCTACTAGGTAGAGGCTGCCGATGGGATAGCTTGTCTTGCCGTCTTGGTGTGGTCAGTTGTTCTACGTATTTATGTATAATAAGCCAAAATTTGATGCCCCTTTAATTAATGTGGCCCAAATTTTGTGGTGAGTCTTCTTTGTTGATCTTTAATCTAACTTTTACTTTAATTATTTTTAATATATATATATATATAGGTTCGTAAATGGGCTCGAGCTATTTTAGAATTATTGAGCTATTTTAGAATTATTTTTAAGATCTTGGAATATTTTAGAATTATGGAGTTTTGTCAAGTGAGAGTTTGTAATATTTTTATAAAATCGAGCTGAATTAATGAGATTAAAATTTTGGAGTTTGAAATTATAAAGTTTTAAAAAGATATTTGATCGTAAATTCAATTGGAATGGAATCGACTCATTTACTAGTATAGTACTATAAGAGTAAGAACTAATTATGTTATACATAAATTTGGGGAGCTTTTAAATTAATTAGTGGACAACAAGATATTATATTGAAATGGAAAAAATGGTAAAAGTAGGCATTCTTTTTCTACAAAAGCAAAAGAATATCGGACGACAATGGGGTCATTTCTTCTTTCCTTTTTCCTATTTTTTCTGTTCATGTGTCAGACAATAATAATAATTGGGTCTTTTACAACTCAATCTAGTAATTAGTATATATAAAATTGTTTAAGAGAGAACTTAGGTCTAATCGTATATTTAAAATTCTTTAGTTCGATGATTCTCACTCGAAATAACATAGGGATCACGAACGCTTGTTTTGGAAGCTTTATTCGAGGTGGGGAGACTAGTCCGACATAAGTTGAAATACTTCACATGTAAAAAAAATTGTTTATTAATTAAGAAAAACAAGAAAATTAAAGAATTAATTACAACTCTTTAATTTTCTCTTGATCATCATAATCACTTTTGAAATATTCTACGCGACAATTCATGAACCAGATTAATTGATTAGTGTTCTCCACATAATCAAAATGTTTTAGACCCAATGAAACGTGGACTGAATTATAAAAGCCAAAAGCTTTTGATATATCACACGCATAATTTTCTACATAGACATCATATTTTATTTGTATGTGGTCTTGTTTGGTGATTATCAAGTAGTCATATATCTACTTAATATATAATCTATACATGTTAATTAAAGTCTCCTTAGCCTGCAGATGTTGACATCAATGTTTTGATTTCTTATACGCTAAACTCTTCCTTGCTTAAATAAACAAATAAGCAACACATTAATTTTAGGGTTCATCTTATCTCTTGCTGACAGTAACCAGAATGTTGTCAAACAAAAAATATGTTCTAATTATGGACCAAAACAAATGTAAAGGAAGGAAAAACTATCTTAACTAATGATGGTAAATCTAATTTTCTAAAATTCAAGAATAATGTTAAATATAAGGGAAAATGATATATCTCTATACTACTTTATGTATCGAATTTTTAGTTGTCAATTATGTGTATATAAGTACTATTATTAATAATATTTTAACATTAATATATATGATATAGTGGTCAATCTCATAATTCTACACAATCTCATATGTCAGCAGTTGTAAATTGGTAGAAAATTAACTCAATTCGTGGCAGGAGTAGTACTCTAATTAAATATAATATTGTAAATAGTTGAAAAGGTTCTAACAAATTTTTAAATTTAATTTTCCTTTTTTTTTCCTTCTTTTTTTTTTCATAAAAAACAAATTTCAAGCTTCAAAAGTAACCTAAAAGAAAATTCGTGATCGAACATACTGATCATTATTGAATTAAAATTTTTAGTTGAGTGCCATGACATCTATAAAATATGCATGATAGCATTCTTACAATGATTGCCCTAGCCTTGTCAAGTTGTTACAGATCATATATATATATATATATATATATATATATATATATATATATATATATATAGGGCAATGTAGAAGCTAATAATTTATATTCCAAGATCGGCAACAAATCAATCTATCTAGGAGTACGTATTAGCAGCTCATGGGATCTCGGCTGCATAATGAACCGACAAAATAATCCGTTTCCAGAGCACTTTCAATCATGCAGACTTGAGCTACATAATTAAAGACTAGCTAGTCACTAGAAAAATTAAATACATTTTTTTGAATGATTTTGAAAAATTATTAAAATCATTGTATATCTATCTATAATTTTATATATATATATATATAGAGCAAGGATCAAGAGCATTCCCCTTAAATAGCATTCCTCCTTTAATAACACTCTTTTATTAAAACTACGTCGTTTTGGAGTCTTTTTTAAAAAAACAAGTGGGACCGTGGGTGGTATTTTTATAAATAAAAGGAAAACAAGTGGGACCACTCTCTTAAAAAAGACTCCAAAATGACGTAATTTTAATAAAAGAGTCTTATTTAAAAAGGAATGCTATTTAATGAGAATCTTTTTGATCCTCATATATATATATATATATATATATATATATATATATATATATATATATATATATATATATATATATATCAAAACTATATAGTTTGACAATTAGATAGAAATCTAAAAATTGTCTCATAGGGGTTTTGTATATAGTTGGTTAATTTATACTCGATTGGATATATAAGTAGTAAGGTCAGAGATTCAAAACTAAATATGATTTGTGAATTTTGCTACCTATCTTGCGTATTTTATTATTTTATTTATAAAAATATTAGTTCGGTTCGATTTTATATATGGTGATAAAATCTTTTAATAAGAATCCCAATGTTATATAGTTAATTAGTTATCATGATCACTTATAAGGTATGATTGTATATATTATTAATTAGCATGCATGTAACTATGACTATATAAGCACAAGAAGATAACATACTTAACGCACAACCGTATGCATATATTCACTTTATATATCATGATAATTAATTAGCAAGGATATCATTACATAATAAACAATTACCTAATTATTTAATGAAACATGATCAAGCTACTCAATTCATACCAATTGCAATAAACATCAATAAAAAGTGAATAATGTTCGTCTTTCAGTACTAAACCAATTACTTGAAGTAATTATATATTTCACTGTTTATAGGGTTGCAGTTGGGGTTAATTAGAAGCTAGTACAAATTCATGTTTTTTCCTCAGCCCTAGCTATCTCTCTCTTCATGTCCTAGCAATAGTATGATCGCATATATATAAATATATATATATATTTATGGTTAAATAATCAATTAATTAATAAGTAGGTATACCCCCATTTTCCTTTGAGAAATTAATTAAAAGGAGTTTCAACATCAAAGATAGCTATATTGACCCTCGTCTTTTCTTTATTTCACCTTCTACAGTTCCAGTAATAAATGGTGTTGAACATTGTTCAAATTAACACTTATGTTGAACATTGTTGAAATTAACACTTATTTTCGACGAAATTATTTATGATCAAATAAATTTAGTCGACGGACTTTTTTCTCTAACTTAATTCTATCAAACATAACTTATTTATGACAAAACTCCGTTTGAATTGATGCGCACCATTTACGCCACCTTAAAAATTTTCATTAAAGATAAGCTTAGTTCGACGGAATTATTTTCGAAGGATTCTGTCGAAAATAAGTTTTTATTTTTTAAAAAAAACTTGAGATGATCAGTGGATGGTTAACTCACGGGAAGATATGATCATGTCCAGTTTGTATAGGGGATGTTCAAGGTACACTACTAAAGCATGGTAGAAAAGCTACTTTCTTTGAAACTGGTCGTAGATTCTTGTCTGCTGATCACAGTTACAAAAAAATGTATGCATGGTTCAATAGAAAAATAGAGAAAAATGGGTTGTTGGTCAATTGTCGAACAGCGAGATCTTGAGATGACTGAACTATCTAAAATTTTCACCAGCAGAAAAGGAGTATAGTAAGCTTAGAGCAATAGATTACGGGAAGCCTCATAGCTAGATACATGACTCGTTCATGTTGTTTGAGCTGTCATATTGAGTCACACTGATAGTTCGTCATTGTATAGATGTCAGAAAAGAATGTATTTAAATAACTTGTTTTACACCGTGCTAGATTCGAGTGATAAAACAAAAAACAAAGACAAGGCACGATTAGATTTGAAGGCACTGAACATAAGGTGAGACTTATGGCTCTGACTTGACAAGTCAAAATCTAAAACTTTATTTTCTCTTACCAAGCAACAGGTTGAATACATTTGTAAATAGGCAAGTGTGTTTAAGCATATGTTTCTAACATATCTCGTTATGGGTTCAGAAGTTATGATTGTCATGAATTCATGTAAAAGTTGACGTCAATTGCAATATATAGATCATATAATTGTAGTTATACTTAGTTATATTGTCAATGATAGTTAAACTTACTTTACGCTGTACATCATTGTTAATTACGGTTTTAGTTCAACTTATTTTGTAATATATACATCATAATTTTATTTATATTTATTTTCTTTCTTAGCTTAAGTACTGTTGTTGAAATATATATTTATGTGTTGTTTGGAGGATTAGTCATTTTAAGGTGTAAAAGGCACTTACATTTATATGTATGTGTTATTGTTGGGAATTATTTGGAGGATTAACCATTTTGATGTGTATGTTGGTTGTTGCGATTTATATGTATGTATTATTGTTGGAAAAAACTGGCTGAAAACAGGTACAAGTACAAATTATAGTTTAAAAACCTGGAAATTATAAAAACAAAAAATATATTATTAAAAAAACACTATTTTTGATGGAATAAGTTAATTCTGACGGAATTTTCGTCCGAAATAATCTTTCCAAATGCAATTAAAAACAACACGTGATAAGATATTTTTGACGAAAATTCTGTCGAATTTATTGTATTTTCGATGAACTTATCCTGGACGGATGTATATTCAACTGAATTTTTTAAAGAATATGCAAGGAACCTACCTAAAAAGTTGATATGCTTAATGCATGATCAATTAATATGCAAAGGAACCTACCTAAAAAGTCTCAACATGCCTAACTTTGTAATCCAATTTATATAAAATGATTGATCCCTGTCGCAGCTTGATATATCAAGGGAAAATAATGTATATTATCGAGCAAATCGCGCTTGCTAGCTAGCTTAGCTACTTAAGTTCTCCCTGTTAGTACATACATATATAATTAACATGCATGCATGCTTCTCGAAACCGATTGATCAATATATAGAAGTTGTTGAGCCTACCTACCTTATTTTCTTTACTTAATGCTTTGAATTAGATTAAAATGGCCTTAATTTCACCCAATATATATATAGTGTCATGACAAATCAGAAAATTAATCTTTTGTTTATTTTCCAACTTTTTCATAATAATTCAGAACCAAATAAAGGTATACGTAGGTTCCAGAGGCATATATCATGTATATATTTATATTTTCAGAATTTGACAAACAGCAACAGATTAATTAGTATATATAATTAAAGAAGTGCTGTCTGATTCATTAAAAACAACAGATTTGTTCGTCACCAGAATAATCATATATTTCCTTGGAATTTTCTTCAGAATTTTCAAGGACTTATCATAACTGTGAAGAAAATAGATCGATTAGTTTTACCTCTCCAACATTTGTTAAGAGTATATTTGAGACTTGAAAAATGATTACGAAAACAACGGAAAGAGGAGGAGTAATTATCTTAATCAACCATATCCATGGTGCTAGCTAGCAGCAAGTGGCTCACGCGTTGAGTGTGTAATAATATAAAGATAAAATAAAAAATTTATAAATAAGTACTTAAGAAGATATAAAAGTTGATCTAAATCAAAAATGATAAAATAATAATAAAAATAAACTTATATGGACAATGTATTTCGAAAAAATCCAAGTACATTAAAGATGGTTAAGAAAGTTTTAATAGATGTCTAAATTTTCTTTTCAATTTTTCCCCCGAGTTTATCAAAGTGTGTTGAGTTACTCTTCGAATCCTATTTAGCAAAAAATTGCTATTATGAAAAAAAAAAATATTTATTATATGTTAGAGTCCAATTATAAGAAGAAATCTTATTTTTGGTAAGAATTTTATTTTGGAAATGTCCTATTTTCAATAGGAAGAGGAGAATTGCGGGTCCTTTATAAATAGAGTATTATGTTAACTTGTTGAAGTGTAGCAGAATCAAAAGTCATGTAATATCTTAGGAATTGAGAGAAGGTGTGGGTGAGTTTTGTGTTTGTATTTTGAGATTTTACTATCACGCGATATCTCAACACAAACTCCAAACATACCATTATACAGTCTTACCATTATATGGAACTCACACGAACTTGTATTATAATTTGGGGACTTTCTAAAAGTGGACAACAAGGTTATAGCTAGTAAAATGACGGGGGATGATAAAAGAGGCCATTCTTTTCTACAAAAGCAAAATAAAGCATCAACAATGGGGTCATTTCTTCTTTTCTTTCTCTGTGCATGCATGAGCATACTAGAATTATTGGGTTATATAGTGCATGATGATATTATTTTCCGTCTGCCTTTATCACCAGATCTGAATGCTCCAACCTCTAGATTAGGTAAAGTTAGAAAACAGTTCAAGTGTAGAATTCGGTTATCATAAAGTTAACTTCATGGTAAGTTGGTCATGTGATCTATACAGTACTGACATGCAGCTCCAATTTGTTTATCGTTATTGTATTTATCAATTAATCAAAATTAATTTTGTACTAACCACTGTGACAAGTGTATGTAATACATACCAGAGATCCCTTGTATTTATTGTCGAATATTTAGGTGACATGCTTACCTAGGGCCACCATTCCCCAACATATATTAATAATACAAAGAAAATTAGAGAACTGCACTAAAAATCTTTTTTCTTCTATCCAAATCACTTTTGGAAAATTCTAGGCGATAATTGAACCAGATTAGGGCTATGCACATAAATTTTTATTATTTTTACATTTTATATAAATAATTATTATATAAAATAACAGGATAAAAACTGAAGATAAAAAATATATTTAATTAGATGACTTCCCTCTCAATGCACCTATGCACCCTACAAAACTAACCCCTAAAAAAATATTAAAACCAAACCACAATAACCCAATCAACCAGCCCAAAAATAACAAACCCAAATGTAAAAGAAATCTAATACTCCTTCCACTCTCAAAAAATTGTCATTTGTTAAATATTCTTGCTTCAAAAAAAAGACTGTTTTTTTAGTAATAGCAGTATAAAATAAATTAATGTTCTAAAATTTATCATTAAAATTTCATTATCATGTCATTATTATTAATAAATAAAATTAAAGGTAAGAATGAAACAAAATTAAATCTTTTTAAGTTTATAAATTGAGGAGATACTAAATAAAATAAACCCAAAGAACACAAAACATAAAACTTTAGGCATACAGGCCCAAATCTGAACATAAAACTTGGGGCATCCAAGGAGTACTTCATCCTTTATTTTAACAATATACCACACAAAAATTCACATATTGCTTGCCACAAAAATAATTGAATATTGTAATGAGTTGATATAAAATATAATTTGTAAATTAATATAAATGCATGAATAATAATTGACTGATGTATTTATTTCTAACAAACGTCAACATGTTTATGTCATAATATAAATTTTTTCCAATTCTGTAATTAGATGGTCGTCTTCCACATTCGGAACTGAGTGAGCTTTCAAAAGTAGAGTTAGCGATCAAGAGCAACCATCAATTCATTTAAACCCTAATTCTGTTCATGTCAATAAACAATTCGAAATATTTTGACTTTTTTAGAACAAGTCGTAATAGGGAACCTCATGGATGGGGGGACTCACTTGTGTAACTAACTTCCTCCATCTTTTCGCATAATTCCGGAAAGATTCATTTGCTTTTTGACCTTAGTCATTTGATAACGATCCGGTGCCATTTGATATTGAAAAATGTACCGAGTCAAAAAGCATATCTGAGTCAAATAACAATGATTCAAAACATTTTTTTTTACACTATTTCAAAAACTCAATCGTATGAATATGTAAAATACAAAATTTTCAATACGTAACAATATGTAGTAAAAAAGTTGAAATAAGTTATTTTAGCCTACTTAAAAAGAAAATTGATTCTTGAACTCTTTTCACACTCATGTCACGTCGAGGTACTACAGAAGAAAAAATTACAAGACCCGATTCAATTTATCGTAATTGATTAGTTAACATGTTGGTGAGAAAAAAATCAATGGCTTATCAAATTTTCTATCGAGCCGTGAAAAAATTCAACAAAAGACAAACAAATCCACTATCTGTTTTACAGTTGAAGTAATTTATGATATAACAGTAAAAGCAAGACGTGTAGGTAGATTAACTCATCAGGTTTTCATTAAAATATGATCCACATAAGAAAAATACTTGACAGTTGACATTCATTGGTTATTAGCGGCATCCCGAAAACGTCAGATTCAAAATATCACTTTCAAATTAAGTTTCGAATTAGTGGATGCAGCCAAAGAGAGCAGAGATATATCATACACAAAGGAAAAGACTCATAGAATGATAGAGGCAAATAAAGATTTTGTACATTTTCTTTAATCCATGAACATGATATGATATTTAAGATTTAAGTCATTAGATTCGATACACTCCTAATTGTTAATATTATGTTTAAATTGAAAGAATGTAATAGATAAAAGAATGAATTAAAAAATAATATATTATACACTTGAAAACTTTCAATATTAAAATTTCAGGTAGCCACCATATAGGTTATTGGGTTCCTCCTATTCAATCCAATTAATATTTCCATTAGATTATAAGTATTATCTTATTTATTTTATACACCATCTCTTCTACATTCTTGTGCAATATAAAATTGTAAATTATTGTATTTGGTGGTTTATATGCATGGCAAATTATTCTCAAATGTAATTTATATTTTAGATATATAAAAATAAATATTAAAAATATATATTCTTAAAATTTATAAATATGAATCCTTCATAGAATGAATGGAGGGAGACAGGGAGTATATTTCATTAAAAAAAAAAAAAAAAAAAAACGACCCAATCAATCACCCAATCCGCTACAAATTATTAAATTTAAACAAAAAAAAAATTCAAATTGATTCAATTAAACACCATGTCTCGATAACAGAGAAGAACGTATTAGGGTTTTTCGACAATCTCTAACCCCAAACTACTCAATCCTCACCATGAAATCACAAACCCAAAAACCCCAATCCGCATCTCCATTCCCTTTCGCCGTCACAAGGATCGCCGTTGCCCAGATCTGCCAATCAGTGGGCTTCAAATCCGCCCAAAACTCGGCCCTTCAATCCCTAACCGACATCGCCACCAGGTACCTCCAGGCCCTGGCCGCCGCCGCCGCCGCATCCGCCAATTCCACCGGCCGCACGCAATCCAACCTCCTCGACATCATCGTCGCAATTGAACACCTGGATTCGATAAAGGGTTTTCCCGGCGGATCAAATGTGAACCAGAGATTTTACAGTTCCGGGCCTATTCTTGATATCATCAAGTTTGTAAAGTACAAAGACGAAATCCCATTTGCCAAGCCGTTGACACGACGCCGTTTAGAGGAGGGAGAGGGGTTTGTGGGTTCGGGGAGTGGAATGGAGAGGGGAAAGATGGGAGGAATTATATTCCGAGGTGGTTGCCGGGAATTCCAGAGATGGGTGGAAAGGAGAGAGGAGAGAGAAAGGAGTTTGGGTTTGGTGGGGAGGGATGTTTAATAGGGGGGGAAATAATAATGAGGGAGGAAAATGGGGGTGAAATAATAATTAGGGAATTGCCATTGCCTGTAAAGAGAGGAAAAGTGAGGTTTAAGATGGGTTTTGGAGTTGGGGAGGGGAAAAGAGGAGGAATGGGATTTGGTGGGGATTTGGGGAGTGGGATTTGTAAGGGAGGGAAAAGAGTTTCTGTCCAAATTTGGAGTGGAAATGAAGAAAAGAAGGAGAAGAAGAAGAAATTGAGGAAGAAGATGAGTTCTTTCAGGAGGAAATCATGATTATGATCTAGCAAATGGAAGTTGATGGAGGAAAATTTGAGGCCTGAATTTGCTTAAGGATTTGAAGAGAAAAAAAAAAGACAAAAAGTGTTGTGGTTAAATTATACCAGAGCTGTACCTGGCTTCTAGGAAGATTGGTTTTCCTAACGAGAATTGAGAATATATTGGTCACAAAAAGAAGATATGTTTCTTGCAAGTGATGTGATGATTTGGTTTGTTGGCCGAATTCGAAAACGATTTATATATAGTTTTATCTCTGTTTTTATTTATGCCTAGTACTGGTACAGTGGTCCTCTTATTTTATTGTTCTTGTTGTTTATGTGGTCTTTGGTTCGATTCTTGTTGGAGATCATTGTATTATAGCTTTTTAAATCTATCATTTTTTCTCAAGTATAATACAAACGCGACATACTAATTATTATATACGACATACTAATTATTATTATTATTATTATTATTATTATTATTATTATTATATATATATATATATATACTATCTTCGTTCTTAAAAAATTATCGTTTCATTTAATACTATCATTTAACAATTAAAATTTGTTTAAAATTTCGTCACTATCCTTTTATGAGAAGTTGAAAACTATTAATACAAGAGAGATTTTTTTGGGACAATGAGAAAATGTAGGGGTGATATAGGAAAGTAAATAATTTATTCTCCTAGAAAAATAAATTGAAACAAATTTTTTCTTTTAAAACGATAATCTTTTAAGAACAGAGGGAGTATATATCAGAGAGCTTCTTATGCAGGTGGTCTGCATGCGGACCATCTTTAACAATGGACAAAATCGTCATAAAAATTGTTGCCATAAAGGTCCGAAACCGATACCCCCCAAAAATCGTTATATAGTCGGGTTTCAAAGTCCAGCGGACGAGTTTAAGCATGATTTTTTGTCCATCGCTAAAGGTGGTCCACCCGCATAGGGAGTCATATATAGGAAACAGTTGTATAAATTCTAAATTGAAACGTAGAGAGAATTCTTAGATAGATCGTAAAATTAAATAGAAACATAGAGGGAATCTTCAAATAGTAGAATGACTACTCTAAAATCGTAGAGTTAAATAATTTTACGACCATAGATTGTGTATACTAGAGTGACTACTTTAAGATCGTAAAGTTAAGTAATTATATGATCATAGACTGTATACATTTGAGAGTCTGCACAGCTATGTAACTCCATTAAGGCATTAACTCATATATATATATATGAAAAAATGTATGTACACATCTTTGTAGTACACAGTCGGATATGGCAACGATTTTTTGGGCTATAACAACGGTTTATTATATTATTCTCAAAATATATGCGAATGACGATTCGATTGAACCGTCACCATAACCCAAAAAACCCGTCGCTATAGCCCGAATGTGTAATACAAAACTGTGTGTGTATATATATATATATATATATATATATGAGCAAGGATCAAGGGTATACATCTTATCTTACTCACCCGTGCTCACCCCCTTTAATGACGAACTTCGGCTGACGGTTTGATGATACAACAATGTAAATGCCTATACTTTTAGCGACGGACAACATATAAGCGTCGCTAAAAAGTATGACGATTAGATTGTATGACGAAACCGTCATTGGTCCGGTCGCTAAATGAGGGTGAGCACGGTGAAAGATAAGAGGTAGACATTCTTGATCTGAACCGTATATATATACGGTTCAGATCTTAAGCTCACCCCTTATCTAATATACCTTGCATACCCCCTTTAGCGAGGGACCCAATGCATAATTCTATCCGCATTATATGTTGTCCGTCGTTAAAAACTATATAGTGATGAATGAATCAATCATGCGGTTAAATCGCTAAAGGGGGGTATGTAAGGTATATTAAATAAGGAGTGAGCTTAAGATCCGGACCGTATATATATATATATATATATATATATATATATATATATGAAGAGGAGCAAGTGCATACTCTTTTATTTAACAACCTTTTAATCTTTTTCTTGACCGGGAAGCGACGATTCGATCCATCGCACGTATTAGAAAGACCACCGTCTTTAACTTTTAGCGACACATCGAACCGTCGTCATAACATATAAACCGTTTATCTATTCTATAATGACGGACTAAACCACCACTCGGTCCGTCGCTAAAGGTGATAAACAGGATATATAAAATAAAGGGTATACACCCTACGTTAAAGTTTCAAGTGCAGAATAATTTGAGAGAAATCAATCATAGATTATGCTTGAAATTCTATAAGCTCAGCAATGAATAATATCTACCCCTACTAAGAATAGGAAAACAATACTTAACATACTGGTCCTCAAACAGCCAGCCCACGTACAACTTAATTAGCATATTGGGATAAACACCTACACCTACACCTACAAGCAACACTACTAGCACAACACAACAGCAGAAAAAAACGAAAACCACATCCGTGCTCAAAAATTGTCAATGAAAAAGAGGATCTCACAAGGGTTTCTAAATCGTTAACCATCATTTGCAATAGGAACGATTTAGGACATAAAATCCATATTCTTTGCCCTGATTTATGCAACCTTTTTAACTATCTTGTTTTAGTCTGTACGTGCAGATAAGTTCTCTTTGCACCAAATTTGGAAAATGCTACTTTACTACATACACAATACCATAACCACATATATTCAAGCATATAGCTACAAAAGCTTCGACACAAACAGCATAGAGCCTCTCCTTTCATAGTATTGTAACGGCAGAGAAAGGTGCCACTCAGTTTCCACAGTTGAAACCATGACATACAGAAAGGACTATGATGAGGATCAAAGCAATCAGAATCCCCAACACGATCAGCTTGATCTTCATATTCTGAAACCACATTTTTCTGCGGATTTGTGTACCCGCACTTCTGAAGTCCTGTGCCTGTTTCAAGCAAAACATAGTAAGATTGTTAATACTATTTGTTTCATACAAGTACAGAAAAAAAAAATCCAAAATTCCTTGAGAAAAACCGTATTTACTTGGAGACGCACGATAACACATAACACAACTGACCTGTTGATGAAGATTCTCAGTCTTATCCACCAGAAGCTCTATCTTTTCCCCACGATCTAGAACCTAAAGTACAAAAATAAGATGAGCATGAATGTACAAGTACCTTCAAAACATATCAAAAACACCAAAGCTTTGAGAGCCTAACTCTGTTACTGGTGTTACAGATTTTAACTCTACTTGAGAATATTAAGCCAAATTAGAGAATATTACTTCTCAAGTGCACACATCAATCATTGTGTGTTAAAATCTCCATGTTTTAGTCAGCAAAAACGTAATAAAATTAAAAATCTATGATACCAAGGAATGAGAAAAAATGATAAATTTGAAGCTGAAAAGTTACATAAGTGTGGTGAATTTTATTCAAATTTTCACTTGATATGCGTAGTTGCAATTAACTAAACCCCAACACCATGTACCTTCTCAATATTCTCCATCATAACACCTTTAACTTCTGAAACCTGGGCCTTCACCTTTGCTAGCTTGCTGATCTCCTCGGGATGGTCAACACAATACTGCATATGCTCCTTCAACTTTGATCTAAAAAAAGGAAAGCATATTTTAACATCAGTTAATATAGAACCAGATAAATCTGCCCACCATTTTCATGGTCATAATAAGCAAACTAGAATACCCAAATTCTTTGTTGAGGCTATTAGCAGGAGCTGTAGCACCCTTTCCACCACCATATTTTGACACAAAATCATCCTTGACACGCTCTAGAAATGCCATAGGAACCTGTCTGCCAGCTGATTCATCTGCAACCACACAATATGCTGCAAAAACAAAGAATTAACAATTCCATATAGATCTGAGACTTGCAAACTAGAAGAATAATGAAATTCTGTAATGGAAACCAAAAATCTAATAATATAAGAATCAGCAAAAAAAAAATTAAAAAAGAAATCCTTATTTATTGGATAGATTTAATTTGCTTTCTGGAATTAGCATTAACTATGTTAAACCTTATACACATGAAATCAAGTATACAATAATGCAAATAAGACAAGTCCTTTTCAGTCGGCATACATTTCCTAAGAACATATTCACTATATGTACAAGTTCTCCCCTTCTTTCATTTCTGTAGGACCTTAGAAGGCTTTTCCCTTTTCCTCATATCTTTAAGTGATCATTGTTCCAATACACCCAAAATGTAGACAAGGACTAGGAAGATTTAAATCTTATAGCAAAAGTAGAAATTGTGTATAATATTGGCATGGGTATATGACGTGTTCAAATTTTCAAAAAACTACCTGCTGCATACATAACCCAACAAGTATCTTCAGGCAACAAATAGACAAACAGCTTCCTATTGTGTTATCATTTATTTATTTTATTTTTAAATAACTACTAGATATATATATATATATATATATATATATATATATATGGGAAAAATGTATGTACACAATGGCTATGTATGGTATTTTGGGCTATATCACCCGTCGCTATAGCTATTCTAGGCTTTCACCCGTCAACATAGCTATAGCTGATGCTATGGTGACGGTTTAGTAAACCGTCACCATAACCTCAAAAACCCCAGTAATTTATAGCCCTCACTGTAATACAAAAATTTGTATATATATATAGCCCTATATATATATATATGTATATGTATATATATATAACCAAACTATACTTTGTAAATATATCAAGATGAGAAGATCTTGTTAGATGCCTATAACTTGCAGATACCATATTGGAAATGGGCAATGTTAGGAACATTCAACAACAATAGCTATGCCATAAACTTGGGGTTAGATGGAAACAGCAACTCCTACAAGTCCCCACCACCATATTAATACACAAGTAACATAAATGTCAGCAACCCCCATATTAAAAGTTAAAACTGCCAAATGCCATCAAGGGGGGAATCATATATAGCAAACATTACTTATATATGTAAATTCACTAGTCATTTTTTCCTTCCTCCATAAAACAAAAGTATCACGTAATAACACATGTCATTAATAGCCAAAAGGCACTTCACTAACCATCATTTATCATATATAAAAAGCACAAAGCTGTTCAAGTAATATCAAACGCTCTCTTTGTGGCGTAGCAATGCAGAATTCGCTACAATGATTACAAGTACCTCAACTTTCAAATGAGAAATGACCTTCTTCTCCAAATTTTTCTCACATTCACACTACATATTTCCTAACAAATGACCCGACCCGAATATTTCATCTCTCTTGTTTACTCTTTTCTTCTTACCATCAAGGGCTACCAGTAGTGAGATTGTATCCATTACCTACTGGAGTCCGATATGATTAAGATTCAACATTAAAGCCAGGTATAATTCAAGGTTTGATTTTGTAGCTGCCCAAGTTGTATGTTTCGGTTATATAGTCATATCAAACAGGTGTTAGGTTGATCCAACCAATAACATCAATCTTATATAACTTACTTAGCACATCTGAAAGAATTTATAAATTCTTTCAAACAGATATATTTGTTTGACCATATATCATGGTATAGCAAATAAGTCATAATATTAAAGAGTAGAAAAATATAATATTAGGATTAGGCTTCAAAATGAGATAATTTTATAAATATCTAATTTAAAACCTAATACTAGAAACTAAAAATTACTACCTCCGCACCAATTTAGTTGTCCCCATTTGACTTTCACGCATTTTAAGAAAGTAATGTAATTGATGTAAAAAGTTACATCCGGAATCTAAACTACTCTTTATTGGACCCTACACCACACTTATCTTTTTCTCAAAACAAGGGCACAATGAAAATAATAGAAAAAGTTAAAAACTAAGATGACAAGGTTTTGGGACATCAAAAAAATAAAAGCAAGGCAAGTATAATTCTTCTACTCTTTTCTTGACAAGTACTCCTCTTGTCTAGGTTTAGTTGTCCTCCTTTCCTTTTTGATAAGTCCAAAAAACAAGTCCACTTAGTTTTTGATTTATTCAGAGATTCTCTATTTAGCATTACTTTTTAAAGGGGCAAAAAAACTAAATTGGGGTCCTCTAAAGGCTTATCGAACTTGTACACTATCATCAATGTTTCTCACCATTCTCAATTTTCTTAAAATGCGTTTAAGTCAAACAAGGACATCTATAGTTGGACAAAAGGAGTACAATTCTTTCATACTATTCATTAATTAAAATTGGAAGTCATGCACAATTGTTGAAGACCCATTTAACTTGAATACAATCTACTTATTGATAATCGAATTCAAAACCATAAATGGCCAGTGCAGCAACAATTTCAGCATGTTCCTTTTCATTTTTATCAATGTTCTAAAAGGCGCTAGGCGGGAGGCGGGAGGCGGGAGGCGGGAGGGCGGGCCTAGCGCCTAAGGGGCCTGGGCGGGGCATAGGCGGAATTTTTTATTTTAAGTCAATTATAATATTTTATCTTACATTTATCCAAACAAAACAATAATATAAAACAAAACAACCTATGATAAAGATAATAAAGACATTTGCTTAAAGTTCAAACACATATTCATATTGTTAATGTCAAAGTTCAAACATATTTTTAACGTATTAATTTTATTCATAAACAAGATTGCTATTAAATAATAAAATTTAAAATTTCAAGAATTTAATTCAATATTAAAACTTAAGAAACTAAACATAAATTTAAGAATTATATTGAATTAAACTAAATATTACAAATGTATCATCATTTATATAATTTAAAGTCAGTACAAGTTCAAAAAATTACAACTATAATAAAATTATCCATTTTGACTTGATATGGTTCACTTCTTGTTGTGATTTGATATGCTATAATATGTATTATGAATATGGTAAATCATTAGAAAAATAAATATATCAAGATCTAGTTTGAGTAGTTATTAAAATAAAATAAAAAAACTTTCCGCCTAGACCCCGCCTAATTTTCTAGAAGGATTTTTTGCCGCCTTGGGCCTAGGTGAGGTATCAGGAGCCTAGCACGTAGGCAGGGCGCCAAGGGGGGGCTAGCGCCTAGGTTGGGCCTAGGCGGGAATTTTTAGAACACTAATTTTTATTTTTATGATAAAGAAACTTCAACGTGTTATCAATCCTATCACCATATCTCTATATTAACTCTTCAAATATCTCTTTTGGAAAATACCTAAGTCAGCTAAGTAAAGGGGTTGGTTCAACTATAAAATATAATAAGGCTACTAAAAAACTCCTAAGTCATAGTGTTTAACATAAGAGCCCTCGAAGTGCAAGGTATAATTACCTAGTGGTTTGAATGACTATTTGATGTCATAGCACCAACCTCTATTGTTGTTGAGTTTCAAGTGTGCTTGCCAGCTTGAAATATTAATGTTATAGTATAAGTGCACCCTTTGGTGTGTCATTTAATATTATGCTCGTGTCGTTTAGATAATGCACTTAGTGTGTACAAGCTTTATTGTTATCCAATAGTCAAGTATCTTCTTGTTTGTTTTGAGCTTCTGCATGCTTTGACCATTAGAATTAACATATATTACTATTTACTAGTCACAAGACATTTTAACTCA
This sequence comes from Panax ginseng, assembly GCA_020205605.1. Classification (NCBI taxonomy): domain Eukaryota; kingdom Viridiplantae; phylum Streptophyta; class Magnoliopsida; order Apiales; family Araliaceae; genus Panax; species Panax ginseng. The sequence goes on along the minus strand of CM035131.1, from coordinate 28,557,128 downwards.
AAGTTTAAATAAATCTTGAACATATAAAAAATATTCTTCCCTCCGTCTCCAAAAGAATGACAAAATGACAAAATATTTTGTCCTAAAAATGATGAGCAAAGTAAACAAGTCAAACTACATAAATTCTTGTATGCACTAATTTACCCTTGACCATACATCACTCACATCACAAATGGTGATTCACATTAATTCTCTCTCCAAACCCAAAAGAAAATTTAAACTCTCTCCTAATTTTTTGACTTGCTTAATTTGTGTGAAAATTGTCCTTTTGTCATCCTTTTGGGACAGAGGGAGTACTTAAGCTTGTATTAAGAAGTAACTTGTCGGTTAAAACTTCTTAATTTCCTCTACTTGTAGGTTCCCAAAGCTCAATCTTGCACTTAAATTTATTAGCTTAGCTTTTAGACTCACTAGCTTAAGCTTATAGAATCATTTTGCATAAATACTTTGTTCTACTACATCTTTGGTAAGATATACAAATTACACTCCTAGTTTCATATTATTTTAAACTCTTTTTTGGAGTGTGACAGATTTTAAGACTGTCTGAAATCATATGTAGATATTATATTTTTATATGTATTTATAGATTTTAATATGTTCAAATGTTATATTTTTAATTATATTATAAATATTTTAATATATTTCTGAGTGATTTTAAAATTTGTGCATCACATTCTTATATTCGTATATATTGCCTGATTTAAGAATTTTTCATTGCTTGAAACTGAACGCTGGAAATTAACAACTTCCCAATATCTTAACACTTACAGTTTTATTTTTGTCCTAAACCACAATCTCTTTCATTACTGTCTTTCTCACTTCCACCAGAAAATTAAAAGCCCAACTGATTAAGAAATTATTGTATTGAGCTATCTTAACCAGTCCCAATTCTTCATGAATCAATGTGTCAGCCAGCAACAAAGGTGAAACATATAGTAACTGAATCCAAACAGATCACTAGAACATCCACATTAAACAGCAAAACAAATTAACCAAAGAAAAATAGCCAACAAAGTTTCTTTTAATATATTCTCTCAAAAAGAATTGTGGATGTACTCAAACTATCACTAAACTTATATTGTAAGCAAAACATCCAAATATTCAGAAATATAACAGATCACTACAAATTCAATAGTGGTAGCCAAATAGTTGTACAAATTTTCTACTATTAAATCCAGGCCCATTGCTACCATTCGCATCCCCTGGGCCCTGAATTTTCATGTCCATTGAAATTACCGAATAGCAAATAATCATCTCCAGTTATTTGAATAAACTTTACTACATTTTCTCAGTAACTAAACCCAGCCACACCAAAAGTACCACCATATTAAAACTTAAATGAACCATCTAAATCATCCAAATCAAAGAAGATCACTCAGATACAAGCAAATAAAAGAAGAGGGACAATTCACTAGTACTTCTCATTGACTAATAAACAACACAAAGTATCAATCTCACATACAGTTCAACTTATTCCATATTCCTCTTCTTTTCTCACAACTCCTCAGCAACCAATAAAATGGGTACATTAAAAACACATAAAAACATCAAAATCATACAAAAAATCGGATATATAACAAACTAAGGATAGTCAACTGAGATTCATTTAGTACATTTACTTAGTAGTAAATCGAACTCATACCCAAAATTACAGCACATATATAGTGTGTCAGAAAATCGCATACAAATCAAAACAGATCGCCAGACTACCATAATCTTACTATTAACTTTTCTCCGAACAGACCCCAAAAAAAACCCAATTTTTTCTTTCAATTTCTTCTACTTTTTCCTCAATAACCAGATATTTATAGAAGAAGAAAAAAACATAAGTAGAAGAAGAAGCACGTACTGAAGCCATTATCGACGAGGTAATTGAAGGTATGTCCATCACAGTTGTAGGTGAACTTATTGTTGGAAGAAGGAAGCTTTTGGAGGCACTGAAAGGCTATAGAATTGAAATTCCCACTGAATTCGGTGTATTCAGCAAGAACTACAGTTCCGCGAGAAACGAACGCGTAGATCAGAGACTTCTGCCCCATTTTTTCAGTCTCTGTGTTGAAGGGTTTCCTCGCAGATCTCAAAATTTGAAGAGACCGTACACTTTTTCTCACTTCTCTCTCTCTCTCCCTTGTTTTGGTACTGCTGGGGTTTCTAGAGAGAGAAAGGGAGAAAAAGTGTGTGAAATGTTTTAAAGGAAGGATTTGAAAATAGAGCAAAGCAAAGCAAAGCAAATGGAGGTTTACTTTAATGGAATACAGCTCTGCTAATTTTGTCAGCTTAAACGTAGCAGCAGCCTTAGCCTTGTCTTTTCAAATTTACTCTTTCTTTGTTTTATAAAAATATTTATTTTATATAAAAAAATTAATTTCTAAATTTTGAAAATGACTTAATTCCAAGAAATGCATACAAAATCATGGGTTTTGGACAAATGTTTCAAGATTTTGATTGAATAAATGGATTTAAGAAATCATTTGAGAAAATTTGACTCTACTCCTTGTTAAAACAAGGTCTTGTTTTAAAATTGGTCGGTGTTAATATTATGACACATTATTGTAAAATATTTATACTCAACGCTAATAATTATTAGCATATTATACACTTCAAATTATAAAATATAATTATTTTTAAAATTTATTAATGAATTTAAAATTAAAATATACCTTGAACAGATCAAAACCTTGTTTTTGAATGTTGTTGTCGATTATGGATAAAATTTGGTTCAAACAAGATAATTATATTATTAGTTCATGCTCATCTTTCTATTGTTCAGCTTTCTATTCTTGATGTGATGCATATGTTTCTTTATTTTCAGTATTTTTTTTTGTTAATTGCAGTCTCTATTGGCTAAACTAGTCTCTCTGTTTTTTTTTTTGGTAATGATAAAACTTGCATTAATATTTGAAAATAGTTGTCTACTAAAATTTGATTACTTTTTTTAATTAAACAGTCTAAAATATATTAAAATTATAAATAATAATAAAAAATTACGATACAAATAAATAAAATTTTAATCTTTTCAAACACAAGAACACATAATCTCAGAAAAATTGGTCAATCGTAACAACAGTTACTTTGTAAGACCCCAACTTATTATAAATAAAATTAAATTTCCTGTATTCATTATCTTGAAATAATAAAGAATTAATTTGATATAATATTTTGGTTATGGGTGAAATGTGCAAATTTTATAAAATAAGCAAGTGGTAATAAAATATTCATTTTGTCGGAGAATATTCGTTTGGTCGTGGAATATTCTTTTTGTTTTAATATCCGTATGACCATAGCGATCATTTGTGGGCCCATAATGTAATAACTACTTGGATGAAAAAAAAATGACAAATTTGAGTTTTTATAAATAACGGCGTAATCGTTACCATTAACATTGTTGATTTACCTGGTGGTTGAAATACGTGAATACGCTGGCGTGGTTGCACAAAGAAGACGGTATTATTGCAGATGAAGATTTTTGAATTATTGATTCTTACGTAAAGGCAGGCACTTTCTCAATAATTGTTACGATGGTGTTGTTCAATATTTTATTTTATTGATTCAATAATTGTTGCGTTGATATTTTATATTGTTGTTGTTTCAATAATTATCATCGCGGTATTTTCCATTATCGGATCAATAATTCATATTATTTGAATAATATTATTAGATAGCATTATTGACAATGTCTAGAAAGTTCTGTCTAAGGAGAGGTTTGGTCACCTAATTGCGCGCCAGTAAGGAGAAATCCTTATTGGAAAGCCCCCTCTTTCCTAAGAACGGTCTGGTTGTCATTATTGTGATTCTGTAATATTATTTGTGAATAATTAATTATTGATTTATATGATAAGGAAATATTTATTTTATGTGGATATAAATGATGAATATGTTTTATGTGGGTATAAATGAAGGAATTTTTAACATGAATTATTTGTTGAAAGTTTGGCAATTATTTCTCCGATAAAATGTTCATTCATATATATTATTATAATATATTATAATTGTTTATATAATAATATTATTATAATATATAAGCACGTGATAATTAGAAACGGAAGTAAACAAAATGTATATGACTACTTGTTTTCAAAGAAAAGTAGGTTGTAACTTTGTTTTGGTTGGTATGATTGGAGGAAATAAATTGGTGGAAATGGAAATGGTTGGTAGAAATGAAAAATGAGTTGCCTGCAAGCTTAATTTCTTTGGGTGGCCCTCATTTGTCAAAAGATGTGTTATTTATTTCTTTATGTTTTGGCAGAGTGTGGTTATTTTCTAAATTGATGAGCAGAGCACTTTCTCCTACAATGAATTTTCTTCCAAATGGATGGGCCCTCACCCAGTGAAAATAATGAATGAAGTTAGACAAAGTAGACTTTGGAAATTGGCGGAGGAAGTTTGGCAGAATTAGGCCTAGTTGTTCAAACTTTTCTCCCACCGTTTCGCTATAAATAGGGGGTAACCCCTCCTTCCTCAATACACCACTTTCAATCAAAAATTCTTATTCTAAAGTATTATGAGAATTTTCTTGAGTATAAGAATACTTTGAGCGTAGTTTTTCTGCAAGATTTTCTCAGAATAATATCCGATATTCCAGTCAAATCCAGTTTCTACTAAGGTAAATGATATTATTTTATTGCAATACTCGTGAGAAATATTATTTCCTTTCATACTCCATATTATGTAAGCAATATTATTTCATCTCGTATTCCTAAATTTGAACTGACTATTGTAAGTATTGCTTCTATAATTTTTAAAATGATTAGAAATTTCTCTTCATCTAATATCATTTCATAGGAATATTGATCTGAAATTTTTAATCAAATTTGGAACTTTTCATGACGAAAGATCATTCACTGGTGCATCGCTCACAAAAAAAAAATTCCTTTCAAGTTATCTGTTGTGACCCTTATTCTTGAAATTGAATCCATGTTTTGATTTTCACTATGGATTATTATGGAGCGTTTTTAAACTTGAATTATCTAAAGTATGAATCTCTAATCTTTGTCCTTTTGTCTCACTGGATTCGTTCTCTAAAATATTTTCCATCATCCTCAGTCCTTAATGATGATGCTTAATGAATATCTTTGGCCTGTAGTGCAAAGATAAATGATTACCTGATGAATATCTTTGGCCCGTAGTGCAAAGATGAACAGGTGTTGAGATGAACATGACTAACTAGTGATACAGATGGATATCTTTGGCCCGTAGTGCAAAGATGAATATTTGATTCAAAATGTATATTGATTGATGTTACAGGAATAAAATATATACTGATGATGGATTTTTAAATTCATAGATGATAGTAGATTTCATTCTCTACTAAACTCTTCTAATGAATTGTTAATTCCGCTGCGAATATTGATCTAAAACTTGTTGTCCATTATATTTTATCTAATTTGTTGAAGGCTAACGATAATTTGTTGTTCATTATCTTAGTCATAATATTCTTTATTGGGCTAGTTGAGCTCATCCTTTTCTTTTTTGTTCCATTTTTCTTCCTCGTGAGGTGAGAATATAAAGCGAGAACCAAATGGGGTAAGGAGTGATGGTCCTGAGCAGGTTGTTTTAGCGATCCTCACTATTTTTGTAAAATAGTGTATCAATAAATATAATGAGGACTTATTTGAGTGTGGATATTGTCTGAAGACAATATTTGTATTTAAACTCACAAAGATGTATGTTATCGTCGTTTTTTGCATTCGACAATTGTAATAATAAAAGTTGTAGTTGTTTCGCACCATGTATTTGGCGACTCGTAATGGGTGATGTATACCTATTTTGGGGGCGCCACATTAATATCGAGCTTAGAGATATGGTCTCCCGCGAGATCGGGGAATAGAACTAGGAGGGAGAAACGAGTAAATCCTTCGCTAGTGTGTCCTACCTAAGCTTAATTGTTGGTCTGTCATAATATAGAGATATTATGTGATATGTTAATTTATTTAAATTAACCCTTATTTTATGACAGTTTTTAAGAATGGCAGCTGAGAACGTTAACAATGGAGTCTATGAGACTGTGAAACAACCTTTGATTACCAACCAAGAGAACGTGCAACAGAAAGCGCAATATTCCTCCCGTAAACAACACTACTACCGAAAGCAAACGATGAATGATGCGATGTTTAGAAGCTTTTTGCGCTTCATGCAAAATCGATTTAGGGAGACTCGTGTACAAAATACGGTGAAAATGATAAAGAACGCTGGCCCTGTCACTGCCCAAGCGAGCTTCAAGGAGTCAGGACCACCAAATTACTCGGGAAAGCCCGATCCGATTAAGGCGAAAACATGAGTTAAGCAAATTACCAAGATATTCGATGTCTTGATCGCACTTGAGGAAATGTAAGGTTTCATTCGCCACCTTTATGTTCCGTGATGAGGCGATTCTTGGTAGGAGTCTCATGAAGCGCACTCACCAAATTCACCGCACTCAACATGTCTTGGGAAAAATTTTAGAATCGTTTCAATGACAAGTACTTTCTTGAAAGTATTCGCCATATGCGTAAGGAGGTAGAGTTTATTAGACTAGAAATGTAACAACATAACGATGTCCCAAAGACGAGGCAAAATTCACTTGAGTTATCCAGTTCAGACCTCATTTGGTAGAGAATGAGGAACGATGACGCAGATGTTTCGAGAGGTCTAAAACCCGAGATCTCGCTAATACCTTATCTCTCATAAATTTTCTCAGATTCGGATGTTGTTAATGTGGCTCAATTATTAGAGCGAGATAATGAGTATGTTCAACCAAGGGACCACAATCAAAGTCATACCGGTGATAGCAGTCATCGGAGCGATGATAATCAGCGAGGAGGGAAAAATACGGACAAAAACGGTAACCACTCAGGTGGTTATCGTGGCCATGATAATAGGAGAGGTGAGTCAAGTGGAAATTTCAAAAAGAGAAGATTCAACAATGATGGGAAGACATCAGCAGCAGCACCAGCACCAACAACAAATTCTAGGGGAGGAGAACGACCGCCAGTTAGATGTTACAAATGCGGAGAGGAGGGACACATAAGTCCAAATTGTTCACATCCTTCCAAGGTGTGTTTCATTCAGAAAAGACGCATTCACATAACCCGATTTTGTCCCAGAAGAAAGTCAAATCCAACTGGACTACGGCGGTACCAAAGGCGACTACTTAACAAAACAAAGTTTGGTGGGTTCAAGGAAGGGCGTTTGTCGTGACTGGCCAAAACGCGAGAAACTCGAACGAGGTGATCACGGGTAAGCTAATCTTGAACTCTTGTGAAGTTTATACCTTACTAGATACCGGGATTCTACCCATTCTTTTATCTCTCCCGCTTGTGCTCAACGCTTAAACTTGACTCCGAGAAATTGGACTTTAGCTTATCTCTGTTGAAACTCCATTGGGTGAAACCTTCGTTACATCTACGCTTTATAAATCTTGCTTGATCCAAGTTGGCACAATCACATTACCTTGATCTTATTTCTTTAAAGATACTTGCATTTGATGTGATTTTAGGGATTGATTGGTTAACCACTCATCATGCCAAAATTGATTATTTTCGTAAGGTCATTAGTTTTCATATTCCTAACCAACCTGTTATACTTAATTCAAGCAACTAAACCACTAAAATCAAGAATTATCATATCAAGCCATAAAGCTATTCGCTTATTGAAAAATGGATGTCAAGCTTTCTTAGCCCATATTATGGACTTGAACAAAACACGCCGATTTGAATAATATTCCCATTGTTAATGAATTTCCGACGATTTCAAGAACTTCCCGGTCTACCCCTTAACGTGAAGTTGAATTCTTTATTGATCTTGAACTGCATACAAAGCCCATTTCTAAAACCCCATATCGAATGGCTCCTATTGAACTTCGTGGAGTTAAAAGTCCAACTACAAGAATTGTTAGACATCGGTTTTGTTAGTTCCCAAAGAGTACAATAGATCTGAAGGGGTTGAATAGATCCTTCAATTTCAAAATACTTTTCCAGCTTTATTTTGTATTGCTAATAATTTAGCATGTGATGTATATAAGAATCTTTTCAAGCACAATGTAATAAGTAAAAGATCCCTTCATCGATATATTCATAATCATACATATATTGTTCGTAGAGTCGATTCGGTGGTAAGCGAGCTATAACATACATAACAAATATAAAGCAGCTTAATGTACATAAAATAAATGACATAAAGTAAAAGACACAAGGGTTTTAAGTGGTTCAGAGACTCAAACTCCTAATCCACTCTTCTGCTTTTTCTAAGCAGGATTTACCAAGGAAGGGCAAGACTCGAATCACTCAGATTCCTTCAAGGCCAAGCAACCTTGGGACTTCATTCACTAAGAACTCTTCAAGGCCAGCCACCTTGAACTTCTCTAGTTCCTCAGAACTCTTCAAGTCCAAATTTATTTGAACTTCATTTAGTCCCTCCTGACAAAGACCCTCAGCCCTCGCTTCTTTTGTTGTAGTTGTTGTTGTTGGTGGTCTTTGAAATCGCTAAGATGTCATTAAGCTCAACATCTACTTAGCAGACTTGGTGTGATCCTCTTTGCATTCTCGCTTTCGTCCGACCACATCTTCTTTAGTCTGGTGATCGATCTTCACTCTTTTCTGCTCATTTTCATCTGGTATCAGCTGTGCACCATTACCATCTGGGTTTACTAAGTCTCCGTGCTTTTAATAGACTTTTATCCGTACTTAGCAATCCCTGAACCCTTCTTGAATACTTTACAGACATGGTTCTGCACTTGTTTATTTTTAGCTTTCGGTTCATGGTGATTCGTAGAGTGGCTCTCTTGATATTCTTTGTACTTATCCACTTTCCTGAATGTTATCTTCTTGGCCTTCTCTGGCCTCGACTTTTTACGCCATCTTCATGGCATTCTCATCTTTGTTGAGTGAAGCTTCGATCTGTTTGATTCCTTCTTCAAAGCTGCTTCACTTCCACCTTGGTAGTCTCACTGTCACTGAGACTTGTTCTATTGATCTTTGGTGGAACTCGTAGAGTCAACAATAGCATTCACCAACTCAACGATTCTGCAACTACACAATTATCAGCAACTCTTGATCTTTGAGGCTCTGTTGATTTATACTACTTCCCAATCTTCTCGTTGGAAAGTAGCCGTTGAAAGTTATTCAAATTGCTTCGCAGACTGCAGATGTGACATGACATCTTTTTCTGACTTCCTGACACTGCAGTCTACTCTTTCACCAACCCTGTCAGATATGTCACTTTGATATCTTGGACAGGTTGACAACTTTATTTCACCCTTCTGATTTCTTGATCAGAGGTTGTCCTTGCATCGATGTTCTCAATAAGCACTTGTCCGAACATTACCCTTCAGATTGAACCGTTGCCAATGCTTCAGTCTTTAGTTATTCGAACTCTATGATTCTGATGCAGGTCTTCATGGACTTGATCGTAGTGTATTATTGACTGGTAGAGACAACACTACGATCTTGAAGAGTGTTGATAGGATCTTCAATGTAAAGCACCTCTTCTTTCTCTTGTGCAGTGCTTCATCACTTCTATTCGCCTCGACTGTTTTCAAATTACTGATGGCTTGACTTCTTGCTCTGGCCCTTTTTGAATAACAAGACACTTCAGATTTGTGGCGTGTCCAGCTCGCTTTCTCCTTATGATCTCCCGTTCACTTATCATCAATGGACTAATCCAATGCTTAATCACTTTAGCCTTGTTATTCAGAAGTTGTCCAGTATCACTGTATGCACTCCATCAGTTCTTTCTTTGTTTGGCAAACACTACGATCCTGGTAACTCCCAAGATCGTTGTCTTCGCTCATTGACGATACCATCATCGACTTGGCGACTTTTCTTAGTCGATTCATGTAAATCTTCTTCTGATCTCCTTGTGGAAGACTTCATCTCGAATGGCTTCATAACTCAATCTTGATGCTGATTGGGTTGGTGCTTAGATCTTCTGTTAGCTTGCATACCATTCGTTGAGTGGTCTCTAGTTTCCTTTAGGTGGGATGTATCTATGCAGTGTCAACCAGAGGCTTCATTCCTTTGGATATTCTGGGAGTGCTCATTCGTTGAGAATCGTATTTGCCCTACGATTCTTCCTTGGCATTGTGAGCACATCTGTTGAGGTCTTAGTTCTGCACTCTACGATTGACTTTGGTCATGGACACACTACGACTCCGAGATCGAATCTTGACACTCTACGATTTCGTCACAGCTCTTCATCCGATCTTGCTCGACTATGATCTCTGCCTCTGGTATGATTAGTAGACTCTACGACTCTAAGTGTAGTCTACGATTCTTGACTTAGCTTTGGTAGATACTCGGTCCGCTCGTAGACAGGCTATCTCTACGATTCTGAACATGACTTCCTCAGCAGACTACGACCCTGAGGAAGTTCTCCTCGACACACTACGATCCTTCCTCGTCTCTTCTGGAAGTCTACGAACTCCGAGATCTACTATCTTGCAGACTACGATTCTGCCTCGATAGCTCTCGAGTTTTCCTTGACTCTCCTAGCAGACTCACGATTTTCGCATACATTGCTCTCGACGATCAGACAAGCCTATCTATTACATCATAAGATCAACCTAATATGTTTGATCTTTCTATATTTATAGTCCTTGTACATCATTTCTTTTTAAGGACTTTACAAAGCTATTTTGCTTATGTAGGATCAACTTAACACATTTGATCAATTCATTTTAAGTCCTTGTACATATGTTTCTATTATCTATCAAAGGACTTTTATGACTTTTCTTAATGCAAGCATACTTGCATATTCATTCATATATATATCATAATCAAATCATATATAAATAGAATATCATTCACATGTTTATTCCCCGATAATCTCTCCTATTTGATTATGACAAAAACAATAAGTGCATATGCATGTTATGAATGAATCTTATATACGAGGAGCAATCAGATTTCTAAAACAGATAATCATGAATGTCATTATAATGATGTGGAATTTAATACACTGACATTTTACATCCTGGATCCAGAACATACCTAACTAGTTAGAGATGTACCTCTTTGGTTCCATGTATGCTTCCAGGGTGTCTTTTGATAAGTTATTCATCTGTTTGATTCCTTTACTCCCCCTGGGATGTGGAGCTATTCCTTTCTTCTTTTCTTGGTTCAGGCTCCTTGCTCCCCCTCAGCCTTAGGCTCCCCCTCACCTGATGAACCATCTATTTCTTCTACTTTCTCCTTCTTTGTCTTCTTGACTTGTTTGCTCCTGCTCTCCTTGCTCTTTCTAGAGTGCCTCTTTTTCTTCCCCTTTCTATGCCTCTTTTTCTCCCCCTTTTTGTCATTAATCATTTGAGAGAGCTTCTCCATGTTGGACATAAGCTGCTCCATCATGTAGGAGGAGTTACCAACTTCAATCTTGAGTTCTTGTTGGCTTAACTCAAGTTGCATAGAGAGGGACTGATTCCTGTTGTCAATCTTGTCGGAGAGGACTTTGAGTTGCTCTTCATTTTCCTTTTGTGCTAGTAGAGCTTCAGCTTTTTGATCATGTAGAGCTTTGAGATAGATGTGATCTCTCTCTCTGATTTTTAGAGATACATCAGCCATCATTGCTTGGAGTCTCTCTTGAACTAGGTTACCTTCTGTTGTTATCAGCTTCTTTGATTCTTCAGTGAATAGAGATATTCTCTCAATCAGTTCATCAGAATTCTTCATCGCCTCCTTCTCCATGAGATATTTGATCATTTAATTGTGCACTTTCAGTTGAGTATCGATTGGACTCTACGATCTGCTTCCTTGGATAGATTTTCGAAGGTGTTGAAAATCTGAAGAATCGTTGAGTTCCAATCACTGGTTGAGGATGTAAAAATGTCTATTAGTAGTGATTGATCATATGGAAGCTTCGTATCTTGTACTTGGAAACCATCAGTAGTAGAGTGAACTGACTCTTCAATTATTTCCTTTGTCATGATCATTTTTCCTTCTGAGTCCACTCTACGATCGTAGGGGATATAATGATTTCCAGCATGTCTGTATACCTTGTAGTGAGGCTGGTTTGTGATCATCATTGTAGCGAAACTCTTCACTCTTGGGATGTTTTGTGACACCAGTTCCATGCTTGGAAAATGAGAGTAGCACCAGCTGAAGTAACTCTCATCTCTCTTAGTATGTGCCTTCAACCATGGCATCCATGGAAAGAACCATCTTATCAGAAGGTCTTCAGAGTTATACAGTATTGTCTTGCAGTCTAATTCCATGTTTTTCTAGTTGTGAAGTACTTCATCTGTGGTCATTCTTACAACTCGAAGTTGTTCATTTCCTTGACTTATCCATCTTGCTGGTGGTTCTGCTGGTGGCTCATCAAAGACTTCCACTACAATTCTTCTGCTTATTCTAGCTGGAGAGAGAACATGATAGTATTCTGGTTCCTCTGATTCCTGAAGTGCAGAATCAGACTCTTTCCCTATTTCTTTCCTTTTTGATCCAGAATCTCGCTGACTTCCTTCATCAGATTCTTCAATGAAGTCTTCTTGTTGAATTTCATTTTCAGAACCTTCTTCAGTAGTATCTTCCTGGTATTCATCACTAATTCCATCTTCATCATTTTCTTCATCAGATTCATCATCACTTACCTCAATGACTGCAGTAGAGTGATCATTTTTCTTGTTAGAGGCAAATTTAGCCAGATGTCGTGGGCTCTTCCTTCTCCTCGTGGTTCAAAGAATTTGAGAGTGAGACTCTTCCTCTTTAGACTCGAGGCATTTGAGTCATCGAGACGTGCTTTCTTGATTTTCATCATTGGTGGGGGCATTTCCTTCTTTTTCAGAATCAACATCATTTGATCCATCATCTGGGTTGGTTGGAGCATTTGCATTTGGAGATGCAGTTTGGTCAACTTGTATCTTGTCTTTATCAGCAGAGTGAATGCTCTGGGGCTTCAGGCATTCTTCTTCATCAACAGATGTCAGATTTTCTTCCTTTAATCCAAATTTCACCTTCATTGCTAGATTTGGCATGTGGGGCTCAAATTTTCTTCTTCTTCGATTCTACGTCCTTTTCTTCATTAGACGCGTTACCTTCATGGTGAGTTGAAATTGGACTGTCTATCATCTTAGCTTTCTTGCTGGATGGCCTTTGAAGTAATCTATTACTTCTTCTCTTAGTGGTCTCTGCAGTTGAGACTTTTTCCTCTTCAACCTTGTCTTCTATGGATAGACTTTTTGGAGAGGCCTCAGCTTTACTTATGCTCTTGGATTTCTTCCTAGCTGGTGCTGTTTTCGTTGGTACAGAATCATCAGATTCAAAATTTTCTACCTCTTTTGCCTTCCTCTTCTTTGCAGAGGCTTTGCTATTTCTCCCAGTTGTCAACCTAATATTCTCCTTTGGATTTTTCTTCCAATTTACGAACAGTTGTGGAGACATTACCTTGTGAACATTAAGGATTTCACCATCATCATCCTTAATTTTATTCTTCAACTTTTTATTCAGGATGATACTTAAGAATCTCCCATGAAAAACCTTTGTGAGTGGTTTTTCAGTTAATCTTTTCTTTTCTTCCTTATCCAACCACTTAAACATATGATCGAGTAGGACATCTCCAAAGTTGATGTGTTCCTTCAAGACTATGGCGGACATGATCTTCAGCTGTTGGTCAATCACAGTATCATGTGCAGTGTCTTTGCATAAGATACATTTCCCCACGATTTCAGCAAGGAACTCGAATTCTTCAGGAAACTCCTTTTTTCTTCATGTCCTTTCGAGACTAGGGTTTCTTCATCTTTCGCATAATCTTCTTAGCTTTTTCTGTATCAATCTCTTTCAGGCTTTTCAGATTTCGATCAGGAAGGCCCAAACATTGATTAATGTCAGAAGAGTTTAGTTTCAGAATCTGACCTTTAACCTTGGTTGAGAGGATTCCAGAATTTATGGTTGCGTTTGAATGGAACTCCTTGACCAGGTCACCATATATTCGTGTGTTTTCCTCAAGACATTCTGAGAACCCGGCCTTCTTCACAAGTTCAAGAATATCTCTGCACTTCTTTTCGGATTTTTCGAATGTCTTGGTTCCTAGCTGGATGCCAGTGATTACTTGTCAATCTGCCATTTGAGGAGTTCGAGGAATATGGGTGTTGGTTTTAGGAAGTTTTGTGAGAGATAGTTGACTGTGATTTAGGTAAGGATTTGGAGGGTTAATGAATTCAGGAAGTGAACAGGCTTTTAGGGTTTGAAAATGAGAGGGAAGAAGTTTTGATAGTTTCTAACAACTATTTGTAGATTTTGAATTTGCCTTTAAGGCAGTTTCTTCTATCTCTGCAAACAATGTGATGTGTCACCCAATCATTGGTTGCACGATACCCAGTAACAAGCTGTAACTCCCTAGTAACTTGTCAGTTAGCTGTCTCTTTTAGACGAGTGGACGTTTGATTGATGTGGATTGACCTTTGATCACTTGGGTTCGTAGAGTAGCATGATAGAACAACTATTGACTCTACGTTTTCCTTTGTTGACTCAAAAATCAATTCTCTGAAGGATGTTGCAGTGGATGGTTTTGACATTTCTCCTCATGTTGAAATCTGCGCTTAACCAATCGATGTACCCTGAGCGCCTTGGGGTACGTGAAGTTCGATGTGCGTTTGCAAGATGTCTTACCAAACTATATTTGAACTGATCTCCTAATACTTCAGAATGGTAGAGCAATTGTCTAGTTCTTCCAAGCTCCTCATGAGCTAGAGTGTCTTCTGGTAAGTTTGCGATCGTCGAGTCTGCTTCTGCGATTGTTGAGTTTTCACTACGATCGTTGAGATTGCATCACGATCGTTGAGTTCTCTTAAAAGTCTATTTTACAGTCGTTTCCTTGGTCCTTGAGATGAACGTTACTAAGCATTCCTTCTGGGTCAAGGTAGCTCAAGAAGGGCCAACCTCTTAGAGTGAGCTAAGGGTCCGGTTTGTCCTTGAGGCGCTTTCCAGATGAAATACTTTAGAAGTAATTTGCACTGATATCTCATTTGACCTTTTCTGTTGAGGAGTCCTATTGGGTAAAATCTACTTACGCACAACACGCAAGTATACGTGGTCAACAAGTTTTAAAGTGATAAGTTGAGTATCGTTCCCATAGAGAATTAGTTAACAAGAATTACCAAGTACTAACATATAACCAATTTAATCTTATTTAAACGAATGATTTAATAATTTAATTTAAAATAGTTAAATAAACTATTAGTAACTATCCCTAGAATGAAACAAGATATTGAAGACTTGAGATTACAATTTCACTTATTGTTTCATTTAAGTTAACACACTTCCTGTTAAGCCAAGATATCTATACTGGATTGTTAATCAAGAACACGAATGTAGTATTAACCACCTCTCGATGCACTAATACCGTATTAACGTCAATCCACAATCAAGATAGAAATCCGTTAAACACCTTAATCAACTAACCCGTTATATCTCTATGTGAATTACAATTGAAGAAGGTTTAAGAATAAGTTCTCTATCCGATTACATGCGATGTCAAGCATATCTCTACCTTAAAATTCATCAAGATTAAGCTAATCACAAAATCATGAACACATGATATCATAATCAGATCTAAATCTATACTTCATCTCTCGAGTTCATATAGATTATCACGGTAATTGTTAGCTAGGCAATTAAGCAATTAAGTCCAAATCATAATAGACAATCCAAATATAGCTAATAAGACTAACAAAGAAGAAAATCAAAGTAAACTACAAAATAAGATCAATAGTAACCTCAAACAAAGAATTAGTTCATGAATATTGAATTAAAACTAAGAATCCACAATTGAATACACATTAAACGACAAAGATAGAAGAAGATAAGAAGATATAATCTATTGTCTGTATATTTGAAGCTCCCTTCTTGCTCCTACTTTGAATCTTCAATGGTCTCCAAGTTGCTTCAATCTCCAAATCTAATAAGAACTAGGGTTTTTCCCAATCTACTCTAATCTAATATAATGGAATTCTTCCTCTAACTTCCTCTAATCCTTGTAAATCTCCTCCTTTTATAAGCCTCCTTATATGTCTTTAAGTCCTCTTAGAAGTCCTTGAATTAAACAACTCTAACCAATCCTTATCGAACTCAAATTCGGACAAAATCTCCTCTTTCCACAAGATACCCAAGCCCCGGCTTGCATTATTTGCCTTGTAAATAAGAAGCTCAAGCTTGCTTAGTGGCCTCGCTATTGATTCTTGACCCCAGCCCCTAAGCATGTTATCAAAGCACAAAAGGGCAAACCCGGCTTGCTGAAGTAAGTCGCCAATTATTTTTCTCACGCAAAGATCCTCCGGTAAAACTATTATAACTTTTGATCTGGAAGAGTTACGGGCTCGCCACCTATCAAATCGAAGATATCGATTTAGATATACAACTTTCATTCTTTGAGTTTTGAGAAATAACGAATGGATGAAGAAGGTCTAAATTGATCGAAGTGATCATGCTTGCAAATGGCCACCCAAAACAATGAAGTTCAACAACGTCCGTTGGTAGAAATGTCATAACTCTTTCATCCGAACTCCGATTGGAATAATTCAAGATGTTCCGGAAAGCTAAGAAGAAGCTCTACAATATAGTCCAATTTTCAAGCCAAGAACATGAAATGAACATTAAAGCCCAAATGATGTCCGGATTGCTTTTCTTTGCGTTTTCCTTACCAATAGTCGCTCACACCGCTTCCAAACGTATAACCTACAAAATGAACACACAATGCATGAAAAGTAACTAATACACATGAATATAAGCAACTAATTCAAGTAAAAGATACCGGATAAGTAGGTATAAAACCTACTTATCAAATACCCCCAAACTTAAACCGTTTCTTATCCCCAAGCAACACAACATAATGCAATGCAATGCAATGAAATACAACTAATTTATATGCCTACGAATCCAGCAATATTTGATAGAATCAAATCTATTCACTCGGCCTTAGAGTAATCAAGTAAACACGATAATACTTCATATCAAAACCAATCAACAATTTCCTAGTCAATCATCAGGTCTTAAATTGTTATTACTGGTATAGTGCGTGTGTGCTCAACAACTATGCTAACTGATATAAAATCAAATTTAATACATAACAAGTCTCTTCGAAGGAATCATATAATGTAAACTCAAGAAATCCAAAAATAAGCTAAATCCAACTAAAATCAAACAATTACCAATATCGAGGGTCAACATGGGATACTTATGCTTTATTTTCATCTAGGGGACTTTTTGCTCTTATTTCCCGTTTTATTAATTTTCTTTTTATATACACATAGCTATGCAATGTCTTATTCCTTTTATGCTTTTCAATGCTACCTTAACGAGCTTTCGACCAACGACTCCCAGAACATTAAGACATTAGGGCGCTAGGTGTAGAGACAATCCCCTTGGGCTTACTTACTCAAGTAACATAGGCCACAAAACTAGAGAAGCACGCCACGGTGTTTATTCATACATTTTTTTCTTTTTCTTCTTTTTCTTCTTTTTTTCCTTTTTTAAGCTTATATATCCCAAATTTTTCCCCCAAACTTAAGTTTTTGTCTAAATTTAGTCATCTCCACTTATTCTTGTCATTCTTTCATTTAAACTAGCATTATCCTTTAGAGTCCCATTATGCATACTTGTCTACCCAATTCCAATCTCATTATTGGCAAAAAAAAATTGTAAATATCTAACAGCTGGAATCATGCAAGATGAACATAATAACTAACTATTATTTTTGAATTTTTGAAATTTTAAAAAAAAAAAATTAACAAAAAAACTGAATATAATGCTATTCAAACTATACTATTATGCAACTACTTATGCAGTTGTACTACATGAATGCAAACATAATGAACCTAAACTAAATTAACAACGTATGCAAAATAACAAAACATAAACATGAAACTAAACATGCAATAAAGAACTAAACTAAACTCCCTCAAACATAGCAATTACAATGTCCTCATTGTAAGAATATAACGATAAGTAGAAGAAAACTTCCATGTAATCAGCTAAGCGTGAGGTGATGGTGGCGATGGCGGCGCCGATCATTTTCTTATCTATTGAACCTCTAATACCTGCAATGAAGAGAGATAACATGGATTAGATTATAAGAGAAATTAATAAGCAAATTAATTCCTATCTACTATATAAACTAGTAAAGCATATAAATATAAAAATTCCTGGGTTGCCTCCCAGTCAACGCGTGATTTATAGTCTTTCAGCTTGACTTTGTTTGGTCAACGCTATCCAATTCCTCTTCGAAAGTTGAGGAACCCTCCATCCATCGAAAATAATATAGCTTTTGGTAGGTTCCCATTTACGATGGCCAATGCATCAAAGTTACCTAGCATGCTCTGATTTGGTATGATCTCAATCAAGAACGTCCCATAGTTAGGTGTTTTCTCCATTGTGTATGTGATCACTTTGGGGCAAGGAAGCTTGTCACACACAATGGGCTCTTCGTCTATCTTCTCTTTCTTTTCCCACCATGGATTCAAAATTGTACTCACTTTTATGTCAACAAGAGCTTCGCCGACGACATAACTACCAAGTGGGCATAATTTTGCAAATCTGACCGACTCTTTGATCTTTGGTGGAGACCCATTTAGATCTTCGTGGACCTCTATTTCATTATCCCCAATTGTCTCCACACTTCCTATATCTTGTGGCTCATCCAGTTGCAGATTTGGTTCAGGTTCTCCCTCAATTTTGTTATCCATGTCATAAAGCCAAGTGTTTGGTGTGACGCCCCCAAAATAGGTCCATTCCACCCAACCCATTATGAGTCGCCAAATACATGGTACAGAAATAACTACAACTTCAATAATGCAAATGTCGTGTGAAATACGACAATACATACTGTGAGTTTAAATACGTATATTGCCGCCTTTGACAATATCCACACACAAATAAATCCCCATCATAATTATTGATACATTATTTTACAAAAATGGTGAGGACTACTAAACAACTCTCTCTAACCTTCATTCCATACCCCGACTCGATCCTCGCTATGTTCTCACCTCCCGAGAAGAAAAATGGAACAACAAAGAAAAGGGTGAGCTCGACTAGCCCAAGAAGAATATTATGACTAAGATAATATACAACAAAATTATCGTTAGTCTTCAACAGAAAAAATATAATAGAATACAATAGACAACAAGTTTTAAATCAATATTCGCAATGAAAATAATAATTCATTAGAAGAGTTAAGTAGAGAATGCAAACTACTATCTTCTATGTATGAATTTTAAAGTTCATCGCCTATTTTTATCCTCAGAACATCAATTAATATATATCCGAGATCAAATATTCATCCTCGCACTACTGTGTCAAGGACATTCACCATTAATATCATGTTCATCTAAACACTGCTCATCTTTGCACTACTGCCAAAGATATTCATCGAAATCATTCATCTTTGCACTACAGCCCAAAGATATTCATCGAAATCATTCATCTTTGCACTACAGTGCCAAAGATATTCCATAATATCATCATTTAAGACCGAGGATGATGAAAATATATTTTTTAGAAACGAATCCAAAGAATAATGACAAGGATTAAGGATTAAGGATTCGTACTTTGTTTTAGCCACGCCCAAAAAATACCTCAAAAATAATCATAGTGGTGTAAAATTCAAGAATGATCAAAACATGGATACAATCAAAGCTAGTATCCACAATAGATATTTTGGACTTAAAAGAAAAATTTTCATTTTTCGATGAATAGTCCGATATTCGAATAGTGTCAGATATCGTGAATAGTCTTGCCAGATACGTGAATAGTAACTTCCACACCAAGAGATAGAAATTTCACAAAAACATCTTCACGCTTCGTGAATAGTACTTTTGAATAATAGTAACTCGTGAATAAGAATCTTAATAAATAACCCCGACATGAAAAAGTTCCAAATTTTGATAAAAAGTTCCAACCAATATTTCAAAGATAATGATATTGAAGAAATAATATCATTTGAGAAGAAAATAACATCCCTTACCTCGAAAGACAAGATTTCTTAAAACACCTTGATATAGGCTATGACTTAAACTTGCACCGTATAGCAATACTCAAAGTATACTCAAAATACTCACAAGAATACGCTCGATAATATAGAGAGAGAAAACTTCAGCTACGTGTGATTTTCAATTCTAACCTAAGACCTATTTATGTAAAATCGCTTAGAACACCAAAGCGTAAAAAATTTAATATAATATTATTATTTATAATAATAATTCTCTACTTAACACCTTGAATCTGAATTTCAGCAACTTGTCATGTGTTAAATGAGGGAACCAAATGAAAAACGTTTTGTAAATAAAAATATTTTAAACTTCCAAAATCAATTATTTTGAGTTTCTAACTTCAATAATTCACAATAAATAGCTGCCGAAAATTCAAATCTCATGAGTTTTTATAGGAAATCCAATTCTCTACAACTTTACAGAAGAAAGTTTTTCAAATTCCAAATGTAATTTGACCAAATCCACAAATGGACGATTTTACGGTGCTATAATCAAATTTCAAATAATAAATGGGGTCCAATTTACATGTTTAATATGTTTTAAACATTTTTGGTAACAAAAATACTCCTCCTCCACATATACTCATATATCCCACATTCATCGTAAAAATATCATCGTTAATATATTATTAAAATAATATATTTAAATGAATTATTTTATCAAAAAAATAAAATATTAATTTTCAACAATTGTCACTATAAAAATTTTCTCCATCTATATCCACATAAAATCAATATTTTCCTCATCATATGAATCAATAATTAATTATTCACAAATAATATTACGTAATCACAATATTGACAACCAGCAGCTTCCTGTGAGCAGGGGCTTTCCAATAAGAATTTCTCCTTATCGGCCAAGCAATTAGGTGACCAAACCTCTCCTTAGATGTAACTTTCTAGACATTGCCAATAATGTTATCTAATAATATTATTCAGATAATATGAATTATTGGTTCGATAATGGAAAATATCGTAATGACAATTTATCAAAACAACAAAGAATATAAAAAATCAATGCAAAGAATTATTGAATCAATAAAATAAAATACTCGAATAAAGAATTATCGTAACCATTATTGAGTAAAGCCTTCTTACGTAAGAATCAATAATTGGTGCAATACTGCAGTATCTTCATCGTGCAATAACGCCAGACATCGTGTTTTTAACCAATTTATTCCAACAAAGGTAAATTCAGAATAACCACACGCCTGTTATTTTTAAACAACTTATTTTTGTCGCTTTTCTTCCTCCAATCGCTTTCCACATGGGGCCCACACATGGTCATTGCTACTGTCGCATTTAATATTCCCCGACAAAGATTTAATATTCCACGACCAAACGAATATTCTCCGGCAATAATGAATATTATATCACCACTTGCTTATTTAAAATATTTATGATTTTACCCATAACTAACCACATTAATCAAATCCACCCTTACTATTTCAAAATAATAAATAAAGGAAATTCCTTTTTATTTAAAAAAATTTCGGGGTCTTACATTTGGAGGAAGGTTGCTTACGTCTTTGGTCATTTGCTCTATCTGATCCGCAAGATTTTGACTTTCTCGCGCTTGATTACTCATCTTCTCCTCATCTACTATGAACTTGGACAATAATTCCCCCAGCCTTGAATTTTTTGTTTCAGTCTCGGAAGCCATGTATTTGATAAGTAGGTTTTATACCTACTTATCCGGTATCTTTTACTTGAACTAGTTGTTTATATTCATGCGTCTTAGTTACTTTTCATGCATTATGTGTTCATTTTGTAGGTTATATGTTTGGAAGCGTTGTGAGCGACTATTGGTAAGGAAAAGCAAGGAAAACGCAAAGAAAAGCAATCCGGACATCATTTGGGATTTCATGTTCATTTCATGACCTTGGCTTGAAACTTGTACTATATTATAGAGCTTTTTCTTAGCTTTTCGGAATATCTTGAATCATTCCAATCGGAGTTCGGATGAAAGAGTTATGACATTTCTACCAACAGACGTCGTTGAACTTCATTGTTTTGGGTGGCCATTTGCATAGCAGTCACTTCCAGTCCAATTTTGACCTTCATCCGTTCATTATTTCTCAAAACTCAAAGAATGAGAGGTTGTAGAGCTCGTTGATATCTTCGATTTGATAGGTGGCAGTCTCAGAACTCTTCCCTTGATCAAAAGTTATGACTGCTTTTACTGGAGAGGGACGCAGCAGCAGTAAAAAATAATTGGAAGTTTTACTAAAGCAATGGCTTGCCCTTTTATGTTTTGATAAAGAAGTCGGGCTTGGGGTAAAGAATCAATAAGAGGTTACTAAGAAGTTTGGGGCTTGCTATTTACAAGGCAAATAGCAAGCCGGGGTTTGGGTATGCGCGGAAAGAGGAGATTTTGTCCGAATTTGAGTCCGATAAGGATTGGTTCGAGTTGTTTGATTCAAGGACTTCCAAGAGGACTTAAAAACATATAAGGAGGCTTATAAAAGGAGGAGATTTACAAGGATTAGAGGAAGTTAGAGGAAGAATTCTATTATATTAGATTAGAGTAGATTGGGAAAAACCCTAATTCTTATTAGATTTGGAGATTGAAGCAACTTGGAGACCATTAAAGATTCAAAGTAGGAGCAAGAAGGGAGCTTCAAATATACAGACAATAGATTATATCTTCTTATCTTCTTCTATCTTTGTCATTTAATGTGTATTCAATTGTGGATTCTTAGTTTTAATTTAATATTCATGAACTAATTCTTTGTTTGAGGTTACTATGGATCTTATTTTCTTGTTTACTTTGATATGCTTCTTTGTTAGTCTTATTAGCTATATTTGGATTGTCTATTATGATTTTGACTTAATTGCTTAATTTCCTAGCTAACAATTATCGTGATAATCTATATGAACTCGAGAGATGAAGTATAGATTTAGATCTGATTATGATAGCATGTGTTCATGATTTTGTGATTAGCTTAATCTTGATGAATGTTAAGGTAGAGATATGCTTGACATCGCATGTAATCGGATAGAGAACGTATTCTTAAACCTTCTTCAATTGTAATTCACATAGAGATATAGTGGGTTAGTTGATTAAGGTGTTTAACGGATTTCTATCTTGATTGTGGATTGACGTTAATACGGTATTAGTGCATCGAGAGGTGGTTAATACTACATTCGTGTTCTTGATTAACAATCCAGAATAGATAACTTGACTTAACAGGAAGTGTGTTAACTTAAATGAAACAATAAGTGAAATTGTAATCTCAAGTCTTCAATATCTTGTTTCATTCTAGTGGATAGTTAGTAATAGTTTATTTAACTATTTTAAATTAAATTATTAAATCATTCGCTTAAATAAGATTAAATTGGTTATATGTTAGTACTTGGTAATTTTGTTAACTAATTCTCTGTGGGAACGATACTCAACTTATCACTTTATTACTTGTTGACCACGATATCTTTGCGTGTTGTGCGTGAATTAGATTTTACCCAATAAGTTTTTTGGCGCCAATACGGGAATTAGTTTAATATTTTTTACCAATATTAGCTTCAATCAAATTAGTCTTAATTTAAATATTTTTATTTTATTTTTAATTCTCTTCCTATATTTCTCTCTTCGTACTATGGATGACTTTCATGATCAATGGCCATACACACTAACATGACTCAACCAAGGTCCCTCTTCCAACTTTAGACATCCGTGACCGGCCGCAATTGTGGTGTCCTCTTGCTTTCAGTACTACGATCGATGTTTGATCGTAGGTACTCCACGATTTTAAGTTGGGTAGCTGAAAGGTTATCGTAGACGCTTTTAAACGCTCCTACCGAATATGGATCTTCATTTGTTCATCACCACAAGGTT
The DNA here is from genome assembly GCA_020205605.1 of Panax ginseng. Taxonomy (NCBI): domain Eukaryota; kingdom Viridiplantae; phylum Streptophyta; class Magnoliopsida; order Apiales; family Araliaceae; genus Panax; species Panax ginseng. The sequence continues at coordinate 28,533,346 of CM035131.1, read as the reverse complement.
TTGGGACTCAGAAATGGGTACACGCTTCATAAGATATCTCTCGATGGTTTAGAACTTCATCATCATTAGCGATTATCGCTCCCCATAGTGAGTTCCTCATGATTGATGCTCGATGATCCTCTGTAGTCAACTTCCTTGAGGATTCTTCTCTTATGACATGCTTTACATGATTGAGCATATAAGACCCTTTTCTTCTTTTGTCTAATGGCTTGCTTTTATACAAAGATCAGCAGCCATGTGAGCTTTATTCAGATTAGCTCAGCCGGTCTTAAGGAACAGGCTTTGACATATAGGAATTTTATTAGAATCATTTCTGAACAATCTTAAGCCTTCTGCTGGTTGAATCTTTCTTGACTGAAGTCTTCTGCTTTAGCATTCTTTAGTGTGGTCAGATAGACCAAGTACCTGCAGGTTATAAATTTCTACTTTTGGTACCCATGGTTAAGTGGGTCCTGCTAGGTTAGTTTTCTAAACTCCTGTTCCTCATTTATTTAGATAATCATCATATTGATCACCAATAGTCATATTCATGCATGTAACTCATTTAGATAATACATTTTGAGATGCATGAAGGTGAGTGTGTGTAAGATTTGCTATTTTAATAAAACACTCTTTTTCTTTGATGGTTTCATCATTTGCTTGGTTATGTTCACAGAGTTTAAATGTTCTCAGAGTAAGAATCAACTCTACGAATTATTTATATCTGGTTGATTCATGGAGGTAATCAATTTCTACAAATCATCAAGATACTTTTGCAGGACTGATCATACTTTGTGGGTTATCAAACTCTTAGAACATAGGTTTGTATATACATACTAACCCATCAGCAAAGATTACTTCACATAAAATTAGTTTAACCTGTGATGCTCTTATGACCCATTTCAGATTTCTTTCAAGATGTCATCTTCAACCTAAAACTTGGATAGAGAGAAAGTTTATAGACATTTGAGTTTCTATCATCAGTGTACTTTCTCTCTTCACTTTTTTAGATAGATTATGAATACTTGAAGGAAAACTATTATAGTTCATAAGTAAGGTGCAAATATGATGCTCATATCTATATTAGTGAGGAACCGTACCTTTTTGCGGTTGGTTCCATAACAGTCATTTATCTTAGATATACTGAGTTTAGGCATTGATGTGCATGTTTTCTCATTTGCTTCTGACAACCAGTTGCTCCAGTTGATCTTCATCCAATCAATGTGTGGTCTTGAAGATACAAGCTAAGAGAGTGTCAGCATCTCTAATTCTTTGACATCCTTGAGTTCACAAGATTTACATCCAGCTGCAGTTTGACCAAACATATGATTGAGAAGTTCTTCTTTTCTTCTCTGGATAAGTATTACTTAGCATGTATTGTGACGCCCCCAAAATAGGTATACATCACCCATTTTGAGTCACAATAATAACATGGTATGTAAAACAACTACAACTTTATTAATACAATACATAAATCGTGAGTTTAAATACAAATATTGTCATCTGCATAATATTCACATCCAAATAAGTCCTCATTACAATTATTGATTATTTTACAAAAATGGTGAGGACTACTAAAATAACTTCCTAGGACCTTCATTCCATACCCCGACTAGTACTTGCTACATTCTCGCCTCTAGAGAAGAAAAATGGAACAAAAAGGAAAAGGGTGAGCTCAACTAGCCTAAGTAAAGAATATTATGACTAAGATAATATACAACAAATTATCCTTAGTCTTCAACAGGAAAATCATCTGATAGAATACAATGAGATAACAAGTTTTAGATCAACAATCGCAATGAAAACAATAATTCATTGTAAGAGTTAAGTAGAGAATGAAATCTACTATCATCTATGAATTTAAAAGTCCATCATCGATATTTTATCCTCAGAACATCAATCAATATACATCTTGAATCAAATATTCATATTTGTACTACAGCCAAAGATATTAATCGATTCTGGTCATGTTTCATCTCAACACTGCTCATCTTTACACTACGGCCAAAGATATTCATCGTAAAAATCATTCATCTTTGCACTACAGTGTAAGACCCCAAATAATTAATAAATGAAATTTATTTTCCTCTATTTATTATTTTGAAATAGTAAGGGTTGATTTGATTAATGTGGTTAGTTATGGGTAAAATACGCAAATATTTTAAATAAGCAGGTGGTTATAAAATATTCATTTTTGTCGAGGAATATTCGTTTGGTCGGGGAATATTCGTACAACGGCGCAGCCTTGTGTGGGCCCCATAACGGAAAGCGATTGGATGAAGAAAACGACAAATATAAGTTGTTTAAAAATAACGGTGTAGTTATTATCGCTTTACCTCGTTGGAATACCCTGGTTAAAACACAAGAATACGCGTTGTTGCACAACAAGAAGACACTGCAGTATTGCACCAATTATTGATTTTACTTAAGAATGCACTACTCAATAATTGTTACAAGAAGTTATCGCTCAAAGATTTTATTTTATTGATTCAATAATTGTCGTTGATATTTTATATTACCGTTGTTTCAATAATATCACTACACAAGATTTTCCATCATCGAAGCAATAATTTATATTATCCTAATAATATTATTAGAAAACATTATTGGCAATGTCTAGAAAGTTCTGTCTTAAGGAGAGGTTTGGTCACCTAATCATGCTACCAAGAAGGAGAAATTCTTATTGAAAGCCCTCTTTCCTGGAACTACCGTCACAAGATCTTTGTGATTCTGTAATATTATTTGTGAATAATTAATTATTGATTTATATGATGAGGAAAATATTCATTTTATGTGGATATAGATTGAGAAAATTTTTAAAGTGACACTTGTTGAAAATCGATATTTTATCTTTTGTGATAAAATAATATATTATTATATTATTATAATATAATAATGATGATATTTTTACAAGGAATGTGGGATATATGAGTATATGAGGAGGAAGAGTATTTTTGTTGCAAAAGTTGTTTAAAACATGTTAAACATGTCTCAGGGGCCCATTTCTCGATCGAAATTTGATTATAAATTGTAAAATCGCCTGCTTATGGATTTCATCCAATTTCGCTTGGAATTTGGAAAAACTTTCTTCCAGAAAGTTGTAGAGAATTGAATTTCCTATAAAAATTTGCGTAGATTTAAATTTTCCGACAAAGGGCTATTTATTATGAATTATTGAAGTTCTGAAGTTTCGAAATAATTGATTTTTGGAAGTTTTAATTGTTTTAATTAACAAAAACGTTTTTGTATTTGGTTAGCCTCATTAAACACATGCAAGTTGCTGAATTCAGATGGTTCTAGGTGCGTAGACAAATTTGTATATATATATATATATTATTATTATATTAAATTTTCTACTTGGTGTTCTAAGCATTTTCCTATAAATAGGGTCTTAGTTAAATTGAAAATCACACCGAAACTCAAGTTTTCTCTCTCTATATTATCGAGCGTTATTCTTGTGACTATTTTGAGTATAGTTTGAGTACTGCTATATACTGCAAGTTTCAAGTCATAGCTTATATCCTGTTTCAACTAAAGTACTATCTTTTTCGAGGTAAGGGATATTATATTTTTTTAAATGATATTAATTCTTCTAATATCATTATGCCAAGTATTGATCTCGAACTTTTAATCAAATTTGGAACTTTTTGTGTTGGATTTACTATTCACGATACTTTTGCAAGACTATTCACGATACGATGCGACACTATTCACGAATCATTTGACTATTCATCGAAAATGGAAATTTTCCTTTTCGCTCTAAAATATCTATTATGGATACTAGCTTTGATTGTATCCATGTTTTGATCATTCTCAATTTTACACCACTATGATTATTTTTGAGGTATTTTTGGACATGGATAAAACAAAGTACTTAATCCTTAATCCTTAATCCTTGTCATTTTGTTTCATTGATTCGCTTTTTAAAATGTTTTTCAACATCCTCACCCTAAATGATGATATTATTGAATATCTTTGGCCCAGTAGTGCAAAGATGAATGATTTCGATGAATATCTTTAGCCTTCGTAGTGCAAAGATGAACAGTGTTTAGATGAACATGACTAATCGATGAATATCTTTGGCTCAGTAGTGCAAAAGATGAATATTTGATTCCGTATATATATTGATTGATGTTACAGGATAAAATAATGATGATGGATCGTTAAATTCATAGATATTAGTAGATTTCATCCTCTACGTAACTCTTCTATGAATTAATATTTTCCATCATGCGAATATTGATCTAAAACTTGTTGTTTAATGTATTCTCTCTCATTTTTCCTCGTTGAAGACTAACGATAATTTGTTGTATATTATCTTAGTCATAATATTCTTTACCGGGCTAGTTGAGCTCACCCTTTTCCTTTTTGTTCTATTTTTCTTCAGAGGCGAGAATGTAGCGATGAAGCACGTAGCCTGGGGTATGGAATGATGGTTATAGAGAGAGTTGTTTAGTAGTCCTCACCATTTTGTAAAATAATGTATAAATAATTGTGATGAGGATTTATTTGGGTATAGATATTCTCTGAAGATAATATTTGTATTTAAACTCACAGCTTTTACCGTTGTAATAATAAAGTTGTAGTTGTTTCTGTATCATGTATTGACAACTCGTAATGGGTGATGTATACCTATTTTGGGGCGCGCACAATTGGTATCGTAGCTTAGGAATATGATCTCCAAAGTGAGATCGGGGAATAGAACTAGAGGGAGAGACGAGTAATCCTTCACTAGTGTGTCCTACCTAAGCTTATTTGTTAGTTGGTCAAGATATAAGGGTATTATGTGATATATTGATTTCTTAATTAACCCTTATTTTATGACATGATTTGAGAATGTCGAATCGAGAATATTAAAAGTGGAGTAAATGAGACCGTGGTAGACGCTCAGACTTCACCAACGAGGAGAACGTGCAACATGCTGACAATGTTCCTCCTGTGAACAACACCACTGAGCAGATGATGAACGAGGGGATGTTTAGAAGCTTTTAGCATTTCATACAAAATCATACGAGGGAGACTCGTGTTCAAAATACAAGAGGAAATGATAGCAATTCACGGGTTGTCACAAACAAAGCAGCTTCAAAGAGTCGGGACCACCGAAATTTAAGGGAAAGCCATATCCGATCATGCCAAAAACATGGGTCAAGCAAATTACCAAGATATTCGATGTCTTGGGATGCACGGAGAATGAAGGTTCCATTCGCCACCTTTATGTTCCGTGGCGAAGGCATCATCACCGGTGGGAGTCTGTGAAGCGCACCCATCCAAATTTCGCACTCAAAGATGTCTCGGGGAGACGTTTCAGAAACTATTTAATGACAAATACTTTCCGAAAGTGTTCGGCTATATGAAGGAAGTGGAGTTCATCGATTAGAACAAAACAACATGATGATGTCTCAAAGATGAGGCAAAGTTTGCCGCTTATCCGTGTTTACACCTCATTTGGTGGAGAATGAGGAACGATGACGCTAATGTTTCGAGAGGTTTGAAACCCGGCCATACGACAATATCTCATTTCTCATAAATTTTCTCTCTATTCAGATGTTGTAAATGGGCTCAATTATTAGAAATGAGATAACGAAAGTACGGCCAACCGAGGGACCACAATCGAGATCATACCTTACACACGAGTTAACAAAACAACGATAACCAAATGGAGAAAGAAAAAGATTTTGACAAAATGGTAACCACTCCTGTGGTAATCATGGCCATGAAAATAAGAAGCGAGTCGAGGAGATTTGAAAAGAGGAGATTTAACAACGACCATGTGAAGACGACAATGCCGGCAGCAACTGGTTCTAAAGGAGGAGAACGACCACCGATCGTATGCTACAAATGCGGAAAAGAGGGACATATCAGTCCAAACTGCCCACAATAGTTCAAGGTATGCTATAATTATGGAAAAGAAGGACATATCGCTCGAGATTGTACGTTAGCGAAACCTAGTTCAGCGGGGACGGTGACTCAAAAGACTGTCCTAGAAAAGTCAAAGTCAACGGTTCCTAGAAGAGCGTTTGTTGTGACTGGTCAAAATGCGAGAAACCCAAACGAGGTGATCACGGGTAAGATATTTATAAATTCTTGCGAAGTTTATACCTTCCTTGATACCGGTGTTTCCCATTCATTTATCTCTCCGCTTGGCTCAACGCTTAAACTTGACCTAGAAATTAGACTTTGACCTATCTCGTGGAAACTCCATTGGGAGAAACTTTCATCACATCCAATCGCTTATAAATCTTGTTTGATTCAAGTTGGCACCATCACCTTACCGTTAACCTTATCTCTTTAAAGATACTTGCTTTTGATCCGATTTTAGGGATTGATTGGTTAACTACTCATCATGCCAAAATTGATTGTTTTCGTAAGGTTGTTAGTTTTCATATTCCTAACCAACCTCGTTGTATTTAATTCTAAGCAACTAAACCATTAAAATCAATCACCGCTATATCTAATCATAAAGCTATTCGCTTATTGAAAACGGATGTCAAGCTTTCTTAGCCCATGTTATGGATTTGAATAAAGACACGCCAAATTTGAATAATATTCCTGTTGTTATTGACTTTCCCCGACGATTTCAAGAACTTCCCTGCCTACCCTTTAACGTGAAGTTGAATTCTTTATTGATCTTAAACCCGCACAAAGCCCATTTCTAAAACCCCATATCGAATGGCTCCTATTGAACTTCAGAGTTAAAGGTCCAACTACGGATTTGTTGGACATTGGTTTCATTCGGCCCCAAGACATCTCCTCGGGGTGCTCCTATTTTATTCAGAAAAAAGAAAGACGGAGTATGCGACTTTGTATTGACTATCTGAATTGAACCATGTCACCATCAAGAATAGGTATCCTCTACCTCATATTGATGACCGTTTGACCAATTGTAAGGAGCACAATTCTTTTCAAATATCGATCTTCGCTCGGATATCATCACCAAGATTAGAATCGAGGATATTCCAAAGACCGCCTTCGTAACTCTAAGACGGGGCATTATGAATTCTTAGTCATGTCTTCTGGATTGACTAATGCTCCTGCGACTTTCATGGATATGATGAACCGAGTATTCAAGGAATATTTGGATCACCGTTGTTGTTTTTTATTGATGACATCCTCATATATTCCAAAAGTCGTGAAGATCATAAGCACCATTCGTTCGGTACTCCAAAGGCTTCGTGAAAACAAACTATATGCCAAATTGAAGAAATGCGAGTTTTGGCTTGAGGAAGTAGCATTCCTTGGGCACGTGGTGTCAAAACATGGAGTATCTCATTGATCCGGCCAAGATTGAAGCAATACAAAGTTGGGAGCAACCGAAGTCAGTGATCAAGACGTAGCTTTTTGGGCTTAATTATTATTATCGAGATTCGTGGAAGGGTTTTCTCGAATCGCTACATACAGGCCAAATATATTCGGTTATATCATCATTTAGGACTGAGAATGATGAAAAATATTTTTAAAGAAAATGAATCCAGTGAGACAGAAGAACAAATATTAAGGATTCGTATTTTAGACAATCCAAGTTCAAAAAATACTCCATAATAAACTATCAGGAGCGTAATTCAAAAAATGAAGATCAAAACATAGATCCAATCAAAGATAGAACCATAATGACAAATCTTAGACACGTAAAAGAAAATTTAATTTTTCTATGAATAAAGTCGTATACGTGAATAAGAACGATATATGTGAATAAGAACTCGCCCACTAAAATGTAGAAATTTCACAAGAAAAATTATCATGCTCGTGAATAAGTACTCGTGAATAAGAATCTCGTGAATAAATGACTCATGAATAAGAACTCGTGAATAAGAATCTCCGACATGAAAAGATCGTAATTTCACAAGAAAAATCTTACCAATATTCCAAAGATAATGATATCGAAAGAAATAATATCATTTCTAAAAAAAATAATATCCCTTACCTCAAAAGAATAGTACTTCTGGATGGAATATCAGATATAACGCTGAAGGAAACTTGCACCGTATAGCAATACTCAAGATATCAAAATACGCTCGATAATATAGAGAGAGAAAACTTCAGTTTCTGGTGTGATTTTCAATTCTAACCTAAGCACCTTATTTATAGGAAATTGCTTAGAATACCAAAGCAGAAAATTTAATAAAATATTAATATATATTATAATTTCCTACGCCAACCTTTGAATGCTGATTTCAACATATTTAACAACCCACTAATCATAACAAAAATGTTTTTATTAACAAAAATATTTAATATTCAAAAATTAATTATTTTGGAACTTCGAAACTTCAATAATTCATAATAAATAGCCCTTTTATCAGAAAAATTTGAATCTCGTGCCTTTTTCATAGGAAATTCCATTCTCTACAACTTTGTAAGTTTAAGTTTTTCCAAATTCCAAACAAAAATTGACCAAAATCCACAAACGGACGATTTTACAGGCTATAATCAAATTTCAATCAAGAAATGGGGTCCACAAACATGTTTAACATGTTTTAAACATTTATTGCAACCAAAATACTCTTCCTCCTCATTTATTCATATATCCCACATTCATTGTAAAAATATCACCATTATTATATTTATTAAAATATAATAATATAATTAAATGAATTATTTTATGAGAAGAGATAAAATATCAATTTTCAACAATTGTCACATTAAAAATTTTCTCCATCTATATCCACATAAAATAAATATTTTCCTTATCATATAAATCAATAATTAATTATTCACAAATAATATTACGTAATCACAATATCGACAACTGTGCGCTTCCTGTGAGAAGGGGGTTTTCCAATAAGGATTTCTCCTTACTGGCGCCCAATTAGGTGACCAAACCTCTCCTTAGACAGAACTTTTTAGACATTGTGTGACGCCCCCAAAATAGGTATACATCACCCATCTTGAGTCGCCAAATACATAGTACAAAATTCAAATACAACTAAATTATACAACACTGGTAGTATAAGACGACAAAAAATACATGTCAGTGAGTTTTAATACAAATATTGTCTTCTGTATAATATCCACTCTCGTAAAATGTCCTCATTATATTTATTGTCACACTATTTAATAGTAATAGTGAGGACTACTAGCTAATACTATCATCCCAACCATCACTCCATTCCCCGACTGTCTCAAATACACGCTCTCATTTCCTCAAGAGAATAAAGGAAAGAAAGGGTGAGCTCAACTAGCCCAAAGAAGAAATATTATGACTAAGATAATGCGTAATAAATTATCATTAGTCTTCAACAATGTTAAACCGATAATATACAATAGACATCAAGTTTAATCTCAGAATGAATAAACAATCCATTAAAAGAGTCAAGTAGAGAATAAAGTCTACTATCTTTTATGATTTAAAAGGTTTTTCATCACTTTTATCACCGGACTCAAATTAATAAATAATCCACATCATCCCCGCACTACTACCAAGGATATTCATTAGGTCACGACCACAAATTCCATGCACTACTGCCAAGGATATTTGTGTATTCATCAATGGTCATGATCATGCCAACAACTGCCTATCAATACACTACGGGCCAACGAGGACTTTTATCACATTATTTGTAACATTACTACCATGATTACACCAATAATCCTCGGTCATAATCATACCAAGTCCATCTATGCACTACAGGCCAAAGACGACTTTCAAAAAAAATATAAACATGAGGATGATGACAATGATATAAGAGTTCAATAAAACAAGTTCACGAATTAATTTATTCAGAACTAATAACGCCCAAATTGTCAACATAATACATCTTTTGTAGAGTAAAAATTCAAGAATGCTCGTAAGAATATTTCCATGAAAATATCGGATGAAGCGCAAATATCAAGGATATTCCACTAATTTCATGGAGTATAAAGTCAAAATTTTAACCAACCGAGTATAATAACGAATGGAATAACAAAAGAAATCACCATGCATGCGATTATTGACATGACAAAAGTTATTCCAACATAATAATAATAACGGAACCATGTCGTGTGAAATTCACACCGATGTGATGTCCCAAATGTAATAATAAATGCGAATAAAAAATAATGGAACCAGTCCCAAGAAAAAAATGCATGATAGGATATATTCCATGTAATAATAAAGACGAATAATAAATAATGGAACCAGTCCCAAGTAAAACACACGTATGTGATATTCCAATAATAATAAAGACTAATAATAAATAATGGAACCAGTCCCCTGTAAAACACACGCATGTGATATTCCAAATGTAATAATAATAAGAATGTCACCAAGTATAGGTAGCTCACAGATACAAAAGTTATTCCAATGTAATAATAAAGAATGGAATAATGTAAGTTCTCTTCATGAATAAGAAAGAATAACATCCTTTACCGTAAAAGAAACGAATATAAGAGTAAGAAGAAGAAGTAATACTTTTCTATAGTTTCTATAATTTCTCTCCTGAGTTTCAAAGAATTTGTAAGAAATAATGAAGGAATGAGCTTCTATTTATAGAGAATGGAAGTGTAATCGCTTATGAATGAATTATTTCTGCAGAATTATTTCTTCAACCAAATACAATAAAGTCAATCAACTAACCAATAAAATCACAACAAAAATTAAAATATAATACATATATATAAACACATGTTTTCAACTTATATATATCAATATTATATATACACCACTTAATTTTTCTCCCCCATAACCAACATCTATCCCCCACCCACCCAATAATCAAATTCACTACACTCTTACACATCACTATCACACTACCACTTTTCCACCATTTTCCACTCACACACACATCACACACCTATCACTTTCACATATCATTTTCTTCCACTATATACTTAAAACACACATATACTTCCATACGTATACTCTTCCGTTTCCAAAATAATTTCCCAACACATATGGACCCCACATGTGGGCCCCACTTTTAAATAATTTTCTACCGATTATTTTGAAAATGGGTAAATAGGAATCCATAAAATAAGCAAAACTTCGTAAAAAAAAAATACCTTAATAATTTTAACAACATTTATCATCTTTATTATAATTCACAATATTAATCGACTGTGTCGCTCCTGTGAAAGAGGGGCTTTCCAATAAGGATTTCTCCCTATCGCGCCGCAATTAGTGACCAAACCTCTCCTCGCGTAACTTCTGAGACATCGTTAATATTGCAATTTATAATATTAATAACTCGCTCATTTCAATTATTGATTTAATAATATATAAAATATCGACAATAATTGAATCAAATAACGTGAGATACTACGCAACAATTACTATAGCAATAATTGAACAAAATCGAAAGTGACTTCTCACGTAAGCATTAATAATCAATACCGTAGACTACTACGCAACCACGCCAGACATCGTATTTTTACTACCGAGTAGTTCAACAAGATAATCTGTGAAACTTCCGCCGTTATTTTTAATAAAATATTTTTGTCGCTTTCAATCCGACAATAATTCCATTAGGGTCCACTAATGATTGTGCTGCCGCATTTAATATTCCCCACACACAAAGAATATTCCCCACCAATCGAATATAATATGACAACTCTTGCATGCTTTGCAAAATTTATAAATACTACCCACAACTATAACATTATATCAAATCCACTCCATAATATTTAAAAAAATATTTCGAGAAATTTAAATCTTTATTCATAAAATCTGGGTCTCACAATCTCCCTCCTTATGGAATTTCGCCTCCGAAATTTACGTACGCACTGGTATGTCGAATGATGAGTATACCTTTCGACTTCATTTCATTCTAACTCTTGAGGTATAACCTTCGAAAGTGTTGAATACGATTCTTCTTATCCAAGATTTTAACACGATCTCCTCATACGCTAAATCTTCTATTATCTCGTCCCGGCTTCTAAATTAATAATGTGGTTCGAGTCATCCACATATTTACGTAACATCGATACGTGATAAACGTTATGAACACGCAACATATTTGGCGGTAAAATGAGCCTATAAGCCACAGTTTCTACTCGATCTAGGATTTCAAATGAGCCAATAAAATCGAGGGTTTAGATTTCCTCTCTTCGTTGATTCTTGCTTCTATAATAATGCCCTCTTGAACCTTCTTCTTCACATTCATAAGATTCGGGTGTGTAGCTTGAGCGGCTTTAACTTGATCGATTAAAGTCGATTCTACTCGTATATTCGTTATCTTCACGCGGGTTCAGATATTCGCACTTGTAATCGTGATACGATCTTCTATTCAACACGCCGCCACCACGCTTGCTTTTCCACGATGATATTAAATGGTACGATCGTCATCTTCAACAAATGAGCCAACGCTTTGGCGATATTACGCTCATTTTAGTTGAAGAAATATTTGAGGGTTTTCAAATGAGGTTTTGTAGACCGGGGTCAATACAAAATTCTATTTCACGCCTAGGTAGGCTAAGAAGTCTTCAAGAATACGCCAAGAAATTTATTAACGATAGAATTATCATTCAAAACTGTGACTCTCATCCAAGACTTGGATAACATGTCACATTGATACCTATCAACTTGTCATCGTCATTCACAACGTCTCCTACGAAAAGTCTGGCTTCGGTGCATTCCACACAAAGAAGTCAACAATTAAAGGATCGGGGCTTTTTACTTATGGCTTGATATGACAATGATTGACTTTAGTGGTTTGGTTACTTTGAATTCGTATAACAGGTTGGTTAGGAGTATGAAAGCTAACAACCTTATGAAAAGCATGATGAGTATTTAACCAATCGTTTAAAAAAATCACATCAAAGGCAAGTATTTTCAAAGAGATAAGATCGACAGGTAACGTGAAAATGTCGATTTGAATCAACAAGATTTATAAATAAGTGAGGTAACGGCGGCTCCTACTAACAAAGTTTCAACCAATAAGTCAAAGTCTAACTTCTCCTGAGTCAAATTTAAACGCTGAACGCAAGCAAGAGAGATAAAATAATAGGTAGAACCCAGATCTTATAAGGTATAGACTTCACAATTTATAATTAACTAACCCGCTAACTTCGCTCGGGTTACTCATTTTTGAGAAGTCACGAAAAACGCTCTCCTCAGCATTACCGGCTTTGACTTTTCGAACGGTCTTTGGTGCCTCCATCCTAGTTGAACTTGTCTTTGGTGAACGACAAAAAATCGTACTAGTGACCTTCTTCCACAATTATAACATGCTTTGATTTACATCGCTAGCTTTGACCGCTATGTCCTCCCTCCGCATTTGAAATATATGATAGGTGGTCGCTCTCCTTCCTTAACAACTTGTGTCAGGTCCGACGCTTTTCCATCATTGTTGAATTTCCTTTTCTTGAAATGTCCATTCTTATTATTTTGGCCATGATTACCACCGGAAGTGGTTACCATTTATGGCATGTTGATTCCTTCACGCTTATTGTCACCGCTTCGATGATCGCTACCACCGGTATTATCATTTTGCTTACCGCTTCTTTTTGGTTGGGTTGACTCATTATCACGCCCAATAATCGAGCCCTATTAACAAAATCAATACAAACACAGCTTTATGAGAGATAAGATATCGACGATCTCGTGTTTCAAACCTCTTAAAAACATTTGCGTCATTTTCTCCTCATTATCAACCAAATGGGACGCAAACCGACAACTCGCTAACTTAGCTTCAGATCATGACACCTGGCCATGTTGTTTTGCTCAAACTTGATAAACTCCACCTCCTTCATGTGATTTAATACTTTCGGAAAAGTACTTGTCATCAACAACTCTTGAAACTTCTCCCAAGACATCTCAGAAAGTCCAGTCGAGTACGCTTTTACGATTCCCACCAAGAATCGCTTCTTCACGCAACATAAAGGTGGCAAGGGAACCTTTTGCTCTCTAGCATCCCAAGACATCAAATATCTTAGTCATCCGCTTTAACCTCGCCTCCGCCTTTAAGTGGTTCCGCTTTCCCAAAAACTCCGTGGTCCCAGCCTTTTTAACCGACCGTGGGTTGCCATTATTTTTATCTCGCATTATTAATGTGAGCCGCCTTTCACCGATGTCGCATGAATTCTAAAAAGATCCTAAACGCACTGGTCGTTCATCAATTGATCGGTGTTGTTGTTTACGGAGGATTATCGCCTTCCCGATGCACATTGTTCGGTTATTGATTTGGAGACTCAACGGCCTCCTCGTGCTCCATTGCTATTCTCAACATTCTCGGATGCTATTTTCAAATCGCCACAAAACAAGGGTTAAATAACATATCATATTATCCCTATACTCGATGAATTAAATACCAAATAAACTTAGGTAGGTCATATAAATGAAGAAATTCTGCCTCTCCCTCCTCCTAGTTCTTATCTCACATCTCACCACAGGATCATATCCCTAAGCTTTGATACCAATCATGACGCCCCAAAATAGTATACATCACCCATCTTGAGTCGCCAAATACATAGTACAAAATTTAAATACAACTAAATTATACAACAAATGTGTATAGTACGAAAAAATACATGTCAGGAGTTTTAATATAAATATTGTCTTCTAGACATATCCACTCCAAGTTCAGTCTCATTACATTTATTGTCACACTATTTCAAAATAATCACAGGACTACTAGCTAATACTATCATCCATTCATCACTACGGCCACTGGCACTTCTCATTTCATCATTGTCTGACAGAATCGTCATTGCCTAATCAATATGCGTATAATATTCCCATTATCGATTCACGATATACATAATGAATAAATTTTAATCAACAGTATAATAAATAATCTAATCAGTCCTCTCCAGAAAACACACGTATGTATATTCTAATGTAATAATAAAGATGTATTTATTATTCTCGTTGAATATCTCGCCAATGACATACGCCTCGACTTTGGTTCCATTATTTATTATTCGCTGAATAACTCGCTTATGCAAAGTACCGCATGCTTGGTGATTTCTTTGTTATTCCATTCTTTATTATACTCATTCGTTAAAGTTTTGACTTCTATACTCCATGAAATTAGTGGAATATCTCTTATATTTGCGCTTCATCCAAAGATCTTTTCATGGAAATATTCTTCCCGAGCATTCTTGAATTTTACTTTATAAAGAAGTATCATGTCGACAATTTGACGTTATTAGTTCCTCAATAAGTTAATTCTTGAACTTGTTTTATCAATTCTTATATTATTGTCATCATCCTCATATTTATATTTTGTTGAAAGTCATATGTGGCCTCAGAAAGTATGATGGACTTGGTATGATTATGACCTGTGGATTATTCGTATAATTACGACCGTAATGTTACAACCGATGTGGTAAAAGTCCTCATCGGCCCATAGTTCATCGATGGACAAGCTTGTCAGCATGATTATTACTTATCGATGAATACACAAATATCCTCGCCCCAGTAGTATATGGATAATTTGTGGTTGTGATACTAATGAATATCCTCGTCAGAAAAGTGGATAATGTGGATTATTTATTGTCGAGTCCCAAATGATAAAAATGATGAAAAACCTTTTAAATCATAAAAGATAGTAGATTTTATTCTCTACTTGACTTTTTTTAATGGATCAGATGTTCCGTCCGCAGCTAAACTTGATGTCTATTGTATTTTATCGCTTAACAATCGCTTAAGACTAATGATAATTTATTCTCGCTTATCTTAGTTATAATATTTCATCGGGCTAGTCGAGCTCACCCTTTTCTTTCACTTCGCCTCTTCAGAAATGAGAACGAAATGGACTAATTTTGGAAATGAAGTGACTTTTCCGAGATGATAAGATTAGTAGTCCCTCACTATTCTCGTTAAATAAAGGTGACAATAAATGTAATGAGAACTTATTCTCGAGAGTGGATATTGTCTAAAAGACAATAATTATATTAAAACTCACATCTCTCTTGTTGTATATTAAAGATTGTATTTGTATTCGTATCATGTATTTAATGACTTCGTAATAGGTGATGTATACCTATTTTGGGGCATCACAAATTAGATCAAAGCTTAGGATATGATCCCCGGCCGAGATGTGAGATAAGAACTAGAGGGGAGAGACGGAAATTCTTCGCTAAGATGACCTACCTAAGTTTATTTGGTATTTAATTGGCTCACAAAGTATAGGGATAATATGTGATATGTTAATTAACCGTTGTTTTGTGGCAGTGTTTGAAAATGGCATCCGAGAATGTTGAAAACATGAACATCAATGGAGCACAGGAGACCGTTGAGTCTCCACAGATCAATAATCAGGACAATGTGCATCAAGAAGGCGACAATCCTCATGCAAACAACAACACTGACCAAATAATGAACGATTGAATGTTCTGAGGCTTCATGCAATTCATGCAACATTAGGCGAGAGCGGCTCCTATCCAAAATGCAGGGAAACACCGCAACTCTCGCATTTATCACCGCCAAACAGCTTCAAGGAGCCGACCACCGGAGTTTTTTGGTGAGCCAAAGCCACTTAAGGCGAGACATGGATAAAGCAGATCAACAAGATATTTGATGTCTTGGGATGCTCGAGGAGCAAAAGGTTCCTTTTTCCACCTTCATGTTATGTGCAAAGGCAGACATCGGTGGGAATCAGAAGCGACTCAACCCGCCGCAGACCAAGATGTCTTAGAAAAAGTTCCAAGAACTGCTTCAACGACAAGTACTTTCCCGAAAGTATTCGGCACATGAAAGAGGTAGAGTTCATTAAACCGAACAAAACAACATGACCGTGTCGCAAAGACGGCCAAGTTTGCCGAAGTTATCTCTTGCCATGCTCTATTTGGTTGATAATGAAGAGAGAATGACACGAATGTTTCTAAGAGGTTTAAAACCCGAGATACGCCAATAACTTATCTCTTATAAACCGTGGTTTGTATTCGATGTTGTTAATAGGGCTCAAGCTTATTGTGAGCGATATAATGAGTCAACCCACCAAAAGAGAAAGCAATTGAAAAATGATAATACCAAAGGATAATACCATCAAGCGGGGCAATAAGCGTAGAGGGAATCAACATGCCAGAAATGGTAACCACTTCAGTGGTAATCATGGCCAAAGCAATAAGAATGGACATTTCAAGAAGAAGAGATTCAACAATGATGAAAAGACGTCAGCACCAGCACCTGTCATTAAGGAAGGAGAACGACCACCTATCATATGCTTTAAATGCGGAGGGGAGGGACACATCAGTCCAAACTACGCGATGTCGTCCAAATCATGTTATAATTATGGAAGAGAAGGTCACCTAGCCCGATTTTTTCGTTCACCGAACACAAGTTCAGCTAGGATGGAGGCACCAAAGGACACCCCAGAAAAGTTAAAGCCAGTAGTGCAAGGGAGAGCGTTTGTCGTGACCTCCCAGAAAGCAAGGAACCCAAATGAGGTCATTACGGGTAAGCTTATCATAAACTCTAACGAAGTATATACCTTATTTGATACCGGTTCTACCCATTCCTTTATTTCTCCTACTTGCGCTCAACTTTTAAATTTGACTCCGGAGAAATTGGACTTTGACTTATTTGTTGAAACTCCGTTGGGAGAAACCTTCATTACATCCACTGTTTATAAGTCTTGTTTGGTTCAAATTGGTACCCTCATATTACCTATCGATCTTATTTCATTGAAAATACTTGCATTTGACATAATTCTAGGGATTAATTGGTTAATTACTCATCATGCAAAAAACGATTATTTTTATAAGGTTGTTAGCTTTCATATTCCTAATCAACCTATTATGCGAATTCAAGAAACCAAACCATTAAAATCAATCACTGTCATCTCAAGCCATAAAGCTATTCGTTTATTAAAAAATGGATGTCAAGCTTTCTTAGCTCATGTCACGGATCTAAACAAAAATACGTCAGTTTTGAATTATATTTCTATTATTAATGAATTTCCTAACGTATTCCCTAAAGAACTTCCTGGCCTACCCTAGAGCGTGAAATTGAATTTTGTATCGACCTTGAACCTCAGATAAAACCCATTTCCAAAGCCCCATATCGAATGGCTCTATTGAACTTCGTGAGTTAAAGACCCAAATGCAGGAATTGTTAGACATCGGCTTTATTCATCCTAGTACTTCTCCTGGGGTGCTCCTGCTCTATTCGTGAAGAAAAAAAGATGGGAGTATGCGACTGTATTGATTATCTGGAGTCAATCATGTCACCATCAAAATAGGTACCCATTGCCACGTATTGATGACTGTTTGACCAACAGAAGGCACCAAATTCTTTTCAAAGATTGATCTTCGCTCCGGATATCACCAATTGAAGATTAGAACCGATGACATTCTAAAGACGGTTTTCGTAACTCCTGATTTTACATTATGAATTCCTATTCATGTCTTTTGGATTGACTAATGCTCCTGCTGCCTTCATGGATATGATGAACCGAGTATTCAAGGAATATTTGGATCACTTTGTGGTCGTCTTTATTGATGACATCCGTATTTATTCCAAAATCCGTGAAGATCATGAGCAACACTTAAGGCTGATACTCCAAAAGCTTCGTGAATATAAGCTTTATGCCAAGTTGAAGAAATGCAAGTTCTGGCTTGAGGAAGTAGCATTCCTTGGGCACGTGGTATCAAGTTATAGAATATCTGTTGACCCGACAAAGATCGAAGCCATTCAAAGCTGGGAACAACCTAAATCAGTGACCGAAGTACATAGCTTTCTCGGCTTAACTGATTATTATCGGAGATTCGTAGAAGGATTTTCTCGAATCGCTACTCCATTAACTCAAATTGACTCAAAAAAGATACAAAATTCGGTTGAGTGAAGAATGTGAGAAGAGTTTTCAAGAACTCAAGAGAAGACTCATTTCAAAGACTGCTCGACAATACCATCCGGCTCGAGGGATTTGTCATCTATAAGATGCTTCGTGCAAGGGGTTAGATGTGTTTTCATGCAATATGGGAAAGTCATAGCCTATGCCTCGATTAAATCAATGAATATGAGAGGAATTATCCTACTCATGATCTAGAGTTGGCGCTTTGTTGTCTTCGCACTTAAAATTTGGAGGCATTACTTGTATGGGGAGAAAGTGGAGATCTTTACGATCATAAAAGCCTTAAATATTTCTTCACTCAAAAGGAACTCAACATGCGAAAAACGACGTTGGCTTGAACTGCTGAAAGATTATGATCATACCATCCAATACCATCCGAAAAAACAAACGTAGAGTTTGACGATTGAGTGTAAAGATCATATGCGCATGCACGAGTCGCGATATTATCAACGCAAAGGCCCATTTTGTATGACTTGCAAATGATGGAGATAGAGATAAAGACTCCAGGGACCCAAGTGATGATGGCGAATATACGAGTGGAACCGACTTTAATCGATAAAGTTAAAGCTGCTCAAATTACAGACCTGGAGCTGATGCATATGAGGAAGAAAATACAAGAAGGTGCTATGCCGGAAGCAAGAATCGATGAAGAAGGAATACTTCGAGTCAACTCCAGACTTTTTATTTCTAACGACCCTGATTGAAAGTATAAAATCATGATGGAGGCGTATAACACATCATTTGCAATCCATCCTAGGAGTACCAAAATGTATCATGATCTTCGACATACATTTTGGTAGGGCAATATGAAGAGAGATAGCGCTGTTTATCTCAAGGTGTCTAACGTGTCAACGAGTCAAGGCGAGCATCAAAACCAAAAGGTCCATCAGAACCACTTGAAATTCCAGAATGGAAGTGGGAACACATTACCATGGATTTCGTTACTAGTCTTCCCAAGGTTTCTCAGGGTATAGATGCAATTTGGGTCATTGTTGATAGATTGACCAAGTCTGCTCATTTCTTACCTATACGAGAAACTTATACACTTGAACATCTTGCTCATATGTACATAAACGAGGTTGTAAGATTGCATGGTATGCCAGTATCCATAGTTTCTGATCGAGACCCAAGATTCACTTCACGATTTTAGGTTAGTTTGCAAAAAGCTATGGGCACGGATTTACGATTTAGTTCAGCATATCATCCTCAAATGGATTGACAATCAGAGAGGCCTATTCAAACTCTGGAAGATTTATTAAGACTCTGTGTCCTTGACTTCAAGGGAAGTTGGAACAAGTTCTTACCATTGGTGGAGTTTTCCTACAACAACAGCTATCAAGTAAGTATTGGCATGGATCCATTCGAAGCGTTGTATGAAAGAAAGTGTCGTTCTCCAGTATGCTGGGATGAGGTAGGTGAAGCAACGTTGTTGGGACCAGAGTTGGTATGTATGACTACGGAAAAGATTCAAACGATCCGACAACGTATAAAAACCTTACAAGACCGAATAAAAGAGTTATCTTTGATCTTCATCGAAAGGACGTGGAATTCAATATTGGAGATCATGTGTTGTTACGTGTTGCTCCATGGAAAGGAGTTACGAGATTTGGAAAGAGAGGAAAGCTCAATCCTCGATTCATTGGCCCATTTTTAATCCTCGATCGACTAGGGACTGTAGCCTATAGACTCGTTTTACCGCCAAGTATGTCTCGTGTTCATAACGGATTTCATATATCCATGTTACGTAAATATGTGAAAGACTCGAACCACATTATTGAGTTAGAACCGGATGAAATAGCGGAAGATTTTGTGTATGAAGAGGTTCCTATTCAAATCTTGGATAAGAAGGAACATATTCTACGCTCTAAGGTTATACCTCAAGTCAAAGTTTTATGGAGGAACCACGATGTTGAGGAAATTACCTGAGAGTTAGAATCTGAAATGAAATTAAGGTATCCTTACCTATTCGACATACCAGGTACGTACCCTAATTTCGAGGGCAAAATTTCGTAAGAAGGGGAGATTGTAAGACCCCAACTTTTATGAATAAAGATAAATTTTCTATAATTATCATTTTTTTAAAATATTATGTAATGAATTTGATATAATGTTATAGTTGTGGGTAATATTTAGAAATTTTTGAAAAGTACGCAAGTTGTTTATAATATTCGATTGGTCAGGGAATATTCGTACGACGGCACAATCATTGGTGGACCCCACAACGGAATTATTGTCGGATTGAGAAAATGACAAAAATATTTTTTATGAAAATAACGGCGGAAGTTTTACCGTTAACTGTTGAAACACCCGGTGTTAAAAGTACAGGAATACGCATGGTTGCATAGTAGCACACAATATTGATTATTGATGCTTACATGAGAAGTCACTCAGTTTTGTTCAATTATTGCTACAGTAATTGCTGCATAGTATTTCACGTTATTTGATTCAATTATTGTCGATATTATATAATTGAGACGACGAAGTTATTAATATTATTATTTGCAATATTAAAGATGTCTAGAAGTTCTGCCAATGAGAGGTTTGGTCACCTAATTGCGCGTCAATAGGGAGAAATCCTTATTGGAAAGTCCCCACTTTCCTGGGAATGACCTGGTGGATTAATATTATGAATTATAATAATGATGATAAATGTTGTTAAAATTATTAAGGTGATTTTTATGAAGAATTTGATATTATTATATGGACCCCCCCATTTACCCATTTTTCAAAATAATCAGAAGGAAGTTATAAAGTATATATATATTTGACATGTGTGTGTGTGTGTTTTCGTGTGTGTGTGGTAGTGGGTTTTGGTGGGTGAATGAATTATATGTTTTAATATGAAAGTTTTTGGTGGGTGGTGGTAAGTATTTTATATATGTATGACATGAATTGATATTGTTGGGGGAAATGATGTTATCGGGAAGGTGGAGTTTAATATGGGGTATATATATATAATAGAAGTGGCCAACATGTTGTTTTATATATAATATATATATATATATATATATAAGCTGTCATTGAATTAAAGGAATTCACATGTGGGATAATTACGTTGCGACAAAAAAAAAAAAAAATTCCGTTCGCCCGTGACTCTGCAAAATTATTTCGTTCATGAACAGTGTCCTTCCATTCTCTTATAAATAGAAGTTCATTCATTCATTATTTCTTACGAATTCACTGAAACTCTAGAGAGAGAAAATTATAGAAAGAAAGAAGAAGAGAAATCTGCTACCTCTCTTTTCCTATATCAAGTTTCTTCTAAAGTAAGGGGTATTATTTTTTTTTATTCATGAAGAGAACTTCTGTTATTCAATTCTTTATTATTCTGTTTGAATAACCTGTATACGTGGTCTACCCTATACTTGGTGATTTCTGTTGTTATTCCATTATTTATTATTCATTGGAACATCCATGCATGCAAGCTTTTACTGCCGGACCTAATTCCGCCTTTATTATTCTCATTGAATATCCCGTCTGCGCGCGTTTTTGCCGACCTAATTCCGTTATTTATTATTCTGTTGGAATAACCTGTCGATGCGAAGTACCGCATGCATGGTGATTTCTGTTGTTATTCCATTCTTTATTAGTCTATTGGAATATCCTGTTGGTGCATATTACGCCTGACCTGGTTCCGTTATTTATTATTCTGTTGGAATAACCTGTCTATGCGAAGTACCGCATGCATGGTGATTTCTTTGTTATTCCATTCTTTATTATACTCAGTTGGTTAAAGTTTTGACTTCTATACTCCATGAAATTAGTGGAATATCCTTGATATTTGCGCTTCATCCAGTATCTTTTCATGAAAATATTATTCTGAGCATTCTTGAATTTTACTTTACAAAGAAGTATCATGTTAACAATTTGGACGTTATTAGTTCTTGAATAAGTTAATTCTTGAACTTGTTTTATTGAATTCTTATATCATTGTCATCATCCTCATATTTATATTTTGTTGAAAGTCATATGTGGCCTGTAGTGCATAGATGGACTTGGTATGATTATGACCAGGGATTATTCGGTGTAATCATGACCGTAATGTTACAACTGATGTGGTAAAAGTCCTCATTGGCCCATAGTGCATTGATGGACAGTTGTTGGCATGATCATGACCATTGATGAATACACAAATATCCTTGGCCCGTAGTGCATGGATAATTTATGGTTGTGATACTAATGCATATCAAAATACTCACACGAATACGCTCGATAATATAGAGAGAGAAAGAGAGAAAACTTCAGTTTCTGGTGTGATTTTCAATTCTAACCTAAGCACCGTATTTATAGGAAATTGCTTAGAACACCAAAGTATAAAATTTAATAAAATATTAATATATATTATAATTTCCTACGCCAACCTTTGAATGCTGATTTCAACATGTTTAACAACCCACTAATCATAACAAAAACGTTTTTATTAACAAAAATATTTAAAACTTCAAAAATTAATTATTCTAGAACTCCGAAACTTTAATAATTCATAATAAATAGCCCTTTTATCAGAAAAATTTGAATCTCATGCCTTTTCCATAGGAAATTCCATTCTCTACAACTTTGTAAGTTTAAGTTTTTCCAAATTTCAAACAGAAATTGACCGAAATCCACAAACGGGCAATTTTACAGGCTATAATCAAATTTCAGTTAAGAAATGGGGTCCACAAACATGTTTAACATGTTTTAAACATTTATTGCAACAAAAATACTCTTCCTTCTCATTTATTCATATATCCCACATTCATTGTAAAAATATCACCATTATTATATTTATTAAAATATAATAATATAATTAAATGAATTATTTTATGAGAAGAGATAAAATATCAATTTTCAACAATTGTCACATTAAAAATTTTCTCCATCTATATCCACATAAAATAAATATTTTCCTTATCATATAAATTAATAATTAATTATTCATAAATAATATTACAGAATCACAATATCGACAACCAGGCAGTTCCCAAGAAAGAGGGGGCTTTCCAATAAGGATTTCTCCTTACTGGCGCGCAATTAGGTGACCAAACCTCTCCTTAGACAGAACTTTCTAGACATTGCCTATAATGTTATCTAATAATATTATTAAAATAATATGAATTATTGATCTGATAATAAAAAATACTGTGTAGTGACAATTATTGAAACAACAATAATATAAAATATCAACGTAGCAATTATTGAATCAATAAAATAAATTATTAAACAGTAATTACTGTAACAATTATTGAGTAATGCCTTCCTACGTAAGAATCAATAATTGGTGCAATACCGCAGGTGTCATCGTGTTTTAACCACCGGGTATTCCAACAAGATAATCTGCAGAATAACTACGTCGTTATTTATAAACAACTTATACTTGTCGCTTTCTTCATCCAATCGCTTTCCGCTTATGGGGCCCACACAAGGTCACACATCATACGAATATTCTCCCGACAAAGTAAGAATATTCCACGACCAAACGAATATTCTCCGATAAAATGAATATTTTATAACCACTTGCATATTTGAAATATTTATGATTTTACCCATAACTAACCACATTAATCAAATCAACCCTTACTATTTCAAAATAATAAATAGAGGAAATTTAATTTTATTTATAATAAGTTAGGGTCTTACAACCTCCCCTCCTTATGAAATTTCGTCCTCGAAATTGACGTACGTACCTGGTGTTTTGAAAAGGTGAGGATACCTCACTTTCATTTCTGTTTCCAACTCTCAGGTCATTTCTTCAATAACATGGTTTCTTCATAAAACTTTAACTTGTGGTATGACCATTGTACGTAAGACATGCTCCTTCCTATCCAAGATTTTGACAGGTACCTCCTCGTACGTTAAGTCTTCGGCTATCTCATCCGGTTCTAACTCAATAACGTGGTTCAGGTCTTTCACATATTTACGAAGCACAGATATATGAAAAATATTATGAACACGAGACATACTTGGAGGTAACGCAAGTCTATAAGCTACATTTCCTACTCGGTCAAAAATCTGAAATGGACCAATAAATCGTGGATTGAGCTTTCCTCTCTTCCCGAATCTTGTAAATCCCTTCCATGGGGAAACACGCAACAATATATGATCCCCAATACTAAATTCCATGTCATTTCGATGAAGATCCGTATAACTCTTTTGTCGATCATGTGCCGTTTGTATACGTTGTCGAATCATTTGGATCTTTTCCGTAGTCATACGTACCAACTCGGGTCCCAACAATGTTGTTTCACCCACCTCATCCCAACATATTAGAGAATGACACTTTCGTCCATACAATGCTTCGAATGGAGCCACACCTATACTTGCCTGATAACTGTTGTTGTAGGAGAATTCCAACAATGGTAAATACTTATCCCAACTCCCTTTGAAATCTAGGACACAGAGTCTTAATAGATCTTCAAGAGTTTGAATAGTCCTCTCTAATTATCCGTCCGTTTGAGGATTGTATGCCGAACTGAATCATAAATCCGTGCCCATAGCTTTTTGCAAGCTAACCCAAAATTATGATGTGAATCTTGGGTTACGATCCAAAACTATGGATACTAGCATGCCATGCAATCTCACAATCTCATTTACATACATATTAGCAAGACATTCAAGGGAATAAGTCTCCTGTATCGGTAAGAAATGAGCAAACTTAGTTAATCTATCAATAATAACCCAAATAGCATTTATGCCTTGAGAAACCATGGGAAAACCCATAACAAAATCCATGGTAATGTGTTCCCACTTCCATTTTGGAATCTCAAGTGGTTGCAATGGACCCTTAGGCACTTGATGCTCCGCCTTTACACGTTGACAAGTTAAACACCTCGAGATAAACTTCGCGATCTCTCTCTTCATATTGTTCCACCAAAATGTATGTCGAAGATCAAGATACATTTTGGTACTTCCAGGATGGATTGCAAATGGTGTATTGTGTGCCTCCATCATGATCTTGTTCTTTAATCGTAATCGTTAGAACACAAAGTCCGGATTAGACTCAAGTATTCCTTCTTCATCGATTCTTCGCTTCGAATAAGACCCTCTTGTACTTTCTTCTTCTTAAGCATCGCCCGGTCCGTGGGCTTGAGCAACTTTAACTTCATCGATTAATGTTGGTTCTATCGCGATACTTGACATCATCGCACTCACATCGCATATGATCTTCTACTCAACGCCAAACCACCACGCTTTTTTTTCCGGATGGTATTGAATGGTGTGGTCGTAATCTTTTAATAGCTCGAGCCAACGTCGTTGTCGCATGTTGAGTTACTTTTGGGTGAAGAAATATTTGAGGCTTTTATGGTCTGAATATATCTCCACTTTCTTTCCATATAGATAGTGTCTCCAAATCTTTAACGCGAAAACGACTGTTGCCAACTCTAGATCATGAATAGGATAATTCCTCTCATATTCTTTAAGTTGTCGCGAGGCATAGGCTATAACTTTCCCACGTTGCATGAGAACACATCCTAACCCTTTGCACGAAGCATCATCAGAGATAACAAATCCATCCGAACTAGATGGTATTGTCAGAACAGGTGCCGAAATGAGTCTCCTCTTGAGCTCTTGGAAACTCTTCTCGCATTCCTCGCTCCATACGAATTTTGTATCTTTCCGAGTCAGCTGAGTTAACAAAGTAGCAATTCGAGAAAATCCTTCCACGAATCTCCGATAATAACCAGCTAAGCCCAAAAAGCTACGTGCTTCGGTTACTGACTTAGGTTTCTCTCAACTGTGACTCATATCCCAATCTTGGATAACACGTCACAATGGCACCTATCAGTTTACTACCGCATGAATATAACTTCCCCTACGGAGAGTTTGGCTTCAGTACATTCCACAAAGGAAGTCACCAGATAGAGGCTCGGGTACTAACTTCTATAGTTAGGTTTTTAACTCCTGAAGTTCAATAGGAGCCATTCGATATGAGATTTTAGAAGTGGGTTTTGTACCGGGTTCAAAGTCGATACAAAATTCAATATCATGCTCTGGGAGTAAGCCAAGAAATTCTTCAGGAAATACATCAGGAAATTTACTAATAACAGAAATATTATTCAAATCTGACGTATTTTTGTTCAAGTCCATAACATGGGCTAAGAAACCTTGGCATCCATTTTTCAATAAATGAATGGCTTTATGGCTTGATATGAAAGAGTTTGACTTCAATGGTTTGGTTGCTTGAATTCGAATAACAGGTTGCTTAGGAATATGAAAGTAAACAACCTTACGAAAGCAATCAATTTTGGCATGATGAGTAGTTAACCAATCAATCCCTAAAATCACATCAAAAGCAAGTATCTTTAAAGAGATAAGATCAACAGGTTGTTGGGACCGGAGTTGGTACGTATGACTACGAAAAAAATTCAAACGATCCGACAACGTATAAAAACCTCACAAGATCGACAAAAGAGTTATGCTGATCTTCATCGAAAGGACGTGGAATTCAATATTGGAGATCATATGTTGTTACGTGTTGCTCCATGGAAAGGAGTTACGAGATTTGGAAAAAGAGGAAAACTCAATCCTCGATTCATTGGCCCATTTTTAATCCTCGATCGACTAGGGACTGTAGCCTATAGACTCGTTTTACCGCCAAGTATGTCTCGTGTTAATAAAGTTTTTCATATATCCATGTTACGTAAATATGTGAAAGACCCGAACCACATTATTGAGTTAGAACCGGACGAAATAGCGGAAGGTTTAATGTATGAAGAGGTTCCTGTTCAAATCTGGGATAAGAAGGAACATATTCTACGCTCCAAGGTTATACCTTAAGTCAAAGTTTTATGGAGGAACCACGATGTTGAGGAAATTACATGAGAGTTAGAATCTGAAATGAAATCAAGGTATCCTTACCTATTCGACATACCAGGTACGTACCCTAATTTCGAGGGCAAAATTTCGTAAGAAAGGGAGATTGTAAGACCCCAACTTTTATGAATAAAGATGAATTTTCTATAATTATCATTTTTTTTAAAATATTATGGAATGAATTTGATATAATGTTATAGTTGTGGGTAATATTTAGAAATTTTTGGAAAGTACGCAAGTTGTTTATAATATTCGATTGGTCGGGAAATATTCGTACGACGTCACAATCATTGGTGGACCCCACAACAGAATTATTGTCGGATTGAGAAAACGACAAAAATATTTTTTATAAAAATAACGGCGGAAGTTTTACCGTTAACTGTTGAAACACCCGGTGTTAAAAGTACAGGAATACGCATGGTTGCATAGTAACACACAGGTTTGATTATTGATGCTTACATGGATGTCACTCAGTTTTGTTCAATTATTGCTACAGTAATTGATGCATAGTATTTCACGTTATTTGATTCAATTATTATCGATATTATATAATTGAGACGACAAAGTTGTTAATATTATTATTTGCAATATTAACGATGTCTAGAAGTTCCGCCAAGGAGAGGTTTGGTCACCTAATCAAGGCCCAATAGGAGAAATCCTTATTGAAAGCCCTCTTCCAGGAACGACACAGTCGATTAATATTGTGAATTATAATAATGATGATAAATATTGTTAAAATTATTAAGGTGATTTTTATGAAGTATTTGATATTATTATATGGACCCCCCCCCCCCCATTTACCCATTTTTCAAAATAATCGAAAGAAAGTTATAAAGTATATATATATATATATATATATATTTTGACATGTGTGTGTGTGTTTTTTCGTGTGTAGGGAGTGTGTGTGTGTGTAGTGGGTTTTGGTGGGTGAATGGATTATATGTTTTAATATGAAAGAGTTTTTGGTGGGTGGTGGTAAATATTTTATATATGTATGACATGAATTGATATTGGTGGGGGAAATGATGTTGTCGGGAAGGTGGAGTCTAATAAGGGGTATATATATATATATATATATATATATATATATATATATATAATAATAATAAAAGTGGCTAACATGTTGTTTTATATATAATATATATGTATAAGCTGTCGTTGAATTAAAGGAATTCACATGTGGGATAATTATGTTGCGTCTAAAAAAAAATTTCCTTTCGCCCGTGACTCTGCAAAATTATTTCGTTCATGAACAGTGTCCTTCCATTCTCTTATAAATAGAAGCTCATTCCTTCATTATTTCTTACGAATTCACTGAAACTCTAGAGAGAGAAAATTATAGAAAGAAAGAATAAGAGAAATCTGCTACCTCTCTTTTCCTATATCAAGTTTCTTCTAAGGTAAGGGGTATTATTTTTTTTTATATTCATGAAGAGAACTTCTGTTATTCAATTCTTTATTATTCTGTTGGAATAACCTGTATACGTGGTCTACCCTATACTTGGTGATTTCTGTTGTTTATTCCTGTATATCATTTACATGTTTATTCCTGACAGGTTTCATTCGTCCTAGTACATCTCCTTGGGGTGCTCCTGTTTTATTTGTAAAAAAGAAAGACGAGAGTATGCGACTTTGTATTGACTACCGAGAATTGAACCATGTCACCATCAAGAATAGGTATCCGCTACCTCGCATTGATGACTTGTTTGACCAGTTGCAAGGACCACAATTCTTTTCAAAGATCGATCTTAGCTTCTGGATATCATCACCGAGGATTAAAATCGAGGATATTCCAAGACGCCTTCGAACTCCCTGAGAGACGGGCATTATGAATTCTTAGTCATGTCTTTTGGATTGACTAATGCCCCGCCGCTTTCATGGATATGATGAACCGTGTATTCAAAGAATATTTGGATCGGGTTCGTTGTTGTCTTTATTGATGACATACTCATCTATTCCAAAAGTAGAAGATCATGAGCACCATTTGTTCGGTACTTCAAAGACTTCGTGACAACAAGCTATATGCCAAGCTGAAGAAATGCGAGTTCTGGCTTAAGGAAGTAGCATTCCTTGGGCACGTGGTGTCAAAACATGGAGTATCTGTTGACCCAGCGAAGATTGAAGCAATACAAAGTTGGGAGCAACCAAAGTCGGTGACCGAAGTACATAGCTTTTTGGGCTTAGCTGGTTATTATCGGAGATTCGTGGAAGGATTTTCTCGAATCGCTACTCCGTTAACTCAGCTGACTCGAAAAGATACAAAATTCGTATGGAGGCGAGAAAAGTTTCCAAGAGCTTAAGAGGAGACTCATTTTGGCACCTGTTCTAACAATACCATCTGGTTCGGATGGATTTGTTATCTACAGCGATGCTTCAGACAAAGGGTTAGGATGTGTTCTCATGCAACATGAGAAAGTCATAGCCTATGCCTCACGGCAACTCAAAGAATATAAGAGGAATTATCCTACTCATGATTTAGAGTTATGCGCGCTTGTTTTTATGTGAAAATCGGAGACACTACACAGTATGGGGAGAAAGTGGAGATTTATACGAATCATAAAAGCCTCAAATATTTCTTCACCCAAAAGGAACTCAACATGCGGCAACGACGTTAGCTCGAGCTGTTGAAAGATTACGACCATAACATTCAGTATTATCCTGGAAAAGCAAATGTTGTAGCTGACGCATTGAGTAGAAGATCATATGCGGGTATGAGTGCAATGTGGTTAACACAAAGGCCCATTTTGTACGACTTACAAAGGATGGAGATAGAGTTAAAGGCTCCAAGTACCCACATGATGATATCAAACATACGAGTAGAACCGACTTTTATTGATAAAGTTAAAGCGGCTCAAGCCACAGACCCAGAGATGATACGTATGAAGAAGAAAGTGCAAGAAGGTGCTATTCCGGAAGCAAGAATCGATGAAGAGAGAATACTTCGAGTCAACTCCAGACTTTGCATTCCTAACGACTCTGACTTGAAGCATAGAATCATGATGGAGGCACACAACACACCATTTTCAATCCATCTTGGGAGTACCAAAATGTATCATGATCTCCGACATACATTTTGGTGGAGCAATATGAAGAGAGAGATCGCGGATTTTATCTTGAGATGTTTAACTTGTCAACGTGTAAAGGCAGAGCCTCAAGTGCCAAAGGGTCCATTGCAACCACTTGAGATTCTGAAATGGAAGTGGGAACACATTACCATGGATTTCGTTACTGGTCTTCCCAAAGTTTCTCAAGGCATAGATGCGATTTGGGTTATTGTTGATAAATTAACCAAGTCTACTTATTTCTTGCCTATACATGAGACTTATTCCCTAGAACGAATTGTTCGTATGTACGTGAATGAGATTGTGAGATTGCATGGAATGCCAGTATCCATAGTTTTGGATCGTGACCTAAGATTTACTTCACGATTTTGGATTAGCTTGCAGAAAGCTATGGGCACGGATTTACGATTCAGTTCAGCATATCATCCTTAAACGGACGGGCAATCAGAAAGGACTATTTAAACCCTCGAAGATCTATTAAGACTCTGTGTCCTAGATTTCAAAGGAAGTTGGGATAAGTACTTGTCATTGGTGGAATTCTCCTACAACAACAGTTATCAAGCAAGTATAGGCATGGCTCCATTCGAGGCGTTGTATGGATTTAAAGTGTCGCTTCCAAAGATCTTTGGGGCGAGGTGGAAGAAGCAACGTTGTTGGGACCGTAATTAAGACGTATGACTACGTAAAAGATTCAAATGATCCGTGAATGTATAAAGACCTCACAAGATCGACAAAAGAGTTATCTTGATCTTCATCGAAAGGACGTGGAGTTTAATATTGGAGATCATGTACTGTTACGTATTGCTCCATGGAAGGGAGTTACAAGATTTGGGAAGAGAGAAAAGCTCAATCCACAATTTGTTGGTCCATTTGAGATTCTTGACCGAATAGGAAATGTGGCCTATAAACTCGCTTTACCTCCAAGCATGTCTTGTGTTCATAATGTTTTTTATATATCTATGCTTCGTAAATATGTGAAAGACCCGCACCACATTATTGCGTTAGAACCAGACGAAATAGCCGAAGATTTAACGTACGAGAAGGTACCTATCAAGATATTGGATAGGAAAGAGCATGTCCTACGAACAAAGGTTATACCACAAGTCAAGGTTTTATGGAGGAATCATGCTATTGAAGAAATGACTTGGGAGTTGGAAACAGAAATGAAAGCGAGGTACCCTCACCTTTTCGAAATACAAGGTACGTACATCAATTTCGAGGACGAAAATTTCATAAGGAGGGGAGGTTGTAAGACCCCAACTTATTATAAAATTAAATTAAATTTCCTATATTCATTATCTTGAAATAATAATGAATTAATTTGATATAATATTTTGGTTATGGGTGAAATGTGCAAATTTTGCAAAATAAACAAGTGGTAATAAAATATTCATTTTGTCGGGGAATATTCGTTTGGTCGTGGAATATTCTTTTTGTCGGGAATATCTGTATGACGACGCAGTCATTTGTGGGCCCATAACAGAATAACAGTCGGATGAAGAAAATGACAAATTTGAGTTTTTATAAGTAACGGCGTAATCGTTACCATTAACACTGTTGGTTTACCTGGTGGTTAAAATACGTGATGTCTGGCGTGGTTCGCACAAAGAAAGATACCAGATTTACGCATGTATTTTTGAATTATGGATTCTTACGTAAGAAGGCACTACTCAATAATTGTTACAGTAATTGTTGTTCAATATTTTATTTTTTTGATTCAATAATTGTTGCGTTGATATTTTATATTATTGTTGTTTTAATAATTATCACTGCACAGTATTTCCCATTATCAGATCAATAATTCGTATTATTTGAATAATATTATTAGATAGCATTATTGGCAATGTCTAGAAAGTTCTGTCTAAGGAGAGGTTTGGTCACCTAATCAAGGCCAAGAAGGAGAAATCCTTATTGAAAGCCCCTCTTTCCTGTGAACTACCGATTGTCATTATTGTAATTCTGTAATATTATTTGTGAATAATTAATTATTGATTTATATGATAAGAAAATATTTATTTTATGTGGATATAAATGATGGATATATTTTATGTGGGTATAAATGAAGGAATTTTTAACATGAATTATTTGTTGAAAGTTTGGCAATTATTTCTCCGATAAAATGTTCATTCATATATATTATTATATTATATTATAATTGTTTATTTAATAATATTATTATAATATATAAGCATGTGGTAATTAGAAACGGAAGTAAACAAAATGTACATGATTACTTATTTTCAAAGAAAAGTAGGTTGTAACTTTGTTATGGTTGGTATGATTGGTGAAAATGGAAATGGTTGGTAGAAATGAAAAATGAGTTGTCTGCAAGCTTAATTTCTTTGGGTGGCCCTCATTTGTCAAAAGATGTGTCATTTATTTCTTTATATTTTGGCAGAGTGTGGTTATTTTCTAAATTGATGAGCAGAGCACTTTCTCCTACAATGAATTTCCTTCCAAATGGATGGGCCCTCACCTAATGAAAATAATGAATGAAGTTAGGCAAAGTAGACTTTGGAAATTGGCGAAGGAAGTTTGGCAGAATTAGGCCTAGTTGTTCAAACTTTTCTCCCACCGTTTCGCTATAAATAGGGGATAACCCCTCCTTCCTCAACACACCACTTTCAATCAAAAATTCTTATTCTAAAGTATTGTGAGAATTTTCTTGAGTATAAGAATACTTTGAGCATAGTTTTTCTGCAAGATTTTCTCAGAATAATATTCGATATTCCAGTCAAATCCAGTTTCTACTAAGGTAAAGGATATTATTTTATTGCAATACTCGTGAGAAATATTATTACCTTTCATACTCCATATTATGTAAGCAATATTATTTCATCTCGTATTCCTAAATTTGAACTTACTATGGTAAGTATTGCTTCTATAATTTCTGAAATGATTAGAAATATCGCTTCATCTAATATCATTTCATAGGAATATTGATATGAAATTTTTAATCAAATTTGGAACTTTTCATGATGAGTACTGTTCACAAAAAAAAAAAAAATTCCTTTCAAGTTATCTGTTGTGACCCTTATTCTTGAAATTGAATCCATGTTTTGATCTTCACTATGGATTATTATGGAGCGTTTTTAAACTTGAATTATCTAAAGTACGAATCTCTAATCTTTGTCCTTTTGTCTCACTGGATTCGTTCTCTAAAATGTTTTTCATCATCCTCAGTCCTTAATGATGATGCTTAATGAATATCTTTGGCCTGTAGTGCAAAGATGAATGATTACTTACGATGAATATCTTTGGCGTAGTAGTGCAAAAGATGAACAGTGTTGAGATGAACATGACCAATGGTGATGATGAGATGGATATCTTTGGCCCGTAGTGCAAAGATGAATATTTGATTCAAAATGTATATTGATTGATGTTACAGGAATAAAATATATACTGATGATGAATTTATAAATTCATAGATGATAGTAGATTTCATTCTCTACTAAACTCTTCTAATGAATTGTTAATTCCGCTGCAAATATTGATCTAAAACGTGTTGTCCATTATATTTTATCTGATTTGTTGAAGGCTAACGATAATTTGTTGTTCATTATCTTAGTCATAATATTCTTTATTGGGCTAGTTGAGCTCACCCTTTTCCTTTTTGTTCCATTTTTCTTCTCAGGAGGTGAGAATATAGCAGGAACCAGTCGGGGTAAGGAGTGATGGTCCTAGACAGTTGTTTTAGCAGTCCTCACTATTTTTGTAAAATAGTGTATCAATAAATATAATGAGGACTTATTTGAGTGTGGATATTGTCTAGAAGACAATATTTGTATTTAAACTCACAAAGACGTGTGTGTTATCGTATTTTACATTTGACAATTGTAATAATAAAAGTTGTAGTTGTTTCACATGCCCATGTATTTGGCGACTCAAAATGGGTGATGTATACCTATTTTGGGCGCCACGATTGATATCGAGCTTTAGAGGATATGGTCTTTGGCGGAGATCGGGGAATAGAACAAGGAGGGGAGAGACGAGTAAATCCTTCGCTAGTGTGTCCTACCTAAGCTTAATTGTTGGTCTGTCATAATATATGGATATTATGTGATATGTTAATTTATTTAAATTAACCCTTGTTTTATGGCAGTTTT
The DNA here is from genome assembly GCA_020205605.1 of Panax ginseng. Taxonomy (NCBI): domain Eukaryota; kingdom Viridiplantae; phylum Streptophyta; class Magnoliopsida; order Apiales; family Araliaceae; genus Panax; species Panax ginseng. Next base: position 28,498,693 of record CM035131.1, on the reverse strand, counting down.
TAAGAATGGCAGCTGAGAACGTAAATAATGGAGTCTATAAGACTACATGGTATGCCAGTATCCATAGTTTCTGATCGAGACCCAAGATTCACTTCACGATTTTGGGTTAGTTTGCAAAAAGCTATGGGCACGAATTTGCGATTTAGTTCGACATATCATCCTCAGACGGACGGACAATCAGAGAGGACTATTCAAACTCTGGAAGATTTATCAAGCAAGTATTGGCATGGCTCTATTCGAGGCGTTATATGAAAGAAAGTGTCGTTCTCCAGTATGCTGGGATGAGGTGGGTGAAGCAACGTTGTTGGGACCGGAGTTGGTACGTATGACTACGGAAAATATTCAAACGATCCGACAACGTATAAAAACCTCACAAGATCGACAAAAGAGTTATGCTTATCTTCATCGAAAGGACGTGGAATTCGATATAGGAGATCATGTGTTGTTACGTGTTGCTCCATGGAAAGGAGTTACGAGATTTGGAAAGAGAGGAAAGCTCAATCCTCGATTCATTGGGCCATTTTTAATCCTCGATCGAGTAGGAACTGTGGCCTATAGACTCGCTTTACCGCCAAGTATGTCTCGTGTTCATAACATTTTTCATATATCCATGTTACGTAAATATATGAAAGACCCGAACCACATTATTGAGTTAGAACCTATTTAGATATCTAAGAGATTTAACGTATGAAGAGGTTCCCGCTCAAATCTTGGATAAGAAGGAACATATTCTACGCCCAAGGTTATACCTCAAGTCAAAGTTTTATGAAGGAACCACGATGTCAAGAAATGACATGGGAGTTAGAATCAAATGAAATCAAGGTATCCTTACTCTCTTTGCCATACCAGGTATGTATCCTAATTTCGAGGGCAAAATTTCATAATAAGTGGAGATTATAAGACCCCAACTTTTATGAATAAAAATAAATTTTCTATAAATATCATTTTTGAATATTATGGAATAAATTTGATATAATGTTATAGTTATGGGTAATATTTATAAATTTTGCAAAATACGCAAGTTGTTATATAATATTCGATTGGTCGGGGAATATTTGTTTTAACAGGGAATATTCGTACCACGACACAATCATCAGTGACCCTACAACAAAATTATCATTTGATGAGAAAACGACAAAAAATATTTTATTAAAAATAACGGCGGAAGTTTTACCGTTAATACTATTGAACTACTTTCTAGTAGTAAAAGTACATGAATATGGCGTGGTTGCATAAGAACACGATATATTGATTCTCGATGCTTATGTGAGAAGTCATTCAATTTTATTCAATTATTTTTGATATTTTATATATTATTAAATCAATAATTGAGATGACAGAGTTATTAATATTATTATTTGCAATATTAACGATGTCTAGAAGTTCTACGCCAATAAGAGGTTTGGTCACCTAATTGCCCGCCAATAGGAGAAATCCTTATTGAAAGCCCTCTTTCCCGGAAACGACACGTCGATTAATATTGTGAATTATAATAATGATGATAAATATTGTTAAAAATATTGAGGTGATTTTATGAAATAATTGTTATAAATTTTGTTTATTATTTGGACCCCGCTTACCCATTTTTCAAAACCGTCCGGAGAAGTTATCTCCGCTTTTATATATATATACATGTGTTAATGTGAAAGTGGTAGTAGGGAAAATCTTGATTATTGAGGGAATCTAGTACATGATATATATATATATATATATATATATATATATATATATATTGATTGAGTGAGTGGATTTTGGTGGAGGGAACATGTGGGGTGATGTTGGAAGAAAAAAAAAAATGGGGAGAAAAAAAAATCCTAAAGTTGTTTAAAGGAGTATTTTTTTTTTTGCTTTATTGCATTATAGCATGTGTTGTCTATTATATATATATATATATATATATATATATATATATATATATATATATATATTACATTTGGTTGCTTTAATCTTATTGGAGGAAGGCTTGACTTTGGCATCCGTAGGTTATCAAAATTTCATCCGTGAATTATTACGTCTGTGATATTTTCCTTACACAGTGCCCTTCCATTCTCCTATAAATAGAAGCTCATTCCTTCATTATTTATTACGAATTCACTGAAACTCTAGAGAGAGAAAATTATAGAGAGAAAGAAGAAAAGTATTCTGCTACTTCCCTACTCTTATATCCAGTTTCTTTTACGGTAAGGGATATTATTTCTTTCTTTCGTATTCATGACGAGAACTTATGTTATTCTATTTTTTATTATTCTGTTGGAATAACCTGTATACGCGGCTACCCTATACTTGGTGAAATTCTTCTGTTATTCCATTCTTTATTATTCTGTTGGAATATCCTGTTTGTGCGTTTTACGCCGGACCTGATTCTGTTTTTATTATTCTGTTGGAATATCATGTTCATACATGCGTTTTACTGCCGGACCGGTTCCGCCTCTATTATTCTCATTGGAACATCCTCGCTTGGCAAGTAATTTCGCATGACCTGGTTCCGTTATTTATTATTCTGTTGGAATAAACTGTCTATGCAAAGTACCGCATGCATGGTGATTTCTTTTGTTATTCCATTCTTTATTATACTCAGTTGATTAAAGTTTTGACTTCTATACTCCATGAAATTAGTGGAATATCCTTGATATTTGCGCTTCATCCAGTATCTTTTCATGGAAATATTCTTCTGAGCATTCTTAAATTTTACTCTACAAAGAAGTATCATGTTGACAATTTGGACGTTATTAGGTCCTGGATAAATTAATTCTTGAACTTATTTTATTGAATTCTTATATCATTGTCATCATCCTCATGTTTATATTTTTTGTTGAAGTCATCTCATGGCTGTTGTGCATAGATGGACTTGGTATGATTATGACCGAGATTATTCGGTGTAATCATGACCGTAATGTTACAAATAATGTGGTAAAAGTCCTCATTGGCCCGTAGTGCATTGATGGACAGTTGTTGGCATGATCATGACCGTTGATGAATACACGAATATCCTTGACCCGTAGTGCATGGATAATTTATGGTCGTGATAGTAATAAATATCATTGGCCGTAGTGCAGGGATGATATGGATTATTTATTAAGATGAATCTCAACGATAAAAGTGATAAAAAAAACCTTTTAAATCATAAAAGATAGTAGATTTTATTCTCTACTTGACTCTTTTAATGAATTGCTTGTTCCGCTGCAGTTAAACTTGATGTCTATTGTATTTTATCAGTTTAACATTGTTGAAGACTAATGATAATTTATTATGCATTATCTTAGTCATAATATTTTTTACTGGGTTAGTTGAGCTCACTCTTTCTTTCACTGTTCTCTTTAGGAAATGAGAATATAACTGGGACGAGTCGGGGAATGGAGTGATGGACCAGATGATAGTATTAGTAGTCCTCACTATTATGTTAAATAGTGTGACAATAAATGTAATGAGGGCTTATTCTAAGTGTGGATATTGTCTAGATGACAATATTTGTATTAAAACTCACAACATTTGTTTTGTCATATTTTACACGATAGTTGTATAATTAAGATTGTATTTGTATTCTGTACCATGTATTTGGCGACTCAGAATAAGTGATGTATACCTATTTTGGGGGCGTCACAATTATCTTAGTCATAATATTCTTTACTGGGTTAGTTGAGCTCACCATTTTCCTTTTTGTTCCATTTTTCTTCTCAGGAGGTGAGAATATAGCAGGAACCAGTCGGGATAAGGAGTGATGGTCCTAGACAGTTGTTTTAGCAGTCCTCACTATTTTTATAAAATAGTATATCAATAAATGTAATGAGGACTTATTTGAGTGTGGATATTGTTTAGAAGACAATATTTGTATTTAAACTCACAGCATGTGTGTTATCGTATTTTGCACGACAATTGTAATAATAAAAGTTATAGTTGTTTCGCATTATGTATTTGGCTTTCTCAGAATGAGTGATGATACCTATATTTTAGAAAAAGGCCACGTAGTTGACACCAAATATACCCTTAAATAATAATAATAATAATATCTAAATCTGAGTTGTTCTTCCATATAAGTAAAGAAAGAAACGATCGTCATGTTATCGTCATACCTAAATCTAAATAATTTATATTTTCAACTATGCACGCAGCGTAAAAAGAATTTACCAACAAAAAAATCCTCCAAGCAAACTTCTAAAAAATGATAATAATAAGAGATTCTTTCACAGAGAAAAATAAAAATAAATCAATTGTTACAATTTTATATTGTTTGCTTCCATTTTAAGTATAATCTAAAGAAATAAGTTGCATATAAAGTGGACGCATCAACCAATAATTTTAGAGCAACTTCAACTTTGTGATTTCTAACAATTTAACATAATTTTGTAGTACTAGCTCCTTTTTCTTTATTTATTAGCTTTTTCTTTAAAAAAAATTCAAATATTTTTGAACATAATTATTTAAATTAGTTCAGCAACTAATTATTCACAAGCAACTTTGTCAATTAAAGGAATCAAAATGTCAATGGTCAACAAATATTGGTATAACTGAAATAGAAATACAATAAGGCGAGCGTTAGGGTCATTAATTGGAGACTACTTCAATATTGGCTTTGCTAATTCATTCTTTTTGAATACATTTTTTTTACGGTACGAAAAATGAGAGATAAGTAAGGTATCTAAGACTTTTGATACGATATATTAGAGCTATAATAACTATATTTTGTATATAATATCGATATGTAAGTCAGAAGATAATATCTTTGCGTATTAGTACTGTATTGATCAATCGATTAATTTATCATAAAATTAACTACATAATATAACCAGATCCTTAAATAAGATACACGACTGGATAACCTCATGAGTACTAGTAGAAGGATTATTAAATATGGCAAAAATGCTAGGGGACCGGGTTTTGGCAAAAAGGGCGGCGACAGTTTTTTTTTAATGACTCAAATAATTTATAAGATTTATTGGAACGAAATTTTTTACAGAATTTAATGATTTGGGTGTCATTTTAATGACAATTCTATTTTTTACATGTATTCAAATGACACTCAAATTACTGAATTTTGTAAAAACAATGCTACGGTTGGATTGAAGGAATGGAATAGAGTAGGGAATGGAATGATTTTTTAATATTCCATGTACATGTTTGGTTGATGTTAAGAATACATCTAAGAATAAAATAAATAATTAGAAAGTGACCTAAATACCCCCAAATGTTCAAATTTAACTTAAATTCAATTTATATTAAAAATTTAACACATATTTCTCTAGATTTTTTTTATAATTATATTATTCTTTTTTTTTACTATACTTTTTCATATGATTTTTTTTTTATAATTTTTTTTTCATATAATTTTTTATAATTTTAATTATGGGGTGGGGTGGGGGTGGGGTGGGGTGGAGGGGTGGGGATAGGTTAGTAGGGGTGGGGGGTAGGTTGGTAGGGGTGAGTTGTGGGGAGTGGGGTGGATGGGTAAGGGGTGGGGGGTAGGTAAGGGGTAGCATGGGGTGGGGTGGGGTGGGGTAGGTTGGTAGGCGTGGGTGGGGGTGGGTGAGTGGGGTGGAGTGGGGGTAGGATGGGTAGGTGGGGTGGGATGGGGGTGGGTGGGGTGGGGTGGGGTGGGGTGGGGGTAGGTTGGTAGAGTGTGGGGGTGGGGGTAGGTGGGTAAGGGGAAGGGAAAGGGGATATTTCTTTTAATAAAGATAAGTATTTTTTTTTTAATAAAGATAAGTATTTCTTTTAAGGGGCATATTTGTCAATTACTTAAAAATAATAGATAGAATAAGTTATTCCTTATCCCCTTCCAGGAATAAAAATTATAATTTTAAGTTAACACCTATTCCATTAGAAATACATTATTCCGTTAGAATAAACAAATTAAACAATATTTTTATCATTTCAATAGAATAATTCATTCCATTCTCCCTCCTATTCCATCTATGTTAGCATTAAGTTGGTCGCCCAGAAGACCGTAAATATGGTGGAATAGGTCACTGCGTTGCGTAGGGTCTGGGGGAGGTGAGGTTCTAGTAACTCCCATTACAAGGACAACCTTCACTAATTGACCTCAACTCAGGAAAAATATGTGCCACGTGTTTATCTTCTCATAAGTCATAACCCCATTTGGCCCAATTATAAGAAATTAATTTGCAATAAATTATAACCATATAAAATCTTATAATTTAATTTGCAAAAAATTATAACCATATAAAATAAAATCATGCTAACAAGAATGGTCAAAATGCGCCGTCTGTGGGAATCGAACCCACGACCACGTGGTTAAAAGCCAAGCGCTCTACCAGCTGAGCTAAAACGGCTACATCTATCCTTTTCGAGAACAATCATTTTCTATTAAATTAAAAGAGGCCAAAAAATCACAAAAACACCATAATAAAATACTACTAACATTAGTGCTAACTAAGAAACATAAACCTCTGACATAGTGCCATGTACACTAAAAAGTAGTCTAAATAATGAGATTCGTTTTTTAAAATAGAGGAAATATATGTCTAAAAAATAATTAGAAAACTTAAAATTATATTTAAGTTACTAAGTTAGCCCTATATTAGTTATATTATGATTATAATTCCGAGAGATCATAAAAAATAATTTTATGTATTTAGTTTTTCGTTCAAAATTATTTATTTTTGAACTAAAAAATTTGACAAGAAAAATGATCAAGTGTTCCATCCATTTTTTTTAATTAAAAAGCTCAGTAACAAAGGAAATAGACAACAAACTTAAATTTTCTATTTATTTTTTTAAAACATGCCTAAGTTTCAAATTGTAAAATCACCTAATAAATGGAATTAAGATTTTGACACTCGAAAAATCATTATTGTATTTTCCCCTTACATATCATATAGAAGTGTTCTTGTATTTTATAAATAGTTTAATTAAATTTATCATTATTATAAAATTTTATGAAGAAAAATAACATGTGGACTGTCAATATCGCCAGAGTTAAAAAATAGTAAAAAAGAGTGACCAAGTCTGATTGGCGATTGCTAGTTTCAGCTGCTTGCTACCCTGAAATACCTATTGCATCTCTCTCTCTCCCGTCTGAAATTTGAAGAAGAAATAAAGAGGAAAAAGAGAGTGAAGAAGTGGGTGAGTGAAGACGAAGAAGAAGAAAAGTGGCTCAACAAAAATGGAGAGTAGTGAAGAAGATGATGATTTCCCATCCATCGAATCTGTTACCCCACAATCCAAAATCGATACTTTCTATCAATCCAAGTTCGAGAAGGTAAAAAAGTTCAAGTTCATATCTTTTATTGGTTCCCAATTTCGTTTGAATGCTGCAAAATGTACTAGTCTATAGAAATGTACTTGGCTACTGTGCTTGAAATTTAAATCTCAGTAAAGTCCAATGCTGCTCTTGGATTTTTTTCTGCGAATTTCTTGTTCAATTTGATCTGGGTTTTCTCTATTTTGTAAATCAAAGTCATGGAAGTTTTTAATTTAACTATATTGATATGGGTGTCTGTCTCCTTTTTCTTTTGATAAGCCAAAATTGAACCTTTTAGCTCCTTTATGTTGTTTCTTTACTTTTATTTGATTGCTGAGGAAAATGTTGTAAAGAAAGGAAGTTGGATATTCTCTATCCAAAATCTGTCTCTTAGTTGAGCTGTAAAGTTTTATGTTTTTCTTTTTAATTTTTTTTTAAAAATAATCTACTAAGCTAATGTTCAGTTTGATGTGGATTTTCTCTTATTTATGGATAACTTCCATGAAAATATGCTGATTTTTACCAATTGTCTCTATTTTGAATTCACCATTGTGCAGAAAGCAAAAACTTGAATTTGTTGTTCTGCAATTAAAATATGTACTTAACTGTATATATTTATTTTTTGTTCTATACTTGAGGAATGTTGGTATCATGGGTAGCATTATAGGTTTAGGCTTTAATCTTTCAATTGAACTTTTACGGACCAAAATCAAATTGATGGGGCACACATTTTTCAAAGGATTATCCCACTTTTTAATTTATCTTCCTTTCTATGTTTTGGGATGTCTGATTCAGTTTTTGAGGAAGAAATATACACACACATTAGGTCTCAGGCCAGTTTAGTTGGGGAGTCCAGTTTAGATCTGATTCACTGGTGGATCAGTGATTCAGTGTCGGTTCAAACAGGTAGGTTCGGCTTTCTGGTTTTAGTTAAAGGGATATTCAAGTGGGTTCAAATTTGGTGTGTTCAAACTTAAAGAGGAGGTATGAAATGTGAAGGCTTATGGATCCTTTCTAGGACCAATTATTGCTTAATGATGATGTGATACAGCCAGAGCCATTTCGATTAACATATGGTTGCATGTTTTTCTGCTTGATGTATGCATGCTAAAATTAAGATATGGAGTGTGTCTTGGAACTTTTTATTTTATTCAACATATTTGTGCATAATTTTTATTTTAGTTGATGGTTAACTTGTAACAATTCTATGGAGGAAGTTCATCCATTGTCTTTCCTTTTCAAGCGTTCTTTCAGGAACAATTCCTGATACATCTCTTCTCTTTCTGATTGGTCAGTATTCCATTATTGCAAGTTGAACGTGTTTATGTTTGTAGGGCATAAGAAAGATATGTTTTGAGCTTTTGGATTTAAAGGATGCAGTAGAGAACTTATGTGGGAATACACGCACAAAGTACATGGCTTTCTTGAGGTAATATAGTACTATACTTTTCTTTTTTTAATGAAAAATTGATTACAGCAAAGCTTGTGGATAATTCTGAATTCTATTCTCAAAATTTTGCACGTGTACGCATATAAGTGTGTGCATGAGGGGAGGTGTTTAAGAAGTCTTTGGGTTGTTTTCCGAGTGTTTTAATGTGCATATAGGAGGTGCTTAGAAATCTTTGAATTGTTATATGTGTGTATCAAGGTTTCATTATAATCTTGTGGTTCACTTTGGTGGAGTATCCATATCAGTTTTGTCAATGTCATAATTAAACATATTTTATGATGAAAGATTAATTAAAAACAGCTGTCCTAAAGCTGTCCGGCGTTCGGACCGAACCGACCCCAACTTTTAAATAAAGATGAATTTTCTATAAATATCATTTTGAATATTATGGAATGAATTTGATATAATGTTATAGTTGTGGGTAATATTTATAAATTTTGCAAAGTACGCTCTTGTGATTGTGTGTATAAAACAGAAAAGCTTTTTATATAAAATGTAATACTTTTATAAAGTTATGATGAAAGATTAATTTTTCTATAAATAAAAGCTAATTATTTCTAACTACCAACTTTATATATTTGGTGAAATTCTTCATTATTCCATTATTTATTATTCTGTTGAACATCCTGTCGCTTTCACGCCGACCGGGTTCCATTTTTATTATTCTCGCTGAACTGATATAAAATGACTATAGTAGTTCATGGTTTCATCTCAAGCAGTTGCTTGGTATGATTATGACCCTTGGTCCTTTGGAGGTACAATAGAATGACTATATTTGTATGTATGTGTGTGTATATATATATATATATATATATATATTATATTATTCAAAAGATAGATGCTGCTTTTCACATAGCTAAACTTGATGTTTGTTATATTTTATCGGTTTAACAATGGCAGGAAACTAAATATTTCTTCTTGTAGTTGAGCGCCTTCACAACTTACTAACTATTCAAAATGAATGAGGACACCCCAAAAGATGATTTGTAAAACACACACATAAAAATAGAAAATGTTCAAAAAGTAACTTATACATGAGTTCTTATAGAAACACCCCAAAAGAAAGGCTCAATTTCAGGAGTTCTACTACTAATTATTGATGAGAAGTTTCTTCCTTCTTTTTCCCATAACAGTGAATAGATGGATCCATGCTAAAAAAATTTAACACTAAGTACTCCTTTACTCATTTACTCATTTACTCATCAAAAAATATATTTTTACATTGGATTGTTATTACTTGTTTAGTAATTGTATTTATTATCTTTGGCTTTCAAAATTTGAGGAGTTGTAGAGAATAGATGTGTTAGCATCCTTATGCATGTTCTTAAGATGAGTAGATTGATGACCTTTTTAGGTAGAGCTAGGTTAAATCTAGTTCAAGCCTTGACTGAAATGTACTCTGGGGTGCATAGCTCATCAGTGTTAAAGTGTGACCATCCTCTTGAATCTTAACCTTGTCGATAGGTTCTTGTGCGTATAAGTATTCACCTAGGGCAGTTTTTGTGCGCTTGGTGATCTCAAAATTACGTTATTGTCTTTTAATAGGTAAGACTAGCAGTAATTGTGGGGATAGAGACCTTGTGGTTCTTCCTAAAGTCCTGTGCTATTTCATCCATTCCATTGAATAGGTGACATCCTCCTCCTCTTGGTCAATTGTGAGCCTTTTGAGTTCCTTTTGTTCTACATGAATTATCCCTTATATATATAATGTGAATTTTTTTCGTCCTCAAGTAAAATTACTGGTGAGAGGAAAAGCATACATTTGAAGAATTGAAAATAAGTGATAATTATTTCTCATTAATCGACCTCTTTTGCCTCTTATATTCTTTATATGACGGCAATTTTTGCAGACTTTGGTGATATGCAATACAGATGACTTGAGATTTTCACAAGATTTTGAATTCCAGGGATTTAGTATATTAACTTCAATACCTGATTATACACTCATTGTAGGTTATCAGAAGAGGTTGTAGAAATGGAGCATGAGTTGAATGAACTGCAAAAGCAAATTTCTGGTCAAGGAATTCTTGTTCAGGATTTGATGAGTGGTGTATGTCATGAGTTGGAAGAGTGGACGAAGGCTAATAGAGGCGTCCTTGAAGCTGAAGAAAATCCTAAAAAATGTGATATTGAAGTTCCCTTTCAAAGTGAAGCAGAAGATCAAAGTTCAATATTTTTGGAGAATATTGATGTTCTTCTGGCTGAGCACAAAGTTGAAGTAGCAGTAGAGATGATTAGTGCAGAAGAAAAAAGTAATCCTGAGCTGAAAGGCTTGGGAGATACATCATCTACTGAACCATCATCTTACAAGTCTGCTTTTCTGAAAAGAAAGGCAATTCTTGAGAATCAACTAGTTGAGATCACGGAACAACCTTCTGTTGGTATTACTGAACTAAAGGAGGCTTTATCTGGTTTGATAAAGCTTGGAAAAGGTTCATTGGCTCATCAACTACTGCTGAAATCATATGGGTCCCGCCTTCAAAGAAGTGTTGAGGCATTTCTTCCATTGTGTCCTTGTTACCCCGGAACATATCCAGCTGCCTTGTCTAATCTTGTGTTCTCTGCAATCTCATTGACAACAAAAGAATCTGTTCTGATGTTTGGCGACAATCCTGTTTACAGCAGTAGAATTGTTCAATGGGCAGAATGGGAGGTTGAAACTTTTGTAAGGTTGGTTAAGGAAAATGCACCCTCTTCTGAGACAGTATTTGCTTTATGTGTAGCTAGCATTTGTGTTCAGGCCAGTCTTAACCACTGTTCTGATTTGGAGTCGCAACGCGTAAAATTGTCAGAGTTGCTTCTAGTTCTTTTGCATCCATACATTGAAGAGGTTCTAGAATTGAATTTTAGACGGGCTAGAAAAGTTGTTCTCGACCTTGCTGGAAATGATGAGAGCTTGCCATTGTCACCTCGATTGGCATCTCCACTGTCTATTTTTGCAGCATCATCCAATAATGTGTTTGTTGACAGCGGAATGCGGTTCATTTTCAGTGTCAAAGTGAGTTGATTTTTTCTATTGCTGATTTTTGGGAAAGTTATTGTTGAATTCTAGATCTGCGTAAGCTTGTAGCTTTTATAATTTTCATGCCAAGTACAAATTGAAAATGGATAATTGAAACTTAGTAGTTCATGGGCCCCATAGTAAATATTTCAGAAGTACTAGTATTTTAGAAAAAGTACTTAGGACTAATGCTCTGTTCTACCCAGACGCAAACAACTTGGGGCTTTAATTGGGTGTCAAACAGCTTGCCCAAGGTGGATATATGTGGAACACAAACAGCCACCATTAGACATAAAATTTAGATGACTTCTTTACATTAATATATATGTTTCATAATGGGTCTCAGGGTCTTTAAACAAGTTTTATTTGTAATATAACAAGAAATATTCTTTGCAGGATATAGTTGAGCAGCTGACCCGCCTAACCATTGTGCATTTTGGAGGAAGCACATTGATTAGAATCTCACAGCTATTTGATAAGTACGTTGATGCTCTGATTAAAGCTTTACCCGGCCCCTCTGAAGATGATGGTCTAATAGAGCTGAGAGATGCTGTACCTTTTAGGGCTGAAACAGATTCCCAACAGCTTGCGTTGTTGGGAACTGCATTTACCGTTGCAGATGAGCTACTGCCAATGGTTGTATCAAGAATTTGGAGCGTGTTGAATGAACTCATGGAAGCAGAAAATGCATTTGGTAAAACAATTGTTCCTCCAAGCAATAGCATAGATTTCAAGGAATGGAGACGCCATATTCAACGCTCGTTGGACAAGCTGAGAGATCATTTTTGTCGACAATATGTTTTGAATTTCATTTATTCCAGAGATGGTGAAACACGACTAGATGCACAAATTTATTTAAATGGAGGAGGAAATGATCTGATTTGGGATTCTGACCCTCTGCCTTCGTTGCCGTTCCAGGTTAATTTTTTTTTCCATTGGTGAAACTGTCCTTGTCTGTGGATATTATACTTTGATGCATGCTGAACAAATTTGTGTTTTTTTGTTGTTAGAGTTGAATTTGGAGCTGAATTGTATTTCATGTTTCGTTTGTTATTTTCTTTAACTTAACTTGTGTCATCCAGTTCTTATTGTTTACTGATAATATATTTTTTTGACCATAATATATGAATCTTCATACTTGTCCATTTGCTACTTGTCATGCTTTTTCAAACTACTTTGTAAGCTGGTGAGTTTGTTGGATCTCATGCGAATATTGTTTCTATATTTCCTTAATTTCTTTCTTGTATTACGTATTCCACGTTTAGTTGTGGATGCCTCTTTTGTGTGCGAGTGTTTTGCTCTAATTGCAATCAAAGCTGCACGAGCTACTGTTCTGTTTATAAAGTGTTTCCGAAGAGGCCAATAGTGATTTATTTCAGTGTTCCTAAAATCCCCGCTTGGGTCCTATTAATCCCCGCCTAGCTCCAGTCCTCTACTGCCTCGATTTGGCCGCACGCCCAGGCCCTTGTCTAGGCAAAATTGGACCTCTACTTTGGAGCTCTACAATACTTAAAATGATTTTGTTAAACATTAAAAAGTTTTTTTTTTTGGTAATATTTCATGTTAAATTTCTAAAAAAAATTACATCTAATATATGCTTCGTATAGTATAACTAGTATGTACAGTAGAAAAATAAATAAATAAGACTGCTTAAAAAAATGTATAGTCCGCCTAGGGAAACGCAGAGACACCACACCACCTAGGCAGCCTAGGCTAGGTGTCCCCTCCGCCGCCTAGGTCCGTTTAACGATTTTTAGAACACTAATTTATTTTCCTCTTACTCCAAACTCATTCATTTAGTAAGCGTGTTGAGGTTTGACCCAAATTTAGATCACCCATAATAAATTAGTTGTGCTTGACTTAAACATACCAACGCTCGACTTGGATATGATCTTTTTTAAGCTTCTTAATTGTATAAATATATTTTGTAATATAAAATGTAAAACATTGCATAAACAATGATTTTGTAATTACATCTATTATATAAAGACGGAGCAGGGTTTGGTCTCTCACCCTGAAAAATAGTTCATTCACTCATGTTTTAAGTTTAAAAATGAAATAATAACTGCCCACTACTTGCTCTCTCAGACTCTCAGACTCTCACTCATCCCCTTTTTTCTCATCCCTGTTTTCTCTCGAGTTCCTTTACCCTTCTATTATGATTCTACTTTTTGCTATTTCATAATAAATTGGTAAGCAATTTCTTTCAACCTAATAACTAACTTACCCACTAGTTATAAGTTATCCCACCATTTCTTGATTTTTCTATTTTATATTAATAAGCGTATATAAGAATGTGTGCCAATCAAACTAGTTTATATAAAATATTAAGCTATTTTCATGTTGGTTAGTTTTACTCTGACTGATAAACATATTTTAATTTGATTATACTTTTTATTACTTTTACTTGTAATTTTATCAGCACGTTTATTAGTAAACATACATTTGTAGAAGTTTTATGCTAGAAATGCCGACCTTCTCAGATAATGTCTGTAGAGAATTTTAACTTTTCTAAGTAGTGCTAGTGAATAAATCTCAAGCTCTGTTCGGTTTCATTTATTTATAAAATGAGCCCACTTGAACACAATTGTAGACTCAATTACTTGAATAAGAGTGAGCTTGGTTTGACTCATTTCACTTACAGCCATGCTAAAACCTTTGAATATTGTTCTCATTAGTTTTTATGGATCAGAAAATATTACATTTTCCCTTCTTAAATATGTTTCTGAACTAAACTTTGTTGCTCTTTTTCTTTTCCTACCAAAAATTATTTTATACTGACAATAGTTCTGGTGTTCCTGCAGGCATTATTTGGAAAGCTGCAACAGTTAGCAACTGTGGCCGGAGATGTGTTACTTGGGAAAGAAAAAATACAGAAAATCTTGCTTGCCAGGCTTACAGAGACGGTGGTTATCTGGTTGTCTGATGAAAACGAGTTCTGGGGCGTTTTAGAGGATGATTCAGCCCGTCTTCAGTCACTTGGGTTGCAACAGGTATTTTTCTCTATGTCCAAGTTGTTTAATATTTCATAAAGCTGCAATAGAAGGACAAAACAATTTCTTAATTATTTAGAATATAAGTGAAGAGCATAACCAAAACCATTTAACAAGAATTAGAAGGAAAGATAGTCTTCAAAACTTTAACCTTAAGCAGAACACCTATAACCTGTACAGACCAGTGAGTTGGACACGGCTATCCTTGAATTGAAGCATTAAACCAGCCTATAAGTGCTATTTGATTTTTAGACCTTGTGGGATTTTTTTTTCCAATTTCCAACCATTAAAGGTTTTCTGCACTTGTTATGGCAACCATTAACACTTGGTAGGTTATGTGGGACCATGTTAAAGGTAGCCATCTCTCTTTTAATTTTTATATTTGATTATATTTCCCTTGGTTGGAAAAATTACCGTGTTTGTCCAAGTTTGTGCCTCTTGCATGCAATACTTATTCATTCCATGCTCCCTTACACCAATTTACATAGTTGCTTTATTTTCTTACCTGCATATAATCATTGTTGTCCGAAGCTTGTAGTTTTTCCACACTTCAGATATTTAGAATTTCCTCTCCATTGATTTTCTTCTTTAATAGACCCCATCCTTTATCACAAATACCCAAGTCCCAACCTTGAGGCAATGATACTTAAGTTTGTGTGTATATATTATATAGAATAAAGTTTGCGTGTAAATAATATATAGCATAACCTTTCTACAAGGATGTAATAGTTTCAGCTTTGTATCACAAACTTACTGACTCACGCTCGAGTCTTTTTTCTCACTGGCTACTCAAACTGGTACCATCTATCTAGGGCTCCAAGAATCTAACATACTAAGAATGGTTGTTTTCTTCTGTAAATTAATACCGGTTTTTGTATAAGAACAAATTAATTAGAAGAAGGCTACAAGGGGAGTGATACCCATGTTATACAACTGAAATATAATTCATCTGTTATCCATGTTTTTTTTTTGACTAAATTACATTCAGAAGCATATTCATTTGCTTAAGTACGTACCATGTATATATTGCTTGATGGCCCTTCTCTATCCATTGAACTGTTATTCAACTTCCTTGCAGTTAATTCTTGATATGCATTTTACTGTGGAGATTGCACGTTTTGCTGGTTACCCATCCAGACATGTGCATCAGATAGCATCATCAATAATTGCTCGTGCAATCAGGACATTCTCTGCTAGAGGCATAGAACCACAAAGGTACCTCAAACACATTTTATTAGGAAGTGCTTAGACGTCCCTAAATGTACTTGACCATTGCATAATTTATAGATAGAGCTCAAGTCAGTCATTAGACTGTTGTATTGACTTATTATGAATGTCACCGATCAGGCGATCATTATCCTTTACAGTTTACATTCATAATGCGTCAAACAGAATGCCATCCAATACGTGGGATGAGCTCAACTGTAAAATTGGAAACTGCATGGAGGCACTTTTAGGGACGTTATAGATGTATAAAGTTGATTTTATCTACAAATATAATGTTCTTTCTGGCTGCAACTAAGAACTGTTATATTTTTATAGTGCGCTACCTGAGGATGAATGGTTTGTTGAAGCTGCAAAGGCTGCAATAAACAAGCTTCTGTTAGGGGCATCCGGATCAGATACATCAGAAATTGACGAAGAGCATATCAGAATGGACGATGAGGTCATCTCAGATTCTGATGACTCTCCCTCATCTTTGTCATCGGTAGATTCTTTTGAGTCCTTTGCTTCGGCAACTGCAGCTGATCTAGAAAGCCCCATCTACCTGACAGATTCCGAGTCCTGAAACGACCCGAGAGACTGAAGCAGCATGGTAATGACCTTGAGGAAGATTTAACTGCACTAATGTAAATCTTAAAATCTCATATTTAGGTTAGGAAAGTAAGGCAGATATAGTTGAGGAAGAGCGTTAATCAATTTCTTAGCGGTTCATTTATAAATGTACTGTTGTATTAGTGTTATTGTTTGAACTTATATTGTAATTCTGTTGTGAAGAACAAATTTAAGAAGCTGATGAAGGGAATAATTATTTATGAATGTGATTATGGTGAATTGGATCACCTCTATGAAAATGAGTTTGTTAGTAAAATTTTGTGGTATCCTTTTTGCTACTTTAGAGTTGATGAAATACTTGAGCTATCATGTTCCTCAAAGTTCAGCTTTAACAATTACTAGGTCTAATGTGATGCCTGCGGAATGTTACTCTCTTTTGATGCAGTGTTTTACAATGATATTCAATACATACATAAACGTCTACGCGCATTTATATATATATATATATATATATATATATATATATATATATATATATATATATATATATTCCATAGCATGTATTTGCTATGGATAAAAAATGGGCAAATAGCATCATAACCATCTATTATAATAATCAAGGGCAGATATTAAAAAAAAAATACACCATCCGCTAGTTGAAGTAGCGGACGACTCTAAAAAAAAAATTCCGACCAAATTGCCCCCTACACATCCGCTAGTTCAACTAGCGAACGAATCCTTTCGACTAACCCCCATGCGATTTCTTCTTTAATTAAATTCTCCATCCTTTGCTGATGCTCAATTAAATCCTCCATCCTCTGCTGATGCGAAGAAGATGCTGCAACCCCCATGCGATTTCTTCTTCAATTAAACGCGAAGATGTCTTTGCGATAATCAGAAGCTCCCTCATCCTCTGTTGCGATACTAAACCCTCGATGCGATTTCTTCTTCGAGCGAATCCTCCATCCTCTCATCGCGATAATCAGTAAAGCCTCCCTTGCGAAGAAGATCTTTGCAATAATCAGTAAAGCTCCTCATCCTCTCCGCTGCGATACCAAACCTCGATGCGATTTCTTCTTGAGTTTAATCCATCATCCTCTGCTGCGATAATCAGAAAGCCTCCCTCCCATCGCGAAAACCAACCATGTTCCTGCTCATGTTCATAACAGAGAAGGTAATTTCATAATACATTTCAATATATTGATTTGATTAATATATTTTTTAAATGTTAGTTTTGTGATTCAACATGTCATATATACCCAGGTTTTTGAAGTGTCATTTGAGAAGTGGCCTAGATAATTGCAGGCACACATATAATTTCGATTATACCCATATCATTGTTTTAGGATTTTTAGATCTGAAGAAAACAGATCATTAGTGACTTCCAAATGTACTACAAAATCAATCTCCCTTAAATTTGGTGGTTCGAACCAAGTGCTAAAGTGGTCAATTATGGCATTTTAGATTCCAATTCTGATGTTTTTGAAACAGAATCTTCAAGTGCTTCTAGAAAAGATAGAACGATGAATTTATTTGTAACAATAAGGGGAAAAAAAGCAACAGCAGCAGCAACAATTTCAGCTCCCAGTTTAAGGGAATTATGTTCATTACCACTTAATCATAAAATGCCACAATTGACCACTTCAGCACTTGGTTCGAACCACCAAATTTAAGGGAGATTGATTTTGTAGTACATTTGGAAGTTAGTAATGATCTGTTTTCTTCAGATCTAAAAATCCTAAAACAATGATATGGGGATAATCGAAATTATATGTTTGCCTACAATTATCTAGGCCACTTCTCAAATGACACTTCAAAAACCTAGGTATTTATGACATGTTGAATGACAAAACTAACATTTGAAAAATATATCAATCAAATCAATATATTGAAGTGTATTATGAAATTACCTTCTCTGTTATGAACATGAGCAGGAACAGGTTGGTTTTCGCAGTAGGAGGGAGGCTTTACAGATTATCGCAGCAGAGGATGGCGGATTCGCTCGAAGAAGAAATCGCATCAGGGTTTGGTATCACAGCAGAGGATGAGGGAGCTTTACAGATTATCGCAGCATCTTCTTCGCAAGGGAGGCTTTACAGATTATCGCAGCAGAGGATGGAGGATTCGCTCGAAGAAGAAATCGCATCAGGTTTGGTATTGCAGCAGAGGATGAGGGAGCTTTACAGATTATCGCAACATCTTCTTCGCATCAGCAGAGGATGGAGGATTTAATTGAAGAAGAAATCGCATTGGGGTTGCAGCATCTTCTTCGCATCAGTAGAGGATGGAGGATTTAATTGAGCATCAGCAAAGGATGGAGGATTTAATTGAAGAAATCGCATGGGGGTTAATCGAAAGGATTCATACGCTAGTTGAACTAGCGGATGGGTGTAGACACTCGAAATTTTCTGTACTCCTATTCCTAACATTGCAGGAGGGTAGATTTGTCTTTTGGAGATAACCCTGAAAGACAACTTGCATCCATGCCGGATACTACCTAAGTTCAGCTCCAACCCTAACACAAACCGAACATCATCTCAACCCTAACACACACCGGAGTGTCATTTTTCCAATCTTTGAGAGATAACCCCAGATATGCGAGATCAAAAGACCCAAGAACAACACCGAAGAGATACCTCGTCCCTGCGATAACACCGCGACGTTCAGTTCTAGTCCCAGAGACAACACTGGAAGTAGTAACCCCATCCTTGGTGATAGCCCCAAGAGATGCCCTCACAGTTCCGACGATAACTCTGGAAGTGCTTGTTTCAACCACATGCAATCAGCTTCAACCCACAGATGACAGTGAGATATACAAACAAGCAGTCCAATCTCAGATGTAACCCTGAGCAACGTCTGCTTTCCGCTTAAACCGGTGATAACCCCGGTGAGGAGTCAACACGCCATCTTACTATCTCAACAAGATGATATCACAAAGATACCAACAAGTGGTCCAATCTCACCAGAACCTCGAAAGAACGCCTACTTTCAACTCAAATCGGCGATAACCCCGGCAAGGAGTCACACGTCATCTTGTTCCTTCGACAAATGGCACGTCGTCTCAACACTTCATACATACATACATACAACAATGTCCCACAAGAGCCGAGGATTGACAATCCCGAGTGACTATTACGTGTGGCAGTACTTTGGGTAGAATTTGAAGCTTGAAAACCATGGGCATAGACCCCTCTTCCTGACTTCGTACAACCTCTAATCCATGTCATTACGTAACTCTCGACACAAGTGATCCAAAGAAGTACATATATACTTTGTTCGGATGCTCGGATTGAAGTTCTGCAAGTTCGAGCAGACATTATAGTGCACGACTGCACGTACTACGAGACGACGAGACCCGCGAGGCTCGGATCCACGATTTACCACCACAGTACACCTGCGCCGTAAATCTAATCATGATCGCCGCAGTGTACTGCTGACCATCACCTATAAATATAGGCTAAGGGGTCAGCCATTTGAGGAGAGAGAGAAGGAAAAAGGCGAGGAAGCCCTGTCCATTTTACTCGCATACACATCTTTTGAGTGTTTCCTCTTCTTCTTTAAACACTAGTTAGCTCACATATAGCTACTTTTTATCCAAGAGAGCCGAGTGTTTATCCATTTAAAGTCTAAGAAGTCTACTTTGGCATTTCCCACCGTAAGCCTTCTTACATTCTATAAAGCCTCTTTCTCATATATCACACAATCGTTGTACACGCTGATAGTCGTGTGAGTGTGTTTGCCTCAACTTCTATTCATGGTTTTCATTTCATCGTATATATATACTAATATATGTATATATTTCAGAGATATATGGACTAACATTATCGAAAGTTATGCCTCGATTGAGCCTGAACTTGATGCCTCCGAGCGCTTATCTGCTTATATATATATATATATATATATATATATATATATATATATATATATATATATTATATATATAAACTGTGGTTAGACTTCATCGATGAGCCCGGATTTTACATCCAAAGTATGTTTAATTGCTTTTATATATATATATATATATATATATATATATATATATATATTTCTTGTCAGCCGTATATATCTCGATGAGCCCTAATTTTACATCCTATATGCGTTTACTCGCTTATATATATATATATATATATATATACATATATATATATATAATTGTTATCGGACATATTCGATGAGCCCTTAATTTACATCCAAAGGCTTTGCTTTTATATATATATATATATATATATACATTTTTGTCCCGCCTGAGTTTACTTACGTGGCGCTTGATCGCTTTTACGACTTTTATTTATATTTCGTCTCACTTTGAGTTTACTTAAGTAGCGATTGACCATGTTCATATATATACATTTACAGCTTTTATATATTTACATTTCTGATCCCCCATGGAGTTTCTTCGTGGTGGTTGATCCAGTCTGTATATATATATATATATTTACAGCTTTTATATATATAATCGCCATCGCTTTCCATACAAATTGTAGTATCATGTGAGCCTAGAATCATGTGATCACAGTTCAAATTTATTAAACCTAGATTCGGTTCCCATGATGGACATTTTTAGTGTAGCGACTTGTACATTATTTTACAAAGGTCTCGAGTTTCCTTGGATGGTCATTATGTTTATAAGGAGTTCGACATCAACAGATATTATTTTTCTCGAGAATGCTTCGCATCTCGAAAAATAAAAGCAAACAAGCCGAACATTTAATATAAAATGGAAGTATGAAAAGGTCTCAATTCCTATTGAGCACAGGGTTTGAAAAACCTCTTTTACAAAATGTCATTGCTATATTGTGGTTAAAACTGAATTTTCTAATAAAATTCAAACCCTTGTATATAGGTGCGAACAAGGCCTTGCACTACTTTCAAATAAATTGCACATTGATCTACACACACACACACACATTCATATAACAATTTCTTTGAAGAGTGGCGGTCACCGTGATAACACGGATGTCGGGGGGTACCTAACACCTTCCCTCCGCATAATCAATCCCCCGAACCCTTAATGAATCTCGGTTTCACAAACCCGTTTAGCAGTGTCAAATCACTGGGTCAATGTGCTAACCTTTTTCGGTTGCGTTGGTGCAACCAGTTAAATACACCAACTGGTAACTCTTAAAGTCAATCGTCGACATTATACATGTCGGACCTTTTTCACTTTTTTTTTCAAACAAATCTCACATTAACATGAGAACACCAAAGAACAAGTAACTAAAAGGGACACCAAAAATCCCGACGTCGACAGGTGGCGACTCTGCTGGGGACTCCAGTAAGAGGGCTTAAGCCGCTATTACAAGCTTTTCAAAATTGTTATATGCTTGTGTGTGATTATTGCATTTATATTTCTGATGAATGTGTACGAATGCATCTTACTTATTGCACAGCTAAATATCTATCTGTGATATTAGTGCTTCGCACATCTCATCATTTTGCATAAACGATGAGACACGTTGTATGTGAATGTATGTTGTGTGGTCCCTCTACCAGGAGGCTATCTTATCGGTGTTTGATTACTGGACCCGTGAGAAGAATAATTTCCCGGGGCTCAGGAAAGGCACCACTCAGATTCGCTCCAGTTGAAAGACCGGATTAATTTCCCGTCGAGTAGATTGTGATGATCTGGGAACCTTCATGCCGAAAAGCCGCGAGAGTAACCCTAAGATAGGTCAACCTCTGATAAACCAAACGCGGAGGAAAGTCTCTTCATGCTTTCCATTTTCAATTACTTGTAAAAGCATTTACTTGTAATTTTATGCCATGTTCATCCATATGTAATGGAAAATATGAAGAATACTGTGCATGACATGTTATCAATTAACAAACCGGTTTTGCAGGACAAATTCCTAAAACGGACATGTTATGATAACATTTACATTACCCTAAGACTAAACTACGTAAGTCTTTTGTAGGGAAGCAATTGGGCCTGTTACCCGCTCAAAATCCAAAAAGGCCACAAGACTACAGCTAATCATGTCTTCTTCCGAACAGTCTAATCCTATTTCCCGAGAAGAATTTGACGGATTGAGTAAACAAATCACAGACTTGGCTGTTCTACTGAAAGAATTACACCAGTCTACTCAGGGTACGAAGATACCTACACATATAGAACCCTCTACACAAGGAGTTCAAGGTCTGAAAAAAAAATTCCAGAACATCAGTTGGATACAACCAACAAAGACCCTGAAGGCACCCATCTCCAAGGAGATCCGATAACTATGACATCGGAAGAAAGTCCTTCAAATGGAGGAAACCATTCGTGTTCTCAAATGGATTGGAACTCATGGCAGTGTTTCATATACAGACCTTTGCATATTCCCTGGTGTTCATTATCCGGAGAAATTTAAAGCCCCTGATTTTGAGAAATATGAAGGATTAGGGGATCCTTATACACATTTAAAAGTGTTCATTGGAGAACTCGGATCTTATGCTGAGAATGAAAAGCTCCGAATACAGATGTTTTAGAAAAGTCTGACTGGAGAAGCCCGTTCGTGGTATACCAGATTAGACAACTCTAAGATCCATAGTTGGGAAGAGCTGGCCCACGCCTTCCTCACTCAATATAGTTTTCAATCTCAGATGGCTCCTGACCGGTACCAAATTACTAAGGTCAAGAAACAGTTTAATGAGTCATTCAGAGAGTATGCTCAAAGGTGGAGGCGCCTTGATGCTCAAGTTATTCCTTCCATGACATAATCAGAGATGGTCATGACTTTCATAGATATACAAGAAGCTCCTTTCTATGAAAGAGTTCTAACTGGTATTGGCAAACCATTTTCTGAAATGATCAAACACTATGAGATGACCGAAATAGGATTGAAGTCCCAGAAAATTCAAGACCTAGCCGCTTCTTAAAGTCATTATGAGCACATCCAATCCGGATCTTATGGAAACAACCCCGGAGGGTCCATAAAAGAAAGAGAAGATGTTTCCTTGATACTACAAGGACAAAAAGGCAATCCAAGCATGCCTATGCAGAGAGAAACTACTCCCTTTTCCAAAGACAATCTTCAAACCCTCCATTACCTAAAATGGAGAAGAAAGCGGCCTCGAACGCTCACACCCTTGGGGGACTCGCTCGAGAATATTCTTGCTCTTCTGACTGCTCAGAAGAAAATTACACATCTTCTTCTACCAGCCAACCCTAATGGGAAGGGTTTTAATGCTACTCGGAAGTGTGCTTACCATGTTGGGGCACCCAGACATGATACTCAAGATTGTTGGGCCTTGAATCATAAGATTCAAGATCAAATAGACAATGGTGAGATCGTGGTCACTAAACCCGATCAACCTCACGTGCAAGACAACCCTATTCCTCAACACAAAGAAGAAGAGGTCAACATGATCAGTTGGAGCACTGAACATGGTTCCAATTCTATTGATGAATCATCCCAACCCATCAAAGACGGTGTTGACAAATGGGATTATGCAAAGTTCCAGTTTACCATAGAACGAAAGATGAAAGCTCTTTAAAAACAAATTGAGCAATTGGCAGAACTGATGACCCACCATCATCAAGTCACACGCCAATTAGTCAGGCAGGAGCATGCCTATCTCCTTCCATTTGTTATGAATGCTTCATCAACACCTTCAAAAAGCGAAGCTATGGAGGATAAGGTTGCAAAGCGAGCAAGTGCTAAAGCCCGCCGGATTTCGCCAATAAAAGGGAATTCACCTATTTGGGCCAATCTATGGAGGAGATACTTCAAATGTCGATCAACGAAGGAAGAATCACATTCCTTCTACCTCCAATCAATCCTCAGCCGTATGGTTCAATCTTGATGAAATATGTCAATATCATTCACATTCTCGCCACACAAAATGGAAGAATGTTGGGCACTCCGCCATCTCATTCGTAATCTTATTGATAGCGGTGTCCCGCAAATAATGGATGATTACATCAGTCTGCAACTTAAGGGTGGGAATGCATGCCCTACCCAATGGAAGGGGTCAGTAGCAGTTATATCCGAAGTGGATGATGAGACTGTCCAAGTATTTCTCATACAACCAATTCATCTCAAAGGAGCTGACAATCCTTTGAAAGTGGTTGCACCAGAGCCAATTCCTTTACCTTGCAGATTACATAACATCCTCATTGTCGACCACACAAAAAGTTCCATGGAATTATGGAGAAGTCAAGGATCTACATCTCATACTATCGCTAAAGGTCGAAAAGAAAATCCATTGTACCTTCCTCAACGGGTTATCGCTTCTACTTATGCGAAGCAAAGGGAAGTTGCCCATGGAGAAGATTGAAAAATTCCTCCGTACTATGGGCCATAATGAAGCCAAAGTGGTTTTAAGCTTGCGAGAAGCTCCATACCAGATTTCAATTCTGGACCTGGTTTTCTCTTCCGAGGAGCATCAGAAGGTCTTGCTAAAGGTTTTGGAAGAAGCCTACCTGCCAAAATTAGTGAATGTGGAAAAATTTCAACATGTGGTTGATCACATTTTCAACAATAATGTGATATCCTTCACTGATGACGACATACCTCCCGAAGGGACTGGTCATTGCAAACCACTGCACATCACAGTGTTGTCTTCCGGGTACATGCTAGCTGGAGTATTGATAGATAGAGGTTCATCTTTAAATATCTGTCCTTATGCCACCTTGGTGAAGATGAATATCAATCTCAAGTGAATCCAAAGTAGCCATACGATCATCCGAGCTTTTGATGGATCTAGGCTAAATTCCGTTGGAAAGATTGAATTGCCAATTGAGATTGGTCCTAATACGTTCAACGTATCCTTCCACGTCCTCAAGATAGATTCAGGATACAACCTGCTATTGGGGAGACCAAGGATACACATGGTCGGAGTCGCTCCTCCACCTTACATCAACAACTCAAATACATCATCAACAACAGTCTAGTCAATCGTCAATGCCGAGTTTAATATCCTAAATCAGAACTCTACCAATTATCGCCTTCAATTCGTGGTTGAGCCACCAGCTTCCATATTCGGAAGTGAGTAACACGCAATACCATTCTATTGGGCGCCACTTCGCACTCCAAGATTTCCGATGAGGTTATGTCACCACTCAAGAAATGATGTTATTGGGTTATCGGCTGCAAGGGCTTGGTCAATGGGTATTAAGCACCCTATCCAAATGTCCAAATGATTGGGACAAATTGCTAGGCTATTCTACTAATTTCACTCACAGGAATCCTCATAAGCATAAGCAGGTTCCTCAAACTTCCGCCGTACGACAATTTTCTACACCTTTACCGCATGAGTTGATACAGTCTCCAGTAAAGGTACCAGCCCATATGGTGGCTATGTTGTTTCCGAAGCTAGTGCCAATCGAAGCTAAAGAGGTGCTGATTCCTGATCCCGAGGCGGAAGGAAGGGAACGAAAACGCAAACATGACCTTGACTTGATGATGGCAGGCATTCGCGTCATTGTTCATGATGAACACACAAACAGATACACCCCAGACGATGATTGCCCAGATGTTATGTTATTATTTGGGAAAAGGAGGACACTGACGATCCTTCTATCACTGCAGTCCATCAGGACTTTTCCCTCGACAATTGGAGCAGCACTTCATGCATTGGTCGACGAGGGTAAAATGGGCAGAAAATCCCTCTGCCCTGTAGATAACTTTAATTGCTTGCTTTTCTTTACAACAATGGCGCTTATTTTATCACGTACTGCTAACACTTTTGTATGATCGAACAGTTGCATATATTAAGTGAAAGCATCTTTTGTTTCAGGACTCTGAATTTAGATCTCCACAAGGGCTGTAACTTTGATGTAAAGTTGGACTCAGACTTGATGGACATCCAAGAGGACATTGAGACACCTCAAGAGATTAAGGAATGGGTCGCCGACAAACTCAAACCCAATCTTGATCAAACCACTCCTTTCAATCATGGAACCTTGGACAACCCTAAGCTAATCCAGATTGGTTTTGACCTTACCACAAATCAACGGAATGACATGGTTGAACTGTTAACCCAATTCCAGGATGTGTTTGCATGGTCTCATGAAGACATGGTGGGATTGTCCACTGACATTGTTCTTCATCGCCTTCCCATTAAAGAAGGATTCAAGCCAGTTAGGCAAAAGCTCAGGCGATTGAAACCTGAGTGGAGTTTAAAAGTCAAAGAAGAAATTGTGAAAAAATTTCAAGCTGGCATCATCATGGTGTCTACATATTCAGAGTGGATATCCAACATTGTTCCCGTGCCTAAACCAGGAAGAAAGGTGCGAGTTTGCGTGGATTATCGGGATTTGAACAAAGCTTGCCTTAAAGATAGCTTTCCTGTGCCATTTATCCACATTCTCATTGACAATACTGCTCAATACGGCATGTACTCCTTTGCTAATTGCTTTATGGGTACCATCAAATTATGGTTCTTTGAGGAAGATCGTGAGAAACCGCTTTCATCACGCCTTGGGAACCTTTTGCTACAGACGGTTGTCATTCGGCCTCATCAACGCCGAGGCAACCTACCAAATGAAGCTATGATGGCTCTTTCCACGATTTAATGCACAAGGGATAGAAATCTATGTGGATGACATCATTGTCAAATCCCGTAAGGAGGATGACCATTTAGACCATCTCAAAAGTCGCTCAACAAAGTTGCGTAAGTACAACTTGAAGTTGAATCCCGCCAAGTCGCCTTTGGTGTTAAATCGCAAAATTTCTAGGCTTCCTAGTCACCAAAAAGGGATTGAATCGATCTTACCAAAATCCAGCCATCAAGGAAATGCCCATTCCTCGCATGGAGAAGGAAATACGGGATTTTTGGGAAGGATCAACTTCATTAGCCGATTCATTTCTCAACTCACGGCAACCTGTGAGCCAATCTTCAAATTATTAAGGAAGAACTCCTTCATGAAATGGAATGACGAGTGTCAAGAAGCCTTCCTCACAATTAAGGAGCAAATCGATCAACGCTCTGCTTTTGGTACCTCCTGTGGATGATGTTCCCTGCTCATGTACCATCCCATAAATGACAATGCTTTGGGTTGTATCTTTGAGGCGTCAAAGAAAAGACAATAGAGGCCAAGAGCGAGCTATCTATTACCTCAACAAAAGATTCAAAGACCAAGGAACACAAGTACACTCTGATCGAGAAGACTTGTTGTGCTTTAGCATGGGCTTCCGTGAGATTACAGCATTATCTCCACGGTCACACAACGCATCTCATATCCCGCGTGGATCCTCTCAAGTATGTGTTCAAAGAAACCCATACTAAATTGTCGATCGTCTGGATGGCGCTTGATCCTACAATAATTTGATATCGCCTACGTGACGCAAAAGTCATCAAAGGTCAAAGAATTGCGGATCAATCGCCGTCGCACTTCGCAGGGATTACAAACCCTTAAAACGTATTTTCCGGCGAAGGGTAATGATTCAATTACAACATCGATATGATACATGCCGGAGTGGAAAATGTATTTTGATGGAGTCATTAATTGTAAGGCTCGAGCGGAAAGTTTTAATATCCCAGACGGGGAGCAGATCCGTCCGTCAGTAAATTACAGATTTGTCAACACCAATAACACACCGAAAGTATGAAGGTCAGATTATCGGGACTCAAACTTGCCTGCTCAATGGGTATCGGTGTTAACTGCCTTTGGGGATTTTGAATTAATAATCAAGCAATCCACGTGAATCTATCAAACCAAAGAATTACATTTATTGCCTTACCACCTCCAGAGTTCTATAGATGGCTTTGGAGTTCGAAGAAATCTCCTTTCTACACATTTCTCGTAATAGAATGACTTTGCGGATGCATTAGCAACGCTTGGCCTCCTTGGTTTACATACCTGACAAGGAAAACATGCCAAACATCACGATTGCTATGAAGAAAGCCCCAGTCTATGGGAATTACATTGAGAAGTATCGGATGAGTTGCCTCCCATCCACAACCCTTGGTATCAACATATCAAGGAGTACCTACGAGATGGATCTACACCACGAGGCGAGCCTAATCGGTAAGAGGCGGATTCATTGACTTGCTATGAAATTCTACCTGAGCGGAGATACACTCTACAAAAGAGATGCAGGATTAGGTCTCCTCAGATGTTTGGACAAAGATCAAGCTCAGCGACTCATGAATGAGATCCATGGTGGAGTATGCGGCCCTCACATGAGCGGACCCCTGCTTGTCAAGAAAATTCTCAAAACGGGACATTATTGGCTTACACTCAAAGCTGACTGTAATGATCACGTCAAGAGGTGCTATCAATGTCAGATCCATAGGAATGCTATCCACGCCCCTCCAAGGGAACTCCACAATATGAGTTCGCCATGACCCTTTTCAATGTGGGGAATGGACGTGATCGGGCCCATCGAGCCCAAAGCCAGTAATGGACATTGATTCATATTCACCATGATCGACTACTTCACCAAATGGGTTAAAGCATCTTCCTTCACCAGGGTTACTAAAGAAGTCATCATTGCTTTCATCAGAAACAATGTTGTTTGTCGATATGGACAACCAGAGGTCATTGTGTCAGACAATGCTAAGAACCTCAACAACCACATGATGGAGGAATTATGCGTAAAATTCCACATCAAACATCTCAACTCACATCTACCGACCAAAGATGAATGGTGTTTGTTGAAGCGGCTAATAAAAAAAACATCAAGAAGATCATGCGAGAAAATGTCCGCCAATCACAAAGGATGGCCCAACCTCTTTCCCTAACTTTATTAGCCTCTGTAACTTCAATGCGTGCTTCCACTGGGGCAACCCCCTACTCGTTAGTCTATGGGATGGAAGCAGTGCTCCCCATAGAAGTGGAAATGGAATCCCTCAGAGTATTGATGGATGCTCAGTTGGGTGAAAACCAATGGGTACAAGACAGGTATCACCAATTGTCTCTGATAGATGAAAGGCGAACCGCGGCTATCTTCCATGGTCAGTTATATCAGCAAAGGATCGCATGATCCTACAACAAAAAAGTTCGACTGTGGTAATTCAAACAACATGACTTGGTTTTGAAGAAGATCATTGACAACCAAGATCAATCTAAGGGAAAATTCGCTCCTAACTGGGAAGGCCCATTTATTGTCAAAGAAGTATTGACAGGAGGTGCTCTCAGGTTGCAGGAAATGGATGGCGATAAATTTCCACAGCTTATCAACTCCGGACACACGTGAAAGCGGTATATATGTCCGGTTACCATCAAACAAAAATCCTGGTTTTGATCATCCAATCACCAGTCATTTCGATTTTGAACCCTCTCTCCTTTTTACAAACTCTTCTGCCCCTCAGGGAAACATACACTTCAAGCCAGCAGCCTGGTTTTTACTTCATTTCAAACTTCTCACACCTACTTCTCCTGAAGACGAGATTAAACTTTTCACACCTACTTCTCCTTAAGACGAGATTAAACTTTTCACACCTACTTCTCTTGAAGACGAGATTAAACTTTTCACACCTGCAGTTTATCCTCAAGATGGGATTAAACTTTTTTCACACTTGCAGTTTATCCCCTATGGGATTAAACTTTCTTCTCCCCAAATATAGCCTCGCATATGGATTTACGCTTCTCTTTAGTCATGATTCGTCTCCGAGGGCGAACTACGCCGACCGATCTCCCCGATACACGGGGTACGTAGGCAACCATATTCTATATGGCCCGGTCGCAATAAAGAAAAATAACAAAAACATTTCTACCCTTTCTTCACAACAAAAATAACAAAAATACTTATACACCCTTCTGCATTTCACATTCAGCGTTGACCCTCTTACACCAGGTTCGAACTACGCAGACTTTGTGACACCCCCAAAATAGGTATACATCACCCATTCTGAGTAGTCAATACATGGTACAAAAACAACTACAACTTTATTATTACAACAGTAAAACTGTGAGTTTAAATACAGATATTGCCATCTAAACAATATCCACATACAAATAAATCCTCTTCATAATTATTGATACATTATTTTACAAAAATGTTGAGGACTACTAAACAACTCTCTAAAACCATCATTCCATACCCCGACTGCAGATTCGCTACATTCTCGCCTCCCGAGAAGAGAAATGGAACAAAAAGGAAAAGGGTGAGCTCAACTAGCCCAAGAAAGAATATTATGACTAAGATAATATACAACAAATTATCGTTAGTCTTCAACAGGAAAAATTTAATAGAATACAATAGACAACAAGTTTTAAATCAATACTCATGAATCGGAAAATATTAATTCATGTAAGAGTTACGTAGAGGATGAAATCTTCTAATATCTATGAATTTAATAAATCCATCATCAATATTTTTATCCCCGTAACATCAATCAATATATATCTCGAATCATATATTCATCCTTGCACTACGTGCCAAGGACATTCACCACTTGGTCATGTTCATCTAAACACTGCTCATCTTTGCACTACGGGCCAAAGATATTCATTAGAAATCATTCATCTTTTGCACTACAGCCAAAGATATTCCATAATATCATCATTTAAGACCGAGGATGATGAAAATATTTTTAAAGAAACGAATCCAAAGAATCAAAATGACAAGGATTAAGGATTAAGGATTCGTACTTTGTTTTATCCACGCCCAAAAATACCTCAAAAATAATTATAGTGGTGTAAAATTCAAGAATGATCAAACACATGGATACAATCAAAGTTAGTATCCGAATAGATATTTTGAACGAAAAGAAAATTTTTTATTTTTTCGATGAATAAAGTCTTAGATTAAATGAATAAGACCAGATACGTGAATAAGACTGTGATAATGTGAATAAGAACCCCACACTAAAAGTTATAAATTTGATTAAAATTTCAGATCAATACTTTGGCATAATGATATTAGAATAAATAATATCATTTTAAAAAATAATATCCCTTACTCCTGGAAAGACAAAGATTTAACCGAATAATCGGATATAAAGCTATAACTTGAACTTTCACCGTATAGCAATACTCAAAGTATACTCAAAATACTCACAAGAATACGCCGATAATATAGAGAGAAAAAACTTCAGCTTTACGTGTGATTTTCAATTCTAACCTAAGCACCTATTATAGAAATTGCTTAGAACACCAAAGCGTAAAATTTAATATAATAATATATTTATAAAAATTTCTATTCCATCCTTTGGGAATCTAAAATCAGCCACCTAGCATGTGATTAATGAGGCTCACAACATATAAAAAATGTTTTTGTTATTTTAAACAATTAAAACTTCCAAAATCAATTATTTCTAACTCCTAACTTCAATAATTCACAATAAATAGCCCTTTTGTCAGAAAATTCGAATCTCAAGTGTTTTTATAGGAAATTCAATTCTCTACAACTTTACGTAAGAAAGTTTTTTCAAATTCCAAATGTAAATTGACCAAATCCACAAACTGAGACGATTTTACAGTTATAATCAAATTTCACCAATAAATGGGGTCTACTGACATGTTTAACATGTTTTAAACATTTATTGCAACAAAAATACTCTTCCTCCTCGTATACTCATATATCCCATATTCGTTGTAAAAATATCACCATTATTATATTATTAAAATATAATAATATATATATTTAAATGAATTATTTTATCGTAAAAAGATAAAATTTCAATTTTCAACAATTGTCACATTAAAAAAATTTTCTCCATCTATATCTACATAAAATCAATATTTTTCTCATCATATGAATCAATAATTAATTATTCACAAATAATATTACGTAATCACAATATTGACAACCAGTGCGCTTCCTGTGAAAGAGGGGCTTTCCAATAAGAATTTCTCCTCATCATACGCGCAATTAGGTGACCAAACCTCTCCTTGATGTAACTTTCTAGACATTGCCAATAATTTTATCTAATAATATTATTCAAATAATATGAATTATTGCTTCGATAATGAAAAATATCGTGTAATGACAATTATCAAACAACAAAGAATATAAAATATCAACACAACAATTATTGAACCAATAAAATACCGAATAAAGAATTATCAGAACCATTATTGAGTAGTGCCTTCTTACGTAAGAGTCAATAATTGGTGCAATACCGCATGCTTCTTGTCTAACAACGCCGTAGACATCGTGTTTTAACCAACGGGTATTCCAACAAAGGTAAATCTGTAATAATTACGCCATTATTTTTAAACAACTTATATTTGTCGCTTTCTTCCTCCAATCGCTTTCCGTTATGGGTCCCACACATGGTCGCTTCCATCGCATTTAATATTCCCCTGACAAAGCATTTAATATTCCACGACCAAACGAATATTCCCACAACAATGATGAATATTTTATAACCACTTGCTTATTTTAAAATATTTGCGTATTTTACCCATAACTATCCCACATTAATCACATCAACCCTTACTATTTCAAAATAATAATTAAAGGAAATTAAATTTCATTTATTAATTATTTGGGGTCTTACAACCTCCCTCCTTATGAAATTTCGTCATCGAAATTGACATACGCACTGTGTTTCAAAAGATGAGGATACCTCGCTTTCATTTCCGCTTCCAATTCCTGTGTCATTTCTTCTATAAGCATGGTTCCTCCACAAGACTTTAACTTGTGGTATGACCTTCGTCGTAGGGACATGCTCCTTCCTATCCAAGATATTGACAGTACCTCTCCTCATACGTTAAGTCTTCACTATCTCGTCCTGCTTTCTAACTCAATAACGTGGTTCGGGTCTTTCACATATTTACGAAGTATGTGAGATGTGAAACACATTATGAACACGAGACATACTAGAGGTACAACGAGTCTATAGGCTACATTTCCTACTCGGTCAAGAATTTGAAATGGACCAATAAATCGTGGATTGAGCTTTCCTCTCTTCCCAAATCTTATAACTCCCTTCCATGGGGCAACACGCAACAATACATGATCCCCTATACTAAACTCCACGTCCTTTCGATGAAGATCCGCATAACTCTTTTGTCGATCCTGCTTGGTTTGTATGCGTTGTCTAATCATTTGGATCTTTTCTCGTGGTCATACGTATCAACTCGGGTCCCAACAATGTTGCTTCACCCACCTCGTCCCCAACATACTTTGAGAGCGACATTTTCGTCCATATAATGCTTCAATGGGGCCACACCTATACTTGCTTCGATAATTATTATCAGAGAGAATTCCACCAATGGTAAATACTTATCCCAACCGCCTCTTGAAGTCTAGGACACAGAGTCTTAATAAATCTTCAAGAGTTTGAATAGTCCTCTCTCGATTGTCCGTCTGCTTTGAGGATGATATGCCGAATCAATCAGAATCCATACCCATAGCTTTTTGCAAGCTAACCCAAAAATCTTGAAGTGAATCTTGGGTCACGATCCAAAACTATAGATATCTTGGCATGCCATACAACCTCACAATCTCATTTATATACATACTAGCAAGACGCTCAAGAGAATAAGTCTCCGTGACGGCAAGAAAAATGTGCGAGACTTGGTTAATCTATCAACAATAACCCAAATAACATTTATGCCTTGAGAAACCGTGGGAAGACCCGTAACGAAATCCATGGTAATGTGTTCCCACTTCCATTTCGGAATCTCAAGTAGTTGCAATGGTCCCTTAGGCACTTGATGATCCGCCTTTACACGTTGACAAGTTAAACATGTTGAGATAAACTTTGCAATCTCTCTTTCATATTGTTCCACCAAAATGTATGTCAAGATCATGATACATTTTAGTACTTCCGTGATGGATTGCAAATGGTGTATTGTGTGCCTCCATCATAATCTTGTACTTCAAATCGTAGTCGTTAGAACACAAAGTCTAGAGTGGACTCAAGTATTCCTTCTTCATCGATTCTCGCTCCTAATAACACCTTCTTGTACTTTCTTCTTCATATGCATCACCAAGACGGCCTGGTGGCTTGAGCAACCTTAACTTTTTCTATTAAAGTTGGCTCTATGCGTATACTTGACATCATCGCACTCGCTCCTCGCATATGATCTTCTACTCAACGCGTCACCTACCACGCTCGCTTTTTCCGGGATGGTATTGAATAGTGTGGTCGTAGTCTTTCAATAGCTCGGACCAACGTCATTGCCGCATGTTAAGTTCTTTTTGAGTGAAGAAATATTTAAGGCTTTTATGGTCCGAATATATCTCCACTTTCTCCCCATAAAGATAGTGCCTCCCGGATCTTTAAGCGCTTAAAATGATCACCGCTAACTCTAGATCATGAGTAGGATAATTCCTCTCATATTCTTTAAGTTGTCGCGAGGCTTAGGCTATGACTTTCCCATGTTGCATGAGAACACATCCTAACCCTTTGCCCAAGCATCGTGTGATAATAAAAATCCATCCAACCAGATGGTATTGTTAGAATAGGTGCCAAATAAGTCTCCTCTTAAGCTCTTGGAAACTCTTCTCGCATTCTTCACTCCAAACGAATTTTGTATCCTTCCGAGTCAACTGAGTTAATCAGAGTAGCGATTCGAGAAAACCTTCCACGAATCTCCGATAATAACCACCTAGACCCGTAAAGCTACGTATTTGACCACCGTCTTCTGTTGTTCTAACTTTGTATTGCTTCAATCTTCACGTCAACAGACATACTCCATGTTTTGACACTGACGCGCCCAAGAAATGCTACTTCCTCGAGCGTAACTCGCATTTCTTTAACTTGGCATATAACTTATTTTCACGAAGCCTTTGTAGTACCAAATTTCAAATGGTGCTCATGATCTTCACGACTTTTGGAATATATGAGGATGTCATCAATAAAGACAACAACGAATCGATCCAAATATTCCTTGAATACTCGGTTCATCATATCCATGAAAGCCGCAGGGGGCATTAGTCAATCCAAAAGACATGACTAGAATTCATAATGCCCGTCATCGAGTTCTAAAGGCGCCTTTTTGAATATCCTCGCCTCTAATCTTCAAATTGATGATATCCGTAATCTAAGATCGATTTTTGAAAATAATTGTGCTCTTCGTAATCGGGTCAAACAAGTCATCAATACGAGGTAGAGGATACCTATTCTTGATAGTGACATGGTTCAATTCCCCGATAGTCAATACAAAGTCGCATACTCCCGCCTTTCTTCTTTACTTAATAAAACAGAGCACCCCCAAGGAGATGTACTAGATTTAATGAAACAGATGTCCAACAACTCCTCGTAGTTGGACCTTTAACTCCTCAAGTTCAATAGGAGCCATTCGATATGGGGTTTTAGAAATGGGCTTTGTACCAAAGTCAAGGTCAATAAAGAATTCAACTTCACGCTCGGGGTAGACCGGAAGTTCTTCAGGAAATACGTCAGGAAAGTCAATAACAATAGGAATATTATTCAATGCTGAATATTATTCGAAGAAGATATCTGTACGGGCCGTGTCATAAGACCATCCAGGGGTCAATTCTGAATATCTATGGACATACATACATATGCATAACAATAACATGCATGATACAATAGATGGCAATATGATATAGGGAATGGAAAAATATGCATACATTCCTAAGTATATCATCATCTAATACATCTCTGTACAACTAAAATACAGGGAAATGGGGCAAAGCTACCCAACATCTAACAGAGGCCTATCAAAAGATATAGCGAGAATGGGGAGAAGCTACCCAGCAGCTAACAAAGGCCTATCAAAAGAAATACATCAAAAAAAGTCAATGATGTCGATGTCCACATCATCGATGCTGTCCACCTGATGTAACTCCTCCTGAGTCACTGGATCTCTATCTACAGGGATATCAGGCCTATACAAAGGAGGATCTACGCCGACAAAACCATATGGGTCATCCGAGGGACCATCGCTAGAGCTGGAAGGATCAAAAGTATCTACCTCTGCAGGATCTCTGCCCAAATGCCGAATGAAAAGATGTGATCGGTCTAACTGCCGCGTCAATCTGTCAATCTGTGTCACATGAGTCGGATCTTTGACACAGGCTAGCCAATCCGTTATCATCACGGATCCTGGAACCATATCCCCCATAAACTGAGTGGCGCGGGTCTGAGCTCCAATTGTACGAGGGATCCACCAATGCTGGAACATCTCCTGAGAACAGGGGCCCTCTGATAATGTAAAGCCGTCAATCCCCATCAATGGGATGTCAATGACGGGTGATCGCGAACAAAGCCAATAACGCCTCGGCAGAGAGGCAAGATCGGCATACTGAATCTCTCCTATAGTGCTCCCCGAGCAAAGACGCTTCCTAAATAGAGCTCCCATCCTCCATCTGTGAAGAGAGGAATCCTCATGGTGGAAATGACGTACTTACTCCAAATGGTACCCATCCTAGGGAATCCATGTAATGACATCGGCCACAACAACTCCAATTATAAAGCGATAATAAGTGAAACCCTCAAAGAATGGGACCTCCACAAGATGGAATGATGCCATCTCCGCCCTCGTGGATAGGTATCTAAACCTAACACGCCATAGGACGCAGCAAGGAAGCCTCTCATAGGCCCAAAATCGCCAACACAAAGGCAAACATCTCATTGCCGGGCAACAACACTCTTAACCCATACACGGAAAAGACAAGAGAAACACTCACCAATGTAAATGGGTAGAATCCTAACCACGCCCTGGCCAAGCCCTACGATCACATGCGATTTCCCAAGAAGTAAACAAAGGTGTAGAACCCCAATCATACTCTCCTATACTACCACGGTCGAGTGGCACGATCAAAGCGAATGACACCGTAGAGGAATTATCTGCTATAAAATTTCAATGATCATCGTGAACAATCGCCAAGAATGCGATCCTCGACTCTCACATCATCGGTATGGGCTCACTCAACAACCCGCCATAGCATTCTACCCTCAAAGGACTCAGCATAAACGGTCCCCGCCTTGAAGCGCCCGCACGAACTCCCAACAAGGATCTCGATGGCGGTGGGGGTGATATCCGCCGCAAGGCACCGGCCCCTCCAAATTCCATACCGTGATAAACCACCAATCCATCGGCAAACATCACCTCAGCCTCTAGCAAATGGAGTGATCGAACTGGTGGAACCACCGCTTAGACAATGCCCTAAGGTAACCCCAGGGACAACTCGACGGGGTAGAATGGAGAAGAACCTCCCGAATCCCCAGCCATGGACAATCGCTCTATAGTCATCATGCAAGGCCTGATACATAGAGTGGATGCTGAACCAGTTCTCTCAAGGTTGTGTGAATCTGGGAACCTACATCAAATGCAGATCAACATCAGACTCCTTGACTCCTCATCAATAGGAAATAAGGAAGATTAAAGATCTAACTTCATACCTCGTTTGCGTGCAAGGTATATCAAGGATGCTTACTCAAGTCACCCGTAAGATCCGGGTTTACCACTTGAATACTCGCAATTCCCTCACGGGAACACGTCACAAAGAGAGCAGGAACCTCGATCGGCAGCATCCTCCTCCTCGCCCTCGACATTCGCACTTCAACCCGAATAGACGTACTAACGCTTCCACCAAGCGACGAGTGTCGCCTAATGTAATCAACGCTAAGGCTCACTTGATAGTGAGATTTATATGAGAATCCTCAAGGATTGAAAATGGTCAAATCACAAAGGCCACGCCACATATATTCAATCAAGTTACAACGCTCATCAGTATGGGTTGAAACAAAGATGGTCGTATGTGGTATAATCGACTTAGTGATTATTTAATAAAAGATGGATATATAAATGATCAAGTATGTCCATGTGTTTTATATTAAGAAATCACAAAGTGGATTTTCCATCATTGTCAGATATGTGGATGATTTGAATCTTGTAGGTACTCTGAAGAACTCACAAGAATCGCTACATATTTAAAGGATGAATTTGAAATGAAAGATCTTGGAAAGACAAAATTCTGTTTGGGAATACAAGTGGAGCATTTAGCATCTGGAATTTTTGTTCATCAATCCACATATGCTGAAAAGATTCTCAGTCATTTTCATATGGATAAAGCTCATCCTTTGACTACCCCGATGGTTGTTCGATCTTTAGAAGTTGATAAATATCCATTTCGGCCTCTAGAAAGTGGGGAAGAAGTTCTTGGACATGAAGTTCCACACCTAAGTGCAATAGGTGCTCTTATGTATCTTGCAAACTGTACACGACTTGATATTACTTTTGCTGTAAACTTGTTAGCAAGATTCAGTTCTTCTCCTACTAAGAGACATTGGGATGAGATCAAACACATTTTGAGATACCTCCGTGGAAGTATAGATCTTGGGTTATTTTATCCAAGAAATTCAACGTCGCAATTGGTTGGATATGCCGATGCAGGATATTTATCAGATCCACACAGTGGAAGATCACAAACAAGTTATGTATTTACATATCAGCGACACGACTATATCCTCGAAATCCACAAAGCAAACCATGACAAATTACATCTTCAAATCACTCCGAGATTCTCGCTATACATGAAGCAAGCGAGAGAGTGTGTTTGGTTGAGATCAATTATTCAAAGATATTCAAAAGTCATGTGGATTACCATCAATCAAAGACAATCCTACAATTTCAGATGAAGATAGTCATGCATTTATCGCTTCAACTTAAAGGAGGGTACATCAAGGGAGATAGAACAAAGCACATTTCACCTAAATTCTTCTTCATACATGAGCTACAAAAAAAGGGTGATATAGATGTGCATCAAATTCGATCATGTGATAATCTAGCCGACTTATTCACAAAGTCGATACCACATGCAACATTTGCAAAACTTTGGAAAAAGATCGGAATGTGTCGATTGAAAGACTTATGCAACATTTTATCAAGAAGTAATGAATTCCTTTTGAGGGGAAGACTGTACTCTTTTTCCTTAGTCACGGTTTTTATCTCAATAGGTTTTTCCTGACAAGGTTTTAACGAGGCATTCAATTAAGATATTTATGTAAAAGATATGTACTCTTTTTCCCTTCGTTAAGTTTTTTCCCACTGGATTTTCTTAACAAGGTTTTTAATGAGACATAATCTTCTATCGTAGGAAATCAAGGAAAGTGTTATAACACATGATTACCTACGATAGAGACAACCTCCTCTTCTTTCCCTTGGATTAAGGGAACTCATGTTCTGTTTGCTGCTTTTTTCTCTTTCTCACCCGTGATTCCTCTCCTCCTCCTGTGACTCCTCTTTTCTCTTCCTATATAAAGGAATAAAACTCAAGGAAAATCAATAAGAAATTTCTCTGAAGGTTTCTCTCATTTTTCTCTTATTTATTCTCTCTAAATTTATACAGTAATTATAAGAATATATTTTTATATTTTGCTAAAGTTTTATAACATAAGAGAAATTTTTATAAAATTATTACTTTTGCTAGTAAAAATATCAATTTTTAAAAGTAAAATATAGTTGGTTACCAAAAAAGGGAATAAAGGAAAGGAAAAAAAAGAAAGAAAGAAAAGAAAAGCACTAGTAGGAATATTGAAATAAGAAAAGAAAATATCCAAAATAAGAAAAGAAAACTAACAGGGCGCGGGAAACACAGTGGGGGTTATAAAAAGTTAGGGTTTTGAGGAATCATCAGTCCAAATCCATGGCCGATAATGGAGGTCCGGAGATGGGAACCTTTGGGAGCATCTATCTGACCCGTGGGGATTCGGCGGTGGATCTTACTGGCCAGGTCCATCAGCTACCATGCTGTATCAAGTATAATGGACCTTGCTCTGTTTCTCAGTACTTCAAGCCCAAATCCACTGGTAATAACTTCTCTAACTTCTCTCTTTCTTTCTCTCTCCATATATATGTATGTATGTGTATACGTGTGTGTGTTTATGTATACGTTATATTCCTTTTTTTCTAACAAAAGTAGTCCCATTTGCAAAAAATTACAAACTTTAATGATATACTTTTATTCCTAATTCATTAGGATTTATTTACTAGTGCGCATGATAATGAAGTTGTGATGGTAAATTCGAGGATATTGTGTCATTTTATACTACTACATATAAAAAAATGGATTTTTTTAATAAAAAAAATGACCCTTTTTGTGAATGAAGCTTACTTCAGAGGAAGGAAGTTGCAAGGCACAACCATTTCGCTTCCCCAAGGCTATTCTGGTAAATACCCTTCAGACCTTCCTCAATTTCTCCAAATATTATTCATACCCTATGTATTATGTTCATCTACATTTTATTTATGTCAATACAATATAATTAGGAACCGGTATATAGTATATACAACAATAAGAACCTTATATTGAAAATCAATTCTGCAGCGGTTTGCTTAGATTGCTTTATATTTATTTGATGAGTAATAGTTTTCACTCATCAAATATTTGAAAATATGGAGTATTTTGACATATGAAAGAATGGGTGTGGGTGTGATGTTTCAGTTGGCCTAGTGCGTTTCATGTAAATCTTGGAAGTACATGTCTGATTTCCCAACTCTATCAGAGTATCATGTTTTCTTTCCTTTTGTTCAGATACATGGTTCATTATACGATTCTGAGAGGATCTATGGATAGCTTAAATTCCTTAATATCACTTTTCCCTGTACTACTGTATTTACCTTATTCACAATTCTCTTATTTTCTTTCTGAAGAAATATAAATACTATAACAACATTACATCATAACAGGAGGCAGGTAACATCGCAACCTGAGTAGGAGTAGGAGTTAAACCCTTGATATCTGGCTTCCCCCCATCTCAGGGAATGTATGTCTATTCCCATATTTCTAGATTCAGTCAGTTTTGATGCAAGTCTATTTTGTGCTTTTTCTTTAGGTATCTTAATTATAAGGTGGGAGAAACGTTCCCAGTGGCCCTTCTTTTTTAACGCGTGCTTCTTTCCATCCCTTTCTTATAAGAAAGTTTATTTTGTTTCCTAATCTTCTAGATCTTAATAATCCAGCTAGTTCAATTTCTTTATTTTCAGTCTTTCCTTTGGCAAAGTTATTTAGAAATCCAAAGTCCTTCTAAGGTCGTGGAATTTGTATATAGTCTATGGATCTCAATAGAAGACTCAGTTGCAATGATTTAATACAAGCTAGGAGAGTACCATATAAGGCTTAATCCCCTGACAGATGTGTCATGCAGGCATCATGATGAGACTCATGATTTCCTTCATTATCACTGTCCTATTGGTTGGGGTTTAGGGTGCAGTCTATATAAGATATTTGGCGAGTGCTGAGTTCACCTTCTAATGAATATTGCTTTTGACCAGTTTCATGGATGTCGAAAGAAGCAAGGGTCACACACTTTCTGTTAGATAGTTGACAGAGGAAGGTATTCGGTTCAAAAGAGATACAGCATTGCTGTGCACTGTATTGGTTGGAGAAGAATATTAGAACTATCCATGATCAGTATCTTCCTAGTCATCTCCTTTACAAGGATTTGTTTCTGTGACTTCTCTTTGGCTTCATGCTAACAGGGCACTTACTGGAATGAATTTTTGGATGTCAGGTTGGACTTGGATGCTCTCTTCTTTTGTCCATAAAATTTGTCTCCAGAATTTATGCTAAAAACTTGAAGACTGATATCCTAACCAAAAGATGGGCTATTCACCTCTACTAATATTCTAAAACCAGTGCTATTATTGCATCGACTTTGGTAATCTGCTGAATATATCTGAGTTGGCCTATTATTCTGGAAGGGGATGGAGCATTTCATTCAGTTAACTAAGCCTTGAAGGGATAGAAGAGATTCATAAACCTTCTTTTGGATTCTGAAAGTGATGTCTAGTATTGGGTTGTGTTGATATTTTGAAATATGAGCGTCAGAAAGTATGATATCACTTGATTTGATGTGTCATTGAGATCAGAAGATAAGCTCTCTGTAGAGAAATGATTGCTTGCTTATCCCGGTTCCAGTTATTACAAAATCAAGAAAGTTTTGAAACCTATAAGAAAAGGTTAATGAATATATTATTAAGTCGAAAGCAAGCTTGAAAGAAGGGATAAATAACAATATGACATAATCTGATACTTGAAAAATCTTGGTTGACTGGTGGGATTAGAGTTGTCCTGGACATATGTAAACCATTCGGCTGATTTACTAGAAATATAGATATAGATATAACAAAAAGTTTCATTAGTATGAACTAGTGTGGGACTTGAAGTCAAGGATCTAGGCAATGCTAACTCAGCTATGCCTTTAACCCTTCAGATCTGGTAAGGGAAGAATGTTCTTGTGTTTGAGCTATGAATGGTTCGGCATCAGGGTGCTAATACCCTAGCTTTCATTGTGGTACGCTACATGAAAGCTAGTGCATTTTAGCTCATAAGAAGTTTTATAAGCAGAGGATGGATTGTGTAACCTTTAGGAAAATGTTTCTAGCCGCTTTTATATACCCAATATGGTCTTGTATACTTGGTTGTATTAGTTTAAAACTTGGTGTTTGA
Organism: Panax ginseng; assembly: GCA_020205605.1. Classification (NCBI taxonomy): domain Eukaryota; kingdom Viridiplantae; phylum Streptophyta; class Magnoliopsida; order Apiales; family Araliaceae; genus Panax; species Panax ginseng. Next base: position 28,456,029 of record CM035131.1, on the reverse strand, counting down.
TTTACATATATTGGGGTTTGCTGCCTTGTGAATAATTTTTACCAGAAACACTACTGTATTATTAAATACTTGTATGAATCTTAAAACAAGCATAGATGCTAACAGTTGTCACGATCATCTTGCAGGTGCTGAGAATTTGTTTGCTTGGGTTTCTGATCTGTTATATGATTAAGGCCCTTAAGATCCTTGATTATGTTTATCTAAAGATTTTTAATTTTATTTTTTAATTCACAGGATTTGTCATAGGAAAGAAAAATCCTAGCAAGAGAAAAGCTTCTGAAAAATCTGAGGAAAGCTCAAGTAGTTGGGAGATGAATGCAAAATTTCAAAATGTAACATTATGGAATCACGACAATCTTCCCTCACAAGATGATGCTTTCTTGCGTTCCTTTCACTGGTTTGCTGTTTCTGAAGCAGTAAGTTTCTACTTTTTATTTTTTTTTAATTTTGAGAACCAGTAAGTTTTTATTTGATAAAGCACAAAACACTTGCTGCATCCAAGATGACTATATTTATTCAGTCAGATATGAGAAAAATGCATGTACTTTAATACACACCAATAATAAATGCAGTGGATGCAACCCTTACATTTGGGTAGTGGGGATTAACTTAAAGTGGTGTGCAAATTTGCAATAACGCAAACAATATATATGCCATATTTTGGCTAGTTCAAGGAATTGATGCGAGGTCTTTACTTGTTTACTTGGCACTTAAATTGTGGTTCTAGTATGGCTCCTTATCTTTTCTCTTTTTGCCAAAAGATATTCTCAGTTGTGTGATATAAAATTTTGTTGTATACATATGAGTATAGATTCAGAGGGTGGGTGCTCTATCGAAATTTTGATTTCTTATTGCTCAAATTAATTATGTTCTTTCTGCTTTGGCTATTTCTTGTCTCATTACTTGAACATCTGTTTTTCATGGATGTAGCTGCACAAGCCAGTAACTGCTGAAGATTTGGAATCTGCATCAATTACCAAGGATCTAGTGTAGTGGACTGGCTAGAAAAACCAGGAACTGTATTTCTAGAGGACTTCAATTAACTTGTAATGGTCCGATACATTCATTGATCAATTTAAAATTCTGAAGATCTGTCTTCTCTCTCTCTCTCTCTCTCTCTCTCTCTCTATATATATATATATATATATATATATATATATATATATATTTATAGTATTATATGGAGGAATAGAAAAGATTATATCTTTGTCATCACATTATTTTTGTTTATACGTCCATCACAAAAAAAGAAAAAGAAAAGAGGATGGAGATATACTTTTCTGGCCATGCATTATTATACCAAGTAATACCAAATGACAAAAGCTAAAATGATGGCATGAGATGGACTTTACCAAAAGGAGCATGAAGAATACTTTTTTAGCTTTAGGGTTGTTATACCCACAATGATAGTTCATATTATTGCTATTCATAATGGAATGATCGTATGGTAGGCCACAAATTTGAAAAATTTGCACCTATTTTAAATTTTCGAGAACATGCGAGAAAATTTAATTAACTCATTTATTGATGCAAAGTCATTACTAGAGAAAGCAATGTCATCCACATAAACCCATGAAGTACACAGATCGATGGATGATCAGCCAGATCCCTTCTCTAAGATCTGATTCCATGGTTCTATTGTTCTTAAACGAATCTGTCACCCTTGATGATGGAATTTTGCAAAAAAATTAAGAGCATGAAAAAGAAATTAAATTTGATCTAAACTATGGTACGTTTATAAAATATATACTAATATAAACTCCTAACAAACTATGCTTACTAAATAATTGTGAAGTATTGATCAACTAGATTCTGATCCTTCATCTCCTTCTATTAAAGAAGGTGCTCGTTATTAAAAGGTGGAAAAATCAGAGAAAAACATATTATGATTATAAGGTCAGTTCTTTTATTTCTTGCCTCCAATAGTTTCATATCGATTCTATTTTTTCCAAATATAAACAAAGCTCCTCGGCCTCCAAGTACTATTTGAATTTGACAGACTTTAACCGATAGTTCATAAAATAGAATCTGATCCTCCATCGGAAGATGCTTAGTTAGAAGAATGACGGAAAACATATATAGCTTTCGTAAGAAAAGAAAAAGATGCTCCCTCCTTTCACCTTCAGGCTTCAGCTAATAAAATAAACTTAATTAATTAATATTCTAAGGGATAGTGGCTTATACTAAAAGATGCCTAAAAGAAAAGATTTCTAGCAGTTCATCTTGCTATCCTACAAAAGCTGCAGGCATCCAAAGAGAGTTTTGGTATTTCTGATAACAAAAATGGGAGCAGGGAATTCACAAGATCAGCCTTCACATCCGCCGGCTGAAAAACACACGGAATCCTCCGAAAGCTCCGGCTACACTGAGACAAGGCCGGCAGAAGTAAAGCTCCCTGAGACGACAAGGCCGCCGGCAGAACTAAAGCTCCCTCATAACTGTGAAATCCTTTTGAAAGATGCAGATTTATTAGTCGACAAGTCCTCTACTCAAAAACTGTACGATCAGCTCTATGCTGGAGTGTTCCTGAATCAAAAGAGGAAGGCAAGTCATCTTAATTGTGTCCAGTTATATATATGGGCTATATGTATATATATTGAAAATAATACTTCGTGATGAGGTTTAAATTTTTTTTATGTTATTCTTTTTATATTATTTATTACATGGGTAATAACTGTTTGTGCATATAGAGTTATTCTTGTTTTGTTTCATTATTAATTTTGATTGTTGATATGTTTATACAGAAGTATTGGATTGAAAATAAGTCAAATGCCAAGTGCTTTATGTTGTATGCAAGGGATCTTTCAATCACATGGAGCGAAGACAATCGTTTCTGGCACTGGCCTTACCTAAAAGAAAGGTTTGCATTTTATATATATATATATATATATATATATATATATATATATATATATATAAACTGACAAAACCTTAACAGAGCTAATGCTTATATATTGAACTGTATAATATATTAATTGCATGCAGCTGCGATGTGTTTTTTGATGTTGCTGAATTGCGTAACGTTTGCTGGCTAGAAGTTGATGGAAAATTTGAGGCATCGCAGCCGCTACCTGGGCCAAAATAGGTTGCTTCCCAACAATCGGTTGCTGTGGATGGAATCCCTATATATATATAATAATAATAATAATAATAATAATAATAATTATATATGTTTGGGGCGTTGCATGTACCTTAAAAGGTTTTCCATATCGATCATGTCATTTTTCTTGGTGACTAGCAAGTTTTAATTTGTGATTAACTCTCGAATTAGATGTCATTCATATATTCACGTAGCATCCATAACTTCAATACTACAAAAAGAGGATTTGCGACGGAAAAATCTGTCCCAAAAGAGACTATTGGGTCAAATACCCGTCCTTCGTTCCGTTGCAAATAAATCCGTCGCAAAAATAATTATCAGCTACACTCGCTTCTATAACATTCATAAATTGAGCCAATTAATCTGTCGTTAATGATTTTTTTATAAAATATTAAGAATTCAATAAAATCGCAATTTTTTGGCATTAGCAAACCTGTTTATTTTATTTTTAAGAAATATTTCTGAAAAATTACTAATAAATTAAATTTAAATGCAAACATTTGTATCAAAAAAATATAAGTAATATTACATGCATAATATACATTTAATCAAAATTTACATTATATTATCAAAGTAATATTAAAAAAATAATATATGAACGTCTCATCAATGTCCAAACTCTAATATATAATAAGAGACTCATCTCCAATTAATGTATTACTCATGCAACCATCTAGATTAGTACCTGGGACGGATCAGGAGACCCATACCTTCGAACCCCCTTTCATTCGTCAGAGATCGGATTTCTCCTCCAAGATCCTATTTATCAAAACCTTAATATTCATAAAAGAGGGAGTAAAAATAGAGATAGGGTTTACCTGTCATAGCTGTAGGAAGAGGGAATATATAAAAAATAACTAGCAATTCAATCATTGGGCTAAATTGTGCTTGATTGTACCTGCAATTTCGTTTAACAAATGATCAGAATGTGAGTCTAATGCTAATTAGAAAGGGCAAATAGAAAACGGGCTAAATGCATATTATACAAGCAAACGAATTAAAGCCTCCATAAATCTTTTCAAAGTATCCAATTAATTTCGTGATGCTAATCTTATCCATCCCTACTTTATCAAAAGGAAGGAATATTTGAATATAGCATCAATGGAGCTAGATTCAGGATATATGGCACATTAAAATATGATGCAACAAACTTTTTCACTTGCTATAAATTATACGGTCTCTCAAACTAGTTCTGGCAAAAGAAAAAAAAAATTAAGCAAAACAGACTGTTTTGGCGTTGAGCATGCAGATGGCACAAGCATTCAGCCATGATGAGATCAAATCATTATGGTCTCAAGGTCAGGAAAGTAAGAAACTCCATTTTATCTCCCAAGACAAACCGGTAAACCTTGTGAAATTGCATAACATATATAGCTTTCCAAGTTTATATATCGACTCTCAGAACTTAATATATATGCCCGTCGTAATATATATATATATATATATATATATATATATATATATATATGATTCTAATTTCAAGCAGTTTAAAATGGGCAATCTATAAAAATAAGCTGTGTTTGTATAGAAGAGAGTTGTAATTTATTATATAGTATCAGTATAATAACAGTACTGCCTAATAGGCTGTCCATTTTGGACTGTTTGGAATATGGATCCTTATAAGTAGTTTTCCTTAGCTACATACTATCAATATATACTATACTTCTAATTGATGTTTGAATTATCCTTTTAATTGTTTGTTTTATTCAGAGTCTTGTGGGGCAGATGAATGCAAGGGATCTCTCAATCGTTTGGGGTTCAGACCATCGTTACTGGAAGTGGACTCACAATATCAAAGAAGACGATTGGTGAGTAGAATAAAGCTAGCTAGCCAGCTAGGTTTCATTAATTAATTAATTCACACTACTACTAATTAAAAGCAAGCATATTTATTAATTTTCTGGGTTGGGTTGTACGTACGTAGTTATGATAACGTTGAAGTTGCCGAATTATTAAACGTGTGCTGGCTACAAATTGATGGAAAATACGAGGCGCAGAAGCTAAAAGAAGGATTGATGTATGAGGTGCAATTTGTGGTGATGCTAAAAGATAACCTTAACATTACGAGTCCGGTGAACCTTACCCTTGCTCTTCCGGATGGAACCAAGCAAGAGAGCAAACAATATTTGATGGAAGAGCCGAGAAACCGAATGATTGGGATCACAGCCGGACAATTTCAGGCGCCAAACATGTCTGGAGATATCAACTTCTCTCTAATGGAGACTAGTGGTTCCATTTGGAAGAAAGGTCTAGTTGTCATTGGTGCTCTAATTGTTCCCAAGTTATTCTAAATTAACATGATTTAGTAATCCCTCTAATCAATTAGTTAACTGTCTGCGGATCGGATGGTTATGAATTACTAGGCATGTAATAACTAAATCGACTACCAAATAGTGATTAATTTATAATAATATATGATAAATAAAGGTGGTTGATATTGACATAGTAAAAATGATCATGCTTATAGAGCAAGTATACATTTTTAACCATACTTTTATAATTATTCTAGTGACAACACTTGAATAAAGTTTCATTAAGCTCATTTCTTTTACTCTTGCTTTCATATCTGAATATCACAACTAGGGCCGTTCCTGGCTCAAGGTGAAAAATGAAAACAAGTCCCTATTCGAAACATTGTCTTCACCCAAAAATATGTAAAAACAAATAAATATATAAAAAGTATAAATTGTATCCAAAAAAAGGTCTTTTCGAAGCTTAAATTAAACATAATATATAGTTCGACTACAGCAAAATACATGAGAACTTCGAATACAACAAAATATATGAGAACTTCGACTACAATAAAATGTATGAGAATACATTCATTGAAAGATGTTTCTTCTAATATTCCTAGAGCCAAAATATTCAATCAAATGTTCAAAACATTTAACGACGAACAAATCAAATCGCTAAAAAACTCATTCATAATGCACTCAAATTCCTCGAACCGAACTTCTATGTATATATATATATACTATATATATATAAAATTTTTTTGGAAACTTTCTAATCAAGAGTCCATAACGATGGACCCTCTCTTCCGTATTCAGGAGCGACTTTGATTATCACAACTCCCACAAACTACAACGTAATCGATCTCTAGTACTCTTCGGAGGCCCAAAAACGATAGGTTGATGAAGTTATTAGTTATATGCTGGAGTGTTGTATATTTTGTCTTGTAGAAATCCTACCTATATACTAATCATGCAATTTTTAATTTGTCACACTAATTTTGCCTTGTGCAAACTGCCATTACTACGTTAGTGTTACATCTGGCATAGTAATTAATTAACAAAATTATTAAATCCACAATAAAAATTGTTATTTTCACAATAAAAGTGTCGCTATAGATCTTATAGTGACGGTGAATACATCTACAGCGACACTTCTATTGTGAGAATAACAAAAAATATTGTAAATTTAACAATTACCTTAATTAACAACTAATTTGAAAATGGGCCTGGAAAAAAAAATCAGAAAAAAGAGTAATTAAGTAGTGTAATTTGAATTTGTCGCGCTAATTTTGCTTTATGCATAAATAAGCTAATTTAACTACAGTCGCAATGAATATAATATAACTACTGGAGAAGCAAACAATTTAATTAATGCATATATGCCCTGGGAATAATTTCATTTGTTTTACCAAAAAATGCCATTCCATTAACAATCATCATACTCACTTGGTGGGCCTTTAAATTTTAGTGTACTGAAATATTGTTAGTACAACATAAAGAAGAAGAATTATTTATATAATATACGTAGACTTTCTTCTTCTTATGTGTAAAAAGGAAAACGAATATAAATATCTCGAACTTCCTTAATTTAGGTAATGTTTCTATAATAATAATAATAATAATAATAAATAGTCTTGCATATAATAAATAAAGTAGTTATCAGTGTAAAATTATTATTGTCAGACCATTAAGCTTTCAAGTGTCGCTATAACAATTGCAAATTAAGTGTGTCTGTATGTATATTTGTTTTGACATTATTATTTTACTTTGACAATATCAACAAGGTTCATAAATTATATTGTAATCATTTTTGGACCGGAAAAATTGCTAGAGATCATTGAGTGTATTGCAGGAAGATGGTGTATTGATGTTCGAATATATGAAAGAAGGAATAAAGAAATTTAGAATATAATGATTAAAGCAATAATAAAAATTCCATTCTAGTTTCGGCTAATATGCTAAAAAGACTAAAAGAGCATCTGAGTCAACCTCCAAGATGATTTTGATCTCTTTTCAGTACCCTGTCCCATGGGCGGAACTAGGGGTAGGGGTAGGGGTAAGGGTAGAGGTAGGGGTAGGGGTAGGGGGTAGGGGATAGAGGGTAAGGGGTCATATGACCCCCAATTTTGGAATCTAAAACTTATTAATATTAGTTAAATTTGATCATAGGTATTAATTTATTTGTTTTTTATATCTTTTCACCTATAATAAATTAACAATATTATTATTATATAAATAATGTTAAATAAGTTTGATAATTAATTAATTAATTAATATTACATTAGTCATACATGAGAATAACATAATCATACATTAGTATTAATTTTTTTATAAATGAGAATAATATAATTCATTTTCTTACTTTGAGTGACTACTCTCAGTTGTCTCCAAAAAAAATGATCAGAACCACAATATAAGGTTTTGAATATATAATATTATATATAATTTGTAATTTATTTATAAAAGTAACTAATCAGTTGACTAAAAATTTAAAGTCTGATTAATAGTCTCATAGTTCGGGGAAATTTATATATATATATATACACACACACACACACACACACATATTTAAAGTTATTAGACTTACAACTTAAGGTTTACAATGGTTGGAATAGGATGTTGTGAAATACTATAATTGTGCAAAATAAATTTGAAAGAAACACCGCAAGTGTCAATAAATAATTTTTTTATTGATGTATTTTGACCTCCCTCTAAAAATGTTCTAGTTTCGCCATTGCCCTAGTCCAAAGGTAGAAATAATAATCCTTGGAGAGAGAATGGATTATTAATGTCAAAAAATTAGTATGCTATTATTGGTGAATCCTAATCTAAACTTTAATTCAAAAGTGATTATAAAGTTTCCAAAAGGTAATTGGGGATCGTTCCTTGAGCGTAGAGCTGGTAAGTCCAAAGTGAAAGGAACGGTCTCTAACAGGCTAATTATTATTTGATTGCCGCTATGAATAATTTAGTAAGGGTTCGGGGGCAGCGTCTCCGCTCAAATTTGGAGGGGTAGTTTTATACTTTCGAGTGAATTAAGGTTACTTATAATCGTTATATAAGGAGGAAACTCTGCAATTATATTTTATGAGAGAGAGTGAAATTGTCAGCCGCCAACCGTAAATTAGTCCAAACATTTTGGGTGAATCACGTAAATCTTATGTGATTATTTTCTTTTGATTTTTATTTTTTTTATTGTTTTCACTGCGTTGTTATTCTCTAACATATGCTACCCTCTGCCATATATGCTAGCCACAAATACAGGCTTTCAGAAATAATTTTTGGAGAGATGAGTTAGGATGTAGCCTTGATTCTTACCTATATTGTATATAGAATACCTTTTCTGATTGGATGATGAAGCAAGGACCAGATGTTTTGAATTTTATTATAACATATTTCATGTTCTTTAACTGTTTTTAAACCTGCAACGAAATTGCACTCTAAATCTCTGTAGCTGAATCCAGTGCTAAAAAAGTGTCGCAAAATGACCTTCAGCGACGGTTTAACACATTTCCATCATTTTAACAAACTTACCAGGTAGTACACGAGTTGTCTGTCCTAACCTAAGCATACTTACTATTGCAGGCTTGCATACTTACTATTGCAGGCTTGCAGGCTGCAGCTAGCTAGTTCAGCTGATCAAGCAAGCAATTACTTTTATGCTTCAACTATTTAATCCTAATATTTAATTTTTAGCCGTAAACCACGTTGTAAGAGCATGCAGCATGTTCAGCTTTTGAGACCACATATATATATATATATATATATATATATATATATATATATATATATATATATAGAGGATGCATCCATAGTAACCGGTTGCCATAACACTGTTTAGAACAATCAAGTTGTAACAATATGTAGCGGTTTAGTGTTATTTTACATTAAAATAATATGACCGCTACACCTAGTAGCGGCTGACACATATAAGTAGTAGCACTAGTAGTAGAAGTAGTTGCAGCAGTAGAAATAGTAGCAATAGTAGTAGAACATTTTAATAGCAATAGTTCCATCAAGTTTAACTTATAAGAGTTTTGTTTTATTTAAGCCGCTACTACAAGTAGCGGTAATTCTTTATTTTTCTTTATTTAAGCCGCAAAAGGAGTGTTCAAGAGCAAAAGGAGTATGACCGCTACACTTAATAGCGGCTGACACATATAAGTAGTAGCATTAGTAGTAGAAGTAGTTACAGCAGTAGAAATAGTAGCAATAGTAGTAGAACATTTTAATAGCAATAGTTCCACCAAATTTAACTTATAAGAGTTTTGTTTTATTTAAGCCGCTACTACAAGTAGCGGTCATTCTTTATTTTTTTTTTATTTAAGCCGCAAAAGAAGTGTTCAAGAGCAAAAGGAGTATTAAAGTTGAGTGTTGTTGTTTCCAACAACTTTTTTAAAATTAATTTTCAAGATCAAAAGGATTAATGATTAATAATTTTCTAGTTAAGCCGCTACTACAAGTAGCGGCCATTATTTATTATTATTATTATTATTATTATTATTATTATTATTATTATTATTATTATTATTCCTAAATAATTATAATATTAATAATAATCTGACTTTTTTATTATTATTATCAGTTATACACTTTAATAATAATAATAATTATTATTATTATTATTATTATTACTACTACTACTAAATAATTATAAAATTAATAATAATTTGACTTTTTTATTATTATTATTATTATTATCAGTTATACACTTTAATAATAATAATAATTATTATTTTTAATAATAATATTATTATTATAATATTAATAATAATAATAATAATCCCACTTTAATTTTATTATAAAATAATCCGACCGCTACATCTAGTAGCGGCTGTCATTTGAGTCATATAAGCCCAAGTATAATGACATGTAGTAGTAATTGAACATGTAGTAATAGCAGTAGCTTGTTATAAGTAATATTTAGTAGCTTGTAGTAATGACATGTACTACTAGCGATAGAACTAAAACAAAGTACAGAATTTTCAATAAATTACTACAAGTAGCGGTCACTCTCTCTTTTTATTTTATTTTATTTTAATCTCTAGTTCCCATCTAGTTCTTAATCATTGCAAGTTTGAGAATTGATTTTGAGAATGATGTTAAAGTTGAACTTGTTTTGGAACGGATGAAAACTTCTAAAGATGTTAAAGTTGAACTTATTCTTATTATTTTTATTATTATTAAAGTAATATTATATTATATTATTATTATTATTATTATTATTATTATTATTATTATAAAAAGTATGTAGGTATTATATTAATATATTATTATTATTATTATTATAATATTATTATTATATTAAAACATAATTTGACCGCTACATATTTCTCTTCGGGAATGAGCGATAGCAGTCACAAGTCATTTCTAATGTCAATAGTCAGCAGTCAAATATCACAGTCACATGTCATACTTGATTGTCAGCAGAAATGTTAATTGGCAGTGACCCCTACATACAAAATGGCTCCTAGAGCATTTAGGATGGCAATCCTTTCATATCTTAATTATTCCTTTGATAAACTTGTAAAAGAAAGTCGAAGAAAATAATAATTTAGATTACTCCTTTGACCAACTTGTTAAATTTTTAAAATTCAAGATTATTAATTTTTAAATTTTATAATTTCAATAACATTGGGCTATTATCTCATAAATATTCAAAATGTATATTAATTATTAATTTTTATAATTTCAATAACATTTGGCTATTATCTCATAATAACTTGATTATTAATATTAAAAATATAGTTGATAATATTACCACTACTAGCATAACATTAATACAACTGAAGCCTATTTTTTGGGCTCGGGAATGCCTAACACTCGATAATGATTGCGCTTATCATGATTAGTTTCAAAGCCGCAAATTGCACATTTTCGATGAGGCTTAGAACCCACAATTTTCTCAAGTGCGCTCTTTATTCTGGATTGTTTTTTGCGGCCCTTTGTTTGAGATATAATAGGCGGCAAAAACTCATCTTCTTCTGCTTCTTCCTCTGCATCTTCATCGTCATTATCGTAACCCATATCCTGAGGTGGATCTCCAGCCATGTCGTCAATGTCGTCGTCTACCAGCTCAGTAATATTCTCATCCAGATCATACTGGTCAACCAACAACTTTCCTCGTGCATTGAGTTTAAGAACATTTTTGTAACCTCGAACCGAAGCAAGCAGCTTTGCTCGCTAACTCCTGGCAATCACTCATCAAATGATTATAATGCATTGCTTGATCTTGTTCGAAGTCAGCAGATGTGGTGTTAAAGAGTAATTCTTCACCATTACTTTTGTTCGCGTCTCTTGTCCATCGATGAAGAATCATGTCGCTCGGTATGTGTGAAATACTCTTAAACATGAAATATCTCAAAATGTGCCTACATAATTCACCAGAATGAGAAAACATTTGGCAATTACATGTTATCGACCCCAGCTGACGATTGTTGACAATTTCTTTATATCTTCCACCACTTTCAGTTGCATCTGCATTATAGACTGCATAGACCTTAGTATCAGTGACACAACTCACTGAGTTTATGAACATTGTATTTCATGGAATCAACAAATTGACGTTGGAAACGTCTAAACATATCTTTTGTGTACACACACATGCGGATAAACTTCTAAAGATGAACCGAGTACCATATTCCTTTTCCGATGCTTTGTTATGTAGTCGGCCTTCCTCTCTTTGATAAATTTTTTTTCTATAGCCTTCTGACTCTGCACTACAAATTCTTTCATACCTGTTGAAGCATTAGCGTACTCATCAAAAAAACTATTTATGCTTTCGCTTCTTCCGGTGGTAGTCATTCCCGCGGCAAAATATCTCTTTGTATATGCTGGAATCCATTTCTGTCGTACATCATATAAACTTCCAAGCCATTCATTGGTATACAATTCATAGGAACTTATCAGAATATACCAACGCTCTTTAAATTCCCCGATAGTCAATGAATTATACACACAATTGTTAAAATCATTTTTGAATGATGGGTGCTTAGAATAAACATGATGCAATTTTTCAGGAAATTTATTGCTAATATGCCAAGAACACAATAAATGATAACTAGAAGGAAGTACCGTAGCAATAGCATTACTCATGTCTTTATCTTGGTTAGTGATGATGGTTGTAGGTGCCTTGTAGTCCATAGCTTCAAGCCATGTCTCTAATACCCAAATAAAAGTGTCCTCTATCTCGTCTCTTAACAATGAAAATCCAAATAATATAGACTGATAATGGTGGTTGACCCCGAAAAATGGAACAAACGGCATGCCATACTTATTTGTCTGGTATGTACTATCAAATGTCACAACATCTCCGAACCGTTGATACATAAATCTTGACCGGGCGTCAACCCACAAAATACAAGCTATATGATTGTTTTCATCGGGTTTTACTCGGGAAAAAAATTTACTATCACTTCCAGATGCAAGTTTTTTCAAATAATTTACTGCAGCTTGTGCGTCATTTTCATCTGCAGAATCACGCCTTAAATTTCTCACCACATTCTGAACATTTACATTAGAGAAAGGAACATTTTGCATCCCACCATCCATTGTGCTCAAAACGTTCATCATCCTACTAGGACCAATACCAGACTTATTTAAAGTGTCAATTAATTTTCTTGCAACTGGAGTAATATTTTTGTGTGTCTCAATCAAATCTACTTTGGTGGGGGTGACTAAGTGATGATTGTGCTCTAATTGAACAGTAGAAATACGTCAATTGTCTTCTTTCTTATTGTGGACAACATATATTCTAGCTTTGCATAATATGCATCCTATAGAGTCTCTCTGTCTACTTGTTTTATTACTACCATCTTCATCATCAAGTACACTCTTTAAAACAATTGTTGTACCGACTTTTTTACAAACATACAACCTAGATGACACATCATTCGTATGAGCATGTTTATGACTAGTTGCAATTCTAATCTCAAACCCATTTTTACGAGCATATGATCTATAAAAATTTTCAACTTCTTCCAACGCACAAAATAATTGACCAACGTATGGAACCATTTCAGATTTATTACTCACTTACAAACTCAGATGCATTTTCACCATCTAAACTTGCAACAGAATCTGAAGAAGTAGATACAAATAATTTCTTATGAATATTATAAGCCACTAAAGAAAAACTTACCTATGAATAGATTATGAAGAGTTGTCGGATCAAAACTTCAAGTTGAACTTAGGAAGTGAAAGTGACAAAATTACGAAGATGTGAAAAAAAATCACTATCCGAGAGAATAAACCAAGCTGTAGGAGATGTGGGAAAGGAAGGATAAGAAGACTACTTGAAAAAAAGATATATCTATGAGAGAATAAAAAGGAAGGAGACGGTATTGCTACATGTAGTAAGGCTATTAAATGAGGACAAATATATTTACTTTTTCCATTCCTAATGTCAGTTTTTCCCTTTCCCAATGTCAGCTTTTCCTTTTCATTTCCCGAATTTTTACATGAAGGTAATATTATTAATTTTTAATATTATAATTAATATTATTAAATTCATTCCTATTATTATAATAAATATAATAATAATAATATTAATTATATATAATATTATTATTATAGTATATCATCATAGTGGGGTTTTATGTAGAAGCCGCTACACAAGGTAGCGGTTTACCTTGTTTTAATATAATATTAATATAATAATAATAATATTAATATAATATTAACAATAATAATAATCATATTTTTAATAATAATAATTCAACTTTTTTTATTATTATTATTTCGCATTATTAATATAGTTTATTATTATTATTATTATTATTATAGTTTATCATCATAATAGTTAATGTCAGCTTTTCCCTTTCCCAATGTCAGCTTTTCCTTTTCATTTCCTGAATTTTTACATGAAGGTAATATTATTAATTTTTAATATTATAATTAATATTATTAAATTCATTCTTCTTATTATAATAAATATAATAATATTATTATTATAGTATATCATCATAATGGGGTTTTATGTAGCTTAGTAAAGCCGCTATACAAGGTAGCGGTTTACCTTATTTTCATATAATATTAATTTAATAATAATAATATTAATATAATATTAACAATAATAATAATAATAATAATATTATTATTAATCCAACTTTATGAATATTATTATTATTTCGCATTATTAATATAGTTTATTATTATTATTATTATTATTATTATTATTATTATTATAATAGTTTATCATTATAATGGAATGGGGTATACTGTGTAGTAAAGCCGCTACACAAGGTAGTAATTTACCTTGTTTTAATATAATATTAATTTAATAATAATAATATTAATATAATATTAACAATAATAATAATAATTCACAATAGTTAATGTAGTAGAGACCGCATCCAAGTCATGCTAGATCACCTCGAAATGAGCATAAATTGTCATACAAGTCATTTATACTGTCAATAGTTAGCAGTCAATTTTCACAGTTACATGTCAGACTTGGTTGTCAACAGGAATGTAAAATGGCAGTGACCCCTACATACGAAAATGTTTATCTCCTCTGGCTTTAACTTCATAAGTAATATTATTATTGTAATTATTATTTTCATTATTCTTGTTATTATTATTATGAGTTTTATTATTAATAATGGATTATGGTGTAATTTTAGGTCAAAGATGGACAGATGGAATTATGGACCAATTGACCAAAGTGTTCTCCATAATCAACAAAATCACGTCTCAGATGACGTATATAATGGGAAAGAAAGGGGAAAATTATGCACGAGTTAATACACCGAACAAAAATACAATCAATGGAACCTGACAAAAGAACAAAAAATTCTTTTAGATTAAAGTGGGTTTGGAATTTTTCAATTTCGAGGGGTTATACCCCAAACCGACCTTAGTTTGATATCTGCTCTAATGGAAAGATGGCGACCGGAGACCAATACATTTCATTTAAATGGTGGAAAAATAACAATAACGTTAGAGGATGTCCACTTTATTTTGGGGCTGCCAGTGGTGGGTAAACCCTTAACTTGTCCCCTATTTGACACCCCCTTAACTTATTTTATAGATTGTTTTGGAGATGAATTAGCTGCTGAATTTTTTAGCTCAAAAAAACGAAGTGCAATTTCATTAGTATAGTTGCACAACCATTTTAATAATTGTCCTGAGAAAGCAAGTAAGGAAGTAGTAGGTAGACACATAAAGGCCTACTTGTTGTGGTTGTGTGGGGCAATATTATTCCCAACTAGGAATAAGAATAGTGTGCACCCAAGATATATGTCTTTTATAGCAAACGCTAAAGATCATGTCACGCATTCTTGGGCGGCATTGTTAGGATATTTGTATAGAGCTTTATACACTGCTAGTAGAAAAGGAGTTAAATATATTAATGGGTGTGTCACATTATTACAAATTTGGGCCTATGAGCGTGTACATATTGGACGACCAAACCCTTGGCCACAATCAGATTTTTGGTTACCTAGGGCCTTAGCTTGGTCATATTATGGAACTCACAGTTATCCTGGGAG
This sequence comes from Panax ginseng, assembly GCA_020205605.1. Lineage (NCBI taxonomy): Eukaryota > Viridiplantae > Streptophyta > Magnoliopsida > Apiales > Araliaceae > Panax > Panax ginseng. The sequence continues at coordinate 28,440,205 of CM035131.1, read as the reverse complement.
AAGAAAGAATCCCCATCACCATTTGTCATTTTACCAAGGGGAGTTAGATATTGAGTCTATGTGGGAGATGGTTTGGTGGCCTTACATGAAGTGGGATGATAAACTAAGTGCATTTAATTTTGAAGGGAGGCTGTTGGGATCTGGTAGGGTCCCGTTGTTCCACTTTGATATTGTGGAATTTCAGATGCCGGACCGTGTGATGAGACAATTTGGGTTCATGCAAGGCATACCATCACCGACCCAAAACCACGGGGACTTAAGGAAAGAAAAAAAATTTAAATTTATTGATATCGAGGATTGCACGGCCTTGAGACGGGAGTACATATTGTTGTGGGAGGCATACATGGATCATCTCGAAGGATAGCAGTGTGAAATTTCTAATTATGTGTCACAAGATGATTACATGGCCTGGTATAGAAAAATAACCCGTTGAAAAATTCATCGACCTCTACGGGGAAGGGACCTAGACAATACTTATGAGCCTCGGACCATTTACAATCAACATCACCTTATTCAAATGGTACATAATTATCAATTGGTTTATTTTTTTGACATTGTATTACATATTTAACAGTACATTTATTAATATTATTTATTTTTCCTGATATTTGATTGATTTCATGTTACATGACAGGTGAAAAGTGGAAAATCATTACTAAATAAATTTGCAGCATTTACTCAGTATCCTCCCGAGTATTGTGTGGAGAAACACAATTGGGATCTCCAGTACAGTATTTACAACTTTGAAGCACGAGGGGAAAAAATACCGCAATAAGGGGGTCCCCCAGATGTATTTAAATTTCAATCCCAATTATCACAATTCAATGAAGCGGATGGCAAGCAAACTGATGATCCACTACAAGAGAGCTACATTCCCACCACATAAACATATGAGGAAAGCTCAATTCCCACCACTCAAGCCTACGAGGAGTGCTACATTCCCACCACACAGGCCTACGATGAATGCTACATTCCGACCACACAGGCCTATGACGAGTGCTCCATTCTCACCAGCCAAGACTTTATAGGTGTTTCTGACTTAATAGGAACAGGAGAAATACAGGTAATAGAAGTAATAATATTAATAATCAAAATTATAATAAATTTAAAATTGTTAGTACTATAAATTTTACTTGATGTTTTATAAAACTATTATTATTACTATCAGGTACAAGCAGTGGGAGCGCACATCTCTTATAGACGGAAAAGGTGCCCAACAAAAAAATTGAGGGAGCACAAGATGACGTGGATAAATGAAAATCTGTTTGCAAATGACTTGGTGAATTTAGATATATATCCTGTAGTACATCTACGACAGTGGTATATGTTAGACCATCCTGCATTTCATTCATTAGCACCTGGTCAATGGCTTTTCGAGCATATCATGGACGCGTATATGATGTTACTGCGGGATAGAGAGGAGCACAATAGGTTGCTGAGAATAAAAGGTGGACCCAATTTGGTTTCATGGAGTCATTCTTCATGCATCTTGGGCAACATTATGTGCCCCCCAGTACAAAAAATAATGCGGCTGGTTTTTGCCAACCGTATGTGCACCCAGATATGGGCCCACCTTTACACGAATGTAATTATATCTTCTTGTCAGTTTGTTGTACACGTCAGAAGCATTTTATCTTATTATTATTCTCGGTTGACGATTGGGTAGTTACCATCCTGGACCCACTCTTCAATGATACTAAACACATGAAGTTACAATAATTATACAAAGAATTCGTTGACGTTGCGGTATAGATAGTATTTATTATTTTACTTCAATAAATGTCAAATATATAACTCATTATTAACCCACTACTTTGTACATGAAGGTACAATTGATACCACTGTGCTTGCGTATTGGTAATCCAATGCGTGAGTGGCCCAACGATAAACCCTAGGTGCAGGTGCAGGTGGCCCAACAATCATATAGCTTGTATTTTGTGGGTTGACGCCTGTTCAAGATTTATGTATCAACGGTTCAGAGATGTTGTGACATTTAATAGTACGTACCGGACAAATAAGTATGGCATGCCGTTTGTTCCATTTTTCGGGGTCAACCACCATTATCAGTCTATATTATTTGGATTTGCATTGTTAAGAGACGAGACAGAGGACACTTTCATTTGGGTATTAAAGATATGGCTTGAAGCTATGGACTACAAGGCACCTACAACCATCATCACTGACCAAGATAAAGCCGTGTGAGTAATGCTATTGCTACGATGATTCCCTTAGTTATCATTTATTGTGTTCTTGGCATATTAGCAATAAATTTCCTGAAAAATTGCATCATGTTTATTCTAAGCACCCATCATTCAAAAATGATTTTAACAATTGTGTGTATAATTCATTGACTATCGGGGAATTTAAAGAGCGTTGGTATATTCTGATAAGTTCCTATGAATTGTATACCAATGAATGGCTTGGAAGTTTATATGATGTCATGAAAATGGATTCCAAAAGATATACAAAGAGATATTTTGCCGCGGGAATGACTACCATCGGAAGAAGCGAAAGCATAAATAGTTTTTTTGATGAGTACGCTAATGCTTCAACAGGTATGAAAGAATTTGTAGTGCAGAGTCAGAAGGCTATAGAAAAAATTTTTATCAAAGAGAGGAAGGCCGACTACATAACAAAGCATCGGAAAAGGAATATGGTACTCGGTTCATCTTTAGAAGTTTATGCTGCACAGGTGTACACAAAAGATATGTTTAGACGTTTCCAACGTCAATTTGTTGATTCCATGAAATACAATGTTCATAAACTCAGTGAGTTGTGTCACTGATACTAAGGTCTATACAGTCTATAATGCAGATGCAACTGAAAGTGGTGGAAGATATAAAGAAATTGTCAACAATCGTCAGCTGGGGTCGATAACATGTAATTGCCAAATGTTTTCTCATTCTGGTGAATTATGTAGGCACATTTTGAGATATTTCATGTTTAAGAGTATTTCACACATACCGAGCGACATGATTCTTCATCGGTGGACAAGAGACGCGAACAAAAGTAATGGTGAAGAATTACTCTTTAACACCACATCTGCTGACTTCGAACAAGATCAAGCAATGCATTATAATCATTTGATGAGTGATTGCCAGGAGTTAGCGAGCAAAGCTGCTTGCTTAGTTCGAGGTTACAAAAATGTTCTTAAACTCAATGCACGAGGAAAGTTGTTGGTTGACCAGTATGATCTGGATGAGAATATTACTGAGCTGGTAGACGACGACATTGACGACATGGCTGGAGATCCACCTCAGGATATGGGTTACGATAATGACGATGAAGATGCAGAGGAAGAAGCAGAAGAAGATGAGTTTTTGCCGCCTATTATATCTCAAACAAAGGGCCGCAAAAAACAATCCAGAATAAAGAGCGCACTTGAGAAAATTGTGGGTTCTAAGCCTCATCGAAAATGTGCAATTTGCGGCTTTGAAACTAATCATGATAAGCGCAATCATTATCGAGTGTTAGGCATTCCCGAGCCCAAAAAATAGGCTTCAGTTGTATTAATGTTATGCGGTAGTGGTAATATTATCAACTATATTTTTAATATTAATAATCAAGTTATTATGAGATAATAGCCAAATGTTATTGAAATTATAAAAATTAATAATTAATATACATTTTGAATATTTATGAGATAATAGCCCAATGTTATTGAAATTATAAAATTTAAAAATTAATAATCTTGAATTTTAAAAATTTAACAAGTTGGTCAAAGGAGTAATCTAAATTATTATTTTCTTCGACTTTCTTTTACAAGTTTATCAAAGGAATAATTAAGATATGAAAGGATTGCCATCCTAAATGCTCTAGGAGCCATTTTGTATGTAGGGTCACTTGCTTGATTAACATTTCTAACGACAATCAAGTATGACATGTGACCGTGATATTTATTTACGACTATTGACATTAGAAATGACTTGTGACTGCTATCGCTCATTCCCGAAGAGAAATATGTAGCGGTCAAATTATGTTTTAATATAATAATAATAATATAATAATAATAATAATAATAATAATATATTAATATAATACCTACATACTTTTTATAATAACAATAATAATAATAATAATAATAATATTAATATAATATAATATTACTTTACTAATAATAAAAATAATAAGAATAAGTTCAACTTTAACATCTTTAGAAGTTTTCATCCGTTCCAAAACAAGTTCAATTTTAACATCATTCTCAAAATCAATTCTCAAAGTTGCAATGATTAAGAACTAGATGGGAACTAGAGATTAAAAAAAAAAGAAAAAAAAAAGAAAAGAGAGTGACCGCTACTTGTAGTAGCGGCTTGAAATTTTCAGGTACTTTGTTACAAACTACTGCTAGTAGTACATGTCATTACTACAAGCTACTAAATATTACATATTACAAGCTACTGCTATTACTACATGTACAATTACTACTACATGTCATTATACTTGGGCTTATATGACTCAAATGGCAGCCGCTACTAGATGTAGTTGTCGGATTATTTTATAATAAAATTAAAGTGGGATTATTATTATTATTATTATTATTATTATTATTATAATATTATTAAAAATAATAATTATTATTATTATTAAAGTGTATAACTGATAATAATAATAATAAAAAAGTCAAATTATTATTAATATTATAATTATTTAGTAGTAGTAATAATAATAATAATAATAATAATAATTATTATTATTATTATTATTAAAGTGTATAACCGATAATAATAATAAAAAAATCAGATTATTATTAATATTATAATTATTTAGTAATAATAATAATAATAATAATAATAATAATAATAATAATAATAAAGAATGGCCGCTACTTGTAGTAGCGACTTAACTAGAAAATTATTAATCATTAATCGTTTTGCTCTTGAAAATTGATTTTAAAAAAGTTGTTGAAAACAATAACACTCAACTTTAATACTCCTTTTACTCTTGAACACTCCTTTTGCGGCTTAAATAAAGAAAAATAAAGAATGACCACTACTACAAGTAGCGGCTTAAATAAAACAAAAACTCTTATAAGTTAAACTTGGTGGAACTATTGCTATTAAAATGTTCTACTACTATTGCTACTATTTCTCTTTGCTTCTACTTCTACTACTACTTTACTACTTCTTATACTATATATAAGTACCGCTACTAAGTGTAGCGGTCATACTCCTTTTGCTCTTGAACACTCCTTTTGCGGCTTAAATAAAGAAAAATAAAGAATGACCGCTACTTGTAGTAGCGGCTTAAATAAAACAAAACTCTTATAAGTTAAACTTGGTGGAACTATTGCTATTAAAATGTTCTACTACTATTGCTACTATTTCTCTCAAGTAACTACTTCTACTACTAGTCTTTAGCACTACTTATATGTGTCACCAAGCATTAGGTGTAGCTGTGATGCATATTATTTTAATGTAAAATAACACTAAACCGCTTACATATTATTACAACTTGGTTTGTAAGACCCCAAATAATTAAAATTTAATTTCCTCTAATTATTATTTTGAAATAGTAAGGGTTGATGTGATTAATGTGGATAGTTATGGGTAAAATCATAAATATTTCAAAATAAGCAAGTGGTTATAAAATATTCATTGTTGTTGGGAATATTCGTTTGGTCGTGGAATATTAAATCTTTGTCAAGGAATATTAAATGCAACGGCAGTAGCGACCATGTGGGCCCCATAACTCTTGAAGATTTATTAAGACTCGGTGTCCTGAGACTTGAAGGGCGGTTGGGATAAGTATTTACCATTGGTGGAATTCTCCTACAACAACAGCATTATCGAAAAAGTATAGGTGTGGCCCCATTTGAAGCATTATATGGGCGAAAAAATGTCGCTTCTCGGTATGTTGGGACGAGGTGGGTGAAGCAACATTGTTGGGACCCGAGTTAAATGCGTATGACTACGAAAAAGATCCAAATGATTCGACAACGTATACAAACGGCACAAGATCGACAAAAGAGTTATGCGGATCTTCATTGAAAGGACGTGGAATTTAGTATAGGGGATCATGTATTGTTGCGAGTTGCTCCATGGAAGGGAGTTACAAGATTTGGGAAGAGAGGAAAGCTCAATCCACGATTTATTGGTCCATTTCAAATTCTTGATAGAGTAGGAAATGTAGCCTATAGACTCGCGTTACCTCCAGTATGTCTCGTGTTCATAATGTGTTTCACATATATCATACTTCGTAAATATGTGAAAGACCCGAACCACGTTATTGAGTTAGAACCGGATGAGATAGCCGAAGACTTAACGTATGAGGAGGTACCTGTCAAGATCTTGGATAGGAAGGAGCATGTGATACGCACGAAGGTCATACCACAAGTTAAAGTTTTATGGAGGAACCATGCTATAGAGGAAATGACCTGGGAATTGGAAACCAAAATGAAAGCGAGGTATCCTCACCTTTTCGAAATACCAAGTATGTATGTCAATTTCGAGGACGAAATTTCATAAGGAGGGGAGGTTGTAAGACCCCAAATAAATAATAAATAAAATTTAATTTCCTCTAATTATTATTTTGAAATAGTAAGGGTTGATGTGATTAATATGGATAGTTATGGGTAAAATACGCAAATATTTCAAAATAAGCAAGTGGTTATAAAATATTCATTGTTGTTGGGGAATATTCGTTTGGTGTGGAATATTAAATCTTATCGGGAATATTAAATGCGACGGTATGACCATGTGTGGGCCCCATAACGAAAAAGCGATTGGAGGAAGAAAACAACAAATATAAGTTGTTTAAAAATAACTACGTAGTTATTCTAGATTTACATCTTTGTTGGAATACCCGGTGGTTAAAAACACGATGTCTGGCGTTGTTGCATGAAGACACCAGCGGTATTGCACCAATTATTGACTCTTACGTGAAGGCACTTTACTCAATAATGGTTCTGATAATTCTTTATTCGATATTTTATTTTATTGGTTCAATAATTGCTTGCGTTGATATTTTATATTCTTGTTGTTTGATAATTGTCATTACACGGTATTTTTCATTATCGAAGCAATAATTCATATTATCTAAATAATATTATTAGCTAACATTATTGGCAATGTCTAGAAAGTTACATCTAAGGAGAGTTTGGTCACCTAATTGCTTGGCAATGATAGGAGAAATTCTTATTGGAAAGCCCTCTTTCTGAGGAACCTGCACGGTTGTCGATATTGTGATTACATAATATTATTTGTGAATAATTAATTATTGATTCATATGATGAGGAAAATATTGATTTTATGTGGATATAGATGGAGAAAATTTTTAATGTGACAATTGTTGAAAATTGAAATTTTATCTTTTTCTGATAAAATAATTCATTTAAATATATATATTATTATATTTTAATAATATAATAATGGTGATATTTTTACAACGAATGTGGGATATATGAGTATACGAGGAGGAAGAGTATTTTTGTTGCAATAAATGTTTAAAACATGTTAAACATGTCGGTGGACCCCATTTATTGACTGAAATTTGATTATAGCCTCTAAAATTGCCCGTTTGTAGATTTCGGTCAATTTCTGTTTGGAATTTGGAAAAACTTTCTTCTGCAAAGTTGTAGAGAATTTAATTTCCTATAAAAACTCGCGAGATTCGAATTTTCTGATAAAAGGGCTATTTATTATGAATTATTAAAGTTTCAAAGCTCTGAAATAATTAATTTTTGGAAGTTTAAAATAATTTTAATTACAAAAACGTTTTTTTCATTGTTGGGACTCATTTAACATGTGTTAGGATGGCTGAATTCAGATTTCTAGTATGCGTAGGAAGATGTGGAAAATTAATATTATTAATTTATTAAATTTTACTACTTTTGTTGTTAAAGCATTTTCCTATAAATAGGGTCTTGGGGTTAGAATTAAAAACCACACCGAAATCAAGTTTTCTCTCTATATTATCGGTATTATTCTTGTGAGTATTTTGAGTATACTTTGAGTATTGCTATACGGTGAAAGTTCAAGTTATAGCTTTATATCCAAAGATTATTCAAAATTTAAATCTTGATCTTTCGAGGTAAGGGATGTTATTTTCTTCTCGAATGATATTATTTCTTCAATATCATTATCTTTGAAATATTGGTTGGAACTTTTTATCAAATTTGGAACTTTTTCATGTCGGGTTACTATTTACGAGTTCTTATTCATGAATTACTATTCACGAGTTCTTATTCATGAAAGTCTTATTCACGAAGCGTGAAGATGTTTTTTTGAAATTTTTATCTTTTGGTGTAGATTCTTTGTTCACGTATCTGGCCTTATTCACGTATCGACACTATTCCCGAATCGGCCTATTCATCGAAAAATGAAATTTCTTCTTTTCATTCCAAAATATCTATTACGGATATTAGCTTTGATTGTATCCATGTTTTGATCATTCTTGAATTTTACACCACTATGATTATTTTTGAGGTATTTTTGGGCGTGGATAAAACGAAGTACGAATCCTTAATCCTTAATCCTTGTCATTTTGTTTCCTTTGGATTCGTTTCTTTTAAAAAATATATATATTTTCATCATCCTCGATCTTAAATGATGATATTATTGAATATCTTTGGCTTTGTAGTGCAAGCGAATAATTTCGATGAATATCTTTGGCACCAGTAGTGCAAAAGATGAATGATTTCGATGAATATCTTTGGCCGTAGTGCAAAAGATGAGCAGTGTTTAGATGAACATGACCAACTGGTGAATGCCTCTTGGCACAAAGTGCGAGGATGAATATATGATTCCAAATATATATGATTGATGTTCTGAGGATAAAAATATTGATGATGGAATTGTTAAATTCATAGATATTAGTAGATTTCATCCTCTACGTAACTCTTCTATGAATTAATATTTTCCATTGCAGTATTGATTTAAAACTTGTTGTCTATTGTATTCTATTAAATTTTTCCTTGTTGAAGACTAACGATAATTTGTTACAGATTATCTTAGTTATAATATTCTTTCTTTGGGCTAGTTGAGCTCACCCTTTTCCTTTTTGTTCCATTTTTCTTCTCGGGAGGCGAGAATGTAATGAGTACGAGTCGGGGGTATGGAATGATGGTTTTAGAGAGTTGTTTAGTAGTCCTCACCATTTTGTAAAATAATGTATCAATAATTATGATGAGGATTTATTTGTATGTGGATATTGTTTAGATGGCAATATCGTATTTAAACTCACAGTTTCTTGTTGTAATAATAAAGTTGTAGTTGTTTACATGCAGTGTATTGACAACTCGGAATGGGTGATGTATACCTATTTTGGGGGTGTCACGGTTAGTATCGAGCTTAAGGATATGATCTCTGGCGGAGATCGGGAATAGAACTAGGAGGGAGGCAGGTAAATCCTTCGCTAGTGTGTCCTACTAAGCTTATTTGATAGTTGGTCGTTAGTATATAGGGATATTATGTGATATATTGATTTCCTTAATTAACCCTTATTTTATGACGATATTTGAGAATGTCGTGAGAATATTAACAATAGAAATGAGGCCAGTGGAGACGCTCAGTACTCACCAACGAGGAGAGCGTCTGTGGTGGCAATGTTCCTCCCATAAATAACACCACTTGATCGGGACGATGAACAGCGCAATGTTTAGAAGCTTTTTGCGATTCATGCAAAATCGAATTTGAGGAGACTCGTGTTCAAAACATAGGAGGAAATGATAGCAATTCACGGGTTGTCACGACCAAGCGATTCAAAGAGTTGGGACCACGAATTTAAGGAAAGCGGATCCGATCATGGCGAAACATGGGTCAAGCAAATTACCAAGATATTCGATGTCTTGGGATGCACGGAAGAACAGAAGGTTCCATTCGCCACCTTTATGTTCCGTGGCGAGGCAGACTACTGGTGGGAGTCTGTGAAGCGTACCCATCCAGCCGCACTCAGCATGTCTTGGGAGACGTTTCAGAAACTATTTAATGACAAATACTTTCACGAAAGTGTTAAATCGTATGAAGGAAGTGGAGTTTATTAGACCGAAGCGAGAACAACATGGCGGTGTCTCAAAGACGAGGCGAAGTTTGCGAGTTATCGAGTTTGCACCTCATTTGGTGGAGAATGAGGAGGCGTATGGCGGGATGTTTGAGAGGTTTGAAACCCGGCATACGTCGATGTCTCATCTCTCATAAATTTTCTCTCTATTCGGATGTTGTTAATGAGGCTCAATTGTTAGAAGCGAGATAACGAGTACGGTCAACCGAGGGTACCACAATCGGGGATCATACCGAGATAGCGATCAACAAAACAACAATAACCAATGGAGAAAGAAAAAAGACGGACAAAAATGGTAACCACTCTGGTGGTAATCATGGCCATGAAAATAGAAGAAGCGAAATCGAGAGGAGATTTTAAAAAGAGGAGATTCAACAACGACCATGTGAAGGCAGCGATTACCAAAAGAAGAATCGGTTCCAAGGAGAGAAACGACCACCGGTCATATCTTATAAATCACGGGAAAGAGGGACATATCGATCAAAGCGCCTAGCAATTTCGGGTATCTTATAATTGTGGAAAGGAAGGACATATCGCTCGAGATTGCACTTGGCGAAACCTAGTTCGGCGAGGACGGTGACTCAAAAACATCCCCAAAAAAGTCAAAGTCAGCGGTTCTGGAAGAAGCGTTTGTTGTGGTGGTCAAAATCGAGGAACCCAAACGAGGTGATCACGGGTAAGCTATTTATAAATTCTTGTGAAGTTTATACTTTACTGAGATCCGATGCTACCCATTCATTTATCTCTCTGCTTGTGCTCAATGTTTAAATCGACTCAGGAAAAATTAGACTTTGACCTATTTGTGGAAACTCCGTTAGAAGAAACTTTCATCACATCCAATGTTTATAAATCTTGTCTAATCCAAGTTGGCACCACTTATCTTTACTTGTTGACCTTATCTCTTTAAAGATACTTGCTTTTGATGTGATTTTAGGGATTGATTGGTTAACTACTCATCATGCCAAAATTGATTGTTTTAAATAAGGTTGTTAGTTTTCATATTCCTAATCAACTTTTGTTGTTCGAATTCGAGCAACTAAACCATTAAAATCAATCACCATCATATCTAATCATAAGCGATTCGTTTATTGAAAAAGCGGATGTCAAGCTTTCTTAGCCCATGTTATGGATTTGAATAAAGACACGTCAAAATTGAATAATATTCTGTTGTTATTAACTTTCACGCGTATTTTACGAAGAACTTCCGGTCTACCCCGAGCGTGAAGTTGAATTCTTTATTGACCTTGAACACGTACAAAGCCCATTTCTAAAACCCCATATCGAATGGCTCCTATTGAACTTGAGGAGTTAAAGGTACAACTACGAGAGTTGTTGGACATCGGTTTAATTAAATCTAGTACATCTCCTTGGGGTGCTCTGTTTTTATTCGTAAAGAAGAAAGACGGGAGTATGCGACTTTATATTGACTATCGGGAATTGAACCATGTCACTATCAAGAATAGGTATCCTCTACCTCGTATTGATGACTTGTTTGACCAATTCTGAGCACAATTCTTTTCAAAATCGATCTTAGATTACGGATATCATCAAATGAAGATTAGAATCGAGGATATTCCAAAGATGCTTTAGAACTCGATGCGGGCATTATGAATTCTAGTCATGTCTTTTGGATTGACTAATGCTCTTTGCGGCTTTCATGGATATGATGAACCGAGTATTCAAGAATATTTTGATCGATTCGTTGTTGTCTTTATTGATGACATCCTCATATATTCCAAAAGTCGTGAAGATCATGAGCACCATTTGAAGGTTGGTACTACAAAGGCTTCGTGAAAACAAGTTATATGCTAAGTTAAAGAAATGCGAGTTACGGCGAGGAAGTAGCATTTCTTGGGCACGTCAGTGTCAAAACATGGAGTATCTGTTGACGTGAAGATTGAAATAATACAAAGTTGGAACAGCAATCAAGACGGTGGTCAAATACGTAGCTTTTTGGGTTTAATCGGTTATTATCGGAGATTCGTGGAAGGGTTTTCTCGAATCGCTACTCCGATTAACTCATCGACTCGAAAGGATACAAAATTCATATGGAGCGAGGAATGCGAGAAGAGTTTCCAAGAGCTTAAGAGGAGACTCATTTCGACACTGTTTCTAACAATACCATCTGATGCGGATGGATTTGTTATCTCACAAATGATGCTTGAGCAAAGGGTTGGGATGTGTTCTCATGCGAACATGGGAAATTCATAGCCTATGCCTCACGACAACTTAAAGAATATGAGAGGAATTATCCTACTCATGATCTAGAGTTAGCGGCCGATCGTTTTTCGCACTAAAGATCTGGAGCCTTATCTTTATGGGGAGAAAGTGGAGATATATTCGGACCATAAAAAGCCTTAAATATTTCTTCACTCAAAAAGAACTTAACATCTGGCGGCGGACGTTGGCTTGAGCTATTGAAAGACTACGACCACACTATTCATACCATCCGGAAAAGCGAGCGTGGTAGGTGGCGTGTTGAGTAGAAGATCATATCGCGAGAACGAGTGCGATGATGTCAAGTATATCGCATAGAGCCAACTTTAATAGAAAAAGTTAAGGTTGCTCAAGCCACCAATTCGGAATGCGATGCATTGAAGAAGAAAGTACAAGAAGGTGCTTTATTAGGGCGAGAATTGATGAAGAAGGAATACTTGAGTCCACTCCGGACTTTGTGTTCTAACGATTCTAATTTGAAGTACAAGATCATGATGGAGGCACACAATACACCATTTGCAATCCATCTGAAGTACTAAAATGTATCGTGATCTTCGACATACATTTTGGTGGAACAACATGAAGAGAGAGATTGCAAAGTTTATCTCAACATGTTTAACTTGTCAACGTGTAAAAAGCGGAGCATCAAGTGCCTAAGGGACCATTGCAACCACTTGAGATTCCGAAATGGAAGTGGGAACACATTACCATGGATTTTGTTACTGGTCTTCCCACGGTTTCTCAAGGCATAAATGTTATTTGGGTTATTGTTGATAGATTAACCAAGTCTGCACATTTCTTGCCGTCACGGAGACTTATTCTCTTGAGCGTCTTTTAGTATGTATATAAATGAGATGGTGAGGTTGCATGGCATGTCGGTATCTATAGTTTGGATCGTGACCCAAGATTCACTTCAAGATTTTGGGTTAGCTTGCAAAAAGCTATGGATGCAGATTTACGATTGATTAGGCATACCATCCTCAAGCAGACGGACAATCGAGAGGGACTATTCAAACTCTTGAAGATTTATTAAGACTACATGTCCTAGACTTCAAGGCGATTAGGATAAGTATTTACCATTGGTGGAATTCTCCTACAACAACAAAGATTATCGAGCAAGTATAGGTGTGGCCCCATTCAAGCATTATATGGGCGAAAATGTCGCTTCTCTAGTATGTTGGGGACGAGGTGGGTGAAGCAACATTGTTGGGACCAGAGTTAAATACGTATGATGACTGAAAAGATCCAAATGATTCGACAACGTATACAAAGCGGCACAAGATCGACAAAAGAGTTATCGCGGATCTTCATCGAAAGGGCGTGGAATTTAGTATAGGGGATCATGTATTGTTGCGAGTTGCTCCATGGAAGGGAGTTACAAGATTTGGGAAGAGAGGAAAGCTCGATCCACGATTTATTGGTCCATTTCAAATTCTTGACCGAGTAGGAAATGTAGCCTATAGACTCGCGTTACCTCCAGTATGTCTAAATGTTCATAATGTGTTTCACATATCTCTGTATAAATAAATATGTGAAAGACCGAACCACGTTATTGAGTTAGAACCGGATGAGATAATGAAGACTTAACGTGTGAGGAGGTACTGTCAAGATCTTGGATAGGAAGGAGCATGTCATACGCACGAAGGTCATACCACAAGTTAAAGTTTTGTGGAGGAACCATGCTTATAGAGGAAATGACACAGGAATTGGAAACCAAAATGAAAGCGAGGTATCCTCACCTTTTGAAACACACCAGTATGTATGTCAATTTAGAGGACGAAAATTTCATAAGGAGGGAGGTTGTAAGACCCCAAATAATTAATAAATAAAATTTAATTTCCTCTAATTATTATTTTGAAATAGTAAGGGTTGATGTGATTAATATGGATAGTTATGGGTAAAATACATGAAATATTTCAAAATAAGCAAGTGGTTATAAAATATTCATTGTTGTTGGGGAATATTCGTTTGGTCGTGGAATATTAAATACTTATCGGGGAATATTAAATGCAACGACCATGACCATGTGTGGGCCCATAACGAAAAGCGATTGGAGGAAAAAAACGACAAATATAAGTTGTTTAAAAATAACAGGCGTAGTTATTCTGGTTTATCTTGTTGGAATACCCGGTGGTTAAAACACGATGTCTGGCGTTGTTGCCTGATGCCTTTGCGGTATTGCACCAATTATTGACTCTTACGTAAGAAGGCACTTTACTCAATAATGGTTACGATAATTCTTTCAAAGATATTTTATTTTATTGGTTCAATAATTCTTTGCGTTGATATTTTATATTCTTTGTTGTTTGAATAATTGTCATTACACAAGATTTTTTCATTATCGAAGCAATAATTCATATTATCTAAATAATATTATTAGCTAACATTATTGGCAATGTCTAGAAAGTTACATCTAAGGAGAGGTTTGGTCACCTAATTGCGCGCATGATGAGAGAAATTCTTATTGGAAAGCCCTCTTTCTCTGGGAACCGCACAGGTTGTCATATTGTGATTACTGTAATATTATTTGTGAATAATTAATTATTGATTCATATGATGAGGAAAATATTGATTTTATGTGGATATAGATGGAGAAAATTTTTAATGTGACAATTGTTGAAAATTGAAATTTTATCTTTTTACGATAAAATAATTCATTTAAATATATATATTATTATATTTTAATAATATAATAATGGTGATATTTTACAACGAATGTCGGATATATGAGTATCTGAGGAGGAAGAGTATTTTTATTGCAATAAATGTTTAAAACATGTTAAACATGTCGGTGGACCCCATTTATTATTTGGAATTTGATTATAGCCTCTAAAATTGCCCGTTTGTAGATTTGGTCAATTTCTGTTTGGAATTTGGAAAAACTTTCTTCGCAAAGTTGTAGAAATTTAATTTCCTATAAAAACTCATGAGATTCAATTTTCTGATAAAAGGGCTATTTATTATGAATTATTAAAGTTTCAAAGCTCTGAAATAATTAATTTTGGAAGTTTAAAATAATTTTAATTACAAAAACGTTTTTTCATTGTTGGGACTCATTTAACATGTGTTAGGATGGCTGAATTCAGATTTCTAGTATGCGTAGGAAGATGTGGAAAATTAATATTATTAATTTATTAAATTTTACTGCTTTGTTGTTAAAGCATTTTCCTATAAATAGGGTGCTTGGGTTAGAATTAAAAACCACACGAAAATCGAAGTTTTCTCTCTCTATATTATCGGCGTATTCTTGTGAGTATTTTGAGTATACTTTGAGTATTGCTATACGGTGAAAGTTCAAGTTATAGCTTATATATCCGATATTCCAAATTAGAAGTCTTGATCTTTTTCGAGGTAAGGGATGTTATTTTCTTCTCAAATGATATTATTTCTTCAATATCATTATCTTTGAAATATTGGTTGGAACTTTTTATCAAATTTGGAACTTTTTCATGTATGGGGTTACTATTTACGAGTTCTTATTCATGAATTACTATTCACGAGTTCTTATTTATAGTCTTATTCACGAAGCGTGAAGATGTTTTTTGTGAAATTTCTATCTTTTAGTGTCGAGATTCTTTGTTCACGTATCGACCTACACTATTCACGTATATGACCTTATTCCGAATCTGGCCTATTCATCGAAAAATAAAATTTCTTCTTTTCGTCCAAAATATCTATTACGGATACTAGCTTTGATTGTATCCATGTTTTGATCATTCTTGAATTTTACACCACTATGATTATTTTTGAGGTATTTTTGGGCGTGGATAAAACGAAGTACGAATCCTTAATCCTTAATCCTTGTCATTTTGTTTCACTTGGATTCATTTCTTTTAAAAATATATATATATTTTTCATCATCCTCGATCTTAAATGATGATATTATTGAATATCTTTGGCTGTAGTGCAAAGATGAATGATTTCGATGAATATCTTTGACTGTCTCTTGCAAAGATGAATGATTTCGATGAATATCTTTGCCGTAGTGCAAAGATGAACATGTGTTTAGATGAACATGACCCATTGGTGAATGCCTTGGCACATAGGTGCGAGGATGAATATATGATTCGGATATATATTGATTGATGTTACGAGGATAAAAATATTGATGATGGTACATTAAATTCATAGATATTAGTAGATTTCATCCTCTACGTAACTCTTCTATGAATTAATATTTTCCATTGCTGAGTATTGATTTAAAACTTGTTGTCTATTGTATTCTATTAAATTTTTTCCTGTTGAAGACTAACGATAATTTGTTACATATTATCCTAGTTATAATATTCTTTCTTGGGCTAGTTGAGCTCACCCTTTTCCTTTTTGTTCCATTTTTCTTCGCAGGAGGCGAGAATGTAAGCAATCTGAGTCGGGGTATGGAATGATGGTTTTAGAGAGTTGTTTAGTAGTCCTCACCATTTTGTAAAATAATGTATCAATAATTATGATGAGGATTTATTTGTATGTGGATATTGTTTAGATGGCAATATCTCGTATTTAAACTCACGATTTCTTGTTGTAATAATAAAGTTGTAGTTGTTTACATGCAGTGTATTGACAACTCGAATGGGTGATGTATACCTATTTTGGGGTGTCACATTGGTTTGTTTCTAAAATTGTGTTATGGCAACCGATTCTATGGATGCATCCCATATATAAATATATATATATATATATATATATATATATATATATATATATATATATATATATATATATAATGATAACTGCTCTAAACAAACATCAATAGAAGAAAAACATAATACAAAAGAAGAACAGAAGATTATATATATTCCAACAAGCTAAACTGAATTAAAAACAGAATCTGATTATATATTTTTATGTTTTTGTTGTCTTGTGATCATGACCATGATGATAAAATTCTTCTTCTTATCTTAGCCCCACTTTGTCAAAAGGTAAGCATCCATGTCCATGAAGATAAGAGGGGGAATATATATATTTGATGATGACCGTGCTATAAATAGAGCCTCTCAAAGAGATCTAGTTTAGGCATATATCGAGCTTGAAAAACAGTACTAGTGTTTTGGCATTAGTAGTTTTTGCATCGACCAGAAAATGGCACAAGCAGTACAACTGAGCCAACTCGATATCCAGTTACTATGGTTACTTGGTCGGGAATGTAAGCAGCTCCACTTTCCCAGCCAAAACAAATTGGTAAGCCTTTTGAATTATATAATTGTTAGCTAGCTAGCAAACAGTACCATGTATGTATGTAATTAAATATTTCTTCTACATATTAATCAATTCAAGGACTTATAATTTCTCATATCGATAATGTTACATGCAGCAGCTATCTAGTTTGCTATAGCCATTAGGCCCATGAACATGCATATAAATATTTATTAAGAAATTAAAATTTTAGCTAGCTAGGTAACTAGACAAAACTGTAAATTAAGCTAGTTTATACATATAGACAAAGCGTTAATGGGATGAACAGTACTGTGCTTATATCCATAATTTTTTTATCTAGTAATTACCTAACATATATTTCTCACTAATTACTAATGCTACAAATTCTTCTATGCTTCTTATTTAGACTATTGTGGGGCAGATGAGCGCAAGGGACCTCTCAATCACTTGGGGTTCAGACACTCGTTACTGGGAGTGGACTAAAGAACAAATTGCGTAAGTAGAAATAATTAACTCAATCTAAATGTCAGGAATTTTACGTTTAATTAAAACAACTCTGCAAACGTTTTAAGTCTATCCAACTAATATATATATACTAGATAATTTTGTGATTCTCTACTCTGAATTGGCCGAATTACACACGTCTCTCTCCAGACTCCAAGACCAGCCATGTTCCTTGGGTTGATTTTTTCTTAATTAATTTTTGAGTGGTTGAGTTGCGTTGTGTGCAGTGGTCGGTGCACTGAGGTTGCTGTATTAATTGATGTCTACTGGTTACAAATCGATGGAAGTTATTGTATGTTCCGTAATATATATATATATATATATATATATATATATATATATATATATATATATAATCAGTAGGCATATTTAAGTAGTAGAAGCTATATTAAATAATAGAAACTTTATCAATAGTATAGTTTTTGATAAGGCGCGATGGCATTTTGAAAATACCATGCCACCGCCAGCGTATTTACAAAAATATACCAGCGTCTTATCAAAACTATATCGTTTTGATAAAATTCTATTATTTAAAGGCGTTCTATTTATTTAAGAATTCTACTTCTTGATCCTTTACATATATATATATATATATATATATATATATATATATAGAGAGAGAGAGATTGAGAGAATTGATCAGTCCCGGACCTCCGGATGGGAAAAATTAGGACTTTTTTTTTTTTTTTTAAAACAATTAAAAAAAGTTATGGAACTTAATTTTTACATAATCTGATGTTTTGGGTGTGATTTAGATACATACAACAAAACACGTATATGCATATATGGATATGAACCTCTACATTAAAGTAAACCTCAATGGACTTGATATGGATGTCTAGTCCATTGAGGTTCACTAATGTAGAGGTTGACTTTAAATTAATGAATATATTGTTATCATAATATATAGTATTATTTAATATATATAAATATAATAATAAAATTTATACGAAACATAAATAAATTATAAAATGAGTAACAAATAAATCAAGTCCTTTGAATTCACAAAGTCTCCTTAAAGTAAATTTATTCCTCACCTGTGCTTGAAGGATTAAATGAATAATTGCTTCCCAAGATAAAAGCAGTTTCAGGTTCTTAATTAGAAGCACTTCAAAATTAAGAACACTTGAACCAATATTTATGTTATGTCTTTGAGCCAAAAAGAAAACTAATGATGCATGCATGAAGCAACTGGAAATAAAAATATTCTTTGCCTGATGTTTATCATCAAACTTGCGGATAACGGAAAGCAGTTTGCGAAAGCGGGGAAAACACTTTGCGAGCGGTGGGGAAGGAACGGAATCTGCGAACGTGATTCTTCTGCGAGAAGCAGGCAGGATTTCTTTGCGAGCAGGGAAGGAGGGAAAAGGAACGGGACGGGATTAATTTATGTTCTATTTTAGCGCGCCCATATGGATTAATTTATAGATTAATCCTGCAGTTTATTACCGTTAGGATGCGTCAAAACTACGTAGTATTGATATATAATTTAAAACAAAATCTGATAATTTTTTAAATAAATTTTATCCAAAAAATTATATATCATGACCCGAACTCCGAATCCTTGCTTGAAAGCCGTCGGATGGGGACGGCCTATGTGCGTGTGGGTTTGAACCATGCCTTGGCTAGGTCCTCTCCCTTTCACAAAAGTGGGGTGCTCCTTGGGGCCCTTCCCATTGAGCAAACATCTCATATATATGTTCTTCATTTTTTCCTCTAATGCCCTATGTGGGACTTTTGTACCTTAAAACATTTCAAGTAGGTGACTTTGAAAATAATTTTCTCATTCAATTCTTAATGGATTTGAACATATTAATATACCAAGTTATACTCCTCATTAAGGAGAACACATTGGTGCAAAAACCCGACATTTTCGGAATGTGGGTCCCTTATTAAATTGAGCCTCAAAATGCTCTAATATTTAATATTTTAAAACCATTTCCAACATATATATATATATATATATATATATATATATCCTCTCCGGGTTTTATCTCGGATATTAACTATATAGACTTGCTGACATTAAAATTGCTAATGGGACATAGATTTGAAAGATTATTGTAGATATACTTGTGTTATCTGTGTAGCTAGATTCATCTTTATGATTTGCTCATAAAACATTACCACATGAATGTTATCTAGACTGATGTTGACGGGAATGGAGTACTGAACTATGGAAAGTTTGTGGCAGTAACAATCCACCTACAGAGGATGGAGAACGATGAGCATTTCCACAGAAGTGATCAGAGATATGGAATATTGTTTTAAATGATTTGCTTGCAGGAAGATATTCATGTTGTAATTAAGTTGTTGGAATTGTTATATACTGTCGTTCGCTAGTCTAACTAGCGGATTGTGAAGTTGCTGTAATTTCTCTCGGCTAAGTGGGTTTCTCTTGGCTAAGTGATGTGTATAAGGGGGCATAACTGTCAACAATTTATCATTTAAACGTCCGCTAGTAAGTCTAGCGGACGGTGGTTGTGACACCCCCAAAATAGGTATACATCACCTATTCTGAGTCGCCAAATACATGGTATAGAATACAAATACAATCTTAAATATACAACATGAGCTGTGAGTTTTAATACAAATATTGTCTTCTAGAAAGTATTCAAACTCAAAATAAGTCCTCAATACATTTATTATCACACTATTTCATAGAATAATGAGGACTACTAATGCTTATCATCTGGGCCGATCACTCTCAAGTTTCTCCGACTAGTCCCTGTTACGTTCTCATTTCCTGAAGGGAACAATGAAAGCAAAAGGGTGAGCTCAACTAGCCCAGTAAAAAATATTATGACTAAAATAATGCAGAATAATTTATCTTTAGCCTTTAACAGTGTTAAACTGATAAAATATAACAAACATCAAGTTTAATTACAGCGGAACAAGCAATCCATTAAAAGAGTCAAGTAGAGAATAAAATCTACTATCTTTTATGATTTAAAAGGTTTTCCATCACTTTTATCGCTGAGGCTCAGCTTAATATACAATCCACATCATCCACCTTTCTACGACGAGGATATTCATTAGTATCACAACCACAAATTATCAATACACTACGGGCCAAGGATATTCGTGTATTCTTGATAGGTCATGATCATGCCAACAACATCCATCAATGCACTACGGGCCAATGAGAACTTTTACCACATCATTTGTAACATTACGGTCATGATTATACTTAGATAATCTCTCGGTCATAATCATACCAAGTCCATCTATGCACTTTCTGAGGCCACAGATGACTTTCAACATAATATAAACATGTGGATGATGACAATGATATAAGAATTTAATAAAATAAGTTCAAGAATTAATTTATCCAGGAACCAATAACGTCCAAATTGTCAACATGATACTTCTTTGTGGAGTAAAATTCAAGAATGCTTAGAAGAATATTTTCATGAAAATATACTGGATGAAGCGCAAATATCAAAGATATTCCACTAATTTCATGGAGTATAAAAGCCAAAACTTTAACCAACTAAGTATAATAACGAATGGAATAACAAAAGAATTCACCAAGCATGCGATAGACCGCACAGACAGGTTATTCTAACAGAATAATAAATAATGGAACCAGGTCAATGCGTAAAAGCACGATGTGGATGTTCCAACGAATAATATATAATAGAACCCGAATTAAATGCGTAAAAGCCGCAGACGTGGATGTTCCAACAGAATGATAAAGAATGGAATAATAGAAGAATTTCACCATGTATACAATACTTCGCATAGACAGGTTATTCCAACATAATAATAAAGAATGGAATAACAGAAGAATTTTACCAAGTATAGGGTGAGCCAGCATATACAAAAGTTATTCAATGAGAATAATAAAGAATGGAATAACGAAATTCTCTTCATGAATACAAAAATAACACCTTACCTTAGAAGAAACCGAATATAGGAGTAATGAAGTAGCGAATACTTTTCTTCTTTCTCTCTATAGTTTCTCTCTACTAGAGTTCAAATTGAATTAAATAAGAAATAATGAAGGAATGAGCTTATTTATAGGAGAATGGATGAATAAGAACTAATTCATGAAACGGTCCAAATTGATTTACTTTTAAATGGACGGTCCATATTAATTTACTATGCAATATTAATAAAATATTTTAATAAAACAAAATCTTTTAAATAAAATATAATATATTCTATTTAAAATCTAATAAAACGAATAACTTTATAAAATTATTACATTTTATATAAAAAAGATTTTACTATCTGCAAACACTATCGCGAACTATGCATAATAGAATATTATATATTCTATTTATAGTCTAATAAAATGAATAACTTTATAAAAGTATTACATTTTTATATAACAAGATTTTACTATGCAAATACTATGCGAGCCTTATGCAAATACTATGCATAATAGAATATTATATATTACATTTATAGTCTAATAAAACGAATAACTTTATAAAAGTATTCTGTTTTATATAAAAAGTTTTCTGTTTTATTACACATATAATAATAATAAAACAAAACTTATCACCTTTATTATAATTCACAATATTAATCGATCAGGTTGTCCCAGGAAAGAGGGGGCTTTCCAATAAGGATTTCTTCCTATTGGCGCGTAATTAGGTGACCAAACCTCTCCTTGGCAGAACTTTTAGACATCGTTAATATTGTAAATAATAATATTAATAACTTTGTTATCTCAATTATTGATTTAATAATATATAAAATATCGACAATAATTGAATCAAATAACGTGAGATACCATGTAACAATTACTATAGCAATAATTGAACAAAACTGAGTGACTTCTCACGTAAGCATCGATAATCAAAAGCGTAGTGTACTCTTATGTAACCACAGCGTATCTGCATTTTTAACACCGGGTGTTTCAACGATTAACGGTAAAACTTATTACTATTTTCATAAAAAGATATTTTTATCGTTTTCTCAATCCGACAATAATTCCGTTGTGGGGTCCACCAATAATTGTGCCGTTGTACGAATATTCCATGTTAAAACGAATATTCCTCGACCAATCGAATATTATATAACAACTTGCGTACTTTACAAAATTTATAAATATTACCCACAACTACAACATTATATCAAATTCACTCCATAATATTCATAAATGATATTTAAAAAAAATTCATTTTTATTCCTAAAAGTTGGGGTCTTACAGTGGTTACCCAAATCTGATCGCAGTCATTCATCAATAAAATGGACGCTTTAAAGCCTATAAACACTTTTTTTATCCCATAGCATATAGATCTTATGGATCATTCCCATATATATATATATATATATATATATATATATATATATATATATATATATATATATATATAATAACAAAAATTAAGCAAAACAGAACAAAACTATAAAATGGAAAAACAGATCAATCTGAGTCCTTTGAATTCACAAAGTCTCCTTAAAGCAAATTTATTCCCTCACTGGTGCTAAGGATTAATTGAATAATTGCTTCCCAAGATAAAATGGATTTTCAGTTCTTAATTAGAAGCACTTCAAAATTAAGAACACTTCGAACCAAATTTTATGTTATGTACTAAACTTACAGTAATGATGCATGAAAAATAGTGCATGGATGGATATACTTACACAGAAATGGGAAAAATATTGCAGTACGGGACGGAAAAATATTACAGAACAGGGATGGGAAAAAATATTACAGATTGTAGAACGAGACTTTGTTTTGCAGAAACGGGAAACGGGAAGGAACAGAACAAAGAACGGGGGAAAATAACTTGTGTTATTTTAGCGCGCCCAGCTGAATTATTTATAGAAATAATTCCGCAGTTTATCAGTTGAGTTATTACCATTGGCGTGCAAACCGTTCAATACTACGTAGTATCGTGACAATAACTAAAATAAAATCTGATAATATATTAAATAAATTTTGTTCAAAAAATTATATATCACGACCCACCCCCACACTTTGAACTTCGAATCTCGAATCCTACCGAGGCCAGACGAATGGCGGCGGCAAGCGTCTTGGCGTGTGGGTTTGAACCAAGCCTCGGCTAGGTCCTCTCCTTTCCACAAAAGTGGGGTGCCCCTTGGGGCCCTTCCCATTGAAAAAACATCCCATATATAAATTCTTCATTTTTCCCTCTAATGCCCTATGTGGGACATTTATAATTTTCAACATTTCAAGTAGGTGACTTTGGAGTCAATTTTCTCATTCAATTCTTAATGGATTTGAACACATATATATACCACGTTATACTCCTCGTTGAGGAGAACGCATTGGTGCATGGACCCGATATTTTTGGAGTGTGGGTCCCTCATTAAAGTGAGCCTCAAAATGCTCTTATATTTAATATTTCAAACCCATTTTCCAACAATCCCCCAAATGAATGTAAAATTGGCTTTATTTCATGAGAAATAAAAAATATGTTATTAATATGCAGACACTAGTTCGAGTACATGAGAAAAGATATTTCATCAGGTTAAGTGGCCTAATGGCTTTGAACTTGCCCTAGTAAAATCTATCGGATTTACTTGGCTAATCAGTAGACTTGATGTCTTTGAATCTGTCGACTTTTTCGTAAAACCAAGACAATAGAATTCATAAAATATCTCTTCGAGACATAGTTGGTTCTCACGCTTTGTGTTCATTTTGGCCTTGAAACACCTCTTAGTTCCATGAGTATATTAGAGAATTCAGCCTTCAAAATTCTCACAGAAGTGGCCCCCTTCTTACTCACATAGGTGACTTCTATCACGAGTATCCCGCAACACTCCACTTGAACGTATTTCAAGATATAAAAGTCATTAAAAGCGTAACTTATCCTAATTCTCGCGGCAGATGTGCACTGTCTCATCATAGGAATGGTTAGGATTAAATATCTCCTCAGTGCTTTACTTAGTACTACATAGTTCGGTTTACCCATTGAACCTAGATCTTGGGATCTCCAGTCAGCTAGGTTGGGTTGCCACTATGACAACTCTTATTTAAACAATAGGCTTTAAACTCATTCCCTTTGATGATCTTTCCACTTGCTCTCTTGTTAAACCTTTCATAAGTGGATCCGCAATATTATCTTTTGACTTTACATAGTCAATTGAGATAATTCCATTTGAGAGCAATTGTCTAACGGTATTATGTCTTCGTCATATATAGCGTGACTTACCGTTATATAAATGACTATGTGCTCTTCCAATTGCTGATTGGCTATCACAGTGTATACATATAGCTGGCACAGGTCTTGACCAATTTGCAATATCCTCTAAGAAATTACGAAGCCACTCAGCTTCTTCTCCAGCTTTGTCTAAAGCAATGAATTATGATTCCATTGTAGATCTTGCAATACAAGTTTGTTTTGAGGATGTCCAAGATACTGTTGCACCTCCAAGGGTAAAGACACATCCAGTTGTGGATTTTGAGTCTTTATTGTCAGATATCCAATTAGCATCACTATATCCTTCCAATACTGCTGGATATCTTGTATAGCGTTGTCCATATTTTTGAGTATGTTTTAAATATCTCAAAACTCTCAAAATAGCTTTCCACTGATCTTTACCTGGATTGCTTTCAGTACCGCAAATCGAGCTTACCTACTTACCTAATAATAAGCTATATCTGGTCTAAGACAGATTCATGACATACATTAAACTGCCTATTATACGAGAATATTCTAGTTGAGATATGTTATCACCTTCATTTTTGGCTAGATGAAGATTTATATCAACTGGGGTCTTATTTAGAATTATATTACACTTATTAAATTTTTCAAGTATTTTTTCAATGTAATGAGATTGAGATAATATAATTCCATCAGAGGTTCTGGAAATCTTGATTCCTAATATTATATCAGCAACCCCCAAGTCTTTCATATCGAATCTATTTGACAACATACGTTTGGTAGAGTTGATAACTACCCATGATTAACATATCATTCACATAAAGACAAACAATAACATATTTTTTATGAGTGCTTTTGACATAAACACATTTGTCACACTCATTGATTTTAAATCCATTTGTTAATATAACATTATCAAATTTCTCATGCCATTATTTTGGTGCTTGTTTCAATCCATACAAGGATTTAACAAGTTTGCATACTTTCCTCTCTTGTCCAGGAGCAATGAAACCTTCAGGTTGTTCCATATATATTTCTTCATCTAATTCACCATTTAAAAATGCAGTTTTACATCCATTTGATGTATTTCAAGTCTATTTAATGATGCTATTGCTATTAGCATATGAATAGATGTAATTCTTGTAACTGGTGAATAAGTGTCGAAATAATCCAATCTTTTCTTTTGTCTATAGCCTTTAACAACAAGTTTGCTTTATATTTATCAATTGAACCATCAGCTTTCATCTTCTTTTTGAAGATCCATTTATACCCTAAGGGTTTAGAACCAGGTGGAAGGTCCACCAATTCCTATGTATGATTTTTTATAATGGACTCAATTTCACTATTAATTGCTTCTTTCCAATGAGAAGCATCTGGAGAGGATATTGCTTCTTTGTAAGTTTAAGGATCGTTTTCTAACAAAAATGTTAAAAAATCCAAACCAAAAGACTTTAAAGTCCTTGCCCTTTTGCTACGTCTAGGTTCATCCACTACAGACTCTTTGTCTATATTTTCAGAATTATTACTAGTAGCATTCAAAGGTCTTTTGTTTGAATTTGAATCTTTATTTCCATTATATGGAAACAAATTCTCAAAGAATGATGCATCTCTTGATTCAATAAAAGTATTAACATGAATATTATTAATTTCAGATTTATGAACAAGAAAGCGATAACCACTACTGTTATTTGCATAACCAATGAATACACAGTCAATTGTTTTCGGTCATATCTTAACCTTTTTAGGTTTAGGAACCATTACTTTTGCTAGACACCCCCACACTCTTAAGTATTTATAGTAAGGTGTATGACCTTTCCATAATTCATAAGGTGTTTTGTGAGTTTTCTTATGAGACACTTAATTTGTTAAGAATATAATTGGCAGAAAGCAAAGCTTCCCCCCACAAATTTTGGGGTGCTCAATAACTGTTTATCATAGCATTCAACATTTCTTTCAATGTTCGGTTCTTGCGTTCAGCAATACCATTAGATTGAGGTGAATAAGGAGCGGTAGTTTAGTGAATAATACCATGAGTAGAGCATATCTCTTCAAATGGTGATTCATATTCACCACCTATATCGCTTCTTATTGCTTTAATCTTTTTGCTAAGTTGATTTTCAACTTCATTTTTATAAAGTTGAAACATTTCTATAGCCTCATCTTTGCTTCTCAGCAAATATACAAAACAATATCTTATATAATCATCAATAAAGGTAATGAAATATTTTTCCCCACCTCTTGTTTGCACAAACTTTAAGTCACATATATCAGTGTGAATTAAATCTAGAGGTTCAGTTTTTCTTTCAACAGAATGAAAAGGTAATCTTGTCATTTTTGATTCCACACAAATTTCACATTTATGTTTTTGATTAATATCAAATTTAGGCAAGAATTCTAAATTAATTAATCTACGCAAAGTATTATAATTAACATGTCCTAATCTAGAATGCCATATATTTGAAGATTCTAACAAGTAAGCAGAAGAATTAATTTTATTATTATCAATAGACTTGATTTACAACAAATCATAACATTCATCTTAAAGAGCCCATCAGTCATATAGCCCTTTTCCACAAACATATCATTTTTAGTAAGTACAAATTTATCAGGCACAAACACCAACTTGAAGCCATTCTTGTTAAGTAGTGACCCAGAAACTAGATTTTTGCGAATATCTGGCACATGAAGCGCTTCGTTCAAAGTCAGTTCTTTGCCAGGTGTCATTTTCAGTACAATCTTTCCACGTCCTTGGACCTTTGAACTTGAGGAGTTTCCCATGAAGAGTTGATCATCATTTTCTACTGGTTTGTAGGTAGAAAACATCCATTTGTTGGAGCAAATGTGGCGAGTAGCCCCAGTGTCCACCCAACATTCTTTAAGATTTCCTACCAAGTTACATTCAGATACAACTGTAGAGAGATTCATGTCTGAAACATTTTCAGAAAGCTTTTCCAGTTTTGTCACATTTGCTTGAGGCTTTTGTTCTTTCTTAAATTTCTTTGGCTTGCGACATTCACTTGATTTATTTCTTTGAATGCCACAATTGAAGCACTTGCCTTTGAATTTTTTCTTGGCCTTGAAAGTATCTTTGCCTTCACGCTTCCTTTTGTTGTTATTATTTGGCCTTTGTTCTATCACATTAGCCTTTGCTTCAATGAAATTTTTCCCAATCTTCTTCTCAGATCCTCGATTATCCTCTTCAATCCTAAGTCGCACAATCAATTCTTCAAGATTCATCTCTTTGCGTTTATGCTTAAGATAATTCTTGAAGTCTTTCCATGATTGTGGAAGTTTCTCAATCAATGCAGCAACTTGGAATGAGTCACTTAATGACATTCCTTCAGAATGAATGTCATGTAGAATTACTTGTAATTCTTGAACCTGAGTGATGACTGCTTTAGAATCTACCATTTTATAATCAAGAAATCTACCGACTATGAATTTTTTCATGCCAGCATCTTCAGTTTTATATTTCTTGTCTAAAGATTCCCAAAGTTCCTTTGCAGTTTGAATTGTACAATACACATTATACAGTGTATTGTCTAATCCATTAATTACATAATTTCTGCAAAGGAAATCTGCATGTTTCCATGCATCAACTGCAACCACCTTTTCCTTGTCTGTTTCTCCTTCAACAAGAGTAGGACAGTCCTCTTGTAGAAACCTTGCCAAATTCAATTTTGTAAGATAGAAGAGCATCTTTTGTTGCCAACGGTTGAAATCAGTTCCATTGAACTTTTCAGGCTTTCCTCCATGAGACATACTCACGGCAGGAATGGTGCTAGTAGATGCCATTTCTGTTATACAAAGAAAAACTATGAATAAACAGAAACAAATTTCTGTTGTACAAAATTTAACAAAATTCAAACAACAAATTTTGTTTACAAAATTTCTGTTGTAGAAAATTTGTTTACAAATTTGTTTAGCACAAATCCAAATTTTGTTTACAAATTTCTGTTTAACAGATTTGCATTCTTTAGTTGTATAGGTTTTGACAATCACATGCTATTGCAATTATTGATTTATTACTCCTATAGTACACAACACTGTACTAATTATATAAATTAAAACAATAACAGAATATAAAAATGCAATCAATTAACATGGAACATATATAATAACAGAATATATAAATCAATTAACATGTAATATATTAATATTTACGTAATATATATAATAATGTAATACTTTATATTAACATGTATTAACATGCAATAAAATTCCAGAATACTGTGTATTAATATATTAACATGTATTAACATGCAAAGACAGTGTATTTATATTCTGTTAAAATACTAATTTTACAGTATGCTATACATACATAAAATTTGTTTTAAAACCTATTTTACATTCACATAAACAAGCGATATTAAATAATATTACAATTACGAGCACGTATAAATTTGCTTTAAGATTGTATGTTCCGTAATATATATATATATATATATATATATATATATATATATATATATATATATATATATTATTTAATATATATATAATAACAAAAATTAAGCAAAAGCGAATGTAACTATAAAATGGAAAAACAAATAAATCTGAATCCTTTGAATTCACAAAGTCTCCCCTTAAAGCAAATTTATTTCCTCACTGGTGCTAAGGATTAATTGAATAATTGCTTCCGAATATAAAATGGATTTCCAATTCTTAATTAGAAACACTTCAAAATTAAAAACACTTCAAACCAAATTTTATGTTATGTACTGAACTTACAGTAATGATGCATGAAAAACAGTGCATGGATGGATATACTTACACATAAATGGGAAAAATATTGCAGTACGGGACGAAAAAATATTGCAGAACGGGGACGGGAAAAAAAATTACAGATTGTAGAATGGGACTTTGTTTTACAGAAACGGGAAACGGGAAACGGGAAGGAACAGAACAAAGAACGGGGGAAAATAACTTATGTTATTTTAGCGCGCCCGGATGAATTATTTATAGAAATAATTTCACAACTTATCAGTTGGGTTATTACCGTTGGCGTGCAAACCGTTCAATACTACATAGTATCGTGACAATAACTAAAATAAAACCTGATAAAATATTAAACAAATTTTGTCCAAAAAATTATATATCACGACCCGACCCACCCTTTACTCAGGATCGGACGGACGTATGTGTATGCAAGGTAATGGTTTGAACCAAGCCTTGGCTAGGTCTTCTCCCTTCCACAAAAGTGGGGTGCCCCTTGGGGCCCTTCCCATTGAGCAAACATTCCATATATAAATTCTTCATTTTTCCCTCTAATGCCCTATGTGAGACTTTTACAATTTTCAACATTTCAAGTAGGTGACTTTGGAGTCAATTTCTCATTCAATTCTTAATGAATTTGAAAACATATATATACCACGTTATACTCCTCGTTGAGAAGAACGCATTGGTGCATGGACCCGACAATTTTGGAGTGTGGGCCCCTCATTAAAGTGAGCCTCAAAATGCTCTTGTATTTAATGTTTCAAACCCATTTTCAACAATTAAAGTGAGCCTCAAAATGCTCTTATATTTAATGTTTCAAACCCATTTTCAAACAGTTATGGCGTGCAAAAGCTGACAGAAGGAATGGATTATGAGGTGAAGTTTGTGGTGAAACTTGAAGATAACATTAACCTCAGTAATCCAGTCGACCTTACGCTTACTCTACTGGATGGAACCAAGCAACAACACAGAGTGATCTGAATTAGGTTAGTATTGCCCATTTCCCTGCTTGTTTTGCGGTATGATCTGAGAATCATCCAAGTGGAATATAGAAAGGGATTTCATGCCACCTACTTTTAATTTTATAAGACTTTTATTTATATACATGTCAAAAACGCATAAATTATCTTTTGATTATGTAAAATGATATTTTCCAGCTAATGGAAACCTTTTTGACTCTAGTTGATGTTGAGTATTTTGATAGAGTGGTGCTCTTGAAGGAAAATCAAAAATATGATCAAATAAGAAATAATTTTATGGGTACTTTGGTTGGGTCCTTTCTTTAGGTGCTTTTCATTCAACAGTCGAGATACTTAATACTCCCTCCGTTATAAAAAGAGTCTCGTTTGCAATGTATCTTTATTTTGGCCTAATTCCTACAAATGATTGAAGAGCCGATAGCTATTATTGATGCTTAATTGTCAAAGTCAAGTTCCTATGGCAATTTTTGTCTTCTTGATCTTGTAATTAAGTACTTATTCTTTCTGTGCTATATAAGCTATATTTCATTGTTCAACAGAATTGAGGACTTTTATGATATGCATCTAAATTATAGGCATCTAGTTACCATTTGTTCTCCCATTCACACTAATTGGTTATCTTGGAAGTGCATAATCTTGTTAAAGCTTATAACAGAAACTAGATCTTTTAAAATATGTTATTTATACATGTCAATATATATATATATATATATATATGTGTGTGTGTGTATGTATGTAAATTTCTGGATTCTATGCTTGTAATCATTCTATATTTTGATGAAGTTCCTTAATTCTTGCTAAAATATAGAATAATTAAATAAAAATGATGAAAAATCTTACCATTATATCTCTCTCACATCCTTGAAAGATCATTTGATCGATGTTTCGGAGATCTTTTAATTCTTCATCGTGTACATAGTTCTAGAAAAGTTTCGCTTTTTTTCAGTGTGACACATTTACATCTTCGATCTTCATTCAAACAAAAACAAAAAAGAAAGGTCGAGAATTTGAGTTCATCTTTTCTCACACACGCAAGATGTATTTTTGAAGTGATTAATTGGTTATTCTTTAGACAATATTTTGGAAATGTAATACCAATAAATTTACCTTTGTGTCACCAGTATTGTGTCTCAGAAGAACTTTGTTTCCATTAGAAACAAGTGAATCTTTTGAAAATGCTTTCTTCTCATTGAACAAAATAACATTAATGTCCGATTAAATAAAGTATATGAATTTACATTACATGCTTCCTACAGTGTCCAAAAAGATGTGAGAAGAAGATCCTTTAGCATTATGTACTCTTTTCGAGCATAATGAGAAGCGATATGTTTTGAATGACAAAAGGTAACCCACATACTAGTTCTATGCTTGTAATCATTCTATATTTTTTGATGAAGTTCCTTAATTCTTGCTAAAAGCCATAATGTGCAAATGGAACTCATCTAACAAGAAGTGGTTGCGATTGGTTATTTCTTTTCTCCAATGAGAGACTATTTATACTTGCATATTTTATGTTGATACAATTTTTAGTTGACTATAAATCAACCTTTTCAAATTTCTGCACCACTTTCTTATGTGCAGGTAAATATAACAAGATAATTGTTATTCCTACCGAGATTTTGCATTTCCTGATGAAATTTCATTTGCATTAACTGCATACCAGCTCTTGTAGTAGAAAATATCTTCATCACAATTATCTTGTTAACCTTTTTTGTCCTTGAAAATAATCTGACAGTTGAATTAGAAAATACACAAGTTACTTTGGATGCTAGTCAAACTGGAAAATGAGGGATTCGTTACATGAGTCTAAATCAAGTTCAAGCAGATACATGTTTTTATTTAATGACAATTCATTAAATTGCTAACTTTTCTATTTTGTCCAGTATAATATTCTTAATCTCTCGTGTTCTTCTTTGTAGGCGCAAGCAGAATACAAAGCATATTTTATGGATAGTTTAATTAGGTAGTAGTTTAATTTTATGGATAGTTTGGTATATTTTGTGGATATAGTCAAATTCACAATTTAATATAGTAGTAATTATATTGAAAAGTGAATTTGAGATGTATGGATAGTTTGGTATTATCACTACAAGAAAATGCTCTAACAGCGACTAACAATATCAGCGACCGCATATCTGGTCGCAGATACTTACCATTAGCGACCGCCAGTGGCGACCGCAATGAAATGTTGGAACTTTGTTTCCATTCATAAATTTACCTTCGCTACTACAATTTTACCGCCTAAAAATTGGCTGGAAATGTTGGCGCCTTATTTTTTTGCGACCTCTCACTATCAGCGATCGCATGCGGTCGCTGATACTTCCACATCATTAAATATTCAGCGACCGCATGCGGTTGCTATTATCGGTTGCTGATTCTTTAATCTATCAACCATTTCGCTTCGATAGTAATGAAACCGGAAGAGAAAAAAAAAAGAGGAGAAAGAAAAGGAGAAGAGGGAGAAGGGAAAAAGAGGGAGAAGGTCACCATGCAGGAGAGAAGCCATCATTGCCATCACAGAATCGACATACCGCCGTACCCACCGCTTGAGGTATTGATTTCAATGAATAATGTTTCAATATTGAATATGAATTTTATTATATATACATTAGATTGATATATATGGATTTGATTATGTTTGGGTAATATGATTATGATTTTATTAGTATTTGAAGTCGATTTGGGTAATATGATTATGTTTGATTTATAAGTTTTGATTAGAGTAAAATTTATCTGGGTAATATGCAGTACTTTGGGTAATTTGATTTTGTTAATTTATGTCAGTTTGGGTAACTTGATTAGTGATAGGATGGATTGTTTGGCTGACTAATTCTTTGATATATAATTGTAGGCTTACTTGGAGTTTTGAAGTAAGGGTTTTAATATTTGTTTGTTTCTGGCAGATTTTGTCACTAGCATTTTGTGAAAGTTTTGTAAGTTCATAGTTCTATTACCTTAGGTTATTGATGATATCACTTTGGCTTAACATATTTAGTGGATACCATGTAAAGTTAGAAGGTTGTGTTCCTTAAGGGTGCAGTTATAGCATAAACCGGAATCATGGAGAGAAAATAAAAGAAGTAAAGCTCACAATTTTTCCGCGGATGGGAGGAGGATTCACAAATGATGGTAATTCACAATTACACCAAAGTATAAATTTTGGGGGTATGTTACTATAATGAATGTGGGACTAATTTTACTTGTTTTATTATACTCCCTCGGTACCACTTTGCATGCCATAGCTTTTGAGATCTATTTTTGTCACGGATTCGAAGGCATACTTGAACTATACTTTTATACTTTCTAAAGAGTCCCATTTTGACTTTCTAAAGTCGATTTTTGTGAAATCTTGATGTTCAAAATTGATAAAATGGATATGAATGTATTAGATTGTAGTTAGTATAAAATTTATATTTTAGGATTATTTTTGTGCAATAGAGGTAGTAACAGTTTGGTTATTATAGGAAGTCATGCACATGATATAGACTCGTGAATCCCCTATTTATGTTTGTAGTTTAACCAATTTTATTGGTTAGTGTGGAAAAATCATTTGTAGACTGAGAACTTGACATTAACATCATAATGTGAATCAAAACGTGAATAATTGCTCCCACAGAAAATGATTGGGTTTCAAAGTTTGCAAGTTTGATCCTCACATGCTGCGGATACCTACAAAACTCTTTTGTAGGATATCTCTAGATTAAAACTGTTTGCGGATAGTGTCTCGTTTATCACATGAGACATTATCCTGGAAGCACCAAGGATAATTTGAACAAAGAAAGACAAAAAGCCATTCACAATGCCGAGATCGACCATCCAAGTCAGGGAGAGGATTACATGCACGAGCATAGCCCCTGGTGGTGCACCCCATCCATATATGGGCGATATGTGTGCCCAATGAAGAAATTTGAGAGAGTTGGGTGAAAAGACGAAAGATTGCCGCCACTAATGGATCCTCGGGTGTAAAATGGCGAAAAAGGCTAAAAAAGCTAAAGGAACATACAGGCGGCAAGATTTCACGATTCTGACAGATATCACTTTGCCAGTGTGATTTACAAGTTTTAATATGTTTACAAACATGAATTGTAGAAAATATTACATTTTACTTAGTAATATTGTGCTATTTTTTTTTATAGGAGTCTCGATCTCAAGGTCACCTATCCATTGGTTTGGATGTGTATGTAATACCCGTGATGGTCTCGCTTGATGCTATCCAGATAACGGTAATAAGTTTTAACAATTTGATCTTGTTTATCAATGCTTACGAATTTATTTTAATTATTTAATCATTAACATGATGACGAGATACTTATAAGCGTTTATTGAATGAGCGCGCTATCCTCAAGGCACTCCACGTCACTTTATTGATCAAGAGTTGTGGGAGAGGCGCCTGCATTGTGAAGAAGAACTACATTAAAGGTCGAGGACAACGACGATGCCCGGCCCTTCGATGGCTCAGTTTTTTCTACCCAGATCTTCATACCATCGAGCCATCCAGGTTGTTCATACTACCGATTTGTTGTGTGAGAGCTATTTGTCGAGATCGAGATCTTCCAAGATATCTTGGGCGGGCATCTGGGGTTCTGAGTCCCGAGGAGTTAAATGAAGCGATGGCAGCAGCAGCAGCAGAGACGACATGGGGATGGCGATGAGGTATAAAATCAATTTGTTGTATGTATTTTAAGTAATATATACCAATGTCAACATAGTTACTATATTTGTAACTTGTTTTATTATTTTGTTAATTACAGGTGATCGAGGAGGCGATGATGCTTGACATACCTGCTTTAGATCAGTTTTGTAGTTATAATATAAGCTTGTACTTGTATATTCATTCTTTGGATGTTTGTATGTTACTTAAACAAGTTTTGAAATGTTATTATATTTATTCAAATCATATTGATTTTTAAAGGTTTATATACTAGTTTGGTGTATGTGTTGGTGGACGATGGATATTTATATTGTTGTGTATGAAGTTTATCTTGTTGTGTATGTGTGTTGGGATAAAGCAGGTACAAAAGCAGTACAGTTTTTCTAATTCTTTAAAACAAAGAAAATTACGGTTTTATTTTTTTCATATCAAATAATCGCGTGCGGTCTCGATGAGTTAATGTGACGACTAAATATTTGAAGGTATCAATGATCGCGATGCGGTCATGCCGATAATGGTCACGACATTCGTGGACCACGTCGACTTTGGCCTGGACCATGCCGACTTCGACTTAATGCGGCCGAATTTGTCATTTCGATTGCTCATATCGATCGCAGCAGATATATGGATTACGCTAATAGTGGTTCTTGATGTGCATCCCAAATGACCGATTTTATCTGACGACTATCGGTGACCGAATCTCTGCGATCAAAGTCGCGATCATTGATATCTGATCACCGATAAACCTTTTTCTTGTAATGTATTGGGATGTAAACGTATTGTATGTTATTAATATTCTCTGTAATTGGTATATTTTGAATTTGAGATGTAAGAATAGTTATATTATTTGCAATTGGTATATTTTGAATGTTTGATACATTTTGGCTTTAAATAGATGACACCTTCTAAACGTTGTATAAATGTGTTTAATTAAATGTTGTATGTTGTTGCTTGCTAAGGTAGAGATCCAAAAACAGTTGTTATATGTATGTATTACAACATTTTTAAGTCAAACTACAATGTTTTAAAAACGTTGTATAAAGAGTGTCAAATAGATGACACCTTATAAACATTGTATAAATGTGTCTAAACGTTATCTGATGTATCAAATTACAACATTTTAAGCCAAAAAACGTTATGGAGTCATACCATCTACAACGTTTTCAAGCATCCAATGATTTTTGAAAAATAAATATACAACGTTTTTTAAGAAAAAAACGTTGTAAATGTGACAAACCACAACGTTTTAAAAACATTGTATAAAGGGTGTCAAATAGATGACACCCTTAACCACGACGTTTCTGGGATACAAACCACAACGTTTTTACGCGTTATCTATTTACTGTTTTGTAGTAGTGACTTGAATTTGAGAGTGAAAATGAACAATATCAACCAAAAGGAAAAGAGATGCAATAGTAGAGGGGGAATAATCGAGAGAAAATTGATGTATGTAAAATCTATGAAATGAAAGATTACAGAGATAATTCAAAACCAGAGGAAGCAAGCTAAGGTTTTTAAAGCCAATGTTGGATGCCGCTACAGCTATTAGCGGCAGAGTCAAACCCGAATTAATTGGTCAAGTAAAGCACATAAAAAGCTGAGGCGAAGCTGACAAAAAGTTGATTACAGTGGTGGGGCCCTGCCGCTACAGGCTCATGCGACAGAGGTGAAATATAAGTATTAAAAGCACGCATTCCATGTATTAAAAGCAGGGGCAGCAGGGTAATTTTGTACGTCTTTTTGGATAAAGTTGACTGCCGCTACAGCCTATAGCGACAGTGCCTTTTTTTTCAAATAATCCCAGCCTTTCATTGCAAAGATCAACAGTAATGAGCTCAGTGATATATATATATATATATATATATATATATGAAAAAATGTATGTACACAGTTGTGTAGTACATAGTCGACTATGACGACGATTTTTTGGGCTATTCTAAACTACGGCGATGGGTAAACCGTCACCATAACCCAAAAACCTGTCGTCATAGCCCGATTATGTAATACACAGTTGTGTATATACATATTATCCACATATATATATATATATATATGTGTGTGTGTGTGTGTGTATTAATATGTATAAACAAATCAACTATTATATATATATATATATATATATATATATATATATATATATATGCAATAAATAAACGAATAAATTACGTACAAGATGGTGGTTTATTATTTATGCATGCTATATTTACTCTGTGGTTCTGAAAAACAAATAAATTAATGCCTAACTAATTACTTTTATAGTTAGATAATCTTTATTGTTTGTTTTTAATATTTCAAGTAAATATAATATTTTTACGTATTGAGCGGAATTAGGCCGTGAAAGGTGCAACGGAAGAAAGAATGGTCGATAATCTTTTGATTTTCTTAGCTTCTTTGATTAATTTGCAGTGGCGGGTGGATTCAGTCTCGTGAATACAAATTGGTGGGAATTATGGTGCTCAAAAGCTGAGAGAGAGAGAGCAGATCTTCTGTTCTTAAATTTTCTGTCTTTTTGTGTCTCTCCAATTAAATTTTGACACGTAGTCTCTTACTTAACACTAATTAATTTTAAAATTAAATAAAAAAATATGTGTCAAAATTTAAGTGGGGGGACACAAGGAGGATAGGGAATTTGGAGACAGGAGATCTGCTCTCGCTCACAGAAGGATTGCATTAATTATATGGTGACCGATGATACATACAGTAAAATCTCTATTTAGGAATAGATTTGGGACCAAACTATTTGTATTCTAATTGAGAGGTTATTACTAAATAGAGGTATTGGTACAAAATATTTTTCGAACACTCAAAAATATCCACTTTAACAAAATTATAGATTTTATAACAAAAATTAAAGAAAACGCATATTATTTAGATTTTCAAACTAGAAAAATGTAGTCTTTTATAGGAAATGTAGTCTTTTATAGAAAAATATAATTTTTTATAGGAAAATATAGTCTTTTAAAATTAATATTGTCTCTTATATATATATATATATATACAGAACCGATCAGGTGAGGGCTCCCTTATTTTGTTAAAATGCGGATTTTTTTTTTCTTTTTTTTTTAAAACAACTAAATTTTTTTTTATAAATATTTTATGGAACTGGAATTTTTCCATAATACAATGTTTTGGGCGTGATTTGGATACCTATACCAAAAAATGTATGTACAGTTTGCACAGACTGTACAGACCTGTTTTGTTATACGTATCCAAATCACATCCAAAACACTGTATTATGAAAAAATTTCAGTTCCATAAAATATTTAACTTTTTTTTTTAGTTGTTTTAAAAAAAAAAATCTGCGTTTTAACAAAGTAAGGGCTCCCTTACAGAACCGAACCCTATATATATATATATATATATATATATATATATATATATATATATATATATATATATATATAATTATTACTATATAGAGGTATAGTTTAATTGTCTGGACTTAAAAAATATATAACATATTACAATTTAGAGATTATTCCTATTTATAATTGGCCCAAATTGAGATCAATTTTTTTATAATACTATATAGGTTATTTTTATATAGAGTATTTCTAAATAGGGTTTTACTATAACTCATTACCATTAATAGTCGCATTTGCTAAGCAAGAAAACAAATTTAACTGCAGCTAA
Source organism: Panax ginseng (assembly GCA_020205605.1). NCBI lineage: Eukaryota > Viridiplantae > Streptophyta > Magnoliopsida > Apiales > Araliaceae > Panax > Panax ginseng. The sequence continues at coordinate 28,401,266 of CM035131.1, read as the reverse complement.
TTGCTATTATAAATATATGTGATACATAAATCAATTATGATGTGCAGGTTGTGATTTATATATTATATATTATACTACCCTCCCTTCCAAACAACGACATATTTAAATTTATTTAATTTTAAGTTATACAATTATTATAATTATATAGTAGTATACAACAAAAATTATTAATCACAAATTTTATTTCTTTCTAAACTTTTATAAATCGTGTTAATTTTAGAGTTTAATATACCGTCATTTAACCTCAAAGATCATATTGTACGTCAAATTTTAAAACGGATGAAATACTGCGTAATGAATAAACTAAAATTTTGGCTATTTAATTATTATTATATATATACACATGGTATGGTTCTGAAAAACAAATGCCCAAGTAGTTTTATTCCAGTCAGATATCACAATTCAAAACATACAGAAATATGCATCTTTTGGAAGAAAAAACAAAACTAAAAACTAAAAACTAAAAATTGTGGTCTCACAATCAACTCTTTTCTCTTCTATGAAACCAATAAAATAAAAGAGCAGCTACTTGTCATGATATTTCCTACAAGCTCAGTACTGGAAATTTCTCTTATATAACAGCAATTAAACTATAAAAGCATCTATTTTTATATAATTACATTTATTATTAATAAAAGTAGCATTACTTACATATTATATATATATATATATATATATATATATATATATATATATATATATATATATATATATACATAGTGACAGGGTACAAGTAATGTAATAGCTCCTATACACAGGCAACCATGCAAATTTTAATGCACACTATGTACAATAAAGTCTCTCTCTTTTGATAGAACAAATTCAAGCCAAAGAGGGGTGGTCTTAAGCACTTGCAGAGATGCTGACGGTGCTTAGTTCAACATGCTGCTTACCTTGGCTCTGCGGGTGAACTATAATAGTGGCTCGTGCCTCTTCACTAGCAAACTGATCATCTCCCACATGAGAAACAGCAATTGAACCCACCATGGGCTTGGAATTAGCGGACATATTGTCCAGTTCCTCCTGATCTTCTGTGACTATTTCCCACTCCTCTTTAAGGGAAGTAACTTGGAAGCCTTTCTCTTGGTGACTTTCAATCTCGAATGATGTGGGTAGGATCACGTAATCGATTACAGGATTGTAGTAAGGATCGTGGTCTGCCTTTAGCCAGTGCTTGAGAATTCGAAACACATGACGATCGCAGAGGATTCCTCGATGCTCACCTGGGACTCCAACTCTTGCTACTGCATTAAGCCCATCTGCCTGTGAGAAGTACAAGTACCAACTTACATCACTGATTTCAAGATTTAATTATAGGGAGGGAAAAAATACAGAAGATAAGCCCAAAAATATTAATTTGATAAATGAAGGTGCAAGTTGAAATTTCAAATGCACAAAATAATATTACAAGGAATGGAATCATGGAAGTTTAACTAAAAATTTGATGTAAATAATATCGAGGGATAGGAAAATTTGATTGACATTCAAAAGAAAATCAAAGTTAATATATATATATAGAATAAAAAAGTAATTTAGCAAAAAAAAAAAAGAAAAAAAAAAAGAGAAGAAGATGAGGTAGTTGCCAATGCACAAGGCTCCTGCAAATAGAAGGGTATGATAGGGTACGTAATTGTACAATATTCTTCAAGATCTACCATCCTAGCCACTTCTACAGAATCTACACCATATTGGAATGTGATCCTTCAAAACTTGAAACTCCTTTCTCTTCTATTAGTTTAAAATAACATTATGAAGAATGGAGTTATGAAAATTTACTAGAATAACTAAAATAGTACAGATGTAGAAAATATGGGAGGATAGAAAAATGCAATGGACTTTTAAACTTAAAAGCATAAATTTAAATTATAATAAATAAATAAAGGTCGTACTAGGTGCACAAGACTCTCGCAACTAACACTGATGGTAATTTTACAATATTCTTCGAGTATTTTTGGAAGTTTATTCATTCGAGGGAAAGAAAGGAAAAGGAAAACAAAAATAGATACAAAAACATTAAAAATAAAAATAAGAAAATGAATAAGAAAAAAAATCTAATTACCCATACTTCGAAAATATATAATATCAATAACAATGTTGAAATACACTGAAATAAATGGTCAAATAAAACTCTTAAACAATTTTTTCAAATTCACATCTTTTTCCTTTACCTTTGTCTTTCCTCAAGTTTTCCCAAACATATCCTTCAAGTCTACCATCCTAGCCATTTCAACACCATATAGGAAGGGGATCATTCAAGACTTACAACTCTTTTCCCTTTCTATCAACGAAAAGTAAAAAACTCATATTTTCATTACACTTGGAAACATTTGGTTCTGGTCAAGCCAACATACTCGGGTTGTAGTTGAATGGCTCGTTATATTGACAAGACATCTCCTTACGGTTCGTTAAATTACACTTTAATTAGAATTATGTAGGTAATGAGATTACGCCACTTAAACCCTTTTTCATTTACATTCATCTATGGTGTAATGTCCCATTACATCCATAATGAACGTTCAATGACACATGAAAAAATTAATAATTACTCTTTAATGTGACATTTTGATTATTATTTTATATATCATAAATCATTATGACTCACTAATTTTGTTCTATTCTCGTGCAAAAATCAACTATTATATATTTGTAATGCAATAGTACACTACAATTACATGCTACACAATTCTCAAATATGAAAAAGCACATGCATCGGAATAACACATTACCGTAAAATCATGGCTTCATTATATTACGAAGCTACATTTATAACTCTGGTACTTCATGAGTATTGATAGTTTTAAATTTTAAAAAATTAATCCAACTTTGAGACACCCTAAAAAGGAAAAGGCTGGTAGATTATAACCTTGTTGGGATGGAGGGAATACTCTGCAAGAGAGATTGCAGAAAAGGTAAATATTGGCTACCCAACAATCATTTAAAAGGTCACTCATAAGAACATGCAAATAAGTAACTCATAAGAAAAATAACTAACTTGAAGATTAAGCATAACAACGTGACAAATAACAATCTTCTAATACCAGAAGAGTTTTAAGGTAAATGTGTGACAAATTAACGTACCTTTGCAGATTCCACTGGAACTGTGCCATCACCGTCAACACATATGTATTTGGCCTGAAATAATAGAAAGAGAAATTTACATATACTCAACAAAATAAATACATGAATGAGTAAACCAAAATTTTCATCAAAGAATCATTACCAAGAGCAATGGCAACTGTTGAAGGTCTGTTATAGGTGCATCTTGGCTTCCATAACTGCAGAAGTAAACAATGTCAGAAAGTAATTATGTTTTTTTCTTACAAGCCAATATTTGATTGTTTATATTAATTAGTGACCGCTGAAGCAATATAGAGGAGTAGCACAAAATTGTAATGACTCATACTTTGAAAAGCTTAAAAGCATTACCATACACTATGAGGTGTATCAAGATTAGTCCCATATATATTGTAGAATTTAACTTGAGGCGGAACCTTAGCACCAGATAGGACCTTTCTTGTCTCATTAGCCAATTTCAAGATTTCTAAGTTGAAAGGTAAAGGAATATCCACCCCGTCATGCTTGACCTGTAATGATGCAATATGCAAAAACAGATTAATTTTACACATAAGAGTACAAGCATATTGGGAAAAGAAATCAGCATGACAAGCCAAACATGATTCACCTATGATACTTATCAGGGAATAGTTAACATTTTAGTTCAAGCTCTACTTATGGACCAGGTTGTAGATTGTGTAGAAAACAGCAAATCACGGAAAAATATTTTAGACTTGTTGTAGTAAAAATATTTGGCAGCCTTTGCAATGATAAAAAACATAGGCTGATAACCATGAGTTTGCAGGTTGAAAAAGACATGATGCCAGTGGTTAAATATGGATCTAACTATTATTCCTAACAGCACACACAAAGAGGAAAAACTGTGTAATGGTATTCTCTGAATATATAGCTAACACTCGATGACATCAAAATTCTTATGACAGCAAGATCAAAGAAAATGTCAAGATTTTCAAAGTTCATTTGAAGTTTATAACACAATCCAGAAAAAAGTTCATGCACTCTGACATAATCCCACATTCATTTATCAGCATTTACACGAGAAGCCAACAATATCTTACCGTGTTAATTGAAAGTGCTTGAGTGAGAACGGATATAGTTTCGACTGGGGGATAAGACTCCAGCATAATACAAGAGTTTCCCTTGCTGTCTTGATTCTGCCTCCAGAATTCTAAGAGTGGAATGTGTTCCCAATTAAAATTGGGGCAAGCCATCAATTCATATAATGATGGACATTCAATTAGCTGAAGCATTAGGAAACTTGTCAATCATAGACAATTATGAAAAGACAAACAAGACCAAAGTAGGAAAAGATTAAATAAACAAGATGTATGATTAGTTTCTTTATTATTATTACTTCATCGTTAACTAGAGAAAGAGGAATATTACAGTCATAAACTACAATGATAAGACTAGGAGTACAAGGATGCAACTCATGATGCCACTAAAGAGTAGAAATCTTCGAAAAAATGATATAACTAGCTCATTAACGTAATGAAGTTCAAGGTTATCATGTTCTGATACTAGCACCCAACAAACCAAACGTAAAAATAAATCTGACAGACCCTGCCACTCATTTAACAGAGATTACTTGCGAAGACATGAAAGTGTGGGAGTATGGGTGGGTGCTAGAGTGCAGAGCCTATTTTGGGTTCTGAAGCATTAATGGGTGGACAAATGTGGGGCTGTCAGAGGGGAATGGGAAGCATATGCATGTTATAGTTATTTTGCCACAACATATATCCATTAGATCCATTAGATGGTCAGTGCAACACACTGCAGAAAAGTTTATGTTTTCATTTTTTGATAATACATATAATTAGAGAGCAAAAAACTATATATTTTGATTATATTAGATAAAATGTCCCTATAGCACAAAGCTTAGGGCCATAGGCAGTACGACAGAGATGTAGTGTGCAAAACTTAGTATGAAAAGTGTTAGGACCACTGATGGTACCACAATCAATACTAACAGAGAGAAGGGCTAAGCATTATAAACGGATACAAATATGACATCAAATGAAGTGAAAAGAGAGGGGGGGAGAGAGAGAGAGAGAGAGCTAAGTAAACCTGCTAATACCAGTGGTGGATCCACGTCCATTAGACCTCTAAATGCAAAAGGCAATTTAGCTCGTGAATTTTAAGCAACCAAAAAAAAAGGTGATGCACATGCATTTATGTACGCAACAGCTATATTTTATACGCATTGAAACAACCTTCTGCGAAGATGACTGGTGAATGTTAGTCGAAGGGGGAAACAAACTACCTATGCTTTGAGACTATGGTAAAAGCGGAATTCCTTCCGTCGCCATAACACCTTTTTTTAATAAAAGTCTAGAGGAATCTATTAAGTAATTTGTTATGTCAATTTTTTTTTGTTTTGGGTATTTTTCATCAATGCTTATTTTTCAGCAAACAAATTAATTATTTTCTTTTCATTTCTAGGCAAACCCAAAGTATTACAAGAGATCCATACTCTAATAACTGCTCTACTGGCAGAAATTAAAATCTAATTTTATGTTAAAATAAGTAAGACAAGGTACCCAAAGTCAGTAAATTCCCTGCAACAATGCATATAAAAAAATAGTGAAAGGGAAGCCATAGGAAAATATGCGACTCCGTCTAAGTTAACTTAGACATACTTCATAATGAAATCCTTGTATAAGAAGAATGGAAGATACTCCAGACATATTTAAAAAGGAAGATACTCCAGTTAATCCCTTTCAATATTTTTTGTCAATGCCAGCATAAGGCCTACAAGAGGCTTACAATGTTAACAAAGAATAGAACGGTCAAAAAATCGATAAAGGGTATATTCAGCGGTGCTAAAAAAGACTAGGACTACTCATTTAATTCACTTTTAATTCACTTTTTATGACAGTTCAGTTAAGAATACACTTTCTTGGAGGAGATAAAATATATCTGAGAAAAGGTAACTCAAAAATTCATAACAGTATCAGAAAGGATACTCTTTAAAAGAAGCTAAGTATTGAAAAACAAACAAATTATCACAATGCAATATATTCAGCATTAAGAGAACAATAGCCCCAAATGAAAATTAAAATTTTAAAAAACAAACAATAATATGAATCCATACCAGTTGGTGCATGTGCCATTTTGAAACAAAAAATTCTGCTGCCACCCTTCCACAAATGACATCCCATTCAAAATGAAGATGTGACATACCCAGGTGCACCTGTTGGTAATTAGAATATACAAAAATTAAAAGTGAGACAAGACTCCTAAGTTCTAATGGACAAGTTTCTGAACTTCAAATTTTGGGTTATCTTACACTTAAACCAATCATCTATATGAGTTCTATTTAGTATAAGAATACATCTGTTCAAATTGATCTTAAGTAATAGCATTCAGGGAAGTTCACATAATGTGAACTACCTGTTGAGTTCAATTACATGAAGGATCAAAACGAAGCATTAGATAATTGGTCAAATAAGACATCACTAATCCTTGAAGGAAACTTTAATTGTAATATGTCTTCATATTTTTCATATCAACGGAACTAGATGAATCTAAACAAAACATAATTTCCTTTTTCAGAAAGAATATTTTCATTCTCAACAATTACAAATTTTCAAACCAGTATCTTCCTCCACAACTGTTTCTACATAATATAGGGTGCTTACCTTGAAATGGTGCAGCAATTGCTATCCAATTCTTCACATATTTCTCAAAGACCTACAAGACAATAACATCCTCATAAGATTAGTTACTTTCACATCTAAAGAAAGCACCTGATACTGAAATGAGTAGCTGTACGTGAAAAAGATAGAGATATGAAATTAAGGGAATGAGATGGAGTAATTCAGTATGTCAGAAAGTCAGTATGTTTACATCAGCGTGTAGGCTCATGAAACATTTAACCAGAAGACCCCCCATAGAATGACTTATAATGTTGATCCTTTTCCCTCCTGAAGCAGTGTATATAGACTCCAGTTTTGCAGCAATACGCTCCTGTGTTTCTTGAAACCTAATACATGAACAAAAAGTAAGCATGCCTACTGTTCAATATTAGGTAATTAGTACCATATAATTAACAGGAAGTAATAACACATAATGTAATAAAAAGATGCATCTCCAATGAAACTTATAACAAATAGAAAAAATAGAGTTTTTATCCACTAGTTCTGGATTATCCATATGTGTAATATCGTTAAACCAATACCACGGGGTATACTAGGGACGTGCATTTAACAACCATATGTAAATTGACTCAGCCCTCAATCAAAAATAATGGAGAGATAGAAGTGTAAAACGCGTACACAATTAGTACAAGTAACAGATATAAGTGCACTCTGACTCCAGTATGAAAGTTGAATAATTGCTAATTGGTAACTTCTAAATGAAGGACTAAGAACGATACCTTTTGCTGTTCAAAAATATAACCACCATCAAGCTACTACCACATTCTTCATCCTCCCTAAGCAGAACTCCTTCCCCTATTTGAGGTGCTGTTGCGACACAGAATTTGTTCTCTCACTCTGTCACTCCCTTTCTCTTCAGCATTTTCTCACTTATTAGGTAATTGGTACTCATGCAATTTAGTATAGTCACTGGTGCTACAGTGAAAACAAATGTTGATGACTTTCATTAAGAAAGTCTTTGAGGGGAAAAGGGAGGTGGTCCAGTGGGCAGTGGCTGTGGTGGCACCATCAACTTTTGAGTTACCAATTAAGAGTGGTTGTTATACATAGTTACATACAAATACAATAACATCTGCATACTTTCGCTTGTTAAGATCTATCATCTATACATGAAAATTTATGTATACTTTGTTATTTTGTATTATCCCAAATTATAACAGATTCTAATGGAACTAATACCGGCCTGATTGGAATTTGAATTAAATACAGTGTGTTAATATTGTTCACATTTAATTTAGATCCATCATGGAATATATACTTACCTAATTTAAACTCTTACTCATTTATAAGTTATAACATATATGCATGGTTCAAAGTTTATACAAGTTTCAGCCAAAAAGCCCGAAAAAGTTTGGTTTTCAATCTTGCCGAAAAAGAAACGCTATGCAATTTCTTTTTTACAAAGTCTTCATCAAAACATATATTGTTTCCACAATTTCCACGGAAATACATATCTTTTCTACCATTTCGAGCTAAAATAATTTAATTTTATGCTACTAATCAAAATGCACTATATACAATCAAAGCCCACTGTATTTTATTTTACATTTCACCATTTGGAAAATATAAATCTTTCCTAAATCTTTGTAATAATTTTTTAGAATGTTATAAGAAAAATAAACTTTAAATCAAAATGGTTGAAACACTTCAAATCTTCTTGAGGATTTGTACAGCTAATTCCAATTGAAATATCCATAGGCTCTATTTGCCAAGAGCCCAAGAATAGTTTTACTTTTTCAATTCAATCAATTTCTCTTTTTAAGTATCTATTTATTAAATAGTACAAATGTGATGTGTTTTTAAATGTTTCCATTTGTTTCTTAAAAATTACATAGTTTCCATTGTGTTTCCTAACATTCCGAAACGTTTCTATCTTCAAAATAACCGAAAAATTACATGCAAAACGAAATTTTGAACCATTCACAATGTTCTAAAAATCCCCGCCTAGGTCCGCCTAGAACCCCCCTAGGCGCTAGGCCCCCCTTGGCGCTAGGCCTCTGGCACTTTACCTAGGCCTAAGGCAGCAAAAATATTCCTCCAGAAAATTAGGCGAGGTCTAGGCAGAATTTTTTTTTTAATTTTAATAACTATCCAAATCAGATCTTGATATATTTATTTTTCTAATGTTTTACCATATTCATAATATATGTTATAGCATATCAAATCACAACAAAAAGTGAACAATATCAAGTCAAAATAGACAATTTTATTATAGTTATAATTTTTTGAACTTGTACCAACTTCAAATTATATAAATAATGATACATTTGTAATATTTAGTTTAATTCAATATAATTCTTAAATTTATGTTTAGTTTCTTAAGTTTTAATATTGAATTAAATTCTTGAAATTTTAAATTTTATTATTTAATAGCAATCTTATTTATGAATAAAACTAATATGTTAAAAATATATTTGAACTTTGAACAATTGCATGTTTGTGTTTGAACTTTGACATTAGCAATATGGATATGTGTTTGAACTTTAAGCAAAGGTCTTTATTATCTTTATTATAGATTGTTTTGCTTTATATTATTGTTTTGTTTTGATAAATGTAAGATAAAATATTAAAATTGGCTTAAAATAAAAAATCTCACCTAAGCCCCCGGTCGCCCACCTCCCGCCTAACACCTTTTAGAACGTTGACCATTCATATATGCTAACTGCATCTTTTGGTATTGAACTGGTGAATAGAGACTATGCCGGAGATACCACAGGTGTGAGGTAAGCCATAGTTGGTGGAGGGGATAGGGTGGTGGTGGCTGAAAGAGGAAAGATGTGAAAAATAAAGGATGGGGGAAGAGAGAGGAAAAAATCTTTTTAAAAAAAAATTGCCAGAACCCCTACCGAACTTAGGATGGTTTCGCATGGTTAATTTTTCCATGTACTAACATACGTCTAAAATTACTTTTATCCTTAAGACAATTGATTCCATTCAATTCCATTCAGATAAAAGCAATGTCCAATGGTAGTGTTACTAATAACAAATAGAAAAGTATGTGAACTTTTACCCCTAAAAGTATTTGAAATAACTGAATGAAATAAAGTATAGAATATGACTCTAGTGATATTAAGGAACTTTATTTTCCTGGATAAGTAATCATGAAGAATTTATGCATGATCATAATCAACTCAATAAACAATCTAGAGGTTACCTATTGCTTTGCCGAAAATCATATCCAAACCCAAAAAGTGTTTTTCCCTCTTGGTAACCCCACTTGGTCATTTCAACAATCATGTCATGAAAATAATTTACGCCTTCACGCCCAATGATCTGCAAAAAAACAAAAAGGGGAAAATTAGAGGAAGCCAAAGTTCATCACTACTCCATGACCGCAACTGCTCCATAATCATTTACTAAAATGATTGTCTAGTCTCAATTTGGCTTTAGACAAGTATTTAGTACCTTACTTTTCACAAAAGTCTATATTAACCTAAAAATAAAATGCTGCTGTCTAGTGGAAAAGTCGTACCAAATATCTATTGCTAAGTACAGCCATGACTTTGGCTTTTCTTTATCAGTAATGGTCAAGGAGGCAAAATAGCATGCTGACCAGAAAAACATCAAAAGTTCAGAAATGAAGTCGGATTGCAAAAAATTTTAACATGAAATTGATTTAGAATTAATATATACTGAAAGAAGACTAAGAACAGACAAGTCCTGTGTCCTGGCTTTAAGCAGCAATTACAACTGCAATGTTGGACCAATTTAATGGCACTGACAATGTCCCTTTTTCAAGCATGCCGTAAATGAAAGCTTATATAAATAAACTCTAACTTCTTCAAATAAATAGACAGGATAAATGCATACAAAATTAGGAGACAACACACCATGTCAGGATCCAATACATCAATTGCATACAGCCCATCTCTATCTTCAGGGACCAGAATATGTGTCTTGGGATCCAAGGACACGGATTTACCTGTTTCACATGAAAAACATCATACTTCAGCACCCAGAGTACCAATTCAAAATTCAACAGAAGCATTAGAACTTAGGGAACCATTATATTCAAAATCAGTCATCAGCAGCAGCATAAACCAGCAAAAACCCATAAATAATTACATGAAAGAGGCGCAGCAGGGAAGGCTTTATTCAAAGATTCCATCCTTATGTATGCAGGGTGTGAGCCCCTTAGTCATCTCATCGGAGGGAGAGTGACAGAGAGAGAGAGTTCATAGTATTCACATTTAGGCAGCATTAGTAAGAATTTTAAAAAAAAAATCAAATATTTCAGCCTCAAATGAGCCTTTGTAAAATTCCATTTTATTACCTTAGCCAACTAATATAAAAAGCATACATAAACACAAAAATTTGTTCCTTTTAGGATACACGTCAAGCATTTGACTATTTGAGTGCTCTCAGATAATCAAGAATTAGGAAAACTATATCTTAACTGTAAAGCATTCCTTAGTTCCAGATCATAGCTTATCTTTGTTTTAGTGCACTTTCCAGTAATAATCACAGTTAGTTATTAATTGACTGAAATAGTAGGCGAGGATAGTTTAGTCTTGGCTTATAAAAGTTGAGGTCTTGTTAGTCTTTTCCTGTTACAATTCTGTTATGAGAATCTGTTGCTCGGTGCGTGCATGCTGAGATATAAGGGTGTGAACATCTATTGGATCATGTGAAATTTGAATGAAAATTCCTTCTCTCTAATCTCTTCTGGCTTTCCTTCCCTTTCTCTCTGAAATCTCTCTCCCTCTATCTGTATTTCTGTTCTATCCATTCATAAGAATCCATACATAACTCATTGATTCACAGTGGCAACACTGAGAATACTAGTTTTTCCTTATGTATTCATCAACTTAGCTGCATATTCTGTTTGATTGAGCTAACACAACAGCTTGTTCCTTAAAAATTGGCATCAGAGCCAATCAATCCTACCATGGAGACTAACAACCAACGCCTCAGCCATTTGGAAGAGCAGATAGGTAGTCTCAAACATGATTTCGGTGCTCAAATGGATGAACTCACGCAGGATATTGATGTCCAGAGAATGCAGCAGATGATGAAAGGATTTGAAGCCATGTTAACACTAAGGTTGCCGGTTGAACAGAATCGAACAGGTAACCACAATGATCCCATTGGTTCAATATTAGGCTCTATAAATAGTGGGGGAAATAATGGAAAGGATGGGAGTAGCAATAACAGTGGTAATAGCAATAATATCTTCAAATCTATCAGATTTGAGTTCCCTAAATTTGATGGAACTAATCCTAGATCTTGGATTAGAAGGTGTAATAAATTGTTTGCACATCATGTTGTGGATGAGGAACAGAAATTGTATCTAGCTACCATAAATTTGGAGGGTGAGGCTGAGGAATGGTATGCCGAATTTGTTCCTGAAGGAGTGGTTACGACTTGACCGGCTTCGTGGATGAAATTTTAGCTAGATTTGGTCACGAGGCACGATCCTAATCCAATTGGTGAACTCAAAACTTACATCAAGTTGGGCCCAGTAGATGAGTCTGGAAGGAAAATGAAGAGTTAAAAGGCTGGGCTCTACTAAAGAACCCTACCCTCAATGAATCCTTTTTCATGGACTGTTATATTGGAGGACTTAAGGAGGAGATAAGATTCAGGAATTGAAGGTCAATAGTCTCAAGGAGCTAATCAGGGTTTCTAGGGTAGAGGAAGCTAAGTTTGAGGCTTGGGTGAAAAAGGAGTAGGATGAGCACTAAATATGGTATGGTGGGAAGTTCAAAGAAAAACACAGTGTTATTTCCAGCTAAGCCTCCCTCGATAACTAGTAGCACCAACCCAGTTATTCCTCTTAAACAGTTGGAGTATAGCAGGTCACTTCCTATCAAAGGGTTGACTAATGAGTAAATTGCTGAGAAAAGAAGGAAGAGGTTGTGTTTTTCCTGTGATGAACCATATACCCCTGGTCACAAATGCAAGACCCCACACTTGTTCATGTTATTGCCCTCTGAGGTGGTGGAAGATGAGGAGTGTGAGGAGGAAGTATGTGGTGAACTAGAAGCTAAGGATATTATGGATGAAGGGGGTACACAGGAGGCTCATATAACCTTACATGCCTTGTCTGGACACAGTAAGAACAATACAATCAGAATTTTGGGAATGGCTAATGGGAAGTTCCTCAAGATACTAATTGACAGTGGAAGTACTCACAACTTCATGGATCCAGAGTCAACCAAGAGATTGAGAGCCATAGTGCAGTCTACTAAACCAATAACTGTGTCTGTAGCTGATGGATTCAAAGTTAATAGTAATCAGGAATGTGTGGGCATTCATTGGACAGCACAAGGAGAGGAGTTTAGCAATGATTTCAAGATTCTACCCTTGGGGGAATTGATGTTGTACTTGGAGTGCAGTGGTTAAGGGATTTTAATCCTACCACATTTGATTTCAAGGAGTTAACACTATCTTTTATTAAGAATGGTAAGTCAGTGGTGTTGCAAGGTGAATCTGATTCTGTGGTTCCCACTGTCTAAGTCATGTCCTCTGGTGAATTCAACAACATCCTCAATACTACCACCCATGGATATTTTGGGTATTTGTTTGGAATGGTCTATGATAACCAGGTAAATGATGCCACTACTAGCATTGTGGATGACTCTGGAAGAAAAAAAAATGAAATTCCAAAAAGTCATGAGTTAGATGCCTTACTTGAAGAATTTACTGGGGTCTTCCAGGAACCTATACAATTACCCCCTAATAGGAATCATAACCATAACATCAACTTAAAGGAGGGAAGTCGGCCTGTAAATCTGAGACCATACAGGTACCCTCATGTGCAAAAAAAGGAGATTGAGAAAATAATAAATGAGATGCTGCAGACTGGTGTCATACAACCAAGCAACAACCCTTATACTTTTCCAGTTTTGTTAGTTAAAAAACAAGATGGTACATGGAAGATGTGTGTAGATTATAGATCCTTAAATGAGCAAACTGTTAAGGATAAATTTCCCATCGCTGCAATTGATGAACTATTGGATGAACTGCATGGAGCAAAGTGGTTTTCAAAGCTAGATTTGAGGTCTGGTTATCACCAAATCAAGGTTCATGAATCTGATATACAAAAGACTGCATTTAGGACTCACTCAGGCCACTTTGAATACTTGGTTATGTCATTTGACCTCACTAATGCACCAGCAAATTTCCAGTCTCTTATGAATGAAGTATTTAAACCTTTCCTCAGAAGGTTCATTCTGGTTTTCTTTGATGACATACTGGTGTACAGCAAGACTTGGAAAGACCACATAAGCCACCTTAGAATAACATTACAATTGTTGGAGACTAACCAGTTGTATGCCAAAAGAAGTGCACTTTTGGAATGGAACAGGTCAAGTATCTTGGGCATATCATATCCCAGGAAGGGGTCTCAACTGATCCAGACAAGATAGATTGTATGGTCAAATGGCCCCAACCACAAAACCTTAAAGGTTTAAGGGGGGTTTTCGGCTTAACAGGTTACTATAGAAATTTTGTAAGGAACTATGGAACCATAAGTAGGCCTCTAACTGATCTGTTAAAGAAGGACAGATTCCTTTGGACTCCAATGGCCACAGAAGCTTTCTTGGCTCTTAAAGATGCAATGACCAAGTCTCCAGTACTAGCAATGCCTGACTTTACAAAACCTTTTTCCGATAGAAGGCGATGCCTCATACTATGGACTAGGAGCGATCCTCATGCAATCAAGGCGGACCCAATAGCTTTCATGAGTAAAACCATAGCTCCCAAGCATTTAGGATGGTCTACTTATGAGAAGGAGCTTATGTCTCTAGTGCATGCTATAAGAAAATGGAGACACTATATACTGGGGAATAAGATCCACTTAAAGACTGATCACCAAAGCTTGAAATATTTATTGGACCAAAGAGTGTCTACTTTGAACCAACAAAAATGGATCACCAAGCTGCTATGGTTGGATTATGAGATTATCTATAAAAAAGGGAAAGAAAATGTAGTAGCAGACTGTTTATCCAGACCAACAGGTGAGGATTCTAACCATTCTTCCTGCTCAGCCATATCTGCATCTGTTCCCCAGTGGATCTCAGAGTTAGCTTCTACTTGGGAGGCTGATGATGGTCTCAGGATATGATAGCTCAATTAGTTTTGGATCATCAATCTCTGCCAGGCTACTCTTACAATAATGGAAGACTCAAGTTTATGGATAAACTAGTGGTGGGACCTGATTTGATACTAAGAAATAAACTGCTAGCAGAATTTCATGCTTCACTTCTAGGAGGTCATTCAGGCATAAGAGGAACATATGAAAGAATTAGCAAGTACTTCTTTTGGCCAAGTTTAAGAGCTGATGTAACCCAATGGGTAAGAAGTTGTGATACATGCCAAAAACAGAAGCATGAAACAGTGGCCATTCCTGGTCTTCTTCAACCATTAGATGTGCCTGAAACTCCTTGGACAGACATTTCTATGGACTTCGGCTGCCTAACTCTAATGGTTACACTGTTATCTGGGTAGTGGTGGATAGGCTTACCAAGTATGCCCACTTCATCACACTCAAACATCCTTTTTCAGCTCAAGACCTGGCTCACACCTATATTGCTCAGATTTATAGACAGCATGGTTTTCCCTCTACAATTGTCTCAGATAGAGACAAAGCTTTTATTAGCTTGTTCTGGAAATCCTTGTTCAAGCTGGTGGGAACTAAGTTGCACTTGAGTTCAGCCTACCACCCCCAATCAGATGGTCAAACTGAACGGTTGAATCAGATATTAGAATGTTATTTGAGGTGTATGGTGACACAGAAACCAATGGGGTGGATTAACTGGATTCCTATGACAGAATGGTGGTATAACACACACCATCACAGTGGGTTAAAAACTTCACCATTTGAAGCCCCTCTATGGTTATAAACCACCATACTTTAATTTTCATCAACAAGGAAGAATACATGAGTAAACCACTAAAAGTTTTTGCAAGGACAGGACTGATTCTCTTATGATGATCAAACAGAATTTGGTTGAGGCTTAAGCCAGGATAAAGCATTATGTTGTAAAGCAAGATCTGAGAGGTCCTTCATGGTGGGGGATTTGGTTTACCTGAGGATTAAACCCTACCAACAGACCAGTTTAACACAAACCAGATTTGGAAAGTTGAGTCCTAAGTATTTTGGGCCTTTCCTGGTATTGGAGAAAATTGGTAATGTAGCTTATAAATTGCAGCTTCCAGTGAATGCTAAGATACATCCAGTGTTTCATGTCTCTTTATTGAAAAAATGTATTGAGATAAATTCTTCCAGCTCACCCACACTGCCTTCAGTCAATGATCAGGGGCAATTCTTGGTGGAGCCTGTGGCTATATTGGATAGGAAGTTGGTTAAAAAGGATAATGATGCAGCTGTAGAAGTGTTAGTGCAATGGTCTAACACACTTCCTTCTGATGCAACTTGGGAGGAGTGGGACATTTTCCATAGCAGGTTTCCTCACTTCCATCCTTGAGGACAAGGCTGTTGTCAAGTGGGAGGGATTGTAAAGCATTCCTCAGTTCCAGATCATAGCTTATCTTTGTTTTAGTGCACTTTCCAGTAATAATCACAGTTAGTTAATAGTTAGTTATTAATTGACCGATATAGTAGGCAAGGGTAGTTTAGTCTTGGCTTATAAAAGTTGAGGTCTTGTTAGTCTTTTCCTGTTACAATTCTGTTATGAGAATCTGTTGCTCGGTGCGTGCATGCTGAGATATAAGGGTGTGAACATCGATGTATTGGATCATGTGAAATTTGAATGAAAATTCCTTCTCTCTAATCTCTTCTGGCTTTCCTTCCCTTTCTCTCTGAAATCTCTATCCCTCTATCTGTATTTCTGTTCTATCCATTCATAAGAATCCATACATAACTCATTGATTAACATTGGCAACACTGAGAATACTAGTTTTTCCTAACGTATTCATCAACTTAGCTGCATATTCTGTTTGATTGAGCTAACACAACAGCTTGTTCCTTACATTAACATATACATATACCAATACCAATAGATAGAAAAAACTGATGTAATAAACCCCATAAAATAATCACAGGACCAATTGACATAATCACACAGCTAACGAAATTAAAATCCAAACTTTGTTCACAATTTGGGTAAATAATTTATCAATACTCCAAATTGAGATTGTCGCAAACTAATAATAACTGCACAGAATTCATAAAAGATGCAATTTTGACCAATAATTACCTGAAGCACGATCGAATCGAGACCAAAGCTTCGTACAAAACTCACGATCGGACCCAAAAATCCGAACCCAAACCCGCTCTTCTTTCCCGTTATCATCAACAGCTTTCAGTATCGAGCCCGCGATTCCAGGCACCAGAAGAACCGGGTCAAGATTCGGGTCAACATATGGCTCAGGTTTCTTGATGAGCTTTAACCAGAGCTCAATCGATCGGACTATGTCCTCCAGCAACACCGCCATCGCCCAAAAACCCTAGTTAACTTATATATACAATAGATTTCTATGTAAAATTTAGTGTAATTGATGAATTATGAGCTCTGAGTTGAACTGGAAAGAGTAATTTGTGAGAGATTAAAAGTTAATTAGGGTTATCGATTAGCCGGAGATCGTCGGTTGGAGTTGGGGTTGGTGGCGGGAGAAGTCGTGGAAGTTATCCGAAACTGAAATTCTGGTCAAAGATAAAATAGATGGAATTTAGGCTTAAGTATAAATTGTCCAATTTGTTAATTGAATTTATTTTATAATAATTCGTTGATAGTGTTTTTATTTTAAGTTAACTATTTAACTTGTTTAATTTATGTTATTTGTGTTATTATTTAAGTTATTAAGTTAATTGTGTAATTATTTTTAATTTGTTTAATTAGTGTTGATTGTATAATTTTTTAATTTATATTATTTGTGTAATTCATTAGTTTAATTTTTTTTTTATTTTTTTGTCTTTTGATCTCATTAAAAACAAAAAGTCTACGTAGACACATTATCTGTGATATCAAGATGATACGTCATCAATTTATGACATAGTATGGTCAATTGAACATAATTAAAAAAATTGATACTTCAATTATCTAATTGAATTTTTTTTAAAAAATAATTACAAAAATTGGAAAAAAAGGTGAAGAGTTCAGAATAATAGTTTATATTTAAATTATTATTTTATTAGGCAATAATTGATTTGTACATTGGCAAGTAAGTACAATCGGGTTCCTATCCAATTCCAGGGTAATTCTAAAAATCAATAAATATAATTTAGTTAAAATTTTCTTCTTACAATTTTGTCTCATAAGTATTGATTTATTTATTTTTATGTTTACTAAATAACATGTATTTTATATAAATATTATATTATGTAAATAAAGTAAGATCAATTAAAATTATCAAATTTTATTTTATTAGTAACACATGTACGACGTGAATACATAAAAATTCAATATTTAACACACATTTAACAAAAATTAACTAAAAAATGTCATTTGCATTTAGGATAATAAAGTATCACATTTATGCAAATAAAGACGTCAAAATCATGTATGCAAATTGATAATATATGAATTAATGTGCAAATATTTATTTTAATGGAATACTTTAAAAGATTATTTTTTATCTTACAATACATATGATAACTAAGTCATCTTATTATTATTTTTTAATTATGTGTGATGACTAACCAACTCAGCTCATAATTAATTAGAAATTATTCGATAGTACTTTCACGATTGTTGATTATATTTGACAATAATAATATTGGTAAATCATTCACTTAAAATTAGTACAAGTACAAGAATATTTTAATAAAAATTAATATTAAAAAATATACCATATAATCTTTTAATTCATACCAAACACCCACAATAACAATTATTGATAATCACATATTATATAACACTTTTATATTCTTTGTCATGTCAGTGTATCAAATTTTAACTCTTAATAAAATACATATGTTGTACAAAATTAACTTTACTTTAATAATATATTATAATCTTAACACAGATTGTGCATGCATTATCATTGCATCAAATTTAAACTCAAAACAATAATCCCTAAGATCTAGAAATTTTTAACTTTGTGGTTCATGCTTTCATGCCCAATACAACTAAAATATCATCAAGCATCATCTTGTAAACAACTCATTTAACTTAAAACTTAAAGATTGTCTATGATACAGCTGACTGACCCAATTTACTTCAGTAATATGTTTACACTTGACTTGTATAAAAAATTTATTCTAAACATTATATAACCCAGAAACCTATAATAGATGTAGTAGAAGAGTATCAACTCTTAATTTCTTCGGCAGACAAACTTCAGCATACTAGCAACATGGAATTTCAAATTTCTGTTCTTCAAGTTTGATCTTTGATGACCAACAAAGAATCATATTGTTTTCTTCTCTTTGGTTCTGGCTCGCCCAACTGCAATGAAACAGAAATCTCTTTGCAGTTTGATTCTGCAGTTTCTTGTTTATTGTTTTGATGCAACTGAGATCTCCCAGCAAAACTAGGAATGAATTGGTGTTCTACATTAGGAGCTGATTCGCTAACACCTTCGATGTCATGAATGAACGGAGTGGTAAGCACAGGACGAGACTCACCTTCACTAGAAATACAGATGTTTAACCCAAGCGGCTCAAAATTTTCTTCAGTCCTTTCTTTTAGCTGTTTCCTCTCGGGAGGAGATGACTCTCCAACAGTAGAATCAATTCCAGCTGCCGAAGCATTTCTTTGCTCTAGCAACGCTGCTGTTTGAACATAATCCCAAAAATGAAAATGTAAAAAAGGTCATTTGGTCGAATAGTAGTCAGACAAAGATATATAGGCCAAGTTTCCAGGGGGGAAAAACTGATGAATTTTTTTGAACACCACATGTATTCTAAAGCTTCATTGATAAAAGTGATCTATTACCCAAGAATTATACTTACCTAATCCCAGTTTTACAAAAAATAGATTAGAAACTTTATTATATACTGAAACAAGAAACTAAAAAATTATGGATAAACAACACAAAAACATCAAGAAGTATAATTTAATAGAACCGGATACAATTTACGGCCAGGAGCTTGGACAGCAACCACTTGAGGCATTATTGTGTTCTTTAGATTGTAAATATGACAGTATATTCTGCTGAAAGATATAATGAGTTCAATACAGGACACAGCACCTACTATAATTAGTGACCACAAATATAGAGGCATGCAGTGGTACGGGTTTGTATGGATTTCATTTTTGATTTGATCACAATAAATGTGTTAAAGATAATTTTGTTAAGCTTCTTTAGAATCAACAGCATAGTATATTCGCAATTAGCTAAGACTCACCAGTCGACTTTTCTATGCTTCACTGTTTGCATATCAAATTAACTTGACAATTGAACCAAATTTTTAGCATATTATTTTTTTTCTCAATGAAACATTAAGGACATGCATAAAAAGACAAACAAGATCCCAAAGTAATTTGCAAAAGTACAAACCTTGAAGACCTTCTTTGGTTGTGATGAGATCAAGTTCGAGGAGATCAAGAAGGCGACCTAAATCAACTCCACTTGTCCAGTTCTCTGGAGGATGGCCAACTTTTAATTTCAATCGACCGCGATTAGCTGTCCCACCCCAAATGATCCCAACGGGCCTGGGTTTCTCCCCATTTTGACTTGTTAAGAGAATTAAACTTCCACTGTCCCCTTCAAGGTCAAAGGTTTGTTCATTCTCCCCAACTACAAGAAAATCAGTAAGGAAGCAGATCCCTTTCTCATCATTGTACTCCAGAGCATAAGCCATTATCGTCCCAATAGTCAAGCCAGAGCTTCTTCCAACTTTCATCACTTGTCTGCCAATCAGACTGTTAAGTGAAGACTGCAAGTCTATGACATTGACATCACCGATCTCGCCTATGCCTTTTACAGATGTAGATACGTTGGACATGTTAAAGTCTTCCGCAAAAGGAATGAATGCTCCATCTGCTCGAACAAAGGTTTCTGCAGGATCACCAGATTGTGATGGGCATGTGCATGCAGGATTTGCGCAAACTCAATTAGCCACACTTACTTATCTTCAGAATAAATTCAAAGATGTTTGACTAAATTATTCAGGATCACACCAACCAACGATCATTTAATATCTAAACAGTCGTAAACTCAAATGTCTGGATGAATGAGGATTATTTTAATTTAAAGTGTATAATTTCGAGAAAGCCACCATCCCTACATGAAAGCCGTACCTGTCTCTACTTCATATTTAGTATTTACTGGTTCTAAATCTTAATTTATATGATTCACAATCTCAGTAAGCATATTTCGTAATATTTCCAAAAAGAAAAAGAAAAGAGAGACAAAAATCCATGAGATTGATATAATGCTGGACAAACAATAAAGTGCCAACTGAGTAAATTTTAAATTAGATGGCTTATATTAAAGTTTGATGGTTCTGCACTGCCAAACTGAATGGTGGTTGGCTTGATTACAATTGAAATCAACAATTATTAAAACTAAGCCGAAAAATTGGGAGTTTGCAACATTCCACTTGTAATATGTATTTGTGTTGGTGTTTTTTTCTTTTAATCTTTTTTTATATAATGAAAAAGCTTCTGTTGTTTGAGTTCATGAGCTGTGGATGTAACCTAGATTTAGTTAACTGGAGATGCAAACCAACCATTTATATTATTGCTGGTAAAGTGATATGGATAGAGCCAGACGGAATTTGGGCCAGAGTATCTCGACACTAAGCAGGATTGCTATAAATTCCAAGCCCAAAAATATACTATTAGATTTAATAACTGAACAAGAAATTTTCTTACAGTCTCTTAGCAGAATATACGCAAGCGTACATTAAATATCTATAATCTGGAATTACATTACCTGGGTTTGTCCCGGCAAAGATGCCATACCAAAGAGCGTCTGTTATGAATGACGTTGCCCTCTCAACAGCACCCAAATAAACCCCATGTCCAAGGCTTGGTGGCAAAGGATGGAACATTTTTTGGTTTGGGTAATCCAGGTCAACTGCCACATGCCTATTAGTGAGAAAACCAACTTGGCGATTTCCTGTTCGGCTTTTCACAATAGCGCCCAAGGTTCCATATGTCTCTTGGTTAGCAACCTATGAAACAAAGAAACAGAGTAAAGAAGAGAAACTACAAAGAAACAACTGATGGAGTGTGAAAACAAATTTCATAAACGAATCATGTTTAAGTTTATTAAATGCCATTAAGAGCAAGGAATTAGTTTACACTTTACATGTGGCTTCTACAGGAAAATTTGAAACGCAAATAAAATAAAAAAATATATGAGACTATTAAGCAGCCAAACGATGGAAGATTTCCTATAGTTCTGAAGATGATATTTCTGCGATTTCTGGATGGATTGTAAGGATTAAAAAGAACAGTATTCGTCAAGTTTGAATTGGCTTAATACTTAATGCAACTAACAGGAATGCTGTAAGATGCAGGCCACTTTAAGCAGCAGCAATTTCCATCTTGCCTATATGAACTTTAACTCCTATCTGAATTCCTAGAATTTGGACGAAAAAGACTTGGACATGTTTCTCCCTTATATAGTTACAATTCAATTTGACATACATCAACATATTGTTTCTCCCTTACAGCCTCTAACATGAAAGCTAATCTATATACATAAATAAAAAGACTTCCCCAATCACTTTAACCCCACAAGAGAAAAAGGAAGGTAGCTTCTATTTAATGAAAAAGATAAACACGGTACCTGGGAACCAGAGCCAATACATGGATCACTTCCGCGCAAACCATCTACCAGCTCTGTATACAACTGTTCCTTGGGAGTTGCAGCAGGTGCACCAAAGTAAGAGAACTCAACAACATCTACATCACACCATACACCTCCAGGACCCTGCTCAATCAAGCAAAGGAGTCAACGGCAGAATCGTAGAAGGTTCCAGAATTTCAAAGAAGCTAAATAGTCAATATTAAATTCCAAATATAATACTCCCTCTGACTTTACTTGTCCAAATTGACTTCTTTTTTTCTGGCTAAATAAATTGACTTTTATGGTTAAATTTACCAATTTTAAGATTCATAATTAAACAAATGTATTAGAAATTTTGAAATCAAATAAGATGACTTTGATAGTATATCCAATGTACTTTTTTATGATAATAATTTTGTGCCTATATCTAATAAACTTGAGAATAAATTTTGATTCTAAATATGGTCAATTTGACCATAAAAAGTCAATTAGGGCAAATAAAGCTGGACGGAGGGAGTAAAAGAAATAAAGAGCTAAGATTAGTCAACTCTTCTGAACCATTTATAGCCAAAAATTTAGCCAGTGTTAGAAGCACAAGAAAGAGCCATCTACACACTAGAAGTCGGAAGATTCTCAAATAAAGCCAGAAGCACGAAATTTCAAACCTCAAGAGCAGCTGGTAAACATTGAATGTGACTAAGCCACTGCTTGTGAACTTTTCGAGCAACAAAGACAAGAATGGCCGGTATATCTGTCAAAACACCACGTCGGATCCGAAAACCAATTGCTGTGCCAAGGCTAAAACAACGCAAGATTTTGCTATGAAATGCCCTGATTGTCATTACTTCAAGTAGAGTGGTAGCTTGCTGCCCAGTTGGCAGTCGCCCAAGAGTTTCAGGCAAAACCCCCTTTTGAAGGTTTCCAAAGTAATTTGCCCGATCTTCAGCTGCATCATTTAACCGGCTTGAAGTAGGCCATGAGAAGTAAGCAGCACTACTCTCAGAGAGCTGACCACCTGATGCAAAAGCTTGTCGTGGTGATGGACTCCGCGAAAGCAGGTTTTGATGATTAAAGTAGTTTCTTTCTAAATCCAGAGCTGATTCGTCTGACGGTGTTGATCCAGAGCCAGAGGGATGAAATCTTAAATCCAGTCCCATTCTGTTCATCTTCCAGCTCACCTTCTACATATATTAATCCAAGTTCTCTTAAAAGTACACAAGAAACCGTTCAAAGTAAAAGTATATCTAAAAATTTCATAAGGCCTAAAACCTTTTACCAAGTTTAATTACAATATTTCTTTTTCAATGACTAGGTAAAAGACAGTTGGAATGATAGCTTCTGAGGAAAAAAAATTAAGCTTAAAAATTTATGAGGGGTAACAAAAGAATGAAGAAGCAAACTCATAAAATGTATGGTAAAATCAATTCAATCAACAAATAATAAGCAGCAGAACACTGATCATATAAAGAAGATATTGTTAAGCCAAAAAATAAAAGCAAGTAGATGAGAACAGATAGTACAAATTCAATTTCATTAATCTGTAACACTGATCAAAATTAATCTGAAAAGCTGCAATAAGAAGAGTAGCACCAAAATTAATGTGTGAAATTTTGTATATCAGGGTGTTCAAGTCAGTCAGTCAACCCATTCAAGCTGCTGGTGTAGAGGGAGAGACTCAATCAAACAAAATAGGAATAAACACAAGATGGAGCACCTCAAGATAGTGAGCTGATTTCTTTTATGGGAGAGAAAGAGACTTAGCAGTATTTTTTTATAAAAAAATATCACACATTGAAAAAAAAAAGAAGGAAGACATTTGCTCCGACTATGAATTGTGAATTTGAGGAAATGCTAAACACCCCAAGGCAATAAAGAATCAAAGAAACATATACCCCTTACAAAGCATAACACACCCACTTTCTGAATTAAGCAATACCCAGAAAGTGAATTGCATAAAAATGGTACCTTTACTGTGAGTACAATGATAACTCACCTTTCAGCAATGGTGGAACTGTGGATTGGAAGTTAACAGCAATTCCTCATTAAGATATTCATGCCCTAGCCATCTAACGGATGATATTGTAAGAATGTAACCTCTCAATCAAAAAACCCATGTTGCCATTTTGACCCGAATCAGGATGCTGCTGCTAAATTGAAATATGAGAGGGAGGGCAAGACATATATATATATATATATATATATATATATATAGAGAGAGAGAGAGAGAGAGAGAGAGAGCTATTTTTAGTTCTTTTTTTCTCATAAACCATTTCCAAAAATTTATTCCTTTTTGCTGTCTCGATCATATTTTTTTTTAATTTTTTTTTTTGGCCACTCATAAGGTAAGGTGAGGACAGTGGTGAAGAGGGGAAAGAGATGATGCACATACATATTCTTGGATACAATCAATATTAATTTTTGGTGGGGGTTGGGAATTTGGTAGGGGCCATCCATATTTGCTCCCCAAAAGTTGCACACTCTCTTCCAAATAATTCCATTTCCACTTTATCATCGAGGGTAGAAGTCTAGAAGATCATGCCACCATTATTTTACAATGGAAAATAAAAACTATAAATTTAAACTAATATACTTAAAAAATCAAATCTAGAGCGTGATGGTCACAAGATCTCTGGCTAAGGCTAAGGTATTTTTACTTTTTGAATTTTCAAAAATATTTTTATGATTTTCAAAAATAATTGATATTATTAATTTAAAATTACTATTTTTTTAGAATGCAAATAAGAATTGTTAAAGAAGGGTGCAGTCTAATTTAATTTAACCGTGGAAGTCATTATGAAAATCACTAATAAACTTTGGATGAAGGAACAACTATTATTGTACTAACATTTTATAAAGTTATTTATTATTTTAGACTGGATTCTTCAACTTATCGCACGTTAAAAATAAGTTGCAAAGACATTTGTATAGAAAAGAGAATTGCAACTTATTATATTTTTTATCAAAATAAATTTCGTAAAGTATTTTTATAATTAAATCTTGAGAATAAATTTATAAAAATTAAATTCTCATTACTAAAAAATACATGAAAATAATTGAGTTAGTTCCCGATTTCTACTAACATACATTGTACGGCTGAATGACACTTTTATCCCTCTAAATTGCTATCTAACTTTAAAGTCTGTATAGATCCATATTTATATAAATATGGATATAAATATATATTTTTATAGGTAAATATTTAGCTTCCTCCATCATCCCAAAATATAAACATCCTTGTCACTATGAAAATGTTGACATATAATGTATAGATCCATATTTACAGAGATAAGGGAACAAACATGTTTGACAAGAGAAATGGTTGGTTGAATCATGCAATTCTTTCTTACAAAACACAAAATATACAACACAAAAGCTACTGTTCATTTTCCCCGGGTAATGTTTTGTTTCATCCAAAAACTCCATGGCTTGACCTCCACCATCAAAGTTTCCCAGAAAATTCAAAATCCCAAACACAATACAAGACCAAAATCAATCTTACTTTCTCTCCCACCCATCTCTAAAAATAGGGAATGATTAGAATGAAATTAACTTTAAAGCATTCACAACAATTTCCTCAATAAATTCTCTATCCCCAACTTTAAATATAATACATCAATAAATCATTATGCAACAGTTTTTTTTATCCTTATTTAATTTTCTATTTTAATCTCTATATAAAATTTTACTTCTCAGGGTGAGGGAGTCAAAAGAGCGTTCTCTATATATGTAAAATGACATTCACACCCTCATTTAAGTGGACAACTCATCAATCATACACATCTTGACATTATTGTCGCATGACTTTTTTACTACTTCATTTTCAAATTATAAAATTAATATTGACTTATTTTTTAAAAATTAATTTCAAACGTATTCAAATTTAAAATTGATATAAATTTATTTATATTATGCCCATATAATTATAAATATTATAAAAGTACTATTAATTATAAATTTATTATTTTCAAAATTTAACTGAATCATCTTTAAATTTAAAATTTTCACAATTAACTTTTTAAAAGTTAGAATATTAATCTTATATACATTTTTAAACTACAATCCATTCAATACTCACTCCATAAATTACTTGAAATTCAAAATAAAATAAAATTATTTTACAATGGAATACAATTAATATATTATATTCTCTCTTTTATAAATTATAAGATTATTATTAATTTTTATAAGTCAATTTGATGCATTCTCAAACTTAATAATTTTTGCTATGAATTGTAAAAATAATAAATTTTATAAGTAATAATATTTTTTTCTTCTAAATAAGTTATAATATGCATTGATTAAATTTATATTAATTTTAAATTAAAAAATATCACATCTTTTACTTCAAAAAAGATTAATAAATTAATAGCGATTTTATAATTAAAAACAAGAGGTTGTAGTATATTACATCTATTATAAGCTCTAATGTAAGACCCCAACTTTTATGAATAAAGATGATTTTTCTATAATTATCATTTTTGAATATTATGGAATGAATTTGTTATAATGTTATAGTTGTAGGTAGTATTTATAAATTCTGCAAAGTATGCAAGTTGTTATATTATATTCGATTGGTTGGGGAATATTCGTTTTAGCAGGGAATATTAAATGCAATGGTAGCAATCATTGGTGGACCCCGCAACGGAATTATTGTCGGATTGAGAAAACGACAAAAATATTTTTACAAAAATAACGGCGGAAGTTTTACCATTAATACTGTTGAATTACTCGGTAGTAAAAATACAGTAATACGCGTGGTTGCATAGTAGCACACGGTATTGATTATTAATGCTTACGTGAGAAGTCACTCAGTTTTGTTCAATTATTGTCGATATTTTATATTTATTAAATCAATAATTGAGACAACGAAGTTATTAATATTATTATTTATAATATTAACGATGTCTAGAAGTTCTGTCAAGGAGAGGTTTGGTCACCTAATTGCGCGCCAATAGGGAGAAATCCTTATTGGAAAGCCCTCTCTTTCCTGGGAACGACCTGGTCGATTAATATTGTGAATTATAATAATGATGATAAATGTTGTTAAAAATATTGAAGAATTTTTTTTATGAAGTTTTGTTATAAATATTGGCGTATTATTTAGACCCCCATTTACCCATTTTTTAAAATAATCGGTAAAAAATTATTTAATAGTGGTGGGGGCCCATATGTTTATGACTTTTGGTGGAGGTGGGAACTTATGTTTGTCACATGGAATGAAGAAAAGAAAAGGAACGAGGATTGTGGGAATATTATTGTTATTGAATGTATGTATATAATATATAAAATGTGGGTGCATGTGTTTATATTTATGATATATATATATATATATATATATATATATATATATATATATATATATATTATAATAAGTTTTGTTTTATTTAAAAGATTTTGTTTTATTAGAATATTTTATAGTAAACCAATCTGGACCGTCCGTTTAAAAGTAAATCAATCTGGACCGTTCATGAATTAGTTACTATTCAGTCCATTCTTCTATAAATAGAAACTCATTCCTTCATTATTTCTTACGAATTCACTGAAACTCTAGAGAGAGAAACTGTAGAGAGAATTATTCTTCTATAATCTTGAGCGTCTTTCTTTAGCGTTTAAGAAAGCTTTGAGCGTAGTGCAAGTTTCTTTAAGTATATCCTCACCCTACCGTCGGAGTACTCTTCTTTATAAGGTAAGGGGTATTGTTTCTTTTGTATTCATGAAGAGAACTTCTGTTATTCCATTCTTTATTATTCTGTTGGAATAACCTGTGACACCCCCAAAATAGGTATACATCACCCATTCTGAGTTGTCAATACACTGATGCATGTAAACAACTACAACTTTATTATTACAACAAAGAAAAGCTGTGAGTTTAAATACGAGATATTGCCATCTAAACAATATCCACATACAAATAAATTCTCATCATAATTATTGATACATTATTTTATAAAAATGGTGAGGACTACTAAACAACTCTCTAAAACCATCATTCCATACCCAGGCTAAATACTTCGCTACATTATCGCCTCCCGAGAAGAAAATGGAACAAAAAGAAAAGGGTGAGCTCAACTACCCCAAGAAAGAATATTATGACTAAGATAATATACAACAAATTATCGTTAGTCTTCAACGAGGAAAAATTTAATAGAATACAATAGACAACAAGTTTTAAATTAATACTGCATGATGAAAAATATTAATTCATGAAGAGTTACGTAGAGGATGAAATCTACTAATATCTATGAATTTAACAGATCCATCATCAATATTTTTATCTCAGTAACATCAATCAATATATATCTCGAATCATATATTCATCCTTGCACTACAGGCCAAGGACATTCACCATTAATCATGTTCATCTAAACACTGTTCATCTTTGCACTACGGGCCAAAGATATTCATCAGAAATCATTCATCTTTGCACTACAGGCCAAAGATATTCCATAATATCATAATTTAAGACTGAGGATGATGAAAAATATTTTTTAAAGAAACGAATCCAGTGAATCAAAATAACAAGGATTAAGGATTAAGGATTCGTACTTTGTTTTATCCACGTCCAAAAATACCTCAAAAATAATCATAGTGGTGTAAAATTCAAGAATGATCAAAACATGGATACAATCAAAGCTAGTATCCAAAATAGATATTTTGAACGAAAAGAAAAAATTTTATTTTTCAATGAATAGTCTTAGTATTAAGTGAATAATGCACCGTATCGTGAATAGTAACCCCGACACTAAAAGTTCCAAATTTGATTAAAAAGTTCAGATCAATACTTTGGCATAATGATATTAGAATAAATAATATCATTTTAAAAAAATAATATCCTTTACCTCGGAAGACAAGATTTAACCGGGAATCTTTGGATATAAAGCTATAACTTGAACTTTCACCGTATAGCAATACTCAAAGTATACTCAAAATACTCACAAGAATACGCTCGATAATATAGAGAGAAAACTTGATTTTCGGTGTGATTTTCAATTCTAACCTAAGCACCTATTTATAGGAAATTGCTTAGAACACCAAAGCGAGAAAATTTAATATAATAATATATTTATAAAAATTTTCTCGCCATCCTTTAGGGAATCTGAAATCAGCCACCTAGCATGTGATTAATGAGGCTCACAACATATAAAAAATGTTTTTGTTATTTTAAACAATTAAAACTTCCAAAATCAATTATTTGAACTCCTAACTTCAATAATTCACAATAAATAGCCCTTTTGTCGGGAAAATTTGAATCTTATGAGTTTTTATAGGAAATTCAATTCTCTAAAACTTTGCGTAAGAAAGTTTTTTAAATTCCAAATGAAGTTGGCCAAAATCCACAAACGGACAATTTTACAAAAGCTATAATCAAATTTCGAGTTAATAAATGGGGTCCACCGAGCATGTTTAACATGTTTTAAACATTTATTGTAACAAAATACTCTTCCTCCTCGTATACTCATATATCCCACATTCGTTGTAAAAAATATCACCATTATTATATTATTAAAATATAATAATATATATATATATATATATTTAAATGAATTATTTTATCGTAAAAAAGATAAAATTTCAATTTTCAACAATTGTCACATTAAAATTTTTCTCCATCTATATCCACTTAAAATCAATATTTTTCTCATCATATGAATCAATAATTAATTATTCACAAATAATATTACGAATCATAATATTGACAACGAGCGCTTCCCGAGAAAGAGGGCTTTCCAATAAGAATTTCTCCTTATTGGGGTATGAATTAGGTGACCAAACCTCTCCTTAGACGAACTTTCTAGACATTTCCAATAATGTTATCTAATAATATTATTCGGATAATATGAATTATTGCTTCGATAATGAAAAATACCGTGTGTAATGACAATTATTGAAACAACAATAATATAAAATATCAACACAACAATTATTGAACCAATAAAATCTTTGAGCGATAATTCACGTAACCATTATTGAGTAGTGCCTTCTTACGTAAGAGTCAATAATTGGTGCAATCTGTGAGTATCTTCTTGTGCAACAACGCCAGACATTCTTTGTGTTTTAACCACCGGGTATTCCAACGATTAATAATTCGGTAACAATTACGCCATTATTTTTAAACAACTTATATTTGTCGTTTTCTTCCTCCAATCGCTTTCCGTTATGGGGACCACACATGGTCATTGCTGCATCGTCATAATATTCCCTACAAAGCGGTCTAATATTCCACGACCAAACGAATATTCCCCACAACAATGAATATTTTATAACCACTTGCTTATTTTAAAATATTTGCGTATTTTACCCATAACTATCCACATTAATCACATCAACCCTTACTATTTCAAAATAATAATTAGAGGAAATTAAATTTTATTTATTAATTATTTGGGGTCTTACAACCTCCCTCCTTATGAAATTTCGTCCTCGAAATTGACATATACGATACTGGTGTTTGAAAAGATGAGGATACCTCACTTTCATTTCCGCTTCCAATTCCTGTGTCATTTCTTCTATAGCATGGTTCCTCCACATGACTTTAACTTGTGGTATGACCTTCGTACATGTAGGGACATGCTCCTTCCTATCCAAGATCTTGACAGGTACCTCCTCATACGTTAAGTCTTCAGCTATCTCGTCCGGTTCAAACTCAATAACGTGGTTCGGGTCTTTCACATATTTACGAAGTACAGATATGTGAAACACATTATGAACACGAGACATACTTGGAGGTAAAGCGAGTCTATAGGCTACATTTCCTACTCGGTCAAGAATTTTAAATGGACCAATAAATTGTGGATTGAGCTTTCCTCTCTTCCCAAATCTTATAACTCCCTTCCATGGGGCAACACGCAACACAATACATGATCCCCATACTAAACTCCACGTCCTTTCGATGAAGATCCGCATAACTCTTTTTATCGATCCTGTGCTGCTTTTGTATCGTTGTCTAATCATTTGGATCTTTTACGTGGTCATACATACCAACTCGGGTCCCAACAATGTTGCTTCACCCACCTCGTCCCCAACATACTGTAGAGTGACATTTTGTCCATATAATGCTTGAATGGGGCCACACCTATACTTGCTGATAACTATTATTGTAGAGAATTCCACCAATGGTAAATACTTATCCCAATCGCCTTTGAAGTCTAGGACCACGAGTTTTAATAAATCTTCAAGAGTTTGAATAGTCCTCTCTCGATTGTCCGTCCGTTTTGAGGATGGTATGCTTAATCAATAAATAAATTGCACTACCCGTAGCTTTTTTGCAAGCTAACCCAAAATCTTGAAGTGAATCTTGGGTCACGATCCAAACAATAGATCTTTGGCATGCCATGCAACCTCACAATCTCATTTACATACATACTAGCAAGACGTTCAAGAGAATAAGTCTCCGTATCGGCAAGAAATGTGCAGACTTGGTTAATCTATCAACAATAACCCAAATAGCATTTATGCCTTGAGAAACCGTGGGAAGACCCGTAACGAAATCCATGGTAATGTGGTCCCACTTCCATTTCGGAATCTCAAGTGGTTGCAATGGTCCCTTAGGCACTTGATGCTCCGTCTTTACACGTTGACAAGTTAAACATGTTGAGATAAACTTTGCAATCTCTCTCTTCATATTGTTCCACCAAAATGTATGTCGAAGATCACGATATATTTTAGTACTTCTAGGATGGATTGCAAATGGTGTATTGTGTGCCTCCATCATAATCTTGTACTTCAAATCAGAGTCGTTAGGAACACAAAGTCTAAAGTGGACTCGAAGTATTCCTTCTTCATCGATTCTCGCTTACGGAATAGCACCTTCTTGTACTTTCTTCTTTATATGCATCATTTCAAGATTCGATGGCTTGAGCAACCTTAACTTTTTCTATTAAAGTTAGCTCTGTCGTATACTTGACATCATCGCACTTCGTTCTCAAGATATGATCTTCTACTCAACGCGTCGGCTACCACGTTCGCTTTTCCGGGATGGTATTGAATAATGTGGTCGTAGTCTTTCAATAGCTCGAGCCAACGTCATTGCCAGCGTATTAAGTTCTTTTGAGTGAAGAAATATTTAAGGCTTTTATGGTCCGAATATATCTCCACTTTCTCCCCATAAAGATAGTGCCTCCGGATCTTTAGCGCAAAAACGATCAGCTATGCTAACTCTAGATCATGAGTAGGATAATTCCTCTCATATTCTTTAAGTTGTCGTGAGGCATAAAGCTATGACTTTCCCATGTTGCATGAGAACACATCCTAACCCTTTGCCCAAGCATCATTTGTAGATAACAAATCCATCCGAACCGGATGGTATTGTTAGAACAGTCTTAAAATAAGTCTCTCTTAAGCTCTTGGAAA
This sequence comes from Panax ginseng, assembly GCA_020205605.1. Classification (NCBI taxonomy): domain Eukaryota; kingdom Viridiplantae; phylum Streptophyta; class Magnoliopsida; order Apiales; family Araliaceae; genus Panax; species Panax ginseng. Next base: position 28,368,534 of record CM035131.1, on the reverse strand, counting down.
CTCTTCTCGCATTCTTCACTCCAACGAATTTTTGTATCATTAAGTCAACTGAGTTAACGGAGTAGCGATTCGAAAAACCTTCCACGAATCTCCGATAATAACCAGCTAGACCCAGAAAGCTACGTATTTTAGTCACCGTCTTCGGTTGCTCCCAACTTTTTATTGCTTCAATCTTCGCCGGGTCAACAGATACTCCATGTTTTGACACCACGCGCCCAAGAAATGCTACTTCCTTAAGCCAGAACTCGCATTTCTTTATCTTGGCATATAACTTATTTTCACGAAGCCTTTGTAGTACCAGCTTCAAATGGTGCTCATGATCTTCACGACTTTTGGAATATATGAGGATGTCATCAATAAAGACAACAACGAACTGTTCCAAATATTCCTTGAATACTCGGTTCATCATATCCATGAAAGCCGCAGGGGCATTAGTCAATCCAAAAGACATGAGTAGGAATTCACAATGCCCGTACCGAGTTCTAAAGGCAGTCTTTGGAATATCCTCAGTTCTAATCTTCAGCTGATGATATCCAGAACGAAGATCGATTTTTGAAAAAATTGTGCTCCTTACAAATTGGTCAAACAAGTCATCAATACGAGGTAGAGGATACCTATTCTTGATAGTGACATGGTTCAATTCCCGATAGTCGATACAAAGTCGCATACTCCCGCCTTTCTTCTTTTACGAATAAAATTGGAGCACCCCAGGGAGATGTACTGGGGCCGAATGAAACCGATGTCCAACAACTCCCGTAGTTGGACCTTTAACTCCTGAAGTTCAATAGGAGCCATTCGATATGGGGTTTTAGAAATGGGCTTTGTACGTGTTCAAGGTCAATAAAGAATTCAACTTCACGTTACGGGGTAGGCCAGGAAGTTCTTCAGAAATCGTCGGGAAAGTCAATAACAACAGAATATTATTCAAATTTGGCGTGTCTTTATTCAAATCCATAACATGGGCTAAGAAAGCTTGACATCCATTTTTAATAAACGAATAGCTTTATGATTAGATATGACGGTGATTGATTTTAATGGTTTAGTTGCTTGAATTAAATACAATGAGTTTGTTTAGGAATATGAAAGCTAACAACCTTACGAAAACAATCAATTTTGGCATGATGAGTAGTTAACCAATCAATCCCTAAAATCACATCAAAAGCAAGTATCTTTAAAGAGATAAGGTCAACAGGTAAGATAAGGGTGCCAACTTGGATTAGACAAGATTTATAAACATTGGATGTGATGAAAGTTTCTTCTAACGGAGTTTCCACAGATAGGTCAAAGTCTAATTTCTCCGGTGTCAAGTTTAAACGTTGAGCACAAGCAGGAGAGATAAATGAATGGGTAGCACCAGTATCTAGTAAAGTATAAACTTCACAAGAATTTATAAATAGCTTACCCGTGATCACCTCGTTTGGGTTCCTCGCATTTGACCATCACAAAACGCTTCTTCCAGGAACCGTTGACTTTGACTTTTCTAGGACAGTCTTTTGAGTCACCGTCCCCGCTGAACTAGGTTTCCCTACCTTGCAATCTCGAGCGATATGTCCTTCCTTTCCACAATTATAGCATACAGGCTGCTGTGGGGCGCTTTGGACTAATATGTCCCTCTTTCCGCATTTATAGCATATAATGGGTGGTCGCTTCTCTCCTTGGAACCGATTCTTTGTTGCATCGCTGCCTTCACATAATCGTTGTTGAATCTCCTCTTTTTAAAATCTCCTCCCGACTCGCTTCTTCTATTTTCATGGCCATGATTACCACCGAGTGGTTACCATTTTTGTCCGTCTTTTTCTTTCTCCACCGGTTATTGTTGTTTTGTTGATCGCTATCTCCTAGATGATCCGATTGTGGTACCTCGGTTGGCCGTACTCGTTATCTCGTTCTAACAATTGAGCCACATATGAACATCTGAATAGAGAAAATTTATGAGAGATGAGATCTTGGCGTATGTCGGGTTTCAAACCTCTCGGAAATATCCGCGTCATCGTTCCTCATTCTCCACCAAATGAGGTGCAAACACGGATAACTCTATGAACTTCGCCTCGTCTTTGAGACACCGCCATGTTGTTCTGCTCCGGTCTAATAAACTCCACTTCCTTTATATATGACGAACACTTTCGAGAAAGTATTTGTCATTAAATAGTTTTGAAATGTCTCCCAAGTCATGCTTTGAGTGCGGGCCGATTTGGATGGAGTACGCTTCATGATTCCCACCGATGAAATCTCGCTTCATGCGCGGAACATAAAGGTGGCGAATGGAACCTTCTGTTCTCGTGCATCCCAAGACATCGAATATCTTGGTAATTTGCTTGACCCATGTTTTACGCCATGATCGGATCTGGCTTTCCTTAAATTCGTGGTCCCAACTCTTTGAATCGCTTGGTTTGTGACAACCCGTGAATTGCTATCATTTCCTCCTATGTTTTGAACACGAGTCTCCTCGTTGCGATTTTGCATGAACTGCAAAAAGCTTCTAAACATTGCGTCGTTCATCGTCGATCGCAGGTGTTGTTCACGGGAGGAACATTGCCACTGTTGCACGTTTCTCCTCGTTGGTGAGTCTGAGCGTCTCCACGGTCTTATTTCCATTGTTAATATTCTCGATCGACATTCTCAAATCTTCGCCATAAAACAAGGGTTAATTAAGGAAATCAATATATCGAGATAATATCCCTATATCTGACCAACTATCAAATAAGCTTAGGTAGGACACACTTTAGCGAAGATTTACTCGTCTCTCCCCCTCCTAGTTCTATTCCCCGATCTCCGCCAGATATCATATCCCTAAGCTCGATACCAACCGTGACACCCCCAAAAATAGGTATACATCACCCATTACGAGTTGTCAATACAGATGCGAAACAACTACAACTTTATTATTACAACAAGAAAAGCTGTGAGTTTAAATACGAGATATTGCCATCTAAACAATATCCACATACAAATAAATCCTCATCATAATTATTGATACATTATTTTACAAAAATGATGAGGACTACTAAATAACTCTCTAAAACCATCATTCCATACCCCGGCTCGTACTCGCTACATTCTCGCCTCCTGAGAATAGAAATGGAACAAAAAGGAAAAGGGTGAGCTCAACTAGCCCAGTAAAGAATATTATGACTAAGATAATATACAACAAATTATCGTTAGTCTTTAACAGGGAAAAATTTAATAGAATACAATAAACAACAAGTTTTAAATCAATACTCGCAGCGGAAAATATTAATTCATAGAAGAGTTACGTAGAGGATGAAATCTATTAATATCTATGAATTTAATAGTCCATCATCAATATTTTTATCCCTGTAACATCAATCAATATATATCTGGAATCATATATTCATCCTTGCACTACAGGCCAAGGACATTCACTAGTTGGTCATGTTCATCTAAACACCTGTTCATCTTTGCACTACGGGCCAAAGATATTCATCGAAATCATTCATCTTTGCTACAGGGCCAAAGATATTCCAAAATATCATCATTTAAGACCGAGGATGATGAAAATATTTTTTTAAAAGCGAATCCGATTGAATCAAAATGACAAGGATTAAGGATTAAGGATTCGTACTTTATTTTATCCACGCCCAAAAATACCTCAAAAATAATCATAGTGGTGTAAAATTCAAGAATGATCAAAACATGGATACAATCAAAGCTAGTATCCGAATAGATATATTTTAAACGAAAAGAAAAATTTTATTTTTTGATGAATAGTCAAGTGATAAGTGAATAATCTCAGATATCGTGAATAATCTGACCGTATCGTGAATAATAACCCTATAACACTAAAAGTTCCAAATTTGATTAAAAGTTCAGATCAATACTTTGGCATAATTATATTAGAATAAATAATATCATTTTAAAAAAATAATATCCTTTACCTCGGAAAGACAAGATTTAACCTGGAATACTGGATATAAAGCTATAACTTGAACTTTCACCGTATAGCAATACTCAAAGTATACTCAAAATACTCACAAGAATACGCCGATAATATAGAGAGAAAAAACTTGAGCTTAAATGTGATTTTCAATTCTAACCCAAGACACTATTTATAGAAATTGCTTAGAACACCAAAGCGAAAATTTAATATAATAATATATTTATAAAAATTTTCTCGCCATCCTTTAGGGAATCTGAAATTAGCCACCTAGCATGTGATTAATGAGGCTCACAACATATAAAAAACGTTTTTGTTATTTTAAACAATTAAAACTTCCAAAATCAATTATTTGAACTCAAAACTTCAATAATTCACAATAAATAGACCTTTTGTCGGAAAAATTCAATCTCACGAGTTTTTATAGGAAATTCAATTCTCTACAACTTTACTGTAAGAAATTTTTTCAAATTCCAAATGAAGTTGGCCAAAAATCCACAAACCAAGCGATTTTACAAGCTATAATCAAATTTCAATCCATAAATGGGGTCCACAGAGCATATTTAACATGTTTTAAACATTTATTGCAACAAAAATACTCTTCCTCCTCATATACTCATATATCCCACATTCGTTGTAAAAATATCACCATTATTATATTATTAAAATATAATAATATATATATATATATATATTTTAAATGAATTGTTTTATCGTAAAAGATAAAATTTTAATTTTCAACAATTGTCACATTAAAATTTTCTCCATCTATATCCACAAAAAATCAATATTTTCCTCATCATATGAATCAATAATTAATTATTCACAAATAATATTACAAAATCACAATATTGACAACCTAAGCGGCTTCCCGAGAAGAGGGGGCTTTCCAATAAGAATTTCTCCTTCTTGGCGGCGCAATTAGGTGACCAAACCTCTCCTTAGATGTAACTTTCTAGACATTGCCAATAATGTTATCTAATAATATTATTCGATGATATGAATTATTGCTTCGATAATGAAAAATACTTGTAAATACAATTATTGAAACAACAAAGAATATAAAATATCAACACAACAATTATTGAACCAATAAAATCTTCGAGCGATAATTCATCGTAACCATTATTGAGTAGTGCCTTCTTACGTAAGAGTCAATAATTGGTGCAATACCGTGTGCTACTGTGCAACAACGCGTATTACTGTGTTTTAACCACCGGGTATTCCAACAGTGTAAACGGTAACAATTACGCCATTATTTTTAAACAACTTATATTTGTCGTTTTCTTCCTCCAATCGCTTTCCGTTATGGGGCCCACACATGGCTGCGCCGTCGTATGAATATTCCCCGACAGTACGAATATTCCACGACCAAACGAATATTCCCCGACAACAATGAATATTTTATAACCACTTGCTTATTTTAAAATATTTGCGTATTTTACCCATAACTATCCACATTAATCACATCAACCCTTACTATTTCAAAATAATAATTAGAGAAAATTAAATTTCATTTATTAATTATTTGGGGTCTTACATAACTCAGATATCATGCTGTTACCCTATACTTGGTGAAATTCTTCTCATTATTCCATTCTTTATTATTACATTGGAATATCCTCATTCATATGCGTTTTTACGGGACTGGTTCCGTCTTTATTATTACATTGGAATATCTTGTGCATACATTTTCTGTGGGACTGCTTCCGTTATTTATTATTCATTAGAATAACTTTTCTGCATGCTTCTATCGCATGCCTAGTGATTTCTTTTGTTATTCCATTCTTTATTATACTCAAATTGGTTAAAATTTTGACTTATACTACTATGAAATTAGTGGAATATCCTTGATATTTGCGCTTCATCTATTATCTTTTCATGGCAATATTCTTCTGAGCATTCTTGAATTTTACTCTACAAAGAAGTATCATGTTGATAATTTGGACGTTATTAGTTCCTGGATAAAGTAATTCTTGAACTTGTTTTATTGAATTCTTATATCATTGTCATCATTCTCATGTTTATATTATGTTGAAAGTCATCTGTGGCCTGTAGTGCATTGATAGACTTGGTATGATTATAACCAGGGATTAATCGGTATAATCATGACCGTAATGTTACAAATGATGTGGTAAAAGTCCTCATTGGCCCGTAGTGCATTGATGGACAGTTGTTGGCATGATCATGACCATTGATGAATACACAAATATCCTTGGCCCATAGTACATTGATAATTTGTGGTTGTGATACTAATGAATTGACTCTACTTGACTCTTTTAATGGATTGCATGTTCCGCTGCAGTTAAACTTGATGTCTATTGTATTTTATCAGTTTAACACTGTTGAAGACTATTGATAATCTATTTTGCATTATCTTAGTCATAATATTTCTTACTGGGCTAGTTGAGCTCACCCTTTCTTTCACCGTTATTCTCTTGAAATGAGAACGTGGCGGGACTAGTCGAGGAGCGGAGTGGCGGTCCGAGATGATAGTATTAGTAGTCCTCACTATTACATTTAGATAGTGTGACGATAAATGTAATGAGGACTTAGTCCGAGAGTGGATATTGTCTAGAAGATAATAATTGTATTAAAACTCACAAATTCTCTTGTTGTATATTAAAGATTGTATTAAGTATTACATACCATATATATTTGGCGACTCGGAATAGGTGATGTATACCTATTTTGGGGGCGTCACAATTAGTATCAAAACTTAGGATATGATCCACAGGTGAAATGTGATATAAGAACTAGGAGGGAGAGAGACGGGGATTCTTTATTTAGAATGACCTACCTAAGTTTATTTGGTATTTAATTGGTTGGTCGAGTATAGGGATAATATGTAATATGATATTTAACCCTTGTTTTGTGGCGATGTTGAAAATGACATCCAGAATGTTGAGAATATCAATGGAGCCACGAGGAGACCGTTGAGTCTTCACAGATCAATAATAAGGATAATGCGCATCAGGAAGGCGACAATCCTCAGGCAAACAACAACACTGACCAAATGATGAACGATGGAATGCAGACAATTCATGCAACATCAGGAAAGAGCGGCTCTTGTCCAAAATGCAAGTGGAAACACTGGCAACTCTCAGACGGTCACCGCCAAGCAGTTTAAGGAACTGGTGTAAGACCCCAACTTATTATAAATAAAATTAAATTTTCTCTATTCATTATTCTAAATTAATAAGGTGTTAATTTGATATAATGTTTTGGTTATGGGTGAAATATGCAAATTTTCCAAAATAAGCAAGTGGTTATAAAATATTCATTTTTGTCGGGAAATATTCTTTTAGTCATGGAATATTCTTTTTGTCGGGGAATATTCGTACGACGGCGCAGCCATTCGTGGGGCTCATAACAAAATAACTGTCGGATGAGGAAAACGACAAAGTATGAGTTTTTATAAATAACGGCGTAATTGTTACCGTTAACACTGTTGGAATACTTGGTGGTTAAAATACAGTAATACGCGTGGTTGCACAGTAGCACACGATATTGCACAGTATTATTGAATTATTGATTCGTATGTAAGAAGAAACTACTCAATAATTGTTACAGTAGTTACTGTTCAATATTTTATTTTACTGATTCAATAATTGTTGCGTTGATAGTTTATAATATTGTTGTTTCAATAATTGTCACTGCACTGTACTTCCCATTATCAGATTAATAATTCATATTATTTGAATAATTTTATTAGATAGCATTATTGGTAATGTCTAGAAAGTTCTGTCAAAGAGAGGTTTGGTCACCTAATTGCGGGCCAGTAAGGAGAAATCCTTATTGGAAAGCCCCTCTTCCTCGAGCTACTTTGGTTGTCATAATTGTGATTCTCATAATATTATTTGTGAATAATTAATTATTGATTTATATGATAAGAAAATATTTATTTGATGCGAATATAAATGATGAATTTATTTATGTGGTTATTAATGAAGAAATTAATGCTGAGGTATTTTATCAGTATTTTGTCAGAAGGGAGGTATTAAAAATTACCCGTTTGTGAATTTCGGATATTTTTTGTTTGGAATTTGGAAAAATTTTCTTCTTCAAAGTTGTAAAAAATTCGATTTCATGTGGAATGAACATAAAATTCGTATTTTTCTGATAAACGGGCTATTTTCTATGAATTACTGAAGTTTCGAAAAATAAAATAATTTTTATTAAATTATAGGTGGGACCCACTTTTGTTCTAACACATGTGGGCTACTGAATTTTGGTTCCAAGATGGCTAGCTTGGTTGGTGAAATTCGGCGTAAAAGAAAGAAAAAGAAAAAGAATATTTTATTATTTAGTCTCCTTTGGCGTTCTAGCATTTTCCTATAAATAGACGCTTAGGTTAGAATTGAAAATTACACCAGAAACAAGTTTTCTTTCTCTCTAGATTATCGAGCGTATTATTGTCGATATTTTGATACTTGAGAGTTCTTTGCTCGTACAAGTTTTCTTGACTCTATATCGATATTCCGATCGGGAAATCACAGTTATTTTGAGGTAAGGGATGTTATTTTCTTCTTAAATGATATTATTTTCTTCAATATCATTATCTTCAAATATTGGTGAACTTTTTAATCAAATTTGGAACTTTTTATGTCGATTACTATTCACGTATCTGTGACTATTCACGAATCTGAGACTATTCACGAATACTGCCTTTATTCAATTGAAAAATAAAAATTTTCCTTTTTGTCCAAGATGACTATTTTGGCTACTATTTTTGATTGTATCCATGTTTTGATCTTTATTTTTGAATTCTGCCTCATAATTGGTTCTTATTGAAGTATTATTGATCTTGGATAAACTGTTATACGAATCCCTAATATTTGTCCTTCTGTGACGCCCCCAAAATAGGTATACATCACCCATTTTGAGTCGTCAATAACATGGTACAGAAACAACTATAACTTTATTAATACAACATATAAACTTTGAGTTTAAATACAAATATTATCTTCTAGACAATATCAACATTCAAATAAGTCCTCAATACAATTATTGATATATTATTTTACAAAAATAGTGAGGACTACTAAAATAACTTTCTAAGACCTTCATTTCATACCCCGACTAGTACTCGCTACATTCTCGCCTCCTGAGAAGAAAAATGAAACAAAAAGGAAAAGGGTGAGCTCAACTAGCCCAATAAAAAGTATTATGACTAAGATAATATAGAACAAATTATCGTTAGTCTTCAACAGGAAAAAATTTGATAAAATACAATAGACAACAAGTTTCAAATCAATATTCGCAGCGAAAATAATAATTCATAGATGAGTTACGTAGAGAATGAAATCTATGAATTTAAAAGTCCATCATCATTATTTTATCCCTGTAACATCAATCAATATTCATCTTGAATCAAATATTCATCTTTGCACTACTGAGCCAAAGATATTCATCGATTAATCATGTTTATCTCAACACTGTACATCTTTTTGCACTACGGGCCAAAGATATTCATAAGAAAATCAACCATCTTTGCACTACAGCCAAAGATATTCAAGAATATCATCATTTAGGATTGAGGATGATGAAAATATTTTAAAAAAAAGCGAATCCAAAGGAAACAAAAGAACAAATATTAAGGATTCGTACTTTAAACAATCCGAGTTCAAAAATACTTCATTAATAATCATAGCGAAATAAAATTCAAGAATGATCAAAACATGGATACAATCAAAGCTAGTATCCATAATCGATATTTTGGAAAAAACAAAAAATTTAATTTTTTGTGAATAGTCTTCATTACGTGAATAGTCTCAGAGTATCGTGAATAAGTAACCCCTAACACTAAAAGACAAGAATTTTACAAGAAAAATCTTACCAATAATCCCAAGATAATGATATTAGAAGAAATAATATCATTTTAAAAAATAACATCCTTGCCTTGAAAAGTATGCTTACAAATTTGGAATCTGGGATATAGTCTTTGAAGAGAACTTGCATAGATATAGCAACACTCAAAGTATCAAAATACTCATAAGAATACACTCGATAATATAGAGAGAGAAAGAGAATTTCAGTTACTGGTGTAATTTTCAATTCTAACCTAAGCACACTATTTATAGGAAAATGCTTAGAACACCAAAGCAGAAAATTTAATAAAATATTAATATATTTATATAAATTTTCCTTAGCCCACTTTTTTGGTCAAGATATCAGCCATACAAGTGACAAAAGCACCGAAAACATTTTTCTAAACAAAAATATTTAAAACTCCAAAAATCAATTCAGACCCGATATATCGGAACTTCAATAATTCACAATAAATAGCCCTTTCATCAGAAAAATTTGAATCTTATGTCCTTTCAATAAGAAATTCTATTCTCTACAACTTTGTAAGTTTAAGTTTTTCCAAATTCCAAACAAAAGTTGACCGAAATCCACAAATGGACGATTTTACAAGCTATAATCAAATTTCAGTCAAGAAATGGGGTCCACAAACATGAAAAACATGTTTTAAATATTTATTACAACAAAAATACTCTTCCTCCTCATATAATCATATATCCCACATTCATTATAAAAATATCACCATTATTATATTATTAAAATATAATAATATGTTTAAATGAATTATTTTATCAGAAAAGTTAAAATATTAATTTTTTAACAATTGTCACTTTAAAATTTTCTTCATCTATATTCACATAAAATGAATATTTTTCTTATCATATAAATCAATAATTAATTATTCATAAATAATATTATAGAATCACAATATTGGCAACCGTGTAGTTCCTGGAATGAGGGGATTTCGAATAAAGATTTCTCCTTACTCTTGCCAAGATTAGGTGACCAAACATCTCCTTAGATGTAACTTTCTAGACATTACCAATAATGTTATCTAATAATATTATTCAAATAATATGAATTATTGATCTAATAATGGAAAATACTGTGGAGCGACAATTATTTAAACAACAACAATATAAAATATCAACGTAGCAATAAAAATATTGAACAGTAATTACTGTAACAATTATTGAGTAGTGCCTTCTTACGTAAGAATCAATAATTGGTACAATACCGTGTGCTACTGTGTTTTAACCACCGGGTATTCCAACAGTATTAACGATAACAACTACACCGTTATTTATAAACAACATATACTTGTCGTTTTCTTCATCCAATCGCTTTCCGTCATGGGGCCCACATAAGGTCGCACTGGCAGCATTTGAATATTCTCCGACAGTAAGAATATTCCACGACCAAACGAATATTCTCCGATAAAATAAATATTTTATAACCACTTGCTTATTTAAAATATTTAGCATTTGTACCCATAATAACCACATTAATCAAATCAACCATTACTATTTCAAAATAATAAATAGAAGAAATTAAATTTTATTTATAATAAGTTGGGGTCTTACAACCTCCCTCCTTTTGAAATTTAAGTCCTCGAAATTGACGTCGCGATACTGGTGTTTCAAAAGGTGAGGATACCTCGCTTTCATTTCCGCTTTCCAACTCCCGTGTCATTTTCTCAATAGCATGGTTCCTCCACAAAAACTTTGACTTGTGGTATGACCTTTGTCGTAGGGACATGCTCCTTCCTATCCAAGATCTTGACAGTACCTCTTCATATATGTTAAATCTTGGTTATCTCGTCCGGTTTCTAACTCAATAACGTGGTTCGGGTCTTTCACATATTTATGAAGCACGGATATGTGAAACACATTATGAACACGAGACATACCTCGAGGTAACGCGAGTCTATAGGCTACATTTCTTACTTCGGTCAAGAATCAAAATGGACCAATAAATCGTGGATTGAGCTTTCCTCGCTTTCCCAAATCTTGTAACTCCTTCCATGGAGCAACACGCAACAATACATGATCCCCAATACTAAATTCCACGTTCTTTCGATGAAGATCCGCATAACTCTTTTGTCGATCCTGTGCCGTTTGTATACATTTTCGAATCATTTGGATCTTTTTCGTAGTCATACGTACCAATGGTAAATACTTATCACAACAGTGCTTCCATACAGTGCTTCGAATGGAGCTACCCCTATACTTGTCTGATAACTATTGTTGTAGGAGAATTTCACCAATGGTAAATACTTATCACAACTCCCTTTGAAGTCTAGGACACAGAGTCTTAATAGATCTTCAAGAGTTTGAATAGCCCTCTCTGATTGTCCGTCCGTTTGAGGATGGTGTGCCGAACTGAATCGTAAATCCGTGCCCATAGCTTTTTGCAAGCTAACCCAAAATCGTGAAGTGAATCTTGGGTCACGATCTGAAACTATGGATACTGGCATTCCATGCAATCTCACAATATCATTTACATACATATGAGCAAGACGTTCAAGGGAATAAGTTTCCCGTATTGGCAAGAAATGAGCAGACTTGGTTAATCTATCAACAATAACCCAAATAGCATTTATACCTTGAGAAACCGTGGGAAGACCCGTAACGAAATCCATGGTAATGTGTTCCCACTTCTATTTCAGAATCTCAAGTGGTTACAATGGACCCTTAAGCACTTGATGCTCCGCCTTTACATGTTGACAAGTTAAATATCTCGAGATAAACTTTGCAATCTCTCTCTTCATATTGTTTCACCAAAATGTATGTCGAAGATCACGATACATTTTGGCACTTCTAGGATGGATTGCAAACGGTGTATTATGTGCCTCCGTTATGATCTTGTACTTCAAATTAGAGTCGTTAGGAACACAAAGTCTGGAGGGGACTCAAAGTATTCCTTCTTCATCGATTCTCACTTCCGGAATAGCACCTTCTTGTACTTTCTTCTTCTTACGCATCAGCTCCGGGTCGATGGCTTGAGCAACTTTAACTTTATCGATTAAAGTTGGTTCTATGCGTATACTTGACATCATCGCACTCGTTCCTGCATATGATCTTCTACTCAACGCGTCAGCTACCACGTTTGTTTTTCCGGGATGGTATTGAATGGTGTGGTTATAATATTTTAACAGCTCGAGCCAACGTCATTGCCGCATGTTGAGTTCCTTTTGGGTGAAGAAAAATATTTGAGGATTTTATGGTCTGAATATATCTCCACTTTCTCTCCATATAGATAGTGCCTCCAGATCTTTAGCGTGAAAATGACTGCTACCAACTCTAGATCATGAGTAGGATAATTTCTCTTATACTCTTTAAGTTGTCGCGAGGCATAGGCTATGACTTTCCCACGTTGCATGAGAACACATCCTAACCCTTTGCCTGAAGCATCGCTGTAGACAACAAATCCATCCGAACCAGATGGTATTGTCAGAATAGGTGCCGAAATGAGTCTCCTCTTTAGATCTTGGAAACTCTTTTCGCATTCCTCGCTCATCTGAATTTGTATCTTTTCGAGTCAATCGAGTTAATCGAATAGCGATTCGAGAAAATCCTTCCACAAATCTCCGATAATAACCAACTAAGCCCGAAGCCGAAGCTACGTCTTGATTCTGACTTTGGTTTCTCCCAACTTTGTATTGCTTCAATCTTCGCCGGGTCGACAAATACTCCATGTTTTGACACCACGTGCCCAAGGAATGCTACTTCTTCACGAACTCGCATTTCTTCAACTTGGCATATTGCTTGTTTTCTGAAGCCTTTTGGAGTACCAGCTTTAAATGGTGCTCATAATCTTCACGGCTTTTGGAATATATGAGGATGTCATCAATAAAGACAACAACGAACAGATCCAAATATTCCTTGAATATTCGGTTCATCATATCCATAAAAGCCACAGGAGCATTAGTCAATCCAAAAGACATGACTAAGAATTCATAATGCCCGTCTCAGAGTTCTCAAGGCGCCTTTAGAATATCTTCAGTTCTAATCTTCACCGATGATATCCGTAATCGAAGATCGATCTTTGAAAAGAATTGTGCTCCTTGCAACTGGTCAAACAGGTCATCAATACGAGGTAGCGGATACCTATTCTTGATAGTGACATGGTTTAATTCTCGATAGTCGATACGAAGTCGCATACTCCCATCTTTCTTCTTTACAAATAAAACAGGAGCACCCCAAGGAGATGTACTTAGGGATTTAATGAAACCGATGTCTAACAACTCCTGTAGTTGGACTTTTAACTCCTGAAGTTCAATAGGAGCCATTCGATATGGGGTTTTAGAAATGGGCTTTGTACCAGGTTCAAGATCAATAAAGAATTCAACTTCACGTTCTGGGGGTAGATCTGGAAGTTCTTCAGGAAATACGTCAGGAAATTTACTAACAATGAAATATTATTCAAATCGACGTGTCTTTATTCAAATCCATAACATGGGCTAAGAAAAGCTTGACATCCGTTTTCAATAAATGAATAGCTTTATGACTTGATATTACGATGATTGATTTTAGTGGTTTAGTTGCTTGAATTAAATACAACAAAGTTGGTTAGGAATATTAAAACTAACAACCTTACGAAAATAATCAATTTTGGCATGATGAGTAGTTAACCAATCAATCCCTAAAATCACATCAAAAGCAAGTATCTTTAAAGAGATAAAATCAACAGTGTAATGTGATGGTGCCAACTTGGATCAAACAAGATTTATAAACGATTGGATGTGATAAAGTTTCTCTAACGGAGTCTCCATGAGATAAATCAAAGTCTAATTTCTCCAGTCAAGTTTAAACGTTGAGCACAAGCGGGAGAGATAAATGAATGGTAGTCTGCAGGTAACTAGTAAGGTATAAACTTTGCAAGAATTTATGATTAGCTTACCCGTGATCACTTCGTTTGGGTTCTCGCATTTTGACCATCCACGATAAACGCTCTTCAGAACAGCTGACTTTGACTTTTACGGGATAGCCTTTCGAGTCACCATCGGCATGCGGGACTTGGTTTCGCCATCTTTGTAAAATCTCGAGCGCGATATGTCCTTCCTTTCCACAATTATAATATACCTTGAATCGTTGTGGCGGTTTGGTGATATGTCCATCTTTTCGGCATTTATAAAGATCTGACACCGGTGGTCGCTTCTCCTCCACCAATGGATTCTTTCTTTGGCGTTGACGTCTTTACATGGTCGTTGTTGAATCTCCTCTTTTTAAAATCTCCTCCCGACTCGCTTCTTCTATTCTCATGGCTACATGATTACCACCCGAGTGGTTCTTGGCTTTTTCAGATATTTTTCTTTCTCCGTTGGTTATCGTTGTTACGATGATTACTTTGTCCTTAGGTATGATCCTGGTTGTGGTCCTCTTGGTTGAACGTACTTTCGTTATCTCGCTTCTAACAATTGAGCCTGTTGACAACATCCTCTGAATAGAGAAAATTTATGAGAAATGAGATATTAACGTATCCGGTTTCAAACCTCTCGAAACATCCGTATATCGTTCCTCATTCTCCACCAAATGAGGTCTGAAACCGGATAACTCTACAAACTTCACCTCGTCTTTGGGACACCGTCATATTATTTTGTTCCAATCTAATAAACTCCACTTCCTTCATATAATGAATACTTTCAAGAAAGTACTTGTCATTGAATAGCTTCAAATGTCTCCCAAGACATACTTTGAAAAGGTGGATGGAGTGCGCTTCACGATTCCCACCGAATCTCGCTTCATTACTGAACATAAAGGTGGCGAATGGAACCTTTTGTTCTCCGCATCCCAAGACATCGAATATCTTGGTAATTTTCTTGACCCACGTTTACGCTTTAATCGGATCCGGCTTTCCCAAGAATTACGTGGTCCCAACTCTTTGAATCGCCTTGGTGTGACAAGCCGTAATGCGTTATTATCATTTCCACTGTATATTTTGAACACGAGTTTCCTCGTCGATTTTGCATGAACTGCAAAAAAAAGCTTAAAACATCCCGTCGTTCATCATCTCGCCAGTTGGTGTTGTTCACGGGAGGAACATTGCCAACTGTTGCACGTTCTCCTCGTTGGTGAGTAAAGGTGTCTCCACGGTCTCATTTACTCCATCATTAACATTCTCGATCGACATTCTCAAGAAATCTTGCCGCCATAAAACAAGGGTTAATTAAAGAAATCAACATATCATATGATATCCAGTGAAACAAAAGAACAAATATTAAGGATTCGTACTTTAAATAATCCGAGTTCAAAAATACTTCATTAATAATCATAGCGAAGTAAAATTCAAGAATGATCAAAACATGGATACAATCAAAGCTAGTATCCATAATCGATATTTTGGAAAAAACAAAAAAATTATTTTTTTACGTGAATAATGTCGATCGTGAATAGTCTTAGTATCGTGAATAGTAACTCGACACTAAAAGACAAGAATTTCACAAGAAAAATCTTATCAATAATCCGCGTAATGATATTAGAAGAAATAATATCATTTTAAAAAAAATAACATCCCTTACCTCGAAAAGATCGTATTTCTAATTTGGAATCTGGGATATAGTCTTTGAAGGAACTTGCATCAGATAAAGAACACTCAAAGTATCAAAATACTCACAAGAATACGCTCGATAATATAGAGAGAGAAAAAGAATTTCAGTTACTGGTGTGATTTTCAATTCTAACCTAAGCACCCTATTTATAGGAAAATGCTTAGAACACCAAAGCAGAAAATTTAAAAAAATATTTATATATTTATATAAATTTTCCTTAGCCCACTTTTTTGGTCAAGATATCAGCCATACAAGTGACAAAAGCACCGAAAACATTTTTCTAAACAAAAAAATTTTAAAACTCCAAAAATCAATTCAGACCCGATATATCGGAACTTTAATAATTCACAATAAATAGCCCTTTTATCAGAAAAATTTGAATATTATATCCTTTCAATAGGAAATTCCATTCTCTACAACTTTGTAAGTTTAAGTTTTTCCAAATTCCAAACAAAAAGTTGGTAAAATTCACAAATGTAGCGATTTTACTGTGCTATAATCAAATTTCAGTCAAGAAATGGGGTCCACAAACATGAAAAACATGTTTTAAATATTTATTGCAACAAAAATACTCTTACTCCTCATATAATCATATATCCAACATTCATTGTAAAAATATCACCATTATTATATTATTAAAATATAATAATATGTTTAAATGAATTATTTATCAGAAAAGATAAAATATCAAATTTTCAACAATTGTCACTTTAAAATTTTCTCCATCTATATCCACATAAAATGAATATTTTTCTTATCATATAAATTAATAATTAATTATTCACAAATAATATTATAGAATCACAATCTTTGGCAACTAGTAGCCTGGGGAAATATGGGGCTTTCGATAAGGATTTCTCCTTCTTGGCCGCAATTAGATGACCAAACCTCTCCTTAGACAGAACTTTCTAGACATTGCCAATAATGTTATCTAATAATATTATTCAAATAATATGAATTATTGATCTAATAATGAAAAATACTGTGTAGCGACAATTATTGAAATAACAACAATATAAAATATCAACGTAGCAATAAAAATATTGAACAATAATTACTGTAACAATTATTGAGTAGTGCCTTCTTACGTAAGAATCAATAATTGGTGTAATACCGTGTGCTACTGTGTTTTAACCACCGGGTATTTCAACAGTATTAACGGTAACAATTACGCCATTATTTATAAACAACTTATACTTGTCGTTTTCTTCATCCAATCGCTTTCCGTTATGGGGCCCACACAATCTTTGTCAATCGTGCATTTAATATTCCCAAATTGTAAGAATATTCCACGACCAAACGAATATTCTCCGATAAAAATGAATATTTTATAACCACTTGCTTATTTGAAATATTTGCGCATTTGTACCCATAACTAACCACATTAATCAACTTATTATAAATTTTATTTATAATAAGTTGGGGTCTTCCCTACACCTACATCTCATTTGATTCATTTTTTAAAGATATTTTCATCATCCTCACCCTAAATGATGATATTCTTGAATATCTTTGGCTTTTGTAAAAGAAGATGAATGATTAACTGATGAATATCTTTGGCCCGTAGTGCAAGAATGAACAGGTATTGAGATGAACATGACCGATTGGTGATACTTGATGAATATCTTTGGCCTGTAGTGCAAAGATGAATATTTGATTAAAGATATTGATTGTTGTTATAGGGATAAAATATTGATGATGGACTTTTAAATCTTAGAAGATAGTAGAACTCATTCTCTGTGTGACTCTTCTAATGGATTGTTGTTTCCGCTGCAGTTGTTGATCTAAAATTTGTTGTCTATTGTATTCTATCAGATTTTTTCCTGTTAAAGACTAATGATAATTTTTTGTATATTATCTTAGTCATAATATTATTTACTGGGCTAGTTGAGCTCACCCTTTTCCTTTTTGTTCCATTTTCTTCTCAGGAGGTGAGAACATAGCAGGATCGAGTCGGGGTATGGAGTGATGATTCTAAAAAGATGTTTTAGCAGTCCTCACTATTTCTGTAAAATAGTGTATGAATAATTGTAATGAGGACTTATTTGAGTGTTGATATTGTCTAGAAGACAATATTTGTATTTAAACTCACAGTATGTGTTGTCGTATTTTGCACGACAATTGTATTATTGAAGTTATAGTTTGCTTTCTGTACCATGTATTTGGCGACTCAAAACGGGTGTTGTATACCTATTTTGAGGGCGTCAAAGCTTAGGGATATGATCTCTGGCAGAGATCGGGGAATAGAATTAGGAAGGGAGAGGTGAGTAAATCCTTAGCTAGTGTGTCCTATATAAGCTTATTTGTTGGTCGGTCATAATATAGGGATATTATGTGATATATTAATTTGTTTAATTAACCCTTATTTTATGGCGGTATTTAGAATGGTCACGAGAACGCGTTAACAATGGAGTGTATGAGACTGCGGAACAACCTTTAGTCACAAACCAGGAGAACGTGCAACGGGAAGGCAATATTCCTCCTGTAAACAATGCTACCGAGCAAACGATGAATGATGGAATGTTTAGGAGCTTTTTGCAGTTCATGCAAAATCAGACGAGGGAGACTCGTGTACAAAATACGGGTGGAAGTGATGGCAATGCGCGGTCTGTCATAGCCAAGCAGTTCAAGGAGTTGGGACCACCAGATTTCTGGGGAAAGCCCGATCCAATTAAGGCGGAAACATGGGTCAAGCAAATTACCAAGATATTTGATGTCTTGGGATGCACGGAGGAACAGAAGGTTCCATTCGCCACCTTTATGTTTCGTGGTGAGGCAAATTACTGATGGGAACAGGGCTCAATTATTAGAGCAAGATAATGAGTATACTCAACCGAGGGACCACAACCAGGGTCATACCGATGACAGCAGTCATTAGAACGATGATAACCAGCGAGGAAGGAAAAATACGGACAAAGGCGATAACCACTCAGGTGGTAATCGTGGCCATGATAATAGGAGAGGTGAGTCAAGTGGAAATTTCAGAAAGAGTAGATTCAACAATGACGGGAAGACATCAGCAGCAGCACCAGCACCAACAACAAATTCTAGGGGAAGAGAACGACCACCAGTTAGATGTTACAAATGCGGAAAAGAGGGACATATCAGCCCAAACTACCCACAACAATCCAAGGTATGTTATAACTGTGGAAAGGAAGGACATATAGCTCGGGATTATTCTGTTGCAAAACCAAGTTCAGGGGGGATGGTGACTCCAAAGGCTGCCCCGGATAAGTCGAAATCAACGGTTCCTGGAAGAGCATTTGTCGTGACTGGCCAAAACGTGAGGAACCCAAACGAGATTGATCACGGGTAAGCTAATCTTGAATTCTTGTGAAGTATATACCTTACTAGATACCGGTTCTACCCATTCTTTTATCTCTCCTGCTTGTGCTCAACGTTTAAACTTGACTCCGGAGAAATTAGATTTTAACTTATCTGTTGAAACTCCGTTGGATGAAACCTTCGTTACATCTATAGTTTATAAATCTTGCTTGATCCAAGTTGGCACTATCACATTACCTGTTGATCTTATCTCTTTAAAGATATTTTCTTTTGATGTGATTTTAGGAATTGATTGGTTAACCACTCATCATGCCAAAATTGATTATTTTCGTAAGGTTGTTAGTTTTCATATTCCTAACCAACTTTTGTCATACTGAATTCAAACAACTAAACCACTAAAATCACCATCATTATATCAAGCCATAAAGCTATTCGCTTATTGAAAAATGGATGTCAAGCTTTCTTAGCCCATGTTATGGATTTGAATAAAGACACATCGATTTGAATAATATTCTTTGTTGTTAGTAAATTTTTCCGACGTATTTCAAGAAGAACTTCCGTGTCTACCCCGTAACGTGATGTTGAATTCTTTATTGACCTTGAACCGTATAAAACCCATTTCTAAAACCCCATATCGAATGGCTCCTATTGAACTTCGAGAGTTAAAATTCCAACTACAGAATTATTAGACATCGGTTTCATTCATCCTAGTACATCTCCTTGGGGTGCTCCTATTTTATTCGTAAAGAAGAAAGACGGGAGTATGCGACTTTGTATTGATTACCGAGAATTGAACCATGTCACCATCAAGAATAGGTATCCGCTACCTCGCATTGATGACCTGTTTGACAAGTTACAATGAGCACAATTCTTTTCAAAGATCGATCTTCGTTCTGGATATCATCAGTTGAAGATTAAAACTGAGGATATTCCAAAGACTGCCTTCAGGACTCGGTACGGGCATTATGAATTCTTAGTCATGTCTTTTGGATTGACTAATACTCCTGCTGCTTTCATGGATATGATGAACCGAGTATTCAAGGAATATTTGGATCGGGCCGTTGTTGTCTTTATTGATGACATCCTCGCTCATTCCAAAAGCCGTGAAGATCATGAGCACCATTTGAAGCTGATACTTGAAAGACTTCGTGAAAACAAGCTTTATGCCAAGCTGAAGAAATGCGAGTTCTGGCTTGAGGAAGTAGCATTTCTTGGGCACGTGGTGTCAAAACTTGGAGTATCTGTTGACCCGACGAAGATTGAATCAATACAAAGTTGGAAGCAGCAACCGTCGTTGATCGAATTACGCACTTTACGGGCTTAAATTGGTTATTATCGGAGATTCGTGGAAGAATTTTCTCGAATCGCTACTCCGTTAACTCAGCTGACTTGTAAAGATACAAAATTCGTATGGAGCGAAGAATGCGAGAAGAGTTTCCAAGAGCTCAAGAGGAGACTCATTTTGGCACCTGTTCTGGCAATACCATCTGGTTCGGATGGATTTGTTATCTACAGCGATGCTTCAGACAAAGGGTTAGGATGTGTTCTTATGAACCATGGGAAAGTCATAGCCTATGCCTCGTGACAACTCAAAGAATATGAGAGGAATTATCCTACTCATGATCTAGAGTTGGCAGCAGTCATTTTTGCGTTGAAGATATGGAGACACTACTTGTATGGGGAGAAAGTGGAGAACTATACGGATCATAAAAGCCTCAAATATTTCTTCACCCAAAAAGAACTCAACATGCGGCAACGACGTTGGCTTGAGCTATTGAAAGATTACGATCACACTATTTAATATCATCCTGAAAAAGCGAACGTAGTAGCTGACGCATTGAGTAGAAGATCATATGCGAGTACAATTGCGATATTGTCAACGTAAAGGCCCATTTTGTATGACTTGCAAAGGATGGAGGTAGAATTAAATACTCCAGGGACCCACATGATGATGGCAAATATACAAGTAGAACCGACTTTAATCGATAAAGTTAAAGCTGCTCAAGCTACGGACCTGGGGCTGATGCGTATAAAGAAGAAAGTATAAGAAGGTACTATACCGGAAGCAAGAATCGATGAAGAAGGAATACTTAGAGTCAACTCTAGACTTTGCGTTCCTAACGACTCTGACTTGAAGCATAGAATCATGATGGAGGCACATAACACACCGTTTGCAAACCATCATGGGAGTACCAAAATGTATCATGATATTCAACACATATTTTGGTGGAACAATATGAAGAGAGAGATCACGAAGTTTATCTCGAGGTGTTTAACCTATCAACGTGTAAAGGCGGAACATCAAGTGCTAAAGGGTCCATTACAACCACTTGAGATTCCGAAATGGAAGTGGGAACACATTACCATGGATTTCGTTACAGGTCTTCCCAAAGTTTCTCAAGGCAAAGATGCGATTTGGGTTATTGTTGATAGATTAACCAAGTCTGCTTATTTCTTGCCTATACGTGAGACTTATTCCCTTGAACGCCTTGTTCGTATGTACGTGAACGAGATTGTGAGATTGCATGGCATGCCAATATCCATAGTTTCGGATCGTGACCCAAGATTCACTTCAAGATTTTGGGTTAGCCTACAGAAAGCTATAGGCACGGATTTACGATTCAGTTCAGCATACCATCCTCAAACGGACGGACAATCAGAGAGGACTATTCAAACTCTTGAAGATCTATTAAGACTATGTGTCCTAGACTTCAAAGGGAGTTGGGATAAGTATTTACCATTGGTGGAATTCTCCTACAACAACAGTTATCAAGCAAGTATAGGCATGGCTCCATTTGAGGCGTTGTATGGACGAAAGTGTCGTTCTCCAGTATGTGGGGACGAGGTAAGTAAAGCAACTTTATTGGGACCAGAATTGGTACGCATGACTACAGAAAAGATCCAAGTGATTCGACAACGTATTCAAACCTCACAGGATCGACAAAAGAGTTATGTTGATCTTCATAGAAAGGACGTGGAGTTTAATATTGGAGATCATGTACTATTACGTATTGCTCCATGGAAGGGAGTTACAAAATTTGGAAAGAGAGGAAAGCTCAATCCAAGATTTGTTGGTCCATTTGAGATTCTTGACCGAATAGGAAATGTGGCCTATAGACTCGCGTTACCTCCAAACATTTCTCGTGTTCATAATGTGTTCCACATATCTATGCTTCGTAAATATGTGAAAGACCCGAACCACATTATTGAGTTAGAACCAGATGAGATAGTCGAAGATTTAACATACGAGGAGGTACCTGTTAAGATCTTGGATAGGAAAAAGCATGTACTACGCACCAAGGTTATACCACAAGTTAAGGTTTTGTGGAGGAACCATGCTATTGAGGAAATGACATGGGAGTTGGAATCAAAATTGAAAGCGAGGTACCCTCGCTTTACTGCTCAAACACCGTGTATCGTACGTCGCCAATTTCGAGGACGAAATTTTATAAGGAGGGGAGGTTGTAAGACCCCAACTTATTATAAATAAAATTAAATTTTCTCTATTCATTATTCTAAATTAATAAGGTGTTAATTTGATATAATGCTTTGATTATGGGTGAAATGTGCAAATTTTACAAAATAAGCAAGTGGTTATAAAATATTCATTTTGTCCGAAAAATATTCTTTTGGTCGTGGAATATTCTTTTGTTTGGGAATATTCGTGATTTACGTTGAGCATTCCATTCGTGGAGCTCATAAGAATAAGCGTCGGATGAGGAAAACGACAAAGTATGAGTTTTTATAAAAAAGCGGCGTAATTGTTACCAATTAACACTATTGGAATACACAGTGGTTAAAATACGAATACGCTGGCGTCGCACAAAGAAGATACATCAGATTGGTACAAGATTATTGAATTATTGATTCGTGCGTAAGAAGGCACTACTCAATAATTGTTACAGTAGTTACTGTTCAATATTTTATTTTAATTATTCAATAATTGCTGCGTTGATAGTTTAAATTATTGTTGTTTCAATAATTGTCACTGCACTGTACTTCCCATTATCAGATCAATAATTCATATTATTTGAATAATATTATTAGATAGCATTATTGGCAATATCTAGAAAGTTCTGTCAAAGAGAGGTTTGGTCACCTAATTGCATGCCAGTAAGGAGAAATCCTTATTGAAAAGCCCCTTCTTTCTTGGGAACGGCCTGGTTATCATAATTGTGATTCTGTAATATTATTTGTGAATAATTAATTATTAATTTATATGATAAAGAAATATTTATTAGATGTGGATATAAATGATGGATTTATTTATGTGGTTATTAATGAAGGAATTAATGCTGAGGTGTTTTATCAGTATTTTGTCGGAAGGGAAGTATTAAAAATCAACCGTTTATAGATTTCGGATATTTTCTGTTTGGAATATGAAAAAACTTTCTTCTGTAAAGTTGTAGAGAATTCGATTTCATGTGGAATGGACATAAAATTCAGATTTTTCGATAAATGTGCTATTTTCTATGAATTATCAAGTTTCGGAAAATAAAATAATTTTTATTAAATTATGGGTGGGACCCACTTTTGTTTTAACACATGTGGGTCAAATAATTTTGGTTCCAAGATGGCTGGCTTGGTTGGTGAAAGTTGGCATAAAAGAAAGAAAAAGAATAATAATATTTTATTATTTAGTCTCCTTTTATGCGTCTAAAGATTTTTCTATAAATAGACGCTTGGTTAGAATTGAAAATCACACCGAAACAAGTTTTCTTTCTCTAGATTATCGAGCGTATTATTGTGAGTATTTTGATACTTTGAGAGTTCTTTGTTAGATAAAGTTTTCTTCTTTTCTATATCCGATATTCCGATCGTAAGTCTTAGTTATTTTGAGGTAAGGGATGTTATTTTCTTCTTAAATGATATTATTTTCTTCAATATCATTATGTCGAAATATTGGTGAACTTTTAATCAAATTTGGAACTTTTTGTGTCTGGATTACTATTCACGATACTCTGGACTATTCACGTGTCTACAACACTATTCACGAATCGATAATTATTTACCTAAAAAATGAAAATTTTTTTTGTCCAAGATGACTATTTTGGCTACTATCTTTGATTGTATCCATGTTTTGATTTTTATTTTTGAATTCTGCTTCACAATTGGTTCTTATTGAAGTATTATTGATCTTGCATAAACTGTTATACGAATCCCTAATATTTGTCCTTCTGTTTCATTGGATTCGTTTTCTTTAAGATATTTTTCATCATCCTCAGTCCTAAATAATGATATTACTGATTATCTTTGGCCTGTAGTGCAAAGATGAATGATTAACTGATGAATATCTTTGGCCCGTAGTGCAAAGATGAACAGATGTTGAGATGAACATAACCGATTGGTGATACTTGATGAATATCTTTGGCCTGTAGTGCAAAGATGAATATTTGATTAAAGATATTGATTATTGTTACATGGATAAAATATTGATGATGAACTTTTAAATCTTAGAAGATAGTAGAACTCATTCTCTACGTGACTCTTCTAATGGATTGCTGTTTCCGCTGCAGTTGTTTATCTAAAATTTGTTGTCTATTGTATTCTATCAGATTTTTCCCTGTTGAAGACTAATGATAATTTTTTGTATATTATCTTAGTTATAATATTCTTTACTGGGCCTAGTTGAGCTCACCCTTTTCCTTTTTGTTCCATTTTCTTCTCAGGAGGTGAGAACATAGCAGGATCGAGTCGGGGTATGAAGTGATGGTTCTAGAAAGATGTTTTAGCAGTCCTCACTATTTTTGTAAGATAGTGTATGAATAATTGTAATGAGGACTTATTTGAGTGTTGATATTGTCTAGAAGACAATATTTGTATTTAAACTCACAGTATGTGTTGTCGTATTTTGCACAACAATTGTATTATTGAAGTTATAATTTGCTTTCTGTACCATGTATTTGGCGACTCAGAACGGGTGTTGTATACCTATTTTGGGGGCGTCAAAACTGGGACCACCGGAGTTCTTTGGAGAGCCAAAACCACTTAAGGCGGAGACGTGGATAAAGCAAATCTGCAAGATATTTGATGTCTTGGGATGCTCCGAGGAACAAAAGGTTCCCTTTGCCACCTTCATGTTGCGTGAAGAGGCAGATTACTGGTGGGAATCTGTAAAACGTACTCAACCTGCCGCACTGAAGATGACTTGGGAGAAGTTCCAAGAATTGTTCAACTACAAGTACTTTCCCGAAAGTATTCGTCACATGAAAGAGGTAGAGTTCATCAAGCTGGAGGAAAACAACATGACCGTGTCGTAGTACGAAGCCAAGTTTACCGAGTTGTCCCGGTTTGCGTCCCATTTGGTTGATAATGAGGAGATAATGACGCGAATGTTTCTAAGAGGTTTAAAGCCCGAGATACGTCAATATCTTATCTCTCATAAACTGTGTTTGTATTTAGATGTTGTTAATAGGGCTTAGTTATTGGAGCGTGATAATGAGTCAACCCAACCAAAAGAGATCAGCCGACAAAATGATAATACCAGTGATAACAGTCATCGAAGCGGTGACAATAAGCGTGGAGGGAATTAACATGCCAGAAATGGTAACCACTTCGGTAGTAATCATGGCCAAAACAATAAGAATGGACATTTTAAGAAGAGGAGATTCAATAATGATGGAAAGAGGTCAGCACCAGCACCCGTGGTTAAGGAAGGAGAACGACCACCTATCATATGTTTCAAATGCGGAGGGGAAGGACACATCAGTCCAAACTACGCGATGCCATCCAAAGCATGTTATAATTGTGGAAGGGAAGGTCACCTAGCCCGATTTTGTCGTTCACCGAAGACAAGTTCATCTAGGATGGAGGCACCAAAAGACGTCCCAGAAAAGTCAAAGCCAGCAGTGTAAGGGAGAGCGTTTGTCATGACCTCCCAAAAAGCAAGGAACCCGAACGAGGTCATCACGGGTAAGCTTATCATAAACTCTAGCGAAGTATATACCTTATTTGATATCGGGTCTACCCATTCTTTTATTTCTCCTATTTGCGTTCAACGTTTAAATTTGATTCCGGAGAAATTAGACTTTGACTTATCTGTTGAAACTCCGTTAGGTGAAACCATCATTACATCCACTGTTTATAAGTCTTGTTTGGTTCAAATCGGTACCCTCACATTACCTGTCGATCTTATTTCATTGAAAATACTTTCATTTGAGGTAATTCTAGGGATTGATTGGTTAACCACTCATCATGCAAAAATTGATTATTTTCGTAAGGTTGTTAGCTTTCATATTCTTTACCAACCTATTATGCGAATTCAAGCAACCAAACCATTAAAATCAATCATTGTCATCTCAAGCCATAAAGCTATTCGTTTATTGAAAAACGGATGTCAAGCTTTCTTAGCTCATGTCACGGATCTAAACAAAAATACGTCAGTTTTGAATGATATTTCTATTGTTAATGAATTTCCTGACGTATTTCCTGAAGAACTTCCTGGCCTACCCCCAGAGCGTGAAATTGAATTTTGTATAGACTTGGAACCCGGTACAAAACCCATTTCCAAAGCCCCATATATAATGGCTCCTATTGAACTTCAGGAGTTAAAGACCCAACTGCAGGAATTGTTAGACCTTGGCTTTATTCGTCCTAGTACGTCTCCTTGGGGTGCTCCTGTTCTATTCGTGAAGAAGAAAGATGGGAGTATGCGACTTTGTATTGATTATCGGGAGTTGAACCATGTCACTGTCAAAAATAGATACCCATTACACGTATTGATGACCTGTTTGACCAGTTGCAAGGCGCCAAATTCTTTTTAAAGATTGATCTTCGTTCCGGATATCACCAATTGAAGATTAGAGCCGATGACATTCCAAAGACGGCTTTCAGAACTCGGTACGGGCATTATGAATTCCTAGTCATGTCTTTTGGATTGACTAATGCTCATACTGCCTTCATGGATATGATGAACCGAGTATTCAAGGAATATTTGGATCACTTTGTTGTCATCTTTATTGATGACATCCTTATTTATTTCAAAAGACATGAAGATCATGAGCAACACTTGAGGCTGATACTCCAAAAGCTTCGTGAATATAAGCTTTATGCCAAGTTGAAGAAATGTGAGTTCTGGCTTGAGGAAGTAGCATTCACTCGGGCACGTGGTATCAAGTCATGGAATATCCGCTGACCCAAAGAAAGATTGAAGCTATTCAAAGTCGGAGCAACCTAAATCGAAGGATCAAGACGTAGCATTCTCGACTTAGCTGGTTATTATCGGAGATTCGTAGAAGGGTTTTCTCGAATCGCTACTCCCTTAACTCAGCTGACTCGGAAAGATACAAAATTTGTTTGGAACGAGGAATGTGAGAAGAGTTTTCAAGAACTCAAGAGAAGACTCATTTTAGCACCTATTCTGACAATACCATCTGGCTCGGAGGGATTTGTCATCTACAGTGATGCTTTAGGCAAAGGATTATGATGTGTTCTCATACAACATGGGAAATTCATAGCCTATGCCTCTCGACAACTCAAAGAATATGAGAGGAATTATCCTACTCATGATCTAGAGTTGGCAGTTGTTGTCTTCGCACTTAAAATTTGGAGGCATTACTTGTATGGGGAGAAAGTGGAGATCTTTACGGATCATAAAAGCCTCAAATATTTCTTCACTCAAAAGGAACTCAACATGCGACAACGACATTGGATTGAATCATTGAAAGATTATGATCATACCATCCAATACCATCCCGAAAAGCAAACGTGGTAGGCGACGCATTGAAAGGTAAGATCATATGTAGGTACGAAAAGCGATGTTGTCAACGCAAAGGCCCATTTTGTATTACTTGTAAAGGATGGAGATAGAGATAAAGACTTGAGGGACCCACGTGATGATGTCGAATATACGAGTAAAACCGACTTTAATCGATAAAGTTAAAGTCGCTCAAGCTACGCACTGGAGCCGATGTATATGAGGAAGAAAGTACAAGAAAGGTGCTATCTGTGCCGAAGCAAGAATCGATGAAGAAGGAATACTTGATTCAACTCCAGCACTTTGTGTTCCTAACGACCACGAAGTTAAAGTATAAAATCATGATGGAGGCGCACAACACACCGCTTGCAATCCATCTCGGGAGTACCAAAATGTATCATGATCTTTGACATACATTTTGGTGGGGCAATACAAGAGGGAGATATCGCCTTATCTCAAGGTGTTTAACTTGTCAACAAGTCAAGCGCGAGCATCAAGTACCAAAAGGTCCATTGCAACCACTTGAAATTCCGTAATGGAAGTGAGAGCACATTACCATGGATTTTATTCTTGGTCTTCCCACGCTTCTCAAGGCATAGATGCAATTTGGGTCATTGTTGATAGATTGATTAAGTCTCGCTTATTTCTTACCTATACGAGAAACTTATACACTTGAACGCCTTGCTCAGTATGTACATAAATGAGGTGGTAAGATTGCATGGTATGCCAGTATCCATAGTTTCTGATCGAGACCCAAGATTCACTTCACGATTTTGGGTTGGTTTGAAAAAAGCTATGGGCACGAATTTACGATTTAGTTCAGCAAATCATCCTTAGACGGACGGACAATCAGAGAGGACTATTCAAACTCTTGAAGATTTATTAAGACTCTGTGTCCTTGACTTCAAGGGAAGTTGGGACAAGTTCTTACCATCGGTGGAGTTTTCATACAACAATGCCTATCAAGCAAGTATTGGCATGGCTCCATTCAAGTGTTGTATGGAAGAAAGTGTCGCTTCTCCAAAGATATTTGGGATGAGGTGGGTGAAGCAACGTTGTTGGGACCAGAGTTGGTACGTATGACTACGGAAAAGATTCAAACGATCCGACAACGTATAAAAACCTCATAAGACCGACAAAAGAGTTATGCTGATCTTCATCAAAAGGACGTGGAATTCGATATTGGAGATCATGTGTTGTTACATGTTGCTCCATGGAAAGGAGTAGGGCTGAGCAAGTAACCAAATTAGAACCGAAACCGTACCAAAAACCGTACGAACCGCACCAATTAAAACCGCACCAACGATTCCGGCGTATGTGGCGGTTTTAGCTGGGTTGAATAACTAAATTTACGGTTCCGATTTGGTTACTAGCCAAAACCAAACCGCATAAAACCGAAACCGCACCATGTGTGTGTATGTATGTATTATCTCTAGTAAATTCTAAAGTTACTTTTCACTTGAACACGCTCAGAGAAAACCTCAGTCTTGCATTGTCATTTTTTCACGTATTGAAAGAAGATGTTAGAGGTTATAGAGTCAAAAATTAAGCAATTGGGTTTTGAAATTTTGAATTTGTTTGATGCGTTATTGGAGGGGCTTATAGTTGAGGGGCTCGAGCATTTGATGCATTGGTTAATGTCAATGCTATAATTGTAATAGTCTAATAGATTATTTTTAGTCCTCCCTGCAATATATTTTATTCTATCTTCAGTATATACTTTTAATTTTTGTGAAACTAGATAAACATTCTTGCTTGTTATCGAATAGTCACCGTTGTTTTATATAGCGCATATTTTAGTTTTAAAGCATGCTTGATATAATTCTCATTGTCGACTTTGTCACTAAGTTAATTGCTCGATGTAAGTTTTATGTTAAATTTTATCAAGGCTTAAACTTTTTTGTTGTTTCAATTGATTTTGGAACCGAAACCGCACCAATTAAAACCGCACCGCACACTTTAAAACCGAACCGCACCAATCACAAGCGGTTTCAGGTGCGGTTTTGAATTTTTCAAACCGCACCTAAGCGGTTTTGGGTGCGATTTGGACTTCAAGCCGCACCAAACCGCACCATGCTCACCCTTAGAAAGGAGTTACGAGATTTGGAAAGAGAGGAAAGCTTAATCCTCGATTCATTGGTCCATTTTTAATCCTCGATCGAGTAGGGATCAGAGCCTATATAACTTGCATTCTGACATCACAAGTATGTCTCGTGTTCATAACATTTTTCATGTATCCATGTTACGTAAATATGTGAAAGACCCGAACCGCATTATTGAGTTAGAACCGAACGAAATAACGAAAGATTTAACGTATGAAGAGGTTACTCTTCAAATCTTGGATAAGAAGGAACATATTCTACGCTCCAAGGTTATACCTCAAGTCAAAGTTTTATGGAGGAACCACGATGTTGAGGAAATGACCTGGGAGTTAGAATCTGAAATGAAATCAAGGTATCCTTACCTCTTCGACATACCAGTGTGTATACCACTAATTTCGAGGGCTAAAATTTCATAAGAAGGAGGTTGTAAGACCTCAACTTTTATGAATAAAGATGATTTTTCTATAATTATCATTTTGAATATTATAGAATGAATTTGTTATAATGTTATAGTTGTGGGTAGTATTTATAAATTCCGCAAAGTATGCAAATTGTTATATTATATTTGATTGGTCGGAAATATTTGTTTTAGCAGGAATATTCGTATAACTACAAGAATCATTGGTGGACCCTACAACGGAATTATCATTTGATTGAGAAAATGACAAAATATTTTTATAAAAATAACTACGAAAAGTTTTACTGCTTAATACTTGTTGAACTACTCTGGTAGTAAAAGTACAATGAATACGCTGTGGTTTCATAAGAAGACACCAGTATTGATTATTGATGCTTACGTGAGAAATCACTCGCTTTTGTTCAATTATTGTCGATATTTTATATATTATTAAATCAATAATTGAGACAACGGTTATTAATATTATTATTTACAATATTAACGATGTCTGAAGTTCATCGAGGAGAGGTTTGGTCACCTAATCAACGCCAATAGGGAGAAATCCTTATTGAAAGCCCCTCTTTCCGGGAACGACTTCGATCGATTAATATTGTGAATTATAAGAATGATGATAAATGTTGTTAAAAATATTGAAGGATTTTTTTTATGAAGTTTTGTTGTAAATATTGGCGTATTATTTAGACCCCCATTTACCCATTTTTCAAAATAATCGGTAGAAAATTATTTAATAGTGGTGGGGGCCCATATGTTTATGACTTTTGGTGGAGGTGGGAACTTATGTTTGTCACATGGAATGAAGAAAAGAAAAGGAACAAAGATTGTGGGAATATTATTGTTATTGGATGTATGTATATAATATATAGAATGTGGGTGCATGTGTTTATATTTCTGATATATATATATATATGTCAATGACTTTGGGGGAAGGGGGGAAACAGGTTATTACGGGGGTTCACTAATTATTATTATTATTATTATTATTATTATATATATATATATATATTATAATAAGTTTTATTTTATTTAAAAGATTTTGTTTTATTAGAATATTTTATAGTAAATCAATCTGGACCGTCCGTTTAAAAGTAAATCAATCTGGACCGTTCATGAATTAGTTACTATTCAAATTCATTCTACTATAAATAGAAGCTCATTCCTTCATTATTTCTTACTTAATTCATCGAAACTCTAGAGAGAAAACTATAGAGAGAATTATTTTCTATAATCTTGAAGCGTTTTTTCTTTAGCGCTTAAGAAAGCTTTGAAACGTAGTGCAAGTTTCTTTAAGTATATCCTCGCCTACCGTCTGGTAAGTACTCTTCTTTATTAGGTAAGAGGTATTGTTTCTTTTGTATTCATGAAGAGAACTTCATTATTCCATTCTTTATTATTCCGCTGGAATAACCTATATACGCCAAGCACCCTATACTTGGTGAAATTCTTCTCATTATTCCATTCTTTATTATTCTCATTGAATATCATGTCCGCAAGCGCTTTTACGCCGGGACCGGTTTTTGTCTTTATTATTCTCATTGAAATATCCTCGTCATATGGCTTTTACTTGGGACACAGTTCCGCTCTTTATTATTGTGTTGGAATATTCTGTTCTGCATGCATTTTACGCCTTTGACCTTGTTCCGTTATTCATTATTCTGCTGAATAACTCATGCAAGCGGCTTCTATCGCATGTCCGGTGATTTCTTTTGTTATTCCATTCTTTATTATACTCAGTTGGTTAAAATTTTGACTTCTATACTCCATGAAATTAGTGGAATATCCTTGATATTTGCGCTTCATCCATTATCTTTTCATGAAAATATTCTTCTGAGTATTCTTGAATTTTACTCTACAAAGAAGTATCATGTTGACAATTTGGACGTTATTAGTTCCTGGATAAAGTAATTCTTGAACTTGTTTTATTAAATTCTTATATCATTATCATCATTCTCATGTTTATATTATGTTGAAAGTCATTTGTGGCCTGTAGTGCATTGATGGACTTGGTATGATTATGACCAGGGATTAATCGGTATAATCATGACCGTAATATTACAAATGATGTGGTAAAAGTCCCCATTGGCCCGTAGTGCATTGATGGACAATTGTTGGCATGATCACGACCATTGATGAATACACGAATATCCTTGGCCCGTAGTGTATGGATAATTTGTGATTGTGATACTAATGAATATCCTTGGCCGTAGTGCAGTGATGATGTGAATTATTTATTAAGGTGAGTCCCAGCGATAAAAGTGATGGAAAACCTTTTTAAAATTATAAAAGATAATAGATTTTATTTTCTACTTGACTCTTTTAATGGATTGCATATTCCGCTGCAGTTAAACTTGATGTCTATTGTATTTTATCAGTTTAACACTGTTGAAGACTATTGATAATTTATTCTGCATTATCTTAGTCATAATATTTTCTTACTAGGCTAGTTGAGCTCACCCTTTCTTTCACTGTTTTCTTCAGGAAATGAGAACGTAACCGGGACTAGTCGGGGAACGGAATGACGGTCCAGATGATAGTATTAGTAGTCCTCACTATTCTGTTAGATAATGTGACAATAAATGTAATGAGAACTTATTATGAGAGTGTATTGTCTAGAAGACAATAATTGTATTAAAACTCAGAACTCTCTTGTTGTATATTAAAGATTGTATTCGTATTCTGTACCATGTATTTGACGACTCAGAATAGGTGATGTATACCTATTTTGGGGGCGTCACATCTAACGCATGAAGCCAATACAAATGTCAAATAGTTACAACGATCAAAATATGTTTTGAATATTGGAACTTTTAAATTTTAACTTTTAAATTTCAAATCTCATTATTTAAGGAATCAATATAAAGAACATGTTGGGTACATAGTGAAAAAATTGAATCTCTATCCTGCAGAATGATCCAATGACATTACAGAATAGGGATAGAGATAAAGAAACTATTATGAATACTTTTAGTTAATTGACTAATACAGTGTCGACACGCAAGTCGAGAGTTGATATCTATCTGCGTGTCAGTACTGTATTAGTCAATTGACCAACTTATTATAAAATTAATTTCATAATAACTGAATCCCTAAAAATACTAACCGCCCATTTCCTTCTCACTCCCAAAATCTTTTCTGCTAATTGTTATGTCATGTCTCTAATCTCTCTATATCCTAATTGAAGAATTCATAAGCTTTCAACAAATAATCCGTTGGAAAATTTTGTCTCTAATCTCTCAACAGGGACGGATTTTAATTATTTTTTTGTTAAAATTAAATAAAAAAAATTTGAACTAATTACAATAATGTTTACAAATTATAATAAATATTCATAATCTAAACTAAAAAAGAAATTTTAAATAAAAAGTATTTAAATACAATTTAAAAGAAAGAAGTAGAATGAATATATTTTTGTCTGTACTCGTATTTAAAATATAAATAAATATTTTTTATCCCTTTAAATTTAACTATTTCATTAATATATCTCATTACCTATAAAAAAAAATCAAATATGAACACCTGTCTATGCCGCCCGCTTAATGTATCTGCCCCCGATACATCGCGAAAGGAAAGACGAAACTACATGCATGAGTGTGACTTCAATTGACCCCTGAATTTTTGAGATCTTTGTATTTGTTCGGAAAGTAAAGTAGATTGACGAAATCCCAAATTATTTTATTTTTTTTATTTGGAAAGGAATTATTTTGGGTTATGGTTGATTTAATTACCCAAGAATGGATAAGATTTTGATTTTATTTATTTATGGTTACGTTATTACTTTTTTATCCTTGATGAAAATTTAAAAATATTTTTGAGAGTTAATTTGCAATCAAAAAGACAATTTTGTCCTTAATAAAATGGGTCGGATCGAATTTTTGACGAATTTTAGTGAAATTGGAAAAAAACAGAATTGATATAAAATACCACTTTAATGACGCGTTTGTGAGTTTAAAGGGATGGATGAGATAGGAATGAATTATAAATTTTTCTTGTTATGTTGTGATTTTTGAAAAGGAAGGGAAGATATGAGGTTTTAATTATATTTTATCTTGTTTGTGAGTTTAAAAGAAGGGAAGGGAAAATATTTTTATTTTTAAACTACACTATTAGTATATTACTCTTACATATTAATGTAAATGACATGATTTATTTTGAAATTTTACTTAAGTAATATAAAATATCAAACTTTTTAATCATTTTTCATCCCTCCAAATCCTTTCAACTTAAATCAACTTTACCTCCAAAAATAAAATTAATTTTACGTCCAAATCTCTTCTCTTCTTTTCTAAATAAACACTCAAATATAAAATTTGGAGGGATTTTAATTCTTTTTCCTTTCTTTTCTTTTCTTTTCTTTTCTTTTCCTTCCCCTAAAATAAACTTAAAAATAAAGATACAAAAATTTAATTAATAAAAAATAAACTTTAAAAATGATTTTGAAAGTGGATGACAACGTGAGAATGTCATTCAAATTTACATCAGATCTTATAAAACAGATCGCTACTTTTTGTATATTAAAATAGAAAAGAAAAAGACCTTGGGCCTACTAATTATAATTATGGGCTCTACTTCTTTGGACTTTCTGACTAAAGATAATGTTTTTACGGGCCACTACTGGCCCATGAATAGTTCCCTTAAATTATCATTTTGATTTGTGTGTTGATTATTCAAACAAAATGTCCGTGTCCAAACCATAAAAGCACCTTATCTTTTTTACTCTTTCCCATTTCTCTCTCCTTTCTTTTTCAAGACTAATTTTTATGTCACAATTAACATAGAACCTATAAATAATAAAATAAAATAATAATATGTGAATTATTTTTTTATTTATTTATGTCTGATATATCTGTATAAGTTAATATTTAATATTAATATAAATTTATCGGCATACATAATAACTCTCTTATTAAAAAATAAAAGAGAGCAGAAAACCTGCATCACCACTATATTTTCATGTTACAAGTGATGTCAATGTCTCTCTCTCTATATATACACAACTATATATTTTATAAAAAATTATTATTTTCATAACGAAAATATAATATTTTCACGATTGGATCTGATTTCTTATTCATCTTATGTAAAATAGTGATGTTTGATTATATCTTAATAACTCATCTCTTAATGCATTTTAATATTTGAAATTATGATATAAAATTTCTCTCATCATGTCTCTAAATTAGTACTATACAAATATGAATTTAAATTATTCAGAGTACTATATTAAAATACATTAAGAGATGAATGGTTAAAGATAAATTAAAAAGTCCTTCTACATGGATATTTTTATTGGACATGTTTAATTTATTTTGTTTTGCTTGGGACTCTTAAAAAATATATAATATTTATTTCTGAAATAAATACTGTATATTTTTTGAGAAATAATTTTTTTTAATTTTTTTTTCCAATTTTCCGATCTTTTAAACCGATCTGCCAAGACTTATGCTAAATTAAAATACAATCAAAGACAATTACAGCCTTATAAGTATTTGTCAGTCTTTCGATATCTTATCATCTCATGTCACAGTCATCATCTTCTACTATGTTTCAATAATAGAAATATAGAATCGTGGTCTCTTAATTGGCAATTACTCTATCTATTTCATGATAATTAACGATATATATATATATATATATATATATATATATATATATATATATATATATATATATATATATATATATATATATATAGAAATCGTTCAGTCATACCCCTTATTTTATTTAATCGTGTTTACCCATTTTAGGATGATGGTTTGATTATACACAATGAAGCTCATACTACTTTTAATGACGCTTATATGTTTGTCCGTCATAAAAGTATGATAACAATTGTATGATCGAAACCAAATCGCCTAAAGGAGAGAGGTAAGCACGTAAAGAAATAAGATAAAGTAGTATACACTGATCCTAACCATATATATATATATATATATATATATATATATATATATATATATATATATATAGAGAGAGAGAGAGAGAGAGTCCTATTTCTCCCAGGACTCGCATTTTCTTAAAATGAGAATTTTTTTTTTAAAACAACTAAAAATAATAAATTATGGAACTTGAATTTTAGATAATACAATTGTTTTTGAGTGTGATTTTGATACATATAACAAAATGTCCGCATACCAAATAAGATCGCATATACATTTTTTGGTATAGGTATCCAAATCACGCTGAAAACACTATATTATGTAAAAATTTAAGTTCCATAATTATTATTTTTTTTTTTAGTTGTTCTACAAAAAAAAAAAAAAAAAAATCGGTCCGCATTTTATCAGGATCGGACTCCCGGACCTGATCCTACTTCTATATATATATGATCCCCAATACTAAATTCCACGTCCTTTCGATGAAGATCCGCATAACTCTTTTATCGATCATGTGCCGTTTGTACACGTTGTCGAATCATTTGGATCTTTTTCGTAGTCATACGTACCAACTCGGGTCCCAACAATGTTGCTTTACCCACCTCATCCCAACATATTAGAGAGCGACACTTTCTTCCATACAATGCTTCGAATGGAGCTACCCCTATACTTGCCTGATAACGGTTGTTGTAGGAGAATTCCACCAATGGTAAATACTTATCCCAACTTCCTTTGAAGTCTAGGACACAGAGTCTTAATAGATCTTCAAGAGTTTGAATAGTTCTCTCTGATTGTCTGTCCGTTTGAGGATGGTATACCGAACTGAATCGTAAATCTGTGCCCATAGCTTTTTGCAAACTAACCTAAAATCGTGAAGTGAATCTTGGGTCACGATCCGAAACTATGGATACTGGCATGCCATGCAATCTCACAATCTCATTTACATACATACGAAAGCAAGACGTTCAAGGAATAAGTCTCTCAGATCGGCAAAAAAATGAGCAGACTTTGGTTAATCTATCAACAATAACCCAAATAGCATTTATACCTTGAGAAACCATGGGAAGACCCGTAATTGAAATCCATGGTAATGTGTTCCCACTTCCATTTCGGATCTCAAGTGGTTGCAATGGACACTTAGGCACTTGATGTCTGCTTTTACACGCCGACAAGTTAAACATGTTGAGATAAACTTTGCAATCTCTCTCTCATATTGTTACTACCAAAATGTATGTCAAGATCACGATACATTTTAGTACTTCTAGGATGGATTGTAAATGGTGTATTGTGTGCCTCAATCATAATCTTGTACTTCAAATCGAGTCGTTAGAAACACAAAGTCTAAAGTGGACTCAAGTATTCCTTCTTCATCGATTCTCGCTTAGGAATAAAGACCTTCTTGTACTTTCTTCTTTATATGCATCATTCGGCCTGGGTGGCTCGAGCAACCTTAACTTTTTCTATTAAAGTTAGCTCTATGCGATACTTGACATCATCGCACTCGCTCTCGCATAT
This sequence comes from Panax ginseng, assembly GCA_020205605.1. Lineage (NCBI taxonomy): Eukaryota > Viridiplantae > Streptophyta > Magnoliopsida > Apiales > Araliaceae > Panax > Panax ginseng. The sequence goes on along the minus strand of CM035131.1, from coordinate 28,330,396 downwards.
GATCTTCTACTCAACGCGCATCGGCTACCACGCTCGCTTTTCCAGGATGGTATTGAATAGTGTGGTCATAATCTTTTAACAAATGAGCCAACGTCGTTTGCCGCATGTTGAGTTCCTTTTTGGTGAAGAAATATTTGAGGCTTTTATGGTCTCGATATATCTCCGCCTCTATATATAGATAGTGCCTCCAGATCTTTAATAGAAAACGATCACGCCAACTCTAGATCATGAGTAAGATAATCCTCTCATACTTAAGTTGTCATGAGGCATAGGCTATGACTTTCCCACGCCAGATGAGAACACATCCTAACCCTTTACCCGAAGCATCATTTAGATAACAAATCCATCCGAACCATATGGTATTTTCGTAACAGTGCCAAAAATAAGTCTCCTCTTAAGCTCTTGGAAACTCTTCTCGCATTCCTCGCCCATATAAAAATTTTGTATCCTTCCGAAGTTATGAAAGGAGTAGCGATTCGAGAAAATCCTTCCACGAATCTCCGATAATAACCAGCTAAGCCCAGAAAGTTACATACTTCGGTCACCGACTTAGGTTGCTCCCAACTTTATGTTGCTTCAATCTTCGCTGGGTCAACAGATACTCCATGTTTTGACATCACGTCCCCAAGGAATGCTACTTCCTCAAGCCAGAACTCGCATTTCTTCAACTTGGCATATTGCTTGTTTTCACGAAGCCTTTGGAGTACCAGCTTAAAATGGTGCTCTTGATCTTCACGGTTTTGGAATATATGAGGATGTCATCAATAAAGACAACAACGAACTGATCCAAATATTCCTTGAATATCCTGTTCATCATATCCATGAAAGTCAGCAGGAGCATTAGTCAATCCAAAAGAGATGACTAAGAATTCATAATGCCCGTCTCGAAGTTCTCAAGGCGCTTTTGGAATATCCTCGCCTAATCTTCACCGATAATATCCGAATCTAAGATCGATCTTTGAAAAGAATTGTGCTCCTTGCAATCGGGTCAAACAGTCATCAATACGGTGGCGGGATACCTATTCTTGATGGTGACATGGTTCAATTCTCGATAGTCAATACAAAGTCGCATACTCCCGCTCTTTCTTCTTTACAAATAAAATAGAGCACCCCAAGGAGATGTACTAGGGACGAATGAAACCGATGTCCAACAACTCCTATAGTTGGACCTTTAACTCCTCGAAGTTCAATAGAGCCATTCGATATGGGGTTTTAGGAATGGGCTTTGTACTGTGTTCAAGATCAATAAAGAATTCAAACTCACGCTACGGGGTAGATCGAGAAGTTCTTCAGAAATACGTCGGAAATTTACTAACAACATGAATATTATTCAAATCCGACGTGTCTCTATTCAAATCTATAACATGGGCTAAGAAAGCTTGACATCCGTTTTTCAATAAACGAATAGCTTTATGACTTGATATGACAGTGATTGATTTTAGTAGTTTAGTTGTTTGAATTCGTACAATAGGTTGGTTAAGAATATGAAAACTAACAACCTTACGAAAACAATCAATTTTGGCATGATGAGTAGTTAACCAATCAATCCCTAAAATCACATCAAAAGCAAGTATCTTTAAAAAGATAAGGTCAACAGGTAATGTGATGGTGCCAACTTGGATCAAACAAGATTTATAAACAAAGTGGATGTGATGAAAGTTTCTCCTAACTGAGTCTCCACAGATAAATCAAAGTCTAATTTCTCCGGAGTTAAGTTTAAACGTTGAGCACAAACAGGAGAGATAAATGAATGGGTAGCACCGGTATCTAGTAAGGTATAAACTTCGCAAGAATTTATGATTAGCTTACCCGTAATCACCTCGTTTATATTCCTCACATTTTGACCAGTCACGACAAACGCTCTTCCAGGAATCATTGACTTTGACTTTTCTGGGACAGCCTTTTGAGTCACCATCCCCGCTGGACTTGGTTTCCCTATTGTACAATCTCGAGCGATATGTCCTTCCTTTCCACAATTATAGCATACCTTGAACTGTTGTGGACTGTTTGGGCTAATATGTCCCTCTTTTCCACATTTATAGCATACGACCGGTGGTCATTCTCCTCCCTTAGAACCGGTTGCTGCTGGCGCTGACGTCTTTACATGGTCGTTGTTGAATCTCCTCCCGACTCGCTTCTTCTATTCTCATGGCCATGATTACCACCAGAGTGGTTACCATTTTTGTCCGTATTTTTCTTTTTTCGCTGGTTTTCGTTGTTCGATGATCATCACACCCAGATATCTCGTTGTGGTCCTCGATCAACGTACTCGCTATCTCGCTTCTAATAATTGAGCCCCGGTTGACAACAACATCTGAATAGAGAAAAATTTATGAGAAATGAGATATTGACGTATGTCGAAGTTTCAAACCTCTCATAAACATCCGCTACATACGCTCCTCATTCTCCACCAAATGAGGTGCAAACCTGGATAACTCTGCAAATTTCGCCTCGTATTGGGACACCGCCATGTTGTTTTGTTCCAATCTAATAAACTCCATTTCCTTCATATGACAAATACTTTCAGAAAAGTACTTGTCATTGAACGATTCAAACGCCTCTCTAAGACATCGCCGAAAAGTACCGGATGGGGTACGCTTCACGATTCCTACCAAGAATCATTCCTCATTACTTTAACATAAAGGTGGCAAATGGAACCTTCTGTTCTTCCGTGCATCCCAAGACAATGAATATATTGGTAATTTGTTTGACCCACGTTGTTATCATTTCCACCTGTATTTTGTGCGCGAGTCTCCCTCGTCTGATTTTGCATGAACTGCAAAAAGCTTCTAAACATCCCGTCGTTCATCATCTGATCAGTGGTGTTGTTTACAGGAGGAATATTGCCAGCTTGTTGCACGTTCTCCTCGTTGGTGAGTAAAGGTGTCTCCACGGTCTCATTTACTCCACTGCTAACATTCTTAGTCGACATTCTAAAATACAATAGACAACAAGTTTCAGATCAATATTCGCAGCAAAAATAATAATTCATAGAAGAGTTACGTAGAGAATGAAATCTACTATAATATATGAATTTAAAAGTTCATCATCATTATTTTATCCCTGTAACATCAATCAATATTCATCTTGAATCAAATATTCATCTTTGCACTACAGGCCAAAGATATTCAGTAAAATCATCATTTAGGACTGAGGATGATGAAAAATATTTAAAAAAAATGAATCTAGTGAAACAGAAGAACAAATATTAAGGATTCGTACTTTAAACAATCCGAGTTCAAAAATACTTCATAAATAATCATAGAGGAGCAAAATTCAAGAATGATCAAAACATGGATACAATCAAAGCTAGTATCCATAATAGATATTTTGGATAAAAAAACGAAAAATTTAATTTTTCTGTGAATAAGTCGATTCGTGAATAAAGGCCGATACGTGAATAAGAACTCCGACACTAAAAAGACAAGAATTTCACAAGAAAATTTTTACTAATATTCCTAAGATAATGATATTAAAAGAAATAATATCATTTAAAAAAATAACATCCCTTACCTCGAAAAGACAAAAGATTTCCATTCGAATTCGGATATAAGTGCTAAAGGGAACTTGCAATCAGATAAAGCAACACTCAAAGTATCAAAATACTCACAAGAATACGCTCGATAATATAGAGAGAGAAAGAGAATTTCAGTTTCTGGTGTGATTTTCAATTCTAACCTAAGCACCCTATTTATAGGAAATTGCTTAGAATAGCAAAGCAAAAAATTTAATAAAATAATAATTTATTTTTCTTAAATTTCCTACGCACACCAATATAGTCTTGACATCAGCCACACCTCAATAACAATCACAAAAACGTGTTTCTCAATTAATTCATTTAAAACTCTAAAATAATAATAATTAATTAATCCGAAACTTCAATAATTCATAATAAATAGCCCTTTTGTCAGAAAAATTCGAACTTTATGTCTTTTTCATAGAAAATTTCATTCTCTACAACTTTGCAGAAGAAATTTTTTCCAAAATCAAATGTAAACCGATCAAATCCACAAAATCCAAGCGATTTTACAAGCTATAATCAAATTTCAGTCAAGAAATGGGCCCACAGACATGTTTTGTGACGCCCCCAAAATAGGTATACATCACCCATTCTGAGTTGTCAAATACATGGTACAGAAATAACTACAACTTTATTATTACAACATATAAACTGTGAGTTTAAATATGAGATATTGCCATCTGCATAATATCCATACGCAAATAAATCCCCATCATAATTATTGATACATTATTTTACAAAAATGGTGAGGACTACTAAACAACTCTCTCTAGAACCTTCATTCCATACCCCAACTAGTACTCGCTACATTCTCGCCTCCTGAGAAGAAAAATAGAACAAAAAGGAAAAGGGTGAGCTCAACTAGCCCAGTAAAGAATATTATGACTAAGATAATATATAACAAATTATCGTTAGTCTTCAACAGGGAAAAATCTGAGAGAATACATTAAACAACAAGTTTTATATCAATATTCGCAATGAAAATAATAATTCATAAGAAGAGTTACGTAGAGGATGAAATCTACTAATATCTATGAATTTAACAGTCCATCATCATTATTTTATCCCTATAACATCAATCAATATTCATCACAAATCAAATATTCATCTTTGCACTACAGGCCAAAGATATTCACCAGTTGGTCATGTTCATCTAAACATCTGTTCATCTTTGCACTACGGGCCAAATATATTCATCAGAAATCATTCATCTTTGCACTACAGGCCAAAGATATTCAGTTATATCATCATTTAGGACTGAGAATGATGAAAAATATTTTAAAGAAAACGAATCCATTGAAACAAAAGAACAAGTATTAAGGATTCATACTTTAAATAACTCAAGTTCGAAAATACTTCATAAATAATCAGAGTGGAGTGAAATTCAAGAATGAAGACCAAAACATAGATCCAATCCAAGATAGGAATCATAATGCATAATTTTGGACATAGAAAAGAAAATTTAATTTTTCCGAATAATAGTGTCGATTCATGAATAAGGTCAGATACGTGAATAAAGGTCGATACGTGAATAAGAATCTCCGACACCAAAAGATAGAAATTTCACCAAAAACATCATCACGCTTCGTGAATAGTACTCATGAATAGTAACTCATGAATAAGAACTCATGAATAAGAACCCCGATATGAAAAAGTTCCAAATTTGATAAAAATTCCAACCAATATTTCTAAGATAATGATATTGAAGAAATAATATCATTTTCGAATAAAATAACATCCCTTACCTCACAAAGACAAGATTTTCTAGTTGAAACACCTGATATAGGCTATGACTTGAACTTGCACCAGATAAGAACACTCAAAGTATACTCACAAGAATACGCCAATATATCGAGAGAGAAATAGAGAAAACTTCAGCTTACGTGTGATTTTCAATTCTAACCTAAGACCCTATTTATAGAAATTGCTAGAACACCAAAGCGTAAAATTGAATATAATATTAATATAATTATACAAATTTTCCTTAGCCCACCTTTTGGTCAAAAACACCACCACACATTTAATGATGTCCAAAAAAATACAAAAACGTTTTTCTAACAAAAATAATTTAAACTCCAAAAATCAATTCACACCCAATATACCGAAACTTCAATAATTCACAATAAATAGCTCTTTTATTAGAAAATTCGAATCTCGCAACTCATTATAGGAAATTCAATTCTCTACAACTTTGCAGAAGAAAGTTTTTCTAAATTCCAAACAAAAATTGACCGAAATCCACAAACGGGCAATTTTATAAGCTATAATCAAATTTCGGTCAATAATTGTGTCCTTACACAAAATATGTTTTAAACATTTAATGCCACAAAAATACTCTTCCTCCTCATATACTCATATATCCCACATTCATTATAAAAATAATATATTTAAAAGAATTATTTTATCAGAAAAAGATAAAATATTAATTTTCAACAATTGTCACATTAAAATTTTCCTCCATCTATATCCTCATAAAATCAATATTTTCCTCATCATATATATCAATAATTAATTATTCATAAATAATATTACGTAATCACATTATTGATAACCGTATAGCCTTCTGGGAAAGAGGGGCTTTCCAATAAAGATTTCTCCTTACTCGCCAAGCAATTAGGTGACCAAACCTCTCCTGATGTAACTTTCTGTACATTGCCAATAATGTTTTCTAATAATATTATTCGGATAATATGAATTATTGTCTGATAATAGAAAATAATTGTGCGTTGATAATTATTAAAACAACAAAGAATACAAAATATCAACACAAAGAATTATTAAATCAATAAAATAAAATATCGAAGCAAGAATTATCAGAACCATTATTGAGTAAAGGCCTTCAATAATTGGTGCAATACCGCAGTGTTATCGCGGCAACAACGCCAGACATCGTGTTTTTAACCACCGGCATTCCAACAAGATAATCTGCAATAACTACGCCGTTATTTATAAACAACTTATATTTGTCGCTTTCTTCATCCAATCGCTTTACACATGGGGGGCCATAAAGATCAAGGCAGCCGCATTTAATATTCCCCACCAAACGAATATTCCCCGACAATAATGAATATTTTATAACCACTTGCTTATTTAAAATATTTGCGCATTTTACCCATAACTTTCCACATTAATCAAATCAACCCTTACTATTTCAACATAATAAATAAAGGAAAATAAATTTCATTTATTAATAATTTGGGGTCTTACATGTTTAACATGTATTAAACAACTTTTACAACAAACATACTCTTCCTCCTCATATATTCATATATCCCACATTCATTGTAAAAATATCACCATTATTATATTATTAAAATATAATAATATATTTAAATGAATTATTTTATCAGAAAAGATAAAATATCAATTTTTCAACAATTGTTACTTTAAAATTTTCTCCATCTATATCCATATAAAATGAATATTTTCCTTATCATATAAATCAATAATTAATTATTCACAAATAATATTACAGAATCACAATACCGCAACCGTGCCGCTCCCGAAGAAAGAGGGGCTTTTCAATAAGGATTTCCCTCATTAGGCCAAGCAATTAGGTGATCAAACCTCTCCTTGACGAACTTTCTAGACATTGCCAATAATGTTATCTAATAATATTATTCAAATAATATAAATTATTGATCTAATAATAAAAATATTGTGTAGTGACAATTATATATTGAAATAATAATAATATAAATTATCAACATAAGAATTATTGAATAAAATATTATTATACGATAACATAACTCACATTGTAACAATTATTGAGTAGTGCGCTTTTTTACGTAAGAATCAATAATTAGTGCATGGTATCTTCTTCTAAAAAAACCATTTAATTTTATTTATTAATAAGTTGGGTCTTATAGACTCCGCATTTTCTTAAAATGCTTATGTAAGACCTCAACTTATTATTAATAAAATTAAATTATCTCTATTTATTATTTTAAAATAAGTAAGGGTCGATTTGATTAATGTGGTTAGTTATGAGTAAAATGCTAAATATTTCAAATAAGCATGTGGTTATAAAATATTCATCACATCTGAGAATATTAGTTTGGTCGTGAATATTCTTACCGCTTTGTGGAATATTCGTATTTACAAGCATTTTGTGTGGGCCCCATAATGGAAAGCGATTGATGAAGAAAACGACAAGATAAGTTGTTTATAAATAACTACAGAGTTGTTAACAATTTAATACCGCTTGGAATAATTCGGCAGAAAACACAAAGAAGATACTCAGATTGCACCAATTATCGATTCTTATGTAAAGTAAGGCACTACTCAATAATTGTTACAAAGAATTATCGCTCAATATTTTATTTTATTGATTCAATAATTTTTATGTTGATATTTTATATTATTGATGTTTCAATAATTGTCACTACACAGTATTTTCTATTATTGGAGTAATAATTCATATTATTTGAATAATATTATTAGATAACATTATTGGCAATGTCTAGAAAGTTTTGTCTAAAGAGAGGTTTGGTCACCTAATTGCTCGCCAGTAAGGAGAAATCCTTATTGGAAAGCTGTGACGCCCCCAAAATAGGTATACAACACCCATTCTGAATCGCCAAATACATGGTACAGAAAGTAACTATAACTTCAATAATACAATTGTCGTGCAAAATACGATAACACATACTGTGAGTTTAAATACAAATATTATCTTCTAGACAATATCAACACTCAAATAAGTCCTCATTATAATTATTCATACACTATTTTACAAAAATAGTGAGGACTGCTAAAACATCTTTCTAGAACCATCACTCCATACTCCGACTCGATCCTGCTATGTTCTCACCTTCTGAGAAGAAAAATGGAACAAAAAAGAAAAGGGTGAGCTCAACTAGCCCAGTAAAGAATATTATGAATAAGATAATATACAACAAATTATCATTAGTCTTCAACAGGGAAAAATTTGATAGAATACAATAAACAACAAATTTTAGATCAACAACTGCAGCAGAAACAGCAATCCATTAGAAGAGTCACGTAGAGAATGAATTCTACTATCTTCTAAGATTTAAAAATTCATCATCAATATTTTATCCCTGTAACAACAATGAATATACATCTTTAATCAAATATTCATCTTTACACTACATGCCAAAGATATTCATTGGTGTCACCAGTTGGTCATGTTCATCTCAACACCTGTTCATCTTTGCACTACGGGCCAAAGATATTCATCAGTTAATCATTCATCTTTGCACTACAGAGCCAAAGATATTCAAAGAATATCATCATTTAAGACCGAGGATGATGAAAAATACTTTAAAGAAAACGAATTCAAAGGAGATGTAAGGACAAATATTAGGGATTCAGATAACGGTTTATCCAAGATCAATAATATTTTATAATAATCAATTGTGAAAGCGTAATTCAAAAATAATGATCAAAACATGGATACAATCAAAGATAGTAGCCAAAATAAACATCTTGGACAAAAAGAAATTTTTTATTTTTCTAATAGTCTCAGATTCGTGAATAAAGGTCGATATGTGAATAAGAACTCCCAGACACAAAAAGTTTCAAATTTGATTAAAAGTTTACCAATATTTCTAAGATAATGATATTGAAGAAAATAATATCATTTAAGAAGAAAATAACATCTCTTACCTCAAAATAACTTGTATTTCGATCGAAATATCTGGATAGAAAGTCGAAGAAAACTTGTATCTTCAACAAAGAACTCTAAAAGTATCAAAATACTCACAAAAATACGCTCGATAATCTAGAGAGAAAGAAAACTTGTTTCTGGTGTAATTTTTAATTCTAACCTAAGCGCCTATTTATAGGAAAATGCTAGAACGCCATAGGAGACTAAAATAATAAAATAATAATTTATTTCAATTTTTTCTCTTACGCAACCTAAGTTGCCAACAAAGACCAGCCACCTTTGAACCAAAAATCAGCAGCTCACATGTGTTAAAACAAAAGTGGGTCCCACTCATAATTTAATAAAAATTATTTTATTTTTCGAAACTTCAGTAATTCATAGAAAATAGCCCGCTTATCAAAAAAATACGAATTTTATGTCCATTCCACATGAATTCTCTACAACTTTGCAGAAGAAAATTTTTCCAAATTCCAGACAAAAAATATCCAAAATCCACAAACGGGTGATTTTTAATACCTCCCTTCTGACAAAATACTGATAAAATATCTCAGCATTAATTTCTTTATTTATAACCACATAAAATAAATAAATCCATCATTTATATTCACATCAAATAAATATTTTCTTATCATATAAATCAATAATTAATTATTCACAAATAATATTACAGAATCACAATTATGACAACCAGCCGCTCCTCCGAAAGAAAGGGGCTTTTCAATAAGGATTTCTCCTTATCGCACGCAATTAGGTGACCAAACCTCTCTTTGATGTAACTTTCTAAACATTGCCAATAATGCTATCTAATAATATTATTCAAATAATATGAATTATTGATCCGATAATGGAAATCTTTATCAGCAAAGACAATTATCAAACAACAATAATATTAAATATCAACGCAAAGAATTATTGAATCAATAAAATAAAATATTGAATAAGAATTACCGTAATAATTATTGAGTAGTGCCTTCGTGCACGCATTTAATCAATAATTCAATAATATCGCGTAATACCGTAGCTATCGCCAAGTGCAACACGCGTAGACATCAGATTTTTAACCACCGTGTATTCCAACAAAGGTTAATAATGAACAACTACGCCGTTATTTATAAAAACTCACACTTTGTCGCTTTTCTTCATCCGACAGTTATTCTGTTATGAGCCCCACAAATGGTTGCGTCGTCGTATGAATATTCCCCGACAAAAAAAATATTCCACGACCAAAAGAATATTCCCCGACAAAAATAAATATTTTATAACCACTTGCTTATTTTATAAAATTTGCACATCTCACCCATAACCAAAATATTATATCAAATTAACACCTTATTAATTTAGAATAATGAATAGAGAAAATTCAATTTTATTTATAATAAGTTGGGGCCTTACAAAAACCCACTCTTTCCTGGGAACTGCCTGGTTGTCAATATTGTGATTCTGTAATATTATTTGTGAATAATTAATTATTGATTTATATGATAAGGAAAATATTCATTTTATATGGATATAGATGGAAAAAATTTTAAAGTGACAATTGTTGAAAAATTGATATTTTATCTTTTATGATAAAATAATTTATTTAAATATATTATTATATTTTAATAATATAATAATGGTGATATTTCTTTACAATGAATGTGGGATATATGAATATATGAGGAGGAAGTATATTTTTATTGCAATAAATATTAAAAACATGTTTTTCATGTTTGTAGACCCCATTTCTTGACTGAAATTTGATTATAGCCTGTAAAATCGCCCGTTTGTGAATTTTAATCAATTTTTGTTTGGAATTTGAAAAAATTTTCTTCTGCAAAGTTGTAGAGAATGAAATTTCTTATAGAAAGGACATAAGGTTTGAATTTTTCTAATAAAAGGCCTATTTATTATGAATTATTAAAGTTCCGGAGTTCCAGAATAATTGATTTTTGGAAGTTTTAATTGTTTTATTTAAGAAAAACGTTTTTTTTTTTGCAATTAAGTGGGCTCACATGTGATATAAATGGGCTGAATTCAATTGGTCTAAGATAGGCTTGAAAGTTTGTAATTATATTATTATTTTATTATATTTTCTGCTTTGGTGTTCTATGCATTTTCCTATAAATAGGGTGCTTGGGTTAGAATTGAAAATCACACCGTAAATCAAATCTCTCTCTATATTATCGAGCGTTATTCTTGTGAGTATTTTGATACTTTGAGTGTTGTTATACTGGTGCAAGTTCCTTCAAAGACTATATCCAAAGAATCCAAATGTAAGATCTTGTCTTTTTAGAGTAAGGGATATTATTATTATTTTTTTAAAATGATATTATTTCTTCTAATATCATTATGCCGGATTATTGGTAAGATTTTTCTTGTGAAATTCTTGTCTTTTAATTTCGGGGTTACTATTCACGTATACGACAATATTCATGTATACTTGCCTTATTCACTTATCACTTGGCACTATTTACAGAAAAATTGAATTTTCATTTTTTTTGTCCAAAATATCTATTATGGATATTAGCTTTGATTGTATCCATGTTTTAATCATTCTTGAATTTTACTTCACTATGATTATTAATGAAGTATTTTTGAACTCCTGATTGTTTAAAATACTTAATCCTTAATATTTGTTCTTTTTTGTTTCAATTTGGATTTATTTTCTTTAAAATATTTTTCATCATCTTCAGTCCTAAATGATGGTATTACTGAATATCTTTGGCCTGTAGTGTAAAGATGAATGAATTTTTGATAAATATCTTTGGCCTGTAGTGCAAAGATGTAAGACCCCAGCTTATTATTAAATAAAATTTAATTTCTTCTATTTATTATTTTGAAATAGTAAGGATTGATTTGATTAATGTGGTTAGTTATGAGTAAAATGCGCAAATATTTCAAATAAGCAAGTGGTTATAAAATATTCATTGTTGTTGGAAAATATTCGTTTGGTAAGGGAATATTCTTACTATTAGAGAATATTCGTATTTACGACCAAGCAAGCAATTTGTGGGTGCATAACTTGAAAGCGATTGGATGAAAAAAAACGACAAGTATAAGTTATTTATAAATAAATCCATGTAGTTATTACAATTAATCATCGTTGGAATAACCAATTGGTTAAAATACAAGAAGCACACTGCAGTATTGCACCAATTATTGATTCTTACGTAAGAAGACACTACTCAATAATTGTTACAGTAGTTACTGTTCAATATTTTATTCAATAATTACTATGTTGATATTTTTTATTATTATTATTTCAATATATAATTGTCACTACACAATATTTTCATTATCAGATCAATAATTTATATTATTTGAATAATATTATTAGATAACATTATTGGCAATGTCTAGAAAGTTCTGTCTAAGGAAATGTTTGATCACCTAATTGCTTGCAACCAGAAGGAAAAATCCTTATTGAAAAGCCCTTCTTTCCTCAGAAGCTACACAGTTGCCAGATTTGTGATTCTCATATTATTTGTGAATAATTAATTATTGATTTATATGATAAGGAAAATATTCATTTTATGTGGATATAGATGGAGAAATTTTAAAGTAACAATTGTTAAAAAATTGATATTTTATCTTTTCTGATAAAATAATTCATTTAAATATATTATTATATTTTAATAATATAATAATGGTGATATTTTTACAATGAATGTGGGATATATGAATATATGAGGAGGAAGAGTATTTTTGTTGCAAAATGTGTTTTTAACATGTTAAACATGTCTGTGGACCCATTTCTTGACTGAAATCTGATTATAGCTTGTAAAATCGTATGTTTGTGGATTTCGGTCAGTTTCTGTTTGGAATTTGGAAAAATTTTCTTCTGTAAAGTTGTAGAGAATGAAATTTCCTATAAAAAAGACATAAGGTTTAAATTTTTCTGATAAAAGGGCTATTTATTATGAATTATTGAAGTTTCGGATTAATTAATTATTATTATTTTGGTGTTTTAAATGAATTAATTGAGAAAAAAGTTTTTGTGGTTGTTATTGAGGTGTGGCTGATGTCAAGACTATATTGGTGTGCGTAGGAAATTTAAGAAAAATAAATTATTATTTTATTAAATTCTCTGCTTTGGTGTTCTAAATAATTTTCTATAAATAGGGTGCTTAGGTTAGAATTAAAAATCACACCAGAAACTGAAATTCTCTTTCTTTCTCTATATTATCGAGCGTATTCTTGTGAGTATTTTGATACTTTGAGTGTTCTTTATCTACTTGCAAGTTCCTTTAAAGACTATATCCGAATTCCAAATGTAAGTATTGTCTTTTCGAGGTAAGGGATGTTACTTTTTTTAAATGATATTATTTCTTCTAATATCATTATGCCGGAATATTAGTAAGAATTTTCTTATGAAATTCTTGTCTTTTAGTGTCGGGGTTACTATTCACGTATACTAAGACTATTCACGATATCTTTATCTTATTCACGAATACTAAGACTATTCATTCAAAAAATTAAATTTTTATTTTTTTATCCAAAATATCTATTATGGATACTAGCTTTGATTATATCCATATTTTGATCATTCTTGAATTTTGCTCCACTATGATTATTTATGAAGTATTTTTGAACTCGGATTGTTTAAAGTACGAATCCTTAATATTTGTTCTTTTGTTTCATTGGATTTCTTTTTTTAAAATATTTTTCATCATCTTCATTCCTAAATGATAATTTTTCTTTGAATATCTTTGGCTCAGTAGTGCAAAGATTAATGATTTTCTCGATGAATATCTTTGGCCCGTAGTGTAAAAGATGAACAGTGTTGAGATGAACATGACTAATCATGAATATCTTTTGGCCTCAGTAGTGCAAAGATGAATATTTAATTCAAGATGAATATTGATTGATGTTACTGAGGATAAAATAATGATGATGGATCGTTAAATTCATAGATATTAGTAGATTTCATCCTCTATGTAACTCTTCTATGAATTATTATTTTCCGTCATGCTAATATTGATATAAAACTTGTTGTTTAATGTATTCTCTCGATTTTTCCTGTTGAAGACTAACGATAATTTGTTCTATATTATCTTAGTCATAATATTCTTTATCGGGCTAGTTGAGCTCACCCTTTTCTTTTTTTGTTCCATTTTTCTTCTAAGGAGGCGAGAATGTAATGAAAGTCTTAGTGGGGTATGGAATGAAGGTCTTAGAGAGTTGTTTTAGTAGTCCTCACCATTTTATAAGATAATATATCAATAATTGTAATGAGGACTTATTTGAGTATTGATATTGTCTGAAGACAATATTTGTATTTAAACTCACAATTTTATGTTGTATTAATAAAGTTGTAGTTGTTTCGTACCATGTTATTGACGACTTCGTAATGGGTGTTGTATACCTATTTTGGGGGCGCCACAAATGGTAATATCGAGCTTAGGATATGATCTCTGGCGGAGTTCTAGAATAGAACTAGGAGGGAGAGACGAGTAAATCCTTCGCTAAAGGTGTCCTTCCTAAGCTTATTTGTTAGTTCAAGATATATAGGGATATTATGTGATATGTTGATTTCCTTAATTAACCCTCGCTTTTATGGCGATTTGAGAATGTCGATCGGGAATGTTAATAGATGGAGTAAATGAGACCGTGGAGACACCTTTACTCACCAACGAGGAGAACGTGCAACAGTCGGGCAATGTTCCTCCCATAAACAACACCACTAAGCGAGATGATGAACGAGGGATGTTTAGAAGCTTTTGCGATTCATACAAAATCGACGAGAGACTCACAGCGCAAAATACGGTGGAAATGATAATAACGCACGGCTTTATCACAAATGAAAGCGCCTCAAAGAGTTGGGACCACCGCATTCTGGGAAAACCGAATCCGATTAAGGAAGAAACGTGGGTCAAACAAATTACCAATATATTCGATGTCTTGGGATGCACGGAGGAACAGAAGGTTCCATTCGCCATCTTTATGTTCCGTAATGATGTAGATTCTCGGGTGGGAATCACGAAAGCGTCTCATCCACCGCACTCAAAGATGTCTTGGGAGACGTTTCAGAAAATATTCAATGACAAGTACTTTCCTGAAAGTATTCGTCATGTGAAGGAAGTGGAGTTTATTATATTGGAACAAAACAACATGACGGTGTCCCAGTACGAGGCGAAATTTGCAGAGTTATCCAGGTTTGCACCTCATTTGGTGGAGAATGAGGAACGTATGACGCGGATGTTTATGAGAGGTTTGAAACCCGGCATACGTCAATATCTCATTTCTCATAAATTTTCTCTCTATTCAGATGTTGTCAACAGGGCTCAATTATTAGAGCGAGATAACGAGTACGTTCAACCGAGGGACCACAACCAGGATCATACCGGTAACAACAATCATCAGAACAACGATAACTAGCGGAAAAAGAAAAATACGGACAAAAATGGTAACCACTCTGGTGGTAATCATGGCCATGAGAATAGAAGAAGCGAGTCGGGAGGAGATTTTAAAAAGAGGAGATTCAACAACGACCATGTAAAGACGTCAGCGCCAGCAGCAACCGGTTCTAAGGGAGGAGAACGACCACCAGTCGTATGCTATAAATGTGGAAAAGAGGGACATATTAGCCCAAACTGTCCACAACAGTTCAAGGTATGCTATAATTGTGGAAAGGAAGGACATATCGCTTTCGAGATTATGCGATAAGCGAAACCAAGTCCAATGGGATGGTGACTCAAAAGGTCATCCCAAAAAAGTCAAAGTCAATGGTTCTGGAAGAAGCGTTTGTCGTGGTCGGTCAAAATGCGATGAATCCAAACGAGGTGATTACGGGTAAAATTAATCATAAATTCTTGCGAAGTTTATACCTTACTAGATACCTGGGTCTACCCATTCATTTATCTCTCCCGCTTGTGCTCAACGCTTAAACTTAACTTCGAGAAATTAGACTTTGATTTATCTCGTGGAGACTCAGATTAGAGAAAACTTTCATCACATCCACTATTTATAAATCTTGTTTGATCCAAGTTGGCACCATCACATTACCTGTTGACCTTACCTCTTTAAAGATACATGCTTTTGATGTGATTTTAGGGATTGATTGGTTAACTACTCATCATGCCAAAATTGATTGTTTTCGTAAGGTTGTTAGTTTTCATATTCTTAACCAACCTGTTGTATAAATTCAAGCAACTAAACAACTAAAATCAATCACTGTCATATTAAGTCATAAAGCTATTCGTTTATTGAAAAACGGATGTCAAGCTTTCTTAGCCCATGTTATGGATTTGAATAGAGACACGTCGGATTTGAATAATATTCCTGTTGTTAGTAAATTTCCGACGTATTTCTGAAGAACATCCCGGTCACCCCGAATGTGAAGTTGAATTCTTTATTGATCTTGAACTGATACAAAGCCCATTTCTAAAACCCCATATCGAATGGCTCTATTAAACTTCGTGAGTTAAAGGTCCAACTACGGGAGTTGTTGGACATCGGTTTCATTCGCCCCAAGACATCTCCTTGGGGTGCTCTGCTTTATTTATAAAGAAGAAAGACGGGAGTATGCGACTTTCAGACGACTATCGAGAATCGAACCATGTCACCATCAAGAATAGGTATCCGCTACCTCTTTTGATGACCTGTTTGACGATTTGCAAGGAGCACAATTCTTTTCAAAGATCGATCTTCGCTCGATATCATCAAATTTGAAGATTAGAATTGAGGATATTCCAAAGACTGCCTTCAGAACTCGGTACGGGCATTATGAATTCTTAGTCATGTCTTTTGGATTGACTAATGCTCCTGTGGCTTTCATGGATATGATGAATCGGATATTTAAGGAATATTTGGATCAGTTCGTTGTTGTCTTTATTGATGACATCCTCATATATTCCAAAAGCCGTGAAGATCATGAGCACCATTTGAAGCTGGTACTCCAAAGGCTTCATGAAAATAAGCTATATGCCAAGTTGAAGAAATGCGAGTTCTGGCTTGAGGAAGTAGCATTCCTTGGGCATGTGGTGTCAAAACATGGAGTATCTGCTGACCCAAATGAAGATTGAAGCAATACAAAGTTGGAGCAACCAAGCAAAAGTCGGTGATCAAGTATGTAGCTTTAAAAGCTTAAATTTGTTATTATCGGAGATTCGTGGAAGGATTTTCTCGAATCGCTACTCCTTTAACTCAAATTAACTCGGAAGGATAAAAAATTCATTATGGAGCGAGGAATGCGAGAAGAGTTTCCAAGAGCTTAAGAGAGACTTATTTCAAGACTGTTCGACAATACCATCTGGTTCGGATGGATTTGTTATCTACAATGATGCTTCGTAAAGGGTTAGGATGTGTTCTCATGCAACGTGGAAAGTCATAGCCTATGCCTCGCGACAACTTAAAAGAGTATGAGAGGAATTATCCTACTCATGATCTAGAGTTAGCGACGCAATGCTTTTTTGCTTAAAGATCCGGAGGAACTATCTATATGGGGAGAAAGTGGAGATATATTCAGACCATAAAAGCCTCAAATATTTCTTCACTCAAATGGAACTCAACATGCGGCAACGACGTTGGCTCGAGCTGTTAAAAAGAATATGACCACACTATTCAATACCATCCTAGAAAAGCGAACGTGGTAGCCGACGCGTTGAGTAGAAGATCATATGCAGAAACGAATGTGATGATGTCAAGTATATGCATAGAACCAACTTTAATCGATAAAGTTAAAGTTGCTCAAGCCACCGATCCGGAGCTGATGCGTATGAAGAAGAAAGTATAAGAAGGTGCTATTCCGGAAGCGAGAATCGATGTAGAAGGAATACTTTGAGTCCACTCCAGACTTTGTGTTCCTAACGACTCTGATTTGAAGAACAAGATCATGATGGAGGCACATAATACTCCGTTTGCAATCCATCATAGAAGTACCAAAATGTATCGTGATCTTCGACATACATTTTGGTGGAACAATATGAAAAGAGAGATTGCAAAGTTTATCTCGAGGTGTTTAACTTGTCATCGTGTAAAGGCGGGGCATCAAGTGCCTAAGGGTCCATTGCAACCACTTGAGATTCCGAAATGGAAGTGGGAACACATTACCATGGATTTCGTTACGGGTCTTCCCACGATTTCTCAAGGTATAAATGCTATTTGGGTTATTGTTGATAGATTAACCATGTCTGCTCATTTCTTGCCAATACGAGAGACTTATTCCCTTGAACGTCTTGCTCATATGTATGTAAATGAGATTGTGAGATTACATGGCATGCCAGTATCCATAGTTTTGGATCGTGACCCAAGATTCACTTCACAATTTTGGGTTAGTTTGCAAAAAGCTATGGGCACGGATTTACGATTCAGTTCGGCATACCATCCTCAAACAGACGGACAATCAGAGAGGACTATTCAAACTCTTGAAGATCTATTAAGACTCTGTGTCCTAGAATTCAAAGGTAGTTGGGATAAGTATTTACCATTGGTGGAATTCTCCTACAACAATAGTTATCAAGCAAGTATAGGGGTAGTTCCATTCGAAGCATTGTATGGAAGAAAGTGTCACTCTCCAATATGTTGGGATGAGGTGGGTGAAGCAATATTGTTGGGACCCGAGTTGGTACGTATGACTACGAAAAAGATCCAAATGATTCGACAATGTATACAAACGACACAGGATCGACAAAAGAGTTATGCGGATCTTTATCGAAAGGACGTGAAATTTAGTATTGGGGATCATATATTGTTGCGAGTTGCCCCATGGAAGGGAGTTACAAGATTTGGGAAAAGAGAAAAGCTTAATCCACGATTTATTGGTCCATTTTAGATTCTTGACCGAGTAGGAAATGTAGCCTATAGACTCGCGTTACCTCCAAGTATGTCTCGTGTTCATAATGTTTTTTATATATTTGTGCTTCGTAAATATGTGAAAGACCCGAACCACGTTATTGAGTTAGAACTGGATGAGATACACGAAGACTTAACGTACGAGGAGGTACCTGTCAAGATCTTGGATAGGAAGGAGCATGTCTTACGTACAAAGGTCATACCACAAGTCAAAGTTTTGTGGAGGAACCATGCTATTGGAAACGGAAATGAAAGCGAGGTATCCTCACCTTTTTGAAACACCAGGTACGTACGTCAATTTCGAGAACGAAATTTCATAAGGAGGGGAGGTTGTAAGACCCCAGCTTATTATTAAATAAAATTAAATTTCCTCTATTTATTATTTTGAAATAGTAAGGGTTGATTTGATTAATGTGGTTAGTTATGGGTAAAATGCGCAAATATTTCAAATAAGCAAGTGGTTATAAAATATTCATTGTTGTTGGGGAATATTTATTTGGTCGTGGAATATTCTTACTGCTTGGGAATATTCGTATGCACGAACAATGTGACCTTTGTGGGCCCCATAACGGAAAGCGATTGGATGAAGAAAACGACAAGTATAAGTTGTTTATAAATAAATGGCGTAGTTGTTACCGTTAACACTGTTGGAATACCCGGTGATTAAAACACAGTAGCACACGGTATTGCACAAATTATTGATTCTTACGTAAGAAGGCACTACTCAATAATTGTTACAATAATTACTGTTCAATATTTTATTCAATAATTGCTATGTTGATATTTTATATTATTATTATTTCAATATATAATTGTCACTACACAATATTTTTATTATCAGATCAATAATTTATATTATTTGAATAATATTATTAGATAACATTATTGGCAATGTCTAAAAAGTTATGTCTAAGGAGAGGTTTGATCACCTAATTGCGCGCCAGTAAGGAGAAATCCTTATTGGAAAGCCCCTCTTTCTTAGGGAAACTACCGGTTTATCGATGATTGTGATTACAGTAATATTATTTGTGAATAATTAATTATTGATTTATATGATAAGGAAAATATTCATTTTATGTGGATATAGATGGAGAAAATTTTAAAGTAATAATTGTTGAAAAATTGATATTTTATCTTTTCTGATAAAATAATTCATTTAAATATATTATTATATTTTAATAATATAATAATGGTGATATTTTTACAATGAATGTGGGATATATGAATATATGAGGAGGAAGAGTATTTTTGTTGCAAAAGTTATTTAAAACATGTTAAACATGTCTGTGGGCCCATTTCTTGACTGAAATTTGATTATAGCTTGTAAAATCGTCCATTTGTGAATTTTGGTCAGTTTCTGTTTGAAATTTGGAAAAACTTTCTTCTGCAAAGTTGTAGAGAATGAAATTTCCTATAGAAAAGGCATAAGGTTCGAATTTTTCTGATAAAAAGGGTATTTATTATGAATTATTGAAGTTCCGAATTAATTAATTATTATTTTTTTAGAGTTTTAAATGAATTAATTGAGAAAAACGTTTTTATGGTTGTTATTGAGGTGTGGCTGATGTCTAGACTATATTGGTGTGCGTAGGAAATTTAAGAAAAATAAATTATTATTTTATTAAATTTTTTGCTTTGGTGTTCTAAGCAATTTCTTATAAATAGGTCTTAGGTTAGAATTGAAAATCACACCGAAACTCAAGTTTTCTCTCTATATTATCGAAGCGTATTCTTGTGAGTATTTTGATACTTTGAGTGTTGCTATACTGCAAAGTTCCATTCAAAGACTATATCCAAAGATTCTAAAGTCGTAAGTACTATCTTTTCGAGGTAAGGGATGTTATTTTTTTTAAATGATATTATTTCTTCTAATATCATTATGTTTAATATTAGTAAAAATTTTCTTGTGAAATTCTTGTCTTTTAGTGTTTGGGGTTACTATTCACGATACGATACTATTCACGATACTTGATTTATTCACGAATACTTACTATTCACAGAAAAATTAAAATTTTATTTTTTTGTCCAAAATATCTATTATGGATACTAGCTTTGATTGTATCCATGTTTTGATCATTCTTAAATTTTGCTCCACTATGATTATTTATGAAGTATTTTTGAACTCGGATTGTTTAAAGTACGAATCCTTAATATTTGTTCTTTTGTTTCACTAGATTCGTTTTTTTTAAATATTTTTCATCATCCTCAGTCCTAAATGATGATTTTACTGAATATCTTTGGCCTGTAGTGCAAAGATTAATGATTTTCTGATGAATATCTTTGGCCCGTAGTGCAAAGATGAACAAGTGTTGAGATGAACATGACAAACTGATGAATATCTTTGGCCTGTAGTGCAAAGATGAATATTGATTGATGTTACAGGGATAAAATAATGATGATGGACTTTTAAATTCATAGATTATAGTAGATTTCATTCTCTACGTAACTGCCTACATGAATTATTATTTCATTGCGAATATTAATCTAAAACTTGTTGTCTATTGTATTTTATCAGATTTTTCCCTGTTGAAGACTAACGATAATTTGTTCTATATTATCTTAGTCATAATATTCTTTATTGGGCTAGTTGAGCTCACCCTTTTCTTTTTTGTTCTATTTTTCTTCTCAGGAGGCGAGAATGTAGCAAGTACTAGTCGGGGTATGGAATGAAGGTCTTAGAGAGTTGTTTTAGTAGTCCTCATCATTTTTGTAAGATAATATATCAATACTTGTAATGAGAACTTATTTGAATGTTGATATTTTTTAGAAGACAATATTTATATTTAAACTCACAGTTTTTATGTTGTATTAATAAAGTTGTAGTTATTTCTGTACCATGTTATTGACGACTCAGAATGAGTGTTGTATACCTATTTTGGGGGCGTCACAAAAGATGTACAGGTGTTGAGATGAACATGACCGACTGATGAATATCTTTGACCTGTAGTGTAAAGATGAATATTTGATTCAAGATGAATATTGATTGATGTTACAGGGATAAAATAGTGATGATGGACTTTTAAATTCATAGATAAAAGTAGATTTCATTCTCTACGTAACTCTTCTATGAATTATTGTTTCCGCTGCGAATATTGATCTAAAATTTATTGTCTATTGTATTTTATCAGATTTTTCCCTGTTGAAGACTAACGATAATTTGTTCTATATTATCTTAGTCATTATATTCTTTACTGGGTTAGTTGAGCTCACCTTTTTTCTTTTTGTTCCATTTTTCTTCTCAGGAGGCGAAAATGTAGCGAGTACTAGTCGGAGTATGGAATGAAGGTCTTAGAGAGTTGTTTTAGTAGTCCTCACCATTTTTGTAAGATAATATATCAATAATTGTAATGAGGACTTATTTGAGTGTTGATATTGTCTAGAAGACAATATTTATATTTAAACTCATAATTTTTATGTTGTATTAATAAAGTTGTAGTTGTTTCAGCATCTTATGTTATCGATTTACTTCGTAATGGGTGTTGTAAACCTATTTTGGGGCGCGTCAAATGTTTTTTTTTTTTGCTTTTTTTTTAAAACAATCAAAAAAAGTTTAATATTTTATGGAACT
Organism: Panax ginseng; assembly: GCA_020205605.1. Classification (NCBI taxonomy): domain Eukaryota; kingdom Viridiplantae; phylum Streptophyta; class Magnoliopsida; order Apiales; family Araliaceae; genus Panax; species Panax ginseng. Next base: position 28,307,902 of record CM035131.1, on the reverse strand, counting down.
GAATTTTTATATAATACAAGATTTTTGGGTGTGATATGTATCATACAAATGCATGTATATATATTTTTATTATATGTATCCAAATCATCAGATTATGTAAAAATTCCATTTATATAATTTTATTTTTTATTTTTGTTTTAAAAAAAAAGCAAAAAATAAAATAAAATTGAATCCGTATTTTAAGATAGTCTGAACTCCTGGACTGGATCTATTTCCTATATATATATATATATATATGCTTGTGAAACGTTTTCCCCATTAATAATAATTAATTATTTTTCTCATAAAATGTACTTATCTGTACTATTTTATGTGACCACTTTTTAAATTTTTGGAATACATTATAATAAATAAACTAGTATAGCTTTAAAATGTTAACCGATTAATACAAGGGATACAAATTTAATTGTACATAAACAATATAAAAAAGAGAAATCGTGACCTATCATATGTTTTACCCATTTTCATTGATATGCATGACATGAAGTTAACTTGTTGCGTATACTATTATTAGATTATCACCTTATCATGAACAAGCTGGATATTTTTCTTCTTGGCCAAACACCATAGAACTCCCATATCCTCTTCACTGTAATATGTCTGTCAAGTGGGTAAGGAAAGGGATGAGAAAGGGGAACAGAATCCATCCGAAAGTTTTAGATATGTTTAGGATTGGATGAGGAAAATAGAAAATAAAAAATAAAAAAAATATAGGAGAATTATCTAATTAAACACAACACTTTGGAGTAGTGTGTAGAATTAAGTAGAAAAACAAGAAGAAAATAACATATTAAATAGATGAAAAAGAAAACAAGCGACCGTGAAATAAAAGAATTGAGATGCATGGAAATGAGTTGAAATACCCACATGTGTGCGTGTGTGTGTGTGTATATATATATATATATGTATAAAATACTCCTACATAAGAATAATTGTTATATCACACCAAACATTTGCATACATAAGAATAATTGTTATATCACACCAAACATTTGCAAGAAAGTAAGTTAGTTATTATTACTATTATTTTTCCTTAACTTTGTTTTTACTTTACCTTTCTGGAATGTTTTCAAGTTCAAGATTCTGGACATTCAAACAGAGTACCATACCATGCTTAATTCATTTTACACCATATTCAAAACTAGTTTGGTATCTCTCAGCACCTTAGACAACCTCAAGAACATTTTTGCATACTCTAGAAAATGATTTGGCTCCATCTTCTTCACCAGATATACTCTTAGTGCCCTCAGATAATCAGATTTGCTATCACAAACTTGATAAAACTCGCTTCCAAACTTGATCTCAAGTGAATGTGCACACACACTTTCGTCTGCAAAACCATCACGTACCTGAAATTAATGAAAATGAAAAATGAACACAAATATAGACCAAAGATAAATCTGTCCATTCCACGTGCATGTCCACCAGACATTCTGGAGTCTGTGATACTACTAATGTATGGTCCCACTTCAAGAAATTTCTGACAAAACAGTTGGCAAGACTACCAACAAGATAGACGAATTCGTTTAATAGTCATTTTCCGGGAAAAAAATATATTTGAAGAATAAGTCTTATGCCAAACTAATGGAGGTTAAAACTCGTGATACTTTTGTATAGAGATCTCTTTGCACCAACAGATCAAAATAAGTGACTACCTCGCACATTGCGATGATTAACCTCTTAAATAGGAACTTCAACTTTATAATATCAGTGAAATATTTTTTTATTTTACTTTATTGGTCACTTGAGACTTTCATTTGTAATTTTAAAGCATTTAAGCTTAAGAACACATTAAAATTGACCACAAAAAAGATATTTTTATGATTTCATCTGTTTATTCATTCAAATCAAATGGTATCTCTTTAGCATCTACTTTGGCGTTTAGAAATTGATTAATCAACGATCACGATAGAACTTTTAATTAACTATTAAAGTGAAGCAGGGGGTCTTGGGACCTTTGAACAGAAAAACACAACAGAAGTGTCAGCGAAGATGTCCCTAAGAAAACTAGTCGGTCTCCATTAATCTATAGAAATTTTTCTTTAATTGCACTGTTGTGTGTTAGAATTGACTCATACTTTTGCGGGTTCGATTAATGACCACTACGACACGACAGGGTAGTCGGGGAATTTATTAGTAGTCCGGTCTTTGGTTTTACTAATGTATTAGGCCTCATGTATTTGGGCTCATGTTATAGCAGAGCTAGGATTTTCTAGTTACTATAAAAATATTGTTTGGTGTGTGAATCATTGTAGTGTGTGAGACATCTGATTGTTTGGTGAACCTGGGTATATCGTTTGTTCTTACTTTTTCGTCTTTCATATAATATCTGTGTGATTGCAATATTATTCGTTCTTAAATTCAAACACTGTGATTTGATTTATTTATTTATTTATTTTTATTTTATTTTATTTTTATTTTTTTTTTTTTTGGGGGAATCTGCTTTTGATATGCCTTAATCATTTACTTATGCAATTTCTATCGTTCCATGCTATGCTCCAGGCTGTCTTATGAAGAAGAAGAAGAAGAAGAAAGAGGTGACACTTCAGCTCAATAGTCATTGAAAGTTGAAACATCACACAAGACCTAGGTTAGAAAGAGGTGGGAATCTGCTTTCTAGTAATTGAATGAGTTGGGTCTCACTACATCTTGAGAAGATCAAATTTTAGATGAACTTTTTGTTCACTTGATCTTAGCTGCGTCCATTTAAGAGTACAACAAAAATTAATAACCTTAACAAACTTACTATCATACTTAGATGTAGCAACAATGCCAACAAATAAGATATCCCAGCAGAAGTATGAAGTTAAATACAAAAATATAATAAACTACTCCTAAAAAAACCTTTATATGCACCCAAAAAGAAAAGCTCAACACGGCCAAGAAAAGCCAATAAGGCTCTCATTTTGTAAAAAGGGACTTATCTCAATACACAATAAATAAGAATTCATACCAATTAGAAAGTGAAGGTCAAATACTACTATCAAAAACTTAAAAGCATGTTAAAATAAAATGAAAAAAAATACATAAAAATTGACGCAAACGAATCAAATTGAGTAAAATCATGAAGGTTTTGTAATTATCTATCAAGAGTAAACAACATTCAGCTGAGAATGATTCAGAAGCGTGAAAATGTACCAGGAGAGTAAGCAGCCCCTTCATCCCTAGGCCTTACTGATACAAAGAAGTTGGGACAATCCATGTGGCAGGGGAACATAAAGAGAGGGAGACATCTCTGTAATGTGGTTTGATGGTACCATCTGCCAAACTAAAAACACCCATGTTGATGTCGCCATCCTTTTCATAATTGTTTGAAATAATATCCGAATCATTAGTAAAATAGATGCAATTCGGCTCCAAATTGAGCAATTCAGAAGCTAACACAGCCACAGTAGTATTAACACCAACAAACAACGAATGTCGACCCAAATCATTCAACTTAGTCCATCTTTTAGTGTTCAAGTCGAGCTTAAAAATGTTAAATCCAACTGTTTTATGATCAGGCTCAGTACTATTTTGGATCGTCCTTATCACTTGCAAGAACATTCCTGAACACTCCACCAAGTACCTAACAAAGTGGCAGCAGCTGTGATATAAGGTTTTTGAAATTACTGTCATTCTCATTTGCTTTTCATGGCTATCTAAATCAAACTCGTAACACCATAAAATTTCCCATTATAAAGTGTGACATCAATAAAATACTCTTCTAATCTATCAATAATAGTCCATGAATGCAAATCTCCCCTGGAAAAAGTCAACGTCCCACTATTAATGGCCGCGAACATGAATTCTGATACTGCTGCTGCATCAGGTGAGGCTGATATTACCACTTTCTGCATAAATTCGTCTTAAAGTTGTTCTAAATCGGAACGTTCATACTCCTGCCCATGTTCATCATAATAATCTTCAAAATGCAGATCAATTGGGGGTTTCTGACGCGTGAAGGGATTTAGGAGATGAATATCACCTTTAACATCCAGTGTAACAACCCATAACCCGGTAGACACGACACATCGGGTACCCTGCCATTCCGGGATATCCAGTTCGAAAATCCGATCATCGGCGGCGTCACCCGTGGTGAGTCCGGCGAAGTGACGGACGGTGGTGCCTGAATTTTCAGCTAATATGAGCCAGGGAGGTGGACAAGGTAGATACTTCGGTTCAGAAGTGGCGACCTGCAACCAATTCCTGCAAACTGCACTGAATCGAACCCGATCTACGGCCACCGTGAGTCGTCTAGCTATCAAGCGGAGCAAGTCGGTTTGTACATCGGACCAAATGCCCATCTCTCTGCCTCTCTTTAACTCACCCATTATCTTCGAATTACAACGAATTTTAGGCTTACACGCAGACTGGGGGAGAAAATTATCTACCTAGGGTTAGGGTTATCTATATTTGGACACTTGGATTCATGATTTCTAATAAGTATTTCTTATTTTTTTTACCACAATTTTTTATTTGTATTTCATTTTTTCTGCTCTCATGCCCATCACTATGTAATAAGCTCTTCACCAAGTATTATTCATGCCTGAAAATACAATTATATACATATCAATAAATATTTTACAAAATATATTAAAATGGGATATATATATATACGTCACAATCAATAATATAGAAAGTCTCAAAATTTTCAATACAGGGAAGAAGGTAGCTTAATGTTGACTTTATCAACAAATAAATTAAGTAATAATTAATTAATATAGCTCATCTTCTTAATAAACTTTTGAACATTAAAATATTTTAGTAAATTATGTTTAGGTCTTGAAATAATTATATATTTTTTGGGTAACTTATTTTATTTAAGTCTCTTAATTTTACAAATATATTATAAGTATTATACCTAAAATAAATAAATAATATTAATCAAAATTCCAATACTGGCTGGCTGCACATGGATCCGCCCGCCCCTTATCGTGTCGAACACAATTTCTATTGATATCTCTTGCGTGTAGAAACGATCCAGTCACAGCATGCAGGATCATTTAGCACTTAACACAGACTAATTAGTGACCTTTTTTTTTCAAAAGATGACAGTGTTTTAGTTCGCTCCTTTCAAATGGAGAAGCGGATTATATATATATATATATAAATATAAACGTGTGTGTCGGTCCATTTTAAGAGAGAAGATACTTATTTATAAAGGAGGTTTCCTTTATTGACGAGCTTGCTGGGTTGCTTTACATGATTGAAGGATGCTCCATTTTATTACATAAGAGGAAATCTAGTTTGACCTATGGAGTCTGGTCCCATAAACAAAGAAACCTCCTTCCTGAATCATGATACATGTGTTAGTATTATTAAAATCATTAAAATTTACAAGATATATATATATATATATATATATATATATATATATATATATCATTTCTCATGCTATTATAAATACTCCAGTATTTAGCTAGTGTTGAGATTTGTACAATCTTCAACACTTCCTCCACATGTGGCCAAGAGTTTTCCATAGAAATTCTAATTTGCAGAATGAAAACATAAAATTAACCTTGTCCCAATGTCCTGTCACTTTTGCACCAATAGAGTCAGTCAAAGATTTTGAATACCCCCATCATTAATTTTAACACTTGCATCTTGCTCCAACTTTTTTTAGTAGTAGTGATTGAAGGAGAGCAGATCCTCTGTCCCCATTTTTCATATTTTCCTTGTGTCCTCTCAGTTAAATTTTGACACCTAACCTTTTACTTAACACCAATTAACTCTAAAATTAAATAAAAGGCCAGATATCAAAATTTAAGTAGAGGAACACAAAAGAACAGAAAAAATAGAGAGAGAGGATTTGTTATCGTGCTAGAAGTATCTTGTAATAACTTTTAGGTAAAAACCAAATCTAATATGGTCAAATGATTTCATTAAAATTAGTCTACCCTAAGACCACAACCATCAATCAAGAGCTTAGAGTAAGCCTTTAATAAAGGAACAAGTACTTATAATATTTATTTTCAACACCAAAAACTCAGTGATAATTGAACATAACCCATGTGTATTTTACTATAAGAAAGAATAAGGAAACATTATGAGTAATGGCTTGGCCATCACTTTAAAAAGTAAATAGTAGTAATAATAATAATAATAATGGTTTTTTCAATCATGTTAACACGCAGGCCATTGTCCACCACAATAAAACATTATTCAAGAGAACCCAATACTTCTTCAACTTCTCATTATATAACAAAGTTTATACAACTGTTACACATACCCAAAAAATCACATACCAGAAACAAAAATGCAAAGCTCGTCTTTGGTTTTGCTTTTGCTCTGCTTGTCCTGTTTTACTCTGGCTCTTTCATGGAGCCAGCAACAATTCAAAGAGTCAAAAGAACTATGAAGGCTCTTCCGATCTTGTGAACCTCCAATACCATATGGGTCCAGTCCTTGTATCTCCAATTAAACTATACTTGATATGGTATGGCAATTGGAACCCAAATCATCAAGCCACTATAAGAGACTTCATCTATTCACTATCCTCCCCTGCCCCTTTTCCCTCTGTCTCCCATTGGTGGCGAACCGTCTGGCTTTACACCGATAAAACAAACTCAAACATCACCGGAAACATTAGACTCTCCGGTGAGTTCCACGACACAAGATACTCTCATGGTAGTTATCTTACTCGTTTAACGATACAATCCGTGATCAAGAATGCAGCCACTTCTCACCCACAAGCATTACCTCTAAATTATCAAAATGGCCTATATTTAGTACTAACCTCTCCTAATGTTCAAGTCCAAGACTTTTGTAGGGCAGTTTGTGGGTTTCATTACTTTACCTTTCCAGCTATTGTTGGTGTGACAGTGCCTTATGCTTGGGTTGGTTATAGTGGTACACAATGCCCTGGCTTCTGTGCTTACCCTTTTGCCTGGCCTAACTACTCGGGCAAGCCGCCGCCTAGTACAAGAAATGGTGCCAACAATATAATGGGTGCGCCAAATGGGGATCCGGGTGTGGATGGGATGATTAGTGTGATTGCGCACGAGCTAGCCGAGCTGTCGAGTAATCCGCTGGTGAACGCGTGGTATGCAGGGGATGATCTGAACGCGCCTACCGAGATAGCTGACTTGTGTGTGGGAGTGTATGGGTCTGGTGGGGGTGGGGGGTTTGTGGGAGAAGTGTATAGGGACTCATGGGGAGATGGTTATAATGTGAATGGGGTGAAGGGGAGGAGGTTTCTTGTGCAATGGGTGTGGAATCCTGTGAAGAGGAGATGTTTTGGACCTAATGCCATGGATTAGGTGGTACAAAAACTATATGCTCTGTTAGTTTTATGATGTATTATTAGCTGTTATGGGTGTTTTTCACTTTTAATGTTAATAGTATGTGTCTAAATATTTTGTCAATTCTTTGGTTTACAAGGAAGAACTCATAATATCATTGATTGGAGAAGAATATATGGATTGTAACCTACAGCTCCATAAAAACAAACGGCTGTAATTTAATGGGGTCTAAGGTATCCTAGCTATCAAACTGTTCTCAAAAGTTTCCTCCACCATAACTATACTTGAAGTGGTGCTTAAGCATCTCATCCTTAAAAAGAGGTTATTGGGTATAACTGGGATGGGAAGAAAAGTATACAAAGACCAACAGAGAAGGCATAGGTGCAAACCAATATCATACTATACTCTTAATATTAGTCATATACTTGCATCCATTTTTTTTGAGCACAAACACAACATTTGAAGATAAAATGCAGCTCACCATTTTTGGTGCAGTGACACAAACACTAAACTTCTCATACGCGATTAAACTTCTGCCTTCCAAAAAACTACTGAATTTGTAAGCGTCATTTTATCAATGAAAATTTCTAAATACAGTTAATATTTAAGCAAAGCAAGCAAGGAAACTACATATCTGCAGCCAACCATGCTCAAATATTTAAAGGTAATTTACAGTTGCAAATATTAAAGTGTTGAGTTCCAGTTTCATGGAGGTGCTAGACTTTCTTCAATAAACAAAAGAAAATAAAATTAGATGAAATGCTGCAGCAATAAAAACTGGGACCAAATATCAAAATTTCTTCAACAAAGTGTACCAACCAAGCAAACATTAGATTTAAGAAAATAAGCTTGTGAAAAACATGTAGAAATGAACACAGGAAAAGGCAGGAGAATTAAAAGATACATTTAGATACCAACGTATAACAATAAAAAGTGAATATCATATCCAAAATGCATTGTCAAGCTTCCCAGGCCCCTAGTACATTGCAATCAAACTCCCAAAAAATTTGGGGAAGAACAAAAGACCAGATATCCTATTCTAGATTTCCCTTGTTCAATAGGAAAGCGAAACAGCTTCGAAAGCTCGTGTAGAGAGTAGTGATACATTACTAGGAACAAGTACTCGCCTACCCAAGAAAATAACATAAAAAGAAAACTTCCAGCAAAAAAGTTGATATTAACATACTTGACAATAGATTATCTCTTGCAGCTGAACCAACAGGCATTCTCAAAGTTCCATAGAATTTGTCTGCCAACTGGTTCATTCTATCTTTCCCCATTTGAACAGCAGACACTCAAATGCTATTCAAACATCTGCAAGATTGAGCTCTTTTTCGTTAATTTTTAGTAGTCATAAAACTGAGTGGGGATTGGTTGCTTCCATATTTTTCTCCTTACCTTCAGATTCCATGATCAGCAGTTACTTCAGTTAAAACCGGAGGTGATATTGGTGCACTGGAGCTGCTGCCAATCATACTGCGAAGATCTTGAATAGATACCTTCACCCGATCCTCAATTTCCAACCCAGCCCTAACATTTTGATTCGTCTCATTTGGAGGAACTTGAGATACTGTATTGCCAATTTTGATGTCTTGCAATTGTTCTTTACCATCTTCATTGTCTTGATTAATCGATGCCTCACATTTTTGAGTTTCCGCTTAATTTGCGTACTGGAGCTTGTTCTGAGGTAGTATTATCGTCAGAAGTAGATGGGAGTGTAGCATGAGCAACCCCAGCATTACAAGATACCACATCAGTACTTTCAAGGCTTTTAAGAGCATCCTTGCAACTTGCAGTGTTATTCTTGTAGGTACTTTCTTCAAATGGCGACCTGGCATATGGAATACTGTTACCATTTTTGCTATCATCAGGACACTCTTTTTTACTGAAGTCTGGCCTAATCAGCTTTCCGCTCTTGCCTGCCTTACCTAACAAACCCTCGTCCGTTGCATTAGCTGATGTCTTACTCATCAAGCTAGTTGGCCTCGCATTGCCAACAGATGTTGTACCCTCAGAAATTCCATCAGAACCTTCACTGATGTTTTCATCCAGATTCTTCTTTATTTTACTCCGACGCTTAAAATCTACGAGACGTGTTTCTTTAAGCACAGTGTCAACATTCTCTTTGATAGCACGGCTGGCATCAATTTCCATCTTCTCTTTTGTCACCATTGGCTGCTCAAATTCTGTTTCTTTCTGGAATTTTGACTTCTCTTTATATCTAGTACTGCTATCCCCGTCATTTGGTCTATATTTTTCCACCTTCAGCCAGTGACTATGAGCCTGATGCAACAAGTCCATGACTTCATCTACTGATGCATCTATATCACAATCATCGCGGACCATATCAGTGTCAGTGCCATCTTCTTGTAAGCATACTTCCAGAGCCACACTTAGGCGTGCAAAAACACTAGTTCTGTCATTTTTGGTATCTGAATACAACTTACTTTTATGATTGCCTGGGTTTTTTGCTTGATCTTGTGGAGAAGAGCCATAATGTAAGCGAGAGCTGTAAGACCATGCCGCATCAGTTGGATGAAACTCTTTGGCTGTAAATGCTTCATTATCCTCTCTCTGTGGAATTTTAAGCTCATATTTGCCTTGTGACTCCTCAGGATACCCTTTATCAAATCCGAATGAAGGATTCTTGCTCGAACTGAAGGCATAAGACAATTGACCCTTGTTTAGCATTTCAGTACTTATGCCATTTGGAAAAGACGGAGAAGCTAAAATTGAATCTGAATATATTGAATCTTTAGAACCTTTGCTTTCGGAGGCTCTTAATTCACTACTTTCACGATATCCAGAATTCATGAATGTGTTGCTGCTTCTGTAACTCGACTGATTGTGATGGTCACAAGTGTTGCGAGATGAGTTTTTATTAACATTACCAGCAGCAACATCCAAACATCTTGCTAATCTTTTCGACTCTAACAAATGTGTTAAACCTTCGGTATTTGATAAGGGGATGAAATTCTCTTCAGAACCTTGGTGAGGAGAATGATCTTGAACTGAATTAAAATTGTGACTTGCCACTAAAGGCAATGAGCATCGACAACTGACATCAGGAAATTCAGGGTTATAAGGATCAGTTTTTGAAACTGTTGCATCGTGAGCTGTTGAATAGGATTTCGTAAAGTTTTGTTGCCCGTTTGGGCGAAGGAATGCCCAGGAATTTTGAATTTGATCATGAAGCAAGTAATTATCTGATTCTAAGTTAGGCTTGATAGAACTCGTGAAAAGATTTTGTTCAGACGGATTACGCTTGATAGAATTCATGAAAAGATTTTGTTCAGACTGGCAGGAAGCAGTAATTTCGGATGAAAAGGAAGGACCAATACGACTGTCTATATCACATACATTTTCTATCCTATCACTCTTTCTAAACCTGCCATCATCAGCTAGAAGCTTGTCTTTGCACAAAGTGGTGTATCTATAGAATTCAGTTGAGATGCCTGGCCCAAAACCATTGTCCATGTTATTTTCAATTTCTAACCTATCCTCAGTTTCCCTTCTAAATTTATCCATAGGATTCACAAAATGCTGATTCGAACAATCTGTTTCTGCTGTTTCACTCATCAAGAAATTTCTAACATCATTTGCTCTTGCTACTCTGCCCAAGGAGTTGCCAATGTGCTCAGTCGAATTGACAGAACCTATACAATCACTCACATATCGTTTATTTTGTAACCTAGTGTTCATCAGAAAGCTGTCATCATCAGTGGGTCTTTTACCTTGGGAGTTCCGAAGGTGCTCAGCAGAGAGAACTGGCCGAAGACCATTTTCCATCCTATGCTCATTTCCTACATAATACCTAGTCACTGAAAACCTATTATCATCAAATGGTAGCCTGCCTTTACCAAAAGGCTTCTCATGGTGCTCAGTTGAGACAAAAGTGCCGAAATCATTATCAACGTGACATTTATTTTCTATCATTTCATTCATAAACTTGTCATCTTCAGTAACTCTTCTTCCTTTATTGAAAGAGTTTCTGGGATATTCACTGGAGATGGCAGGCCCAAGATTATTGTTCGTAATATGATACTCTGTGACTCTATCATCTGGTGATAACCACACATCATTAGCAGATTTTATTTTACCGAAAGAATCCCCAAGGCAATCAGCACTTGTACTGTGCCAAGGACCAACATTGTTATATAGTTCACTTCCTGTTGCATCACTTGTCAAAAACCTGCCATCAGTGTTTATTTTTCTCTTCTTAGTCCAATAGACACCAGGTTGATCAGTCCAGATTCTACGTCCAAGACTAGAGTCCACTTTATGCTCATTCTCTACCTTATCACCTATCAAAAACCTGTCATCATCTACTCCTTCAACTCCGTCCAACGACTTTTCAGAATACTCATTCAATGTGGCCGATCTAATATAATCTCCCATGTCCGGTTCAAATGTATCAGTTACCATAACCATGTCATTGTCAACTCGTTGTCTGTCTTTTCCAACTTCTCTGGTTTCCGTTGCAGCTTGTCTCCGAGGCATTTTACAGTTCACCCTTCTTGAACTGAACAGCTGTACAAGTATATGAACCTGCATATAAGATGCAAAAGCCAGGAGAAAATCAGTGCTAAAGATGGTTTAGACCCTAATTCTATTGACAGTCAACGTGGCAGAAATGGGCAAACCTGATTTTTAGACAGGCCAAAATTGAACTTTTTGGCTGAATAGTAATTATCACTGATAGCATTTTGAAATTCAATTTCAGAAAGCGGAGTGCAATACCAAATCGGAGCAAACCGAACCTGAAAATTGGAACAACAGGCATCCTAACTCATTCCAGAAAACAACAAGCATTGCAAACCCTCCTCTCTAAAATACTACCTACACTATATTAAAACTCCATACCTGGGCAGGGAACTGCTTTCCTGATGAGTTAAACGCGTGAGGCATAATATTTATTGCGCCATCAGAGGTAGCCCGAAATACGCCAAAAAGCTCTCTTCTCTCAAATTCAAACAGAAATAAAAGCATTCCAGCTTTAACCTGCTTTACAAAGTTAACCTGGGCAGATGGAAGCCCAAAGATTTTTCGTTTAAAGCACTCTTTCTTTGTAGCTATGTTTGACATGAAAATCGCACCAAACTCGGGCACTATGCCCCCTATGCTATTTTCATCCTCGTCAAACTCCATGGAATACCTTGCAAACTGACATTAAATCCAATAATGACAAACAATACCCTTGACTATCCAACTTGGTCTTGTTAAATACAAAAAGAAGGCATAATTCCCTAATAAAAAGAACAGGGGATCTTATTTTTCAAAACAGGAAAAATATGTATATCCATGAAGGAGGCACAAACACTTCAAGGAAGGCAAGGTGTCCAAGATGTACGTGTCGAATGCTTAACGGGCATCAACACATCCAGAAATAACCCAGGATTGTGTCCTACACTTCTTTAACTACGTAGAACTCGAGTAAAATCCTTCTAAATTAAGATATCATGTTAAATTTAAATAAAACACTACAAAAAGAATAAAAAAGTTTTCGAACAACACATAGGCAGGCAAAAGCAGTGTTCTAAAAATCGGCATAGGCGAGAGCCTGGCACCGCGCCTAAGGCCAATTCGGTGAAAAAAGCGCTCCAGCCAATTAGGCCGCGCCTAGGCGGGCTAAGCGGGGCCTAAGCGGGAAAGGCGGGACCTAGGCGGAGATTTTTTTTTTAAAATTACTATCAAAATCAGATTTTGATATATTTATTTTTCTAATGATTTACCATATTATTAATGGAAGTTGTAGCATCTCAAATCACAATAAGAAGTGAACAAGATATGGATAATTTTATTATAGTTGTATGTTTTTGAACTTGTACCAACTTCAAATTATATAAATGATGATACATTTGTAATATTTAGTTTAATTCAATATAATTCTTAAATTTATGTTTAGTTTCTTAAGTTTTAATATTGAATTGAATTCTTAAAATTTTAAATTTTATTATTTAATATCAATCTTGTTTATGAATAAAACTAATACGTTAAAGATATGTTAGTCATACTTAGTATATGGTATTTGTTATTTTCTTTAAGTCCTCAATTTTGAAAATTACACAAATAAAAATGATTTCATAATTAATAATATCAAATGTCTCATTCAATAAACTTCACACTAATTTTTAAAAATAACATTTATTTAAATTTTTTAGATGTAAGAAGTATGTATATATATATATATATGAAGATATCAAGATACTACTTACTAGTTTCTAGTAACTAGTAACACAAATTTTATAATTTAATTATTTCAAGCAATAGATATATATCTTACTACTTAAGTGCAATTACTACTAATTCTACAATTTAATTATTATCTTTATTATAAATTGTTTTGCTTTATATTATTGTTTTGTTAGAATAATGTAAGATAAAATATTAAAATTGTCTTAAAATAAAAAAATCCCACCCCGACCCGCCTAGCGTCTTTTAGAACATTGGGCAAAAGAAAAATTTTCACTAAAAAAGAATACACGGATGGTAAAAGTTACATAAACAATAAGCATAACTTCACAATACTTGCCATTGGATTAACTAAAATCAAATACACTTGTATGGATTTTGAATTCTTAGGATTATGGCATTTTACCAATGGAAAACTAGAACTCTCACTGTGAAATGGAGGTTGAACAATATTAATCCGACTTTAATTACATTTATCAAAAAAAACCTAGAAACTAAATATCAAAGAGCGGAACTATAACGAACAGATAGAGAGAGAATCAGACCCTACAGGCTACAACAATCAATCCCACCCCCATAAAATCCAATAAGCAGAAACTAAATATCTCAAAAGAAACGATGAAAATTACCAAAGAGCACTTTCAAACAGATCTAAATACAGTTTATCTAGTATTCAAATATAAGATTAAACATGAAACGTAGCTCAATCGATGTAAAATAAATAAATAAACAGATCACAAACACACACAAAAAACCAGATGTATATCAAAACATATGTAGAGATATACAAGAGAATTACCGAGCGCGATATGATGGTGTTAACGAGGGTTGAGTTTATGCGTAGTGGTTGTGAAAAATAAAAACAAACTGATATTTTTAAAATGATATTTCACATGAATCTTCTCATATCTCCTCGCTATCATATAAAAATATCATTTTTTTTATATTCTCAAAATAAAACTCTCTTTCTTTTGTTTCTCTCTCCACAATATTGTTGCCTTTTTAGAACAAAAATTATAAGGGTACCGAGAATTAGGACCGTCGGCCCAATTTTATTTTATTTTCTTTTGATTTTTAAAAAAAAAATAATATTTTTTTAATTCAAATTTTTATATAATTTAGTAATTTAAGTATAATTTAGATATATATAAAAAATAAAATTATATAAACTGTATAATTTTATTTTTATATATATTCAAATTATACTTAAATCATTAAATTATGTAAAAATTTGAAATAAAAAAATACTATAAATTTTTTGAGTTTAGAATATATATATTTAAATTATAATTAAATAATTGAATTCTGTAAAAATTTAAATTAAAATAAATATTATAAATTTTTAAGAGTCAAAAAAAAATCGGACCGATAGTTAGGTCTTTGTTTGTTTAGATCCGATTATTTAATTAATGGACATTTGCTCTCTTATTCATTAAGAAGCATGATCTTGATTGTTTTTTTTTGTTACTCGAATGCCTCTTAATCGGTAGAAGATGTAAAATAAAATATTAATAATTAAGAGGTATCTCTTAATAAAAAAAATTTGATATTTTTTTATATAAATATATTCAATAATATTATGCACTCATTTTTATTAAATTGAATATTTAAAATTATTAAATAAATTTTTATCCTTTAAAATGATAAAATAGTGTCATTAAGAGACAACTTACATTTTAGTTATCAAACAGTTTTTTAAATTCAGACCTCATAACTATTCAAATAATTTAATTTATTAAAATATTATAATCATTCAAATTTTAATTCTCAATTTTATCAAACACAACCTTACTCTCGATCCTACTTCTTCCTGTCCCCCATAAATATAATCACTAATTCACTATTTTTAGAAAGGAGAATTTTTATTGTATTGTAGGTGGTGGCGTGATGCAGATAGACGAGTGGCCACGTGGATTTCGTTCGGTACACCACTTGAGCGCGTGCCAACTGCCACCTCTCTTTTTATTCTTCACATTAATATTAAACTTTTAAAAATATTTCATATTAATTAAAAAAATATTAAACTAAATCTAATACTCATTTTGGAAGGGGAGATGCAATTACTAAATGGACCCTAACTCATTGGGCTAGGTGGGCATTGTAAAATTTCAGCCAGAAGAACTAATTAATTGATTGAACAATAACTTGGGCTCATAAGTAAATTAATTGATTAATTTAGGATTAGTTTGATATGTATCCATTTGATGCTTATTTTGAGGACGAAAAAACATTGTTTTTTGGGCTATTTAAAAAGAGTTTTCAAATTAATAATATCAATTTTTTGTGTTAATCTTTACCATCCATCATATCAATTATGAAAGATTAACTTTTGAATGTAGAGAAATAATAATTTTTTTTTATTTAAAAAAAACAGCTCATGAATGAATTTGGGCCCAGTGACATGGGCTTTTAAAATAGGGCTGTGCTCGACCGTTATCACAGTTATAGATATACTTTTTGTGTATATATCTTCTTCTTCTTTTGGTTTATGGTTCATTTTCCAAGCAGATATTTTCGAGTTTTGTGAACATAAAACCAACTTATTGGGCAAAGAAGAAATCAAAGTCACAGATACCCATCTGGGAAGGAAAACCCCATCTATGTACTCATGTAATTACTCTTATTTTTCTCTCTTTAGTTTGATATCTTCTTATTGAACTGTGTTTTTTTCATTATCATCGTCTCTAATTCAATTTTTGAAGCATATGCTTGCAAAATACATAGCTCCATTCCACAAAAAGAGTCCAATTTGCAAATATTGAGGGTGCATGTTTGTTCAATGTTTACCCTAAAAACAATACAAATTGTTAGTTAAGTAGCGGTGACATGATAATAAAGTCATGACAGCAAAAATATAGACATTGTGTAGTTCTACACTACTATCGGTAAAAATGGGACTGTTTTTTGTGGAACAAAAAACCTTTGACAAATGCAACTCGTTTTTGAGGAACAGAGGGAGTATTAACAGGTGCTGCATTACATCTAGATTCTCTTTTTAATTGTTTGTCTTTTGATTATATTGGTGGTTTTGTTTAGTGTGATTTGGTATTCTTGCATTGTTCTGTTAATGCATGTACTAGCATTAGACCTGTTCTAGAAAATGGATATCCAGTAAAGAGCACGAAGTAAAATAAAAATTTGATTGTTTTACTAGCGAGTATCTTGTTTACCCAAGAATTTGATGTTAAAGGCAATCACACTTATGAATTGCACTCATTGGGTATGTTAATCATGGTCTAGTTTGTCCTGCTGCATGTTTTATTCTTTAAAGTATGAAAGAAACTTGAATATCGTTTCAGATTGGTTGATTATTTTTGTTTCCTCCTCTGAGGTTGACTTCAATGGAATGTAAGAAGAGTGACCCATATCCATATGATGGATAATAAGAATAATGAGATTTCATCGCATTTCTGTTGGTTGATTTTCGAGTATAGAATTGAGTTAATCTTCATGGAACCATGAAGTTACACAGTGATAACTGTGAGATAAGAATATAAATTAGTGTGGCCAAATGCATATTAAATTTAGCGTAATTGATGTTTACTTTTATTCGTTAAGCGCAAATCGTTATTTATGTAGTACAATTCTTACTGCCTTCTTTGAGCTAATGCCATCCACTCGTGCGGCCTGATGCATATTAAAGCATGTTCAGGTTTTCTTTCATTTCATAAGCACCTTTTCTACTTCAATTTTGTTAAACACAAATGATCTCTAGCATCTTAGCATTATTTCTTCCTTTGTTGGTGTGATGGCCCTCTGATGGGCATCAAACGTGGAGATAACAACATTTTGTATAAGATTTTAAGATGTAAAGTGACAATTTGAATATTTTCCATTGTGTAGGTTGATTGCCAGATGCACAGCAATTTATATTGTTGGTGAGGTAAGAAGCTGTGAAAGTAGTTTGATATGCAGAGCAAAGAATCCCAGCGAGGAGCCTGCTGAAAAGAAGTTTAAACGTGACAGTCTTTTTGTTGATAGGCGTGGAAAATTAGTACACTTTAATCATAAAAAAGTTTCGAGAAAAAGAGGTAGTATTGTGTTTAAAGCTTAAACATTTTAGTTTCCGAGCGTACATATGTTATAGCGTACATATTTTATAGCTCTTCCATAAATCTGCTAATATTCGTCTTTCTGTAGGTGGTTCCTTAAGGGGACAAGGATGGAAATATGGATCTGGCTTCGTTGATGGAATTTTCCCAGTGCTGAGCCCCATTGCTCAGCAGATTCTGAACTTTTTGCAGAGGGAAGTGGATTTAAATAGAATTTGGGGTTCTTTTGATACTCTTCCTCCCACGCATACCACATGGGATGACTTGATCAGTGTATCTGTTCAACTTCGCATGAATAAGAAGTGGGATCCTATCATATGGGCAAGTGCCTCATACTTGGGATTCCTTTTTCTGTTTATTTTTCATTTTTTTTAATATAAAAAATGGATTTATTAATATTTGAAAATTGGATAGGGAACTAGTCCGATATCATTGAAGTAAACAAGTCCAGATATTTTGTTACCTTAAGTGATGCTCAAATGAATTGTTCAATACTTTCATGGCTTGAGAATTCTTTCGATTAGTTTTTCTCGTGTGCCTCTTTTGGCTCTGTCTATAAGTTTGACTAACTATGTTAACAACAAAACTGTTATTGATATTTGAAATCCATACACATACACACACCCTTCAATTACTGACAACCTTCTGATTTCAGATAAAAAAGGGAAATCAAGCATGATAAACAATGGACTATCATTTTCTAGTAAAAAAAGAACAGTATTGATTCATCAAAATGTTCTTGGTTAAAAAAAATTGGTTTTATCACCTTGAGTATCTGATCACTTGATAAGGTCATGGCACCATCATATTATCCCACTGCAAAGATTTTGCTTAAATATCAGTAGTGAGAAGATCAAAATGTTAAAAATGTTTAAATATAGAAACAAAATCCTTTTAGTAGGCTAGAAACTTATGTGTGTTTATGATTTGATATTTGATTTCTCTTTCAAATTTCGCCAATCCTTTTATTTTTTTCTTAGTTAAACATGTCGAATAGATAAAAAACCCTAAGAAAATTTAAAAATCAAGCAAGGAAAACCAAAAACCTCCTTTTATTCTTCATGTCTAGGATGAGTGCAACAATCAGCAGGCATCGACTAGACTAGGATGCCACACCTCCCACTCACAAGATGATAAGACCAAAATGTTAAAAATGTTTAAATATAGAAACAAAAATCCTTTTAGTAGGCTAGAAACTTGTGTGCTGACTCTTGTAAGTTTCTAATTGCTCAAAAAGCTTAAGCTATTAGAGCATGGAATTAACTATGTATATCCCAAAACATACGTTCTGCTATTTTAAACATCTAACTCCTGATTTAATACAATTTTCTTACCTTTTGATTTAGTTCACTGTGTAATTCTATAAACATCTTTCCAGATGTGTGAATGGATATTGTACAGGAGTTCTTTCCAACCTGATGTTATCTGCTACAATTTGCTTATAGATGCTTATGGGCAGAAGTCACTTTATAAGAAGGCAGAATCCACTTATTTAGAACTTCTTGAAGCTCGGTGTATCCCTACTGAAGATACTTATGCACTTCTTCTGCGGGCTTACTGCACATCTGGACTACAAGAGAAAGCCGAAGCTGTCTTTATTGAGATGCGAAAAAATGGCCTTCCCCAAAGTACTTTTCCGTCTAATCCTCTAGCCTATAGCCTTAATAGCCACTGATTTTAACAAAGCATTAGGGCCAACAATGTTTTTAAATCTGACTGAACGGTACCATTACAGTGAATATACTGCATTCCTTCACATTTAAATCAAGAATAATAATATAATATACTCCCTCCATCCAAAATTATATGATCAAGTTTGGCTTTTCAAGGTCAATTCAAGTTCAAAATTGAAGTGATTCATTTAACTTTCGAAAACAATGAATCTTGGAATTAGTAAGCACTATGTCTATAGTTTACAGTTTTTGTAATTGTATTGTCTTAAACTAAATTAGTTCATTTCAATTTTGGATTTGAAAATATCTAGAGTTGACTTCAAAAAGTCAGTATTAGTATTAGATTTTGTAATGGAGGAAGTATTACTTATGTTCAAATAATTCATTTTCCAAGAATAGACTTTTAAAATTTCTTCAGATTTTTCAGCATATTTTGTAGCCTAACCTTGAAAGGCTTTCTTAACCTTAAACTAACACATAAATTATTCTGTTGGCAGAATTATTTCAAATTTCCTAAAGTTCTATATTTTTGGTACCAGATGTCATGGGTAGTGTTTTCCTAGACTTTGGTGCAAGTCTTAATGCCTAATAAGAACATCCATCTTTATCTAGGCTGGTAGGAAAGTTAGTTATTTTTCTATAATGTGGCAACTTGCATAGTTTCATCTCGAGTCATTATTGAACATGTTTCGAAGTGCTTATCATGTATGATGTATCAGAGAGGGAGGGAGAGAGAAGAAAGAGTATTTTGCATTACTGAATATTGTTGAATTACTGAGTAGATGTTATTATGAATCTTGACTTTAGATATATTAGCTCTTTTATCACCTAAATATTAGTCCCTCGCAGATACATTCAGCATATTGTGAATTTTAATTTGTCGCAGGTACAATTGTGTATAATGCTTACATAAATGGGTTAATTAAAGGAAGAAACACACAAAAAGCAGTAGAGATCTTTCAAAGGATGAAGAGAGATCAATGTGCACCATCTACCGACACTTATACAATGTTGATCAACTTATATGGAAAGGTGTGTCCAGTTGAATAACTCGTAATCATCTGCCATTACCAGAATTCCGACTATTTTAGACTTCATTTTCACATCACTTCAAAAACTTAAAATCTCACCAGAATACTAATGGACATAATAAAGTACGACTGGAAATGATGCTTATTTCTAGACTAGATTATGAAAATTTAGTTAACATTTCCAAAGTCGAGCAGATTAAATGGTCTAAAACTTGTTATACTATAATGCACTTCATCTTTGTCTGTTTTATTTTTCAGGCAAATAAATCCTACATGGCCTTAAAGATTTTTCATGAAATGAGAAGTCAGAAGTGTAAACCTGATATCTGCACATACACTGCTCTTGTGAATGCATTTGCTAGGGATGGGCTTTGTGAGAAAGCAGAGGAAATATTTGAGCAGCTACAGGAAGCTGGGTATGAACCTGACGTGTATGCTTATAATGCACTCATGGAAGCTTACAGGTGATTATCTGAATCAGATCTGAACTCTCTGTGGAACCCTTTATATAGAAATGAAGCCATTTTATGCATTCTGATAAAGCTGAATTGAAATAAAAAAAAATTTACCCATTTTAAAAATGTTATAGGATTTTCTACTGTTTTCTTTTTTGGTGTTAATCCAGGTTGAAGTTTTAGCCTTAGCATCTGTTGTGTAATTATGTTTACTAACTGCTAAGAGACAAAGGGTACTCGTAACTGCTTGGAAGGGTTTGTAGAGAAGAAGTACATGTTATCTAATTGATATCAAATACTTTGGGCGTACCCTATGTTCTCTCTTGAATGGGATCAATGTTCCAATATCTGAACATTAAGGTCTACAGTCTTCAGACATTGTTGTACAACTGATTTCATGGAACAAGCACCTCTAATGGAAAGTGCAGCTTATTATCCTTGGGTATCATCATTAGAATTTTCGGCATTCTGCTAAGAAAGTCAAAGTAGATATAATTAACAGGAACAACATAACAATCAATAGCGTAAGAAAGACTTTTGTTTCTACTTTAATTCTTTGGGCCATGCTAGATATTCCCTGCGTTTCACAAAAAGGGTTCCATCTGTAAAATTTGCAAAGACTAAGGATGTACTTTCTTTACACGTTTGGTGGCATGATAATGAAATTATGATCATAAACTTTGAGGATATTGTGTCAGTTTATACCACTATCATTAAAAAGAAGACTTTTTGTGGTACAAATTTTTTACCAATGGAACTCTTTTTGTAGAACAGAGAGGATTAATATCCAAACGACTAGCACTAGGGTATACAAGTATTACCTTCTCATTTGCTGGGAATACCCTACTTCCATGATGCTGAATGCAATTTAGTCTTAGATCTCCACCCAATAGTTGTCTACTCATCTTCTGAAAAGTCCGAAGAACCAATTGAAGACTTGTATAAGAAGGTTTTCGAGCATAAATGCTCAAGCCCGTGTTTCTATTTACTCTTTAATGTCAATGAATAAAAGTTAAATATTGTTGGTTCCATAAAAGCTGGGTTGTGAAAGGATTAAACTTGAGGAATACCTAATTCAGCAGAACTACTACTAGTAGCTCCTTCATACTTGAATCCGCCTCTTTCTTAGTCAAGTTTTTAAGAGTCAAGTACAAATAGACCAATAGTTGTTTGATGCTTCTCTTCTAACAGTCGTGCAGGTTTTCCTTATGGTGCTGCAGAAATATTTTCTCTCATGCAGCACATGGGGTGTGAACCAGACCGAGCGTCATATAATATCATGGTGGATGCATATGGAAGAGCTGGTCTTCACGAGGGTAAATAGCTATAATGAAACCCCTTCAACATATATTTTCCATATTTCCCCATAAATCATTGATCTCATACTTGTGAATTATATGATTGGAATCTTTTATCATTTATCCTAAAGTATCTTTATATCACATGTTAAACAAATCAAAAATCTCATCTGATGGGAGAAAGAATGATTGTGCAAAAGTATCAACCACCAGTTTGATGTGTTATAGAAAATGAATGAACACTATATATATATATTAACTTATCTGTTGTACACCAATGTACAAAATCAGTATGTCAAGGCTAGTACTTTGTAATATGTCTTTAGGACAATTATGCCCTCTGTACGGTGCTTAGGAGACAATGACAACGTATACTTTAGCAGCACAACAAAAAGTATACTCAACGAACCAAAGAAATGCTCAGAACTCTCTCTCAAAATGAACTATAAACTGCTAATGAAATGAAGAAGAAGAAGACTAGAATGCTTATGCTCTGCTGATTTGAATGAATGAAATGGCTGCCCCCTCCTATCTATTTATAGGAGGGTAAGTAACCCATCAGAAGGGTCACAACCCATTGAAAGGCATGATTAAGCCAAAAACAAAGTAGTTTTGGCTTTAAACAGAAAAGGCGCATCCAATCGAACCATAAACGACGTAGTTTAAGGCTTAGCAGAACAAAAACGACGTAGTTTAAGGCTTAACACGCGTCCGTTCAGCAGATACCGCTTCCCAAAACGACACAGTATTGATAATAAATAATATTTATCAAAACAACACAGTTTTGATAATAGAACTAAAATTAAATTAAATTTTATCCAAAGACCTCGAACCACATGCCAGAGCCAAGCCAGTGGCGCGCGCGGGGGTTTCAAACCAAGCCCTCTCCCTTCCACAAAAGTGGGGTGCCCCTTGGGGCCCAAATCCAAGAGCAACTTTCTAGTATATAAACTCAATAATTCTTTAGTACTTAACCGATGTGGGACTTGGCTTCCCACATGTATTATTATCATTTATCATTTCCAAGGGTGGGAGTTAATATGTCATTCAATACTCCATGGATTTGAGCTTCCAAATACTTAATTTAATTTATTCATGGAGTAGAACACATTGATATGTGGATTCACTTTAAATAATTAATTAAACCCACTTTAATTTTGGCTCAAATTCTAACAATGTGCCATGCCATGTACCTACAATACAAGTTTTAAGCCATTTATGTGTATTATTCCTTAGCAGAGGTTTTTTGGTTTTGCCAATGCCAATTGTTATCAGCTTCTGAATTGCAGATTGGTTACTGTAAACACTGGCAAAATGCAGTGATTAGAAGTGTAAATTTGGAATGAGCTACTACCTTGAGGGCGAGGAGATATATTTGATATTTTCTATCAAACTGTTGGAATACAAACAACCTACTTGAGTCAAGTACCGCTGGATGTTTTAATTTTATATTCGCAGAATCTAAGAGAATTAAAAGGCAGCTTAAAGTTAGCTGTAATGTTAACTACACAGCGCATAAAAATGAAATGAAGCTAAACAAGACGAGACATCTGTTTCAATCGCAGTATTTTTCTCGTGTGATTCTACTTTTCCTAGTACCCTCTGTCCCATCTAGCAATAGTATGCTTTGGGAGTTTCAATTTTTATTCACTGTCACTTTCTGTCCGTGGATCTAATCTTCTATTCCGTATGTTGATTTGTTTGAATTTAGATGCACAAGCTGTGTTTGACGAGATGAAGCGGCTAGGAATTGCACCAACAATGAAGTCCCACATGCTTCTATTATCAGCCTACTCAAAAGTAGGTAATGTACCAAAATGTGAAGAAATTGTGAACCAGATGTACAAATCTGGGCTCGAGCCAGACACTTTTGTTCTTAACAGTATGCTAAACCTATATGGCCGTGTTGGCCAGTTTAAAAAGATGGAAGAAGTCTTAACTGCCATGGAAGATGGGCCATACGCGACCGATATCAGCACATACAACATCATGATCAACACATATGGCCGGGCGGGATTTTTTGAGAAAATGGAGGAACTTTTCCAATCACTTCCAGCCAAAAGATTGAAACCAGATGTTGTGACATGGACTTCTCGCCTTGGAGCCTACTCTAGAAAGAAACAATACAAAAGGTGTTTAGAAATATTTGAAGAAATGATTACTGATGGTTGTTACCCAGATGGGGGAACGGCTAAAGTGCTTCTTTCAGCTTGTTCAAGCGAAGAGCAGATTGAACAAGTTACTGCTGTAGTTAGAACAATGCACAAGGATATGAGGACCGCCTTGCCAGTCTGACCTAAGCTTTCTATGTTGTTAACAATATCCATCGATATAGCCTGCAGAAAAGGATTATGTATTCCTTGGCATTTGGACCAGGAATGCTAGGCAACTACAGTGCCAAGAGCAGGCTAGGATTAAAGATGCTTTGGCGGCCAATTGGGGTGGATGATAACGAGAACTGAAAGACAAATTTTTTTTTTACTCAAGTTTTTCAGAGATTTACATTTTCCCTTGCATGCTTGTATATCAAATGAAATGCCCTGATGACAGTATAGCACATCAATAATATGGGGATGTTTTGTTGTCATGAAACACTTGTGTGTATCAGTTCACTTCTTTAAGATTTTCACAGTTTTGTAATTCTTTTTTCGAGAACATGCACGGGATTATGACCTAATATGTTATGCAGAACTTCACTGCAAAGGATAAAATATTTTTAGGCGATTGGACCAGAAACAAATGCTATGCAATGCAATGCCAAGAGTGGTTCAATTGCCATTGTATCTGTTGAAGGGAAATATGAAGGATCAGTGTAATTTACATCTTCCTCTTCATGCTTGTATAGCACATCGATAATAGTTATGCTTGTTATTATGAAAACTATGTGCATTTTTTTTTTTGCTAACTTCGGGGTTGGGGGAACCGAACCAAGAACCTTTTGTTTGGCCAAGAGGCTTTGGGACTCTCGGTTATTATGCATTTTTTTACTTCTTTCAGCTTTTCCCAAATGCTAAGAGGGAGAATCCTGTTTCATCCACTAAATTGGATTTTGAATGAATGAAATACTCCATCCATCCCAATAGAGAGATGGAGTATGCAGGAGTTTAGATGTTACATAGTTTAGGAAATAGTTCTAAATTATAATATTAATATTACCTTTTTAAAAGTCAATTTTAAATATTTTGAAATTCAAAATTGAGGTGAATTTATTTAGTTTATGTTTATACAATTATGAATATTATAAACTATCTGAAAAATATTACTAATTATAAGATTTATTATTTTAAAAACTTAAATGAATTATGTCAATTTTAAAATGTCTTCAATTGAATTTTAAAAAGTCAATAGTAATCATATAATTCGAAATGGAGGGAGTACATAACGCTTCTCGCCGGGTTTAATTTTAAGGGTAAAATTCAGATGATCACCTATAGTATCTGACATTTCCCACATAACCACCTGTATTACGTAAACCTACATTTAAACACTCGTGGTTTTGAGTTGAAGTGAAAAACAGCTTTCCGTCTAGACGTCCTTAATGGGAATGGATAATGACTTTTTTGCCCCTTGATATATATATTGAAAATGACTTAAAATATGGTCAATTGTGTAGACGGGTCTAGGGCTTGCAATTGAGGCGATTTTTTGACGATTTCTTCACGAATGCTTTAAATCTAAGTGGAAACCAAAGCCTTTTATGATGTTTGTGGAAGAAATTGTATCTGGAAGCTAATATTTTACTGTAGATCCGTAAGTATTAACTATTCGATTCGATTTGATGTTTATCGCTATTTAAGTGTTATGTACTATGTCAGTGAGTTTATCTTACTTTTGGTCCGATTTGGATGGCTTTTCAAGAATAAATATTGTTGTGTTGGGGTCCCTCTCGATTTGTGATGTTTTCCGATAGATTTATTTTGTACAATAATATGCCCCCACTTGTTTGGTCCCCTTTGTGTATATGGATTTGGTGGTGTTTGATGGAATATTTTATGCTTTAGTGGCATGCATGCTAGACTTTGATTTGTTTTTTTAGTATTGGTGGTCCCCTGCCTCCCAAAACATGTTTTGTTTCTTATCCAAAATTTTCTCCTCATATGTTTAATGCAGAATGTCTGTGAGAGTTGTGTTCCATTATGGTGGGACTTTTGTTAAAGAACCAATTATTGATTATGTTGGGGGTAGTGTTGAGATTATAGAGAATGTAGAGTTGGATAAGATATTTTTGATGGGGATACATGAGTTCCACTTTCAGTTAAATCCAATCCCACATGTGAACATTTATTATCTTGTACCTGGTTATGAGTTATGGGAGGGTGGGACTTTAATTCTAAGTGATGACACAGATGTATGTGAGATGGTAGACGTACTAGTTAATAATGAGAGTGAAGAGGTAGTTTTATATGCAGAACAAATGGAGGGTCCAATACAAATTGTAGGTAAAGGGAATGAATCTGAAAAGGGTAAAGGGAAGGAATCTGAAAATGGTAAAGGGAAAGAATCTGAAAAGGTAAATAAACATAGAGAACAACCTATGAAAAGAAATGAAAATAGGGGTGAAGAGGTAGACCATCCCTCTTGGATGGATGAAGATCTAGAGGGGCCTGGGGATGATGACATATTTAAAGAAGGGGAAAAAAACATATTTTGATAACTCCAAAGATATCTTTGTAGAAGATTGGTGGAGTGATGATGAGGGAGAAAGGAAAGAGGCATTAAGAAAGAAGTTTGTTTTATCTGATGATGAGGACAACTTAGAAGGGGATGGGTCTATGGAATTTAATGAGGACACTGATATGGGTAACATAGAATTTGAGGTTGGAATGGAGTTTACAAATCATGAAATTTTTAGGAATGCTTTGGTTGAGTTTTCTGTAAAAGGGGGGTTTGACATTAAATACATTCAAAATGATAAGAAAAGAATAACTGTCAAATGTAAATCAGAAAATTGTTCTCGGAGGATTCATGATCGCTTAAACAAGGTGAAGTAACTTTCAAAATCAAATCAATGGGGGGATCACATGTCTTTGGACAAGAGAAAAACCATCTTGTTGACAATAGGTATTTGGCCAAAAAATACTTGAATGACTTGAGAGATAATCCTAAGTGGGATTTGAAAGCATAGCAGAAGAAGGCACAAAAGGAATGTCATTCCAGTCTTAGTAAATCATCCCTATATAGGGCTAAAAGAAAAGCCTTACATTATATATCCGTGATGTAGAGAACAAAGACAACAAACTTATGGATTATATTGAGACAGTTAAAAAACTAAATCCTGGGACAGTTTTCAAATTCTGCAGTCAGTGTGTTGAGGGGCCTGGTTCTCTTCCAAAGATTTAAGAGATCAGATATGAGGTCACAAAGATGTAAACATGCTTTCCTTGTTGGGTGTAGACCAATAATAGGTTTGGATGGATGTTTCCTAAAGGGGATATATGGAGGGAAGATGTTAAGTGTTATAGGAAAAGATGCAAATGATAATATTTTTCCCATTGCCATTGCTATAGTTGAAATAGAATGTAGGGACAGTTGGCAGTGGTTTCTCACAGAACTGTTAGATGACATTGGTGAAAATGAAACAAGAAGATATGTGTTTATTTTTGATGTATGTAAGGGCTTGTAGAGGTTTTTAATTCAATGTTACCCAATAATGAACATAGATTTTGTTTGAAGCATTTATACAACAATTTCAAAATCAAATTTAGGGGGAAGCTGTTGAGGGATATTTTCTGGAATGCAGCTAGTTGTGGTGATATGTATACATTTGAAGCAAATGGTGATGAAATGCACAAAGTTGATCCCGAGGCGCAAAGAAGTGGTTGATGGTCATTGGGCCCAAATATTGGGCCGATCTCATTTTTCACCCCATTGTAGGTCTGATGTAGTTGTAAACAACTTGAATGAGTCATGGAATAATTATATCATTGAGGCAAGGGATAAAGGGATTATTAACATGCTAGAGTGGATTAGGAAGAAATTAATGGTTAGGTTTCAGATTAAAAAGGAGGGCATGGACAAGTATGGAGGGTCAATTGGGCCAAGAATAAAAAAAAATTAGAGATCAATAAGAAACATTTTAGGGGATGCACTGCATTGAAGTCTGGAATTGGGGAGTTTGAGGTTGAAAGTGACGACAAAACTTGGGTTGTCAATTTGAATGAAAAAACTTGTGGGTGCAGAATGTGGCAGCTTAGTGGCATTCCTTGCAAACATGCAGTGACGGCAATCTGGGGTAATAGGGAGCATCCAAAGGCTTATTTCCATCCTTGCTATAGCAAGGAAGTGTACTTAAGCACCTACAACTTTACCATAAAGTCTGTTCCTAGTCATCATGAATGGGTGCAATCCAAATTTCCAAAGATTCAACCTCCATTGTACCATAAACCCACTGGCAAACCAAGAAAAGTAAGGAAAAAGGCACAAGATGAACCAAAAACCCTCATCCGCAAGTAGAAGAGGTGGCAATCGTAATATGTGCAAGATGTTTGACACTTGGGCATAACAAATAGGGGCTTAGAAAGCGCCATTTCATCCAAACTCCAAACCTCAAGGTATGTATTTACATTATATATAAATTTATATAATTATGACTTTTTAATCTGCTTAACAGTTTGTATTTGTAGGGAAAAGCGCACCAACCGGTGAAACAACAAATTTAAAGGATTGCCAACAAATGTTGGGGCATCATCTTCCTGTAACAATTGAAAATGATGGTCCTAGGTTTAAAATGCAATGTTGAATAAGCTAACATATTTGTTTGTATCTTTCGTGCAAAAATCGCACCACCAAAGTTGCAAAAGTAAGGGAAGGGTGCTAATCTCGACCTAATTCTTCAACCTCGTAACAACCCAAATCAAGCTCTCAATTCCAACCACCCACCAAGTGGACTAATCCTGGACCAAGTTTGTCTGCATGTTGGACTGGGGCTACTGATCAACCAAGGTCAAGTTCACAGCCTAATCCTGGACGAAGAATGAAGAGCATACCAAAATTGAAGAAGCTTTTATAAAAGGGCTGCATTGTTAGTTCACCAAAAAAGGCAGGAAGGGGGGGATTAAGGCTCTGATTTTGCCTTGGACTTAGTCTAGACTAATATGTAATTATATTTTGGCACATTTACATGGATGTTAGTTTTAGTTGCCTTGTTGGTAGTTTTTCGTAAACTTGAATGGGCAGTGTATATTTTTGGCACCAGTGGTCATCTACTTTGGTTATCTGCTTTGGCACCACTAGAGTTAGCTGCTCACAAGGAACATATTTGTGTATTTTTGAGATAGGAACAGATTTGTGGCCTACTAAGGTTTTGGCAATGATGACAAGTGAATTGATATTTATTGTGATTTCCTTCTACACAACTGCTTGTTCTCGTTAGATTGCTCATCTTTTTTTGTGCAACATAACTCCAATATAACATGAACAACAATAATACTCCAACATAACATATTCCAACATAACATATTTCAACATAACATATTTCAACAATTCAACTTTGAAAAAAAATTCAACACAACTCCAAGAATAAAAACTTACATTTCATTAAATTTAGAACATTAAATATTCCATTACACTAACATATTTCATTTCATACTACTAAAAAACATTAAAAACTTTCATTACATATTTCATTACATATTTCATTACACATTAAAACCCTCACATTACAAGCTTTCACTTCATACTACTAAAGAACATCAGCATGAATGACAGGAGAAGAAAAACAACTCCAATTATCATTATTATCTTCACATGGCTTTCAACAATCATCATCCTCATATGTAGATTATTCTTCTCACACAAACACTTGCATGTTGTTCCCCTCACCACTGTTATCCCCATTCCTTCATTGTGTTCATTAGTATCAGTAAGTGTACCACTTGAGTTTGTTGTAGAAGGCAAGCACCATGCCCAAAATTCACATTCATCACATACAAAATACAATTTTCCTTCGATGGTTTGTTCGAGTTTCCATAATTCTTACAGAAGCCTTCTTTCCACATTTACATTTCCTAGGTATGTATCGAAGGTCACCATTATTCCATCCTACATGATTGCTTGACGAAGACATGCCTCCTACTTCACATAAACATCAGCAAAATCTTTAATCAGCAATTTAAAGCATAATATTTACATACTAATGTTGGGAAAAATATGGCTTTCCCACAAGTGTAAATCAATGGAAGCAATGCAAGAAAAATAACAAAAGAAGTAGGCACACAAGAATTACGTGGTTCCCTCCAACTGAGGTACATCCACAAGGCCGGTAGGTTAGTTTCTTCCACTATCACCAACAGAATTTTACAAAGTGGCCAAAAGGCATAAGCCTTACAAACACACCAAAGGTGTAAATCACAAGAGGAAAATACCTCACAAATGAGAAAACAAATCTCCAAGAACAAATATATCAAAACAGGAGAATGTATCAAAAATGAATGTCCTGCCTCTACCAAAAATGGGACATGTCCCAGAAGAGCTCTCTACCTCTCTCTCTTTGTATCTGTTCTCAACGTATATGCAGAAATGGGACATGTCTCAGATTTATAAGAATTTGTATCTTCTTAAAGACTCCAAGCCAAGCGTTGAGAATACCAAGAGACATGCATGGAAAACTCACCAAAAATAAAAGTCATGCATTTTACCAAGGTGCATGCCTAAGACTATAATTAAGAGATAGATAGTTCCCACAAAGGAGGGAAACCCAACAACTAACATGCACATAAAGCAAATGTATACAAGATGTTACTTCAACATTTTCACAAACACCTTCTGGGCGGCCAAATTTGTAGAATTCAAACCCCAAATCTTGCTAACAAATTACACAACTAAGAAATCTAATGAACACTGTATAACGAGTCATACTCATCTTGCTAACAAATTACACAACTAAGAAATCTAAGAAAGTCGATTTGGGTAAATTCGCTTTCGATATATATACTCATTAGATTTCAAAAGAAGCTAAATATACATACCGAGTTTTGAGTAAGACAATTAATAACCTTGATGAAGACACCGATAATCCCCGGACCGAGACAGAGTCATGCTGGGACGAAGTTAGGCATAAATAGCCAACAAAATGGGTCTTTAATAACCATGGTTGAAGATGAGGGCATTATCGACTTTTTCCTAGCTCATTTGACCGTTACACTCATACCTCACGCTCTTTTAGCGAGTACACTTCACGCACAGTTAGATTAGATGGAAATTGTCTGTTTTTCACTTCAACTCAAAATCACGAGTGTTTAAATGTAGGTTTACGTAATATAGGTGATTATGTGGGAAATGTCAGATACTATAGGTGGTTATCTGAATTTTACCCTAATTTTAAAAATAGTCATTTACCAACTAATTACTAATTTCTCCGGGCAGAAATCCTCCAACTTCTGTTTAATGCACCTTGTTATTTATAGTATTAAAAAAATGAATTTTTAAATTTATTATAATATCACTATTATCAAATTGACTGTTTGTATTTAAAGGATAATTATGGAACAAAAATATAATGATAATAATTATAAATTTTGAAACAAATGATGTGAGACCCCAGATTTTATGAATAAATATTTAATTTTTTCGAAATATTTTTTTTTTAATATTATGGTGTGGATTTGATATAATGTTATAATTGTGGGTAATATTTATAAATTTTGCAAGGTATGCAAGTTGTTATATTATATTCGATTGGTCAGGAATATTCTTTGTGTGGGGAGAATATTCGATGCATTTACACAATCATTGGTGGACCCCATTAACGGAATTATTGTTTTGATTGAGAAAACGACAAAAATATTTTTATGAAAATAACGGCGGAAGTTTTACCGCTATTACCGCTGAACTACTCGGTAGTAAAATTACAATGAATACACGTGGTGCATAAGTAGCACACCAGATTGATTATTGATGCTTACGTGAGAAGTCATTCAGTTTTGTTCAATTATTGTTATAGTAATTGTTGCATAGTATCTCACATTATTTGATTCAATTATTGTCGATATTTTATATATTGTTAAAATCAATAATTGAGACGACAAAGTTATTAATATTATTATTTGCAATATTAACGATGTCTAGAAGTTCTCAAGGAGAGGTTTGGTCATCTAATTGCTCGTCAATAGGGATAAATCCTTATCGGAAAGCCCCCTCTTTCCTGGGAACGACCTGGTCGATTAATATTGTGAATTATAATAAAGGTGATAAATGTTGTTAAAATTATTAATGTGATTTTTATGAAGTTTTGCTTATTTTATGGACCCCATTTATCAATTTTTTAAAATAATCGGTAGAAAATTATTTAAAAGTGGGGCCCACATGTGGGGCCCATATGTGTTGAAAAACTAATTTTGGAATTGGGGGTGGGAGAGAGATACGTATAGGGGAGGGAGTTTATGTATATAAGGTTGTTATGTGTGTGTGTGTGTGTATATATATAATATTATATGTGTATGAGTGGGAAGTGGTGGGGGAAAAGAAAGGGTGAAAGTGATGTGTGTATGATTATAGTATATATGTTTATTATGTGAGTGGGAAATGGTGGGGGAATGGAGTTGAATTATAATAGAGATAGTTAGTATTATATATATATATATATATATATATATGTTTATAGCATGTGTGGTTTGTATATATATATATGTATTATTATTTTTGCTTTATTCTTATTGGTTGGAGGTTTGAAAAACTTTCACCTTGAGTTATCAAAAATTATCATCCGTAAATTGCATAATTATTGATTCCTAGCACAGTGTCTTTCTATTCTCCTATAAATAGAAGCTCATTCCTTCATTATTTCTTACGAATTCACTGAAACTCTAGAGAGAGAAATTATAGAGAAAAAAAGAAAGAGTTTTTTTTTGTTACTTCACTACTCTTATATCCAGTTCTTTTACTAGGTAGGGGTGTTATTTCTTTTGTATTCAAGAAGAGAACTTCATTATTCCATTTCTTTATTGTTCATTGAAATAACTCAGATATCGCGACACTACCCTATACTTGGTGACATTCTTCTATTATTCATCTTTATTATTCTCATTAGAATATCCCATCTGTGTGTTTTACACCGGACCTGATTCCATTATTTATTATTTTGTCTTTATTATTCTCGCTTTAATATTCTGTCTCGCATGCGTTTTACTGGGACCGGTTCCATTATTTATTATTCCGCACTTATTATTTTGTTGGAACATCCTGTCGGTGTGAATTTCACCTGACCTGGTTCCGTTATTATTATTCTGTTGGAATAACCTGTCTATGCGAAGTATTGCATGCATGGTGATTTCTTTTGTTATTCCATTCGTTATTATACTCCGTTGGTTAAAATTTTGACTACTATACTCCATGAAATTAGTAGAATATCCTTGATATTTGCGCTTCATCCAGTATTTTTCATGGAAATATTCTTCTGAGCATTCTTGAATTTTACTCTACAAAGCAGTATCATGTTGACAATTTGGACGTTATTAGTTCCTGAATAAATTAATTCGTGAACTTGTTTTATTGAATTCTTATATCATTGTCATCATCCTCATGTTTATATTTTTGAAAGTCATCTGTGGCCTGTAGTGCATAGATTGACTTGGTATGATTATGACCAGAGATTATTCGGTGTAATCTTGACCGTAATGTTACAAATGATGTGATAAAAGTCCTCATTGGCCCGTAGTGCATTGATGGACAGTTATTGGCATGATCATGACCATTGATGAATACACGAATATCCTTGGCCCGTAGTGCATGGATAATTTGTGGTTGTGACCCTGATGAATATCCTTGGCCGTAGTGCATGAATGATGTGGATTATTTAATAAGCTGAGTTTCAGCGATAAAAGTGATGAAAAATATTTTTAAATCATAAAAGATAGTAGATTTTATTCTCTACTTGACTCTTTTAATGGATTATTTATTTCGCTGCAGTTAAACTTGATGTCTATTGTATATTATCAGTTTAACATTGTTGAAGACTAATGATAATTTATTCTGCATTATCTTAGTCATAATATTTCTTACTGGGCTAGTTGAGCTCACCTTTTCTTTCACTGTTCTCTTCAAGAAATGAGAACGTAGCTGGGACGAGTCGGGGAACGGAGTGATGGTCCGGATGATAGTATTAGCTAGTAGTCCTCACTATTCTCATTAAATAAATAGTGTGACAATAAATGTAATGAGGACTTATTACGAGAGTGGATATTGTCTATAAGACAATATTTGTATTTAAACTCACAGCTCTCGTGTTGTATAATTAAGATTGTATTTTTATTCTGTACCATGTATTTGGCGACTCAGAATAGGTGATGTATTCCTATTTTGGGGGCGTCACAGTTTGTATCAAAGCTTAGGGATATGATCCCTAGCTAAGATGTGAGACAAGAACTAGGAGGTGAGAGACGGGGAATTCTTTCACTAGTATGACCTACCTAAGTTTATTTGGTATTTAATTGGTTGGTCAGAGTATAAGGATAATATGTGATATGTTATTTAACTCTTGTTTTGTGGCAGTATTTGAAAATGGCATCCGAGAATGTTAAGAACATCAATGGAGCACAGGAGACCGTTGAGTCTCCACATATCAATAATCAGGATAATGTGCACCAGGAAGGCGACATTCCTCAGGCAAACAACAACACTGACCAAATGATGAATGATTGAATGTTTCGAGGCTTCATGCAATTCATGCAACATCAGGAAAGAGCGGCTCCAGTCCAAAATGCAGGTGGAAATACTGACAACTCTCGAACGGTCACCGCCAAACAGTTCAAGGAGCTGGAACCACCGGAGTTTTTTGGAGAGCCAAAACCACTTAAGGCGGAGACGTGGATTAAGCAAATCAACAAGATATTTGATGTGTTGGGATGCTCTGAGGAGTAAAAGGTTCTCTTTGCCACCTTCATGTTGCAGGCAGAGGCAGATTACTGGTGGGAATCTGTAAAGCGTACTCAACCTGCCGCACTGAAGATGTCTTGGGAGAAGTTCCAAGAACTGTTCAACGACAAGTACTTTCCCGAAAGTATTCGTCACATGAAAGAGGTAGAGTTCATCAAGCTGGAATAAAACAACATGACCGTATCGCAGTACGAAGCCAAGTTTGTTGAGTTGTCCTGGTTTGCGTCCCATTTGATTGATAATGAGGAGAGAATGACGCGAATGTTTTTAAGAGGTTTGAAACCTGAGATACGTCAATATCTTATCTCTCATAAACTGTGTTTGTATTCAGATGTTGTTAATAGGGCTTAGTTATTGGAGCGCGATAATGAGTCAACCCAACCAAAAGAAAGCAGCCGACAAAATGATAATACCAGTGAGAACAGTCATCGAAGCGGTAACAACAAGCGTGGAGGGAATCAACAGGTCAAAAATGGTAACCACTTCGGTGGTAATCAGGGCCAAAATAGTAAGAATGGACATTTCAAGAAGAGGAGATTCAACAATGATGGAAAGACTTCAGCACCAACACCCGTTGTTAAAGAAGGAAAACGACCACCTATCATATGCTTCAAATGTGGAGGGGAGGGACATATTAGTCCAAACTGTGCGATGCCGTCCAAAGCATGTTATAATTGTGGAAGAGAAGGTCACCTAGCCCGATTTTTTTGTTCATCGAAGACAAGTTCAGCTAGGATGGAGGCACCAAAGGCCGTCCCAGAAAAGTCAAAATCGGTAGTGCAAGGGAGAGCGTTTGTTGTGACCTCCCAGAAAGCAAGGAACCCGAACGAGGTCACCACGGGTAAGCTAATCATAAACTCTAGCGAAGTTTATACTTTATTTGATATTGGTTCTACCCACTCTTTCATTTCTCCTACTTGCGCTCAACGTCTAGATTTGACTCCAGAGAGATTAGACTTTGACTTATCTGTTGAAACTCCGTTGGGAGAAACCTTCATTACATCCACGGTTTATAAGTCTTGTTTGATTCAAATTGGTAACCGCACGTTACCTGTCGATCTTATTTCTTTGAAAATACTTGCATTTGATGTGATTCTAGGGATTGATTGGTTAACTACTCATCATGCAAAAATTGATTGTTTTCGTAAGGTTATTAACTTTCATATTCCTAACCAACCTATTATGCGAATTCAAGCAACCAAACCATTAAAATCAATCACTGTCATCTCAAGCCATAAAGCTATTCATTTATTGAAAAATGGATGTCAAGCTTTTTTAGCTCATGTCACGGATCTAAACAAAAATACGTCAATTTTGAATGATATTTCTATTGTTAATGAATTTTCTGACGTATTTCCTGAAGAACTTCCTGGCCTACCCTCAGAGCGTGAAATTGAATTTTGTATCGACCTTGAACCCGGTACAAAACCCATTTCCAAAGCCCCATATCGAATGGCTCCTATTGAACTTCAAAAGTTAAAGACCCAACTGCAGGAATTGTTAGACATTGACTTTATTCGTCCTAATACTTCTCCTTGGGGTGCTCCTGTTCTATTCGTGAAGAAGAAAGATGGGAGTATGCGACTTTGTATTGATAATCAGGAGTTGAATCATGTCACCATCAAAAATAGGTACCCATTGCCACGTATTGATGACCTGTTTGACCAGTTGCAAGGAGCCAAATTCTTTTCAAAGATTGATCTTCGTTCCGGATATCACCAGTTGAAGATTAGAACTGATGACATTCCAAAGACAGCTTTCAGAACTCTATACGGGCATTATGAGTTCCTAGTCATGTCTTTTGGATTGACTAATGCTCCTTCTGCCTTCATGGATATGATGAACCGAGTATTCAAGAAATATTTGGATCACTTTGTGGTCATCTTTATTGATGACATCCTCATATATTCCAAAACTCGTGAAGATCATGAGCAACACCTGAGGCTGATACTCTAAAAGCTTCGTGAATATAAGCTTTATGTCAAGTTAAAGAAATGTGAGTTCTGGCTTGAGGAAGTAGCATTCCTTGGGCACGTGGTATCAAGTCATGGAATATCTGCTGACCCAAAGAAAGATTGAAGCTATTCAAAGTTTGGGAGCAACCTAAATCGATGATCAAGTCACGTAGCTTTCTCGGTTTAATTTGGTTATTATCGGAGATTCATGGAAGGATTTTCTCGAATCGCTACTCCACTAACTCAGCTGACTCGGAAAGATACAAAGTTTGGTTGGAGCGATGAATGTGAGAAGAGTTTTCAAGAACTCAAGAGGAGACTCATTTCAAAGACTTGCTTACGACAATACCATCCGGTTCGGAGGATTTGTCATCTACAAAGGATGCTTCGGGCAAAGGGTTAGGATGTGTTCTCATGCAACATGGGAAAGTCATAGCCTATGCCTCACGACAACTCAAAGAATATGAGAGAAATTATCCTACTCATGATCTAGAGTTGGCAGATGTTGTCTTCACACTAAAGATTTGGAGGCACTACTTATATGGGGAAAAAGTGGAGATCTTTACGGATCATAAAAGTCTTAAATATTTCTTCACTCAAAAGTAACTCAACATGCGACAACGACGTTGGCCTGAACTGTTGAAAGATTATGATCATACCATCCAATACCATCCTGGAAAAGCGAACGTGGTAGTTGACGCATTGAGTAGAAGATCATATGCGGGTACGAGTGCGATATTGTTAACGCACAGGCCCATTTTGTATGACTTGCAAAGGATGGAGATAGAGATAAAGACTCCAGGGACCCATGTGATGATGGCGAATATACGAGTAGAACCGACTTTAATTGATAAAGTTAAAGCTGCTCAAACTACAGACCTGGAGTTGATGCGTATGAGGAAGAAAGTGCAAGAAGGTGCTATATCGAAAGCAAGAATCGATGAAGAAGGAATACTTTGAGTCAACTCCAGACTTTGTGTTCCTAACGATCCTGAGTTAAAGTATAAAATAATGATGGAGGCGCACAACACACCGTTTGCAATCCATCCTGGGAGTACCAAAATGTATCGTGATCT
Organism: Panax ginseng; assembly: GCA_020205605.1. NCBI lineage: Eukaryota > Viridiplantae > Streptophyta > Magnoliopsida > Apiales > Araliaceae > Panax > Panax ginseng. The sequence goes on along the minus strand of CM035131.1, from coordinate 28,270,077 downwards.
TCGTCATACATTTTGGTGGAGCAATATGAAGAGAGAGATAACGCTTGCTTATCTCAAGGTGTCTAACTTGTCAACGAGTCAAGGTGGAGCATCAAGTACCAAAAGGTCCATTGCAACCACTTGAAATTCCGTAATGGAAGTGCGAGCACATTACCATGGATTTCGTTCTTCGGTCTTCCCAAGGTTTCTCAAGGCATTGATGCAATTTGGGTCATTGTTGATAGATTGACCAAGTCCGCTCACTTATTACCAATACGAAAACTTATACACTTGAACGCCTTGCTCGCATGTACATAAACGAGATTGTAAGAAGATCGCATGGTATGCCAAGATCCATAGTTTCGATCGTGACCCAAGATTCACTTCACGATTTTGGGTTAGTTTGCAAAAAAGCTATGGGCACGGATTTACGATTTAGTTCGACATATCATCCTCGATGCAGACGGACAATCGAGAGGACTATTCAAACTCGGAAGATTTATTAAGACTCGTGTCCTTGACTTCAAGGGAAGTTTGGACAAGTTCTTACCGTTAGTGGAGTTTTCCTACAACAACAGTTATCAAGCAAGCATTGGCATGGCTCCATTTGAGGCGTTGTATGGAAGAAAGTGTCGTTCTCCAGTATGCTGGGATGAGGTGGGTGAAGCAACGTAGTTGGGATCGGAGTTGGTACGTATGACTACGGAAAAGATTCAAGCGATTCGACAACGTATAAAGACCTCACAAGATCGACAAAAGAGTTATGCTGATCTTCATCGAAAGGACGTGGAATTCGATATAGGAGATCATGTGCTGTTACGTGTTACTCCATGGAAGGGAGTTACGAGATTTGGAAAGAGAGGAAAGCTCAATCCTCGATTCATTGGCCCATTTTTAATCCTCGATCGAGAAGAAACTGTGGCCTATAGACTCGCTTTACCGCCAAGTATGTCTCGTGTTCATAACGTTTTTTACATATCCATGTTACGTAAATATGTGGAAGACCCAAACCACATTATTGAGTTAGAACCGGACGAAATAGCGGAAGATTTAACGTATGAAGAGGTTCCTGTTCAAATCTTGGATAAGAAGGAACATATTCTACGCTCCAAGGTTATACCTCAAGTCAAAGTTTTATGGAGGAACCACAATGTTGAGGAAATGACATGAGAGTTAGAATCTGAAATGAAATCAAGGTATCCTTACCTCTTTGACATACCAGGTACGTACCATAATTTCGAGGGCGAAATTTCTTAAAAAGGGGAGATTGTGAGACCCCAGATTTTATGAATAAATATTTAATTTTCTCGATTTTTTTTTAATATTATGGTGTGGATTTGATATAATGTTATAGTTGTGAGTAATATTTATAAATTTTGCAAGGTATGCAAGTTGTTATATTATATTCGATTGGTCAGGGAAAATTCTTTGTGTCGGGGAATATTCGTACGACGGCACAAATCATTGGTGGACCCCACAACGGAATTATTATCGGATTGAGAAAACGACAAAAATATTTTTATGAAAATAACTATGGAAGTTTTACTGATATCATTTGTTGAACTACTCGGTAGTAAAGAAATGCGAATGTCTGCTGTGGTTGCATAGTAGCACACGGTATTGATTATTGATGCTTATGTGAGAAGTCATTCAATTTTGTTCAATTATTGTTATAGTAATTGTCGCATAGTATCTCACGTTATTTGATTCAATTATTGTCGATATTTTATATATTGTTAAAATCAATAATTGAGACGAAAAAGTTATTAATATTATTATTTGTAATATTAACGATGTCTAGAAGTTCTGTCAAGGAGAGGTTTGGTCATCTAATTGCGCACTAATAGGGAGAAATCCTTATCGGAAAGCCCCCTCTTTCCTGGGAACGACCTGGTCGATTAATATTGTGAATTATAATAAAGGTAATAAATGTTGTTAAAATTATTAATGTGATTTTTATGAAGTTTTGCTTATTTTATGGACCCCCATTTATCCATTTTTTAAAATAATCGGTAGAAAATTATTTAAAAGTGGGGCCCACATGTGGGGCCCATATGTGTTGAAAAACTAATTTTGGAATTGGGGGTGGGAAAGAGATACGTATAGGGGAGGAAGTTTATGTATATAAGGTTGTTATGTGTGTGTGTATATATATAATATTATATGTGTGTGAGTGGGAAGTGGTGGGGGAAAAGAAAGGGTGAAAGTGATGTGTGTATGATTATAGTATATATGTTTATTATGTGAGTGGGAAATGGTGGGGGAATGGAGTTGAATTATAATAGAGATAGTTAGTATTATATATATATATATATATATATATATATGTTTATAGCATGTGTGGTTTGTATATATATATATGTATTATTATTTTTGCTTTATTCTTATTGGTTGGAGGTTTGAAAAACTTTCACCTTGAGTTATCAAAAATTATCATCCGTAAATTGCATAATTATTGATTCCTAAAGACATGTGTCTTTCTATTCTCCTATAAATAGAAGCTCATTCCTTCATTATTTCTTACGAATTCACTGAAACTCTAGAGAGAGAAATTATAGAGAAAAAGAGGAAGAGTTTTTTTTTTGTTACTTCACTACTCTTATATCCAGTTCTTTTACGGTAAGGGGTGTTATTTCTTTTGTATTCAAGAAGAGAACTTCTGTTATTCCATTTCTTTATTGTTCTGTTGAAATAACCTGTATACGCGGACTACCCTATACTTGGTGACATTCTTCTATTATTCTGTCTTTATTATCCTGTTAGAATATCCTGCATGTGTTTTACACCTCGACCAGTTCCATTATTTATTATTCCGTCTTTATTATTCTCGTTTAATATCCTCATGCACATGCATTTTACGCCGGACCTGGTTCCATTATTTATTATTCCGCACTTATTATTTTGTTGGAACATCCTGTCGGTGTGAATTTCACCTGACCTGGTTCTGTTATTATTATTTTGTTGGAATAACCTGTCTATGCAAAGTATCGCATGCATGGTGATTTCTTTTGTTATTCCATTGATTATTATACTCAGTTGGTTAAAATTTTGACTTCTATACTCCATGAAATTAGTAAAATATCCTTGATATTTGCGCTTCATCCAGTATTTTTCATGAAAATATTCTTCTGAGCATTCTTGAATTTTACTCTACAATGCAGTATCATGTTGACAATTTGGACGTTATTAGTTCCTGAATAAATTAATTCGTGAACTTGTTTTATTGAATTCTTATATCATTGTCATCATCCTCATGTTTATATTTTTGAAAGTCATCTCATGGCACAGTAGTGCGTAGATGGACTTGGTATGATTATGACCGAGATTATTCGGTGTAATCATGGCCGTAATGTTACAAATGATGTGATAAAAGTCCTCATTGGCCTGTAGTGCATTGATGGATAGTTATTGGCATGATCATGACCATTGATGAATACACGAATATCATCATTGTAGTGGTCGTGGATAATTTGTGGTTGTGACCTCGATGAATATCCTTGGCCATAGTCTCTGGGATGATGTGGATTATTTAATAAAATTCGAGTCTCGTGATAAAAGTGATGAAAAATATTTTTAAATCATAAAAGATAGTAGATTTTATTCTCTACTTGACTCTTTTAATGGATTGTTTATTCATTTGCAGCTAAACTTGATGTCTATTGTATATTATCGGTTTAACATTGTTAAAGACTAATGATAATTTATTCTCGCATTATCTTAGTCATAATATTTCTTCTTTGGGCTAGTTGAGCTCACCTTTTTTTCACCGCTTTCTTCTTGAGAAAATGAGAACGTGGGCTTTGAGACGAGTCGAGGAGCGAATGATGGTCCGGGATGATAGTATTAGCTAGTAGTCCTCACTATTCGTTAAATAGTGTGACAATAAATGTAATGAGGACTTATTACGAGAGTGGATATTATCTGTAAGACAATATATTTGTTTTAAACTCACAAATTTCTCTTGTTGTATAATTAAGATTGTATTTTTATTCTGTACCATGTATTTGACGACTTAAAATAAGTGATGTATTCCTATTTTTGGGGCGTCACAAATGAAGTATTATAGTTTTAAAAAATTTAAAATGGGGAAAATTTCTTATATGAACATGTCATTTACCAACTAATTACTAATTTCTCCAAAACAGAAAAGCATCATCAGTTATTCAGTCCACCAACTTTTGTTCAATGGGTTTGTTGACACATGTAATCGACCCACCACCTTATTATTTAATTTCTTATTTATTTATTTATTTATTTATTTTTCACTCTACCTATTAGTCTCATTGTGTCTTAATATAATATATGTGATTTTAAAATTATGCCTAAGAATTAAAAAAATAATTATATAATATTAAATATAATATTAATTTTTTATAACATTTTTAAATTTTTATGATTATTATATTTATATTTTCTCATTTGTAATATTTTTATATTAAAGGTAATTTTAAAATAAAATCATATAAAACAACAGACGAAGGGAGTATAATTTGATGAAACAATAAAAAAGAATATACTAAATTTATATAGATATCCAACTATGACGTAAGAACCCCTTGCCCAATATCACTGAAATACTGCGAGACAAAGAGAAGCAGAGCCATTTTTGGGGTCAAAAATTGACATGGCTTTGAGATTGTGGGCATCAAAGACTGCTTCATATCTCAGGATCTCAACGTTCCAAAGAGGCTTTGCTTCTGGTATATCTATCTGTCTGTCTGTCTGTCTTTTACCATTTTTATTAATTTTTCTTGATTTATTTTGTCGGTTGTATAAGTCTCACTTACTTGTATATAGGCTTGATCTGTGATTCTTTGAATTAAAGATCTGAGTTTTTCAGTTGGGGTTTGCTTATTTATGTTATTTGATCAGTAGAGTGATTGGTGGGTTTTGTAGCTTAAATATTTTTGGATTGATGTAGGGTGACAGGATGTGCATATTACAAAATGTGGTATATATATATATATATATATATATATATGTATATCTATGGTAGTAGGTAATCGAGTTGATGGTGTTTCCTGATTTTGATTGTTTTATTTTGTGGCCTAGCTCGATTCATAGACATTTTTTTGCTAAAGTTAATGCTAATGAGCTTGTCTCTAATACCCTTTAATCTTACATTTTAAATCTATTGTTTGAGAATTTGAGCAGTATTGATTTCTTTGCCTATAGTGGTCTCATTAATCATCAGTTTTATTATGCTTAAAGAGTAGAATAGTAGAAAAGGATTAGTGTACCCAATTCTAGTGAAAGAGTTACCGAGAAGTTTTCATAACATGAGTGATGCAGATTGTTTGATACAGAACTATGACTACGTTATCTGCAACTTATTTGCTGCAAACTGACATTATATGCTATATCGATGTCTCTATTGGGGGCCGTGGTGTAGGTTTTAGGCTGTCTTACAAAAGTTTGTATTGATTTTCAGCTTTTTACTAGCATTATATGTTTAGTAGTCTTACCTTTAAATTCGATTTATAATTGGTTGACCAAAAATCAGTGCACATTGGTTGGTAGGGATATTTTTTTTCTTTGTGGAGAAACTGACGCATTGATTATTTTGTTACAAGATCCTTCTGAACACACACAATTACAAGCTCACAAAAACATATAGGGAAAGTGCTTACACTAACATTAATATTTTGGAAAATAAAAGAGCAACAAGCAGTGTTCTAAAAGGCGCTAGGCGGGAGGCCGGGGGGTCTAGCGCCTAGGGGGCCTAGGCCACACTTGGGCGAGGTCTAGGCGGGATTTTTTATTTTAAGCCAATTTTAATATTTTATCTTACATTTATCCAAATAAAACAATAATATAAAGCAAAACAATTTATAATAAAGATAATAAAGACATTTGCTTAAAGTTCAACCACATATCCATATTGCTAATGTCAAAATTCAAACACAAACATGCAATTGTTCAAAGTTCAAACATATTTTTAACGTATTAGTTTTATTCATAAACAAGATTGTTATTAAATAATAAAATTTAAAATTTCAAGAATTTAATTCAATATTAAAACTTAAGAAACTAAACATAAATTTATGAATTATATTGAATTAAACTAAATATTACAAATGTATCATCATTTATATAATTTGAAGTTGGTACAAATTCAAAAAATTACAACTATAAAATTATCCATTTTGACTTGATATTGTTCACTTGTTGTGATTTGATATGCTATAACCTGTATTATGAATATGGTAAATCATTAAAAAATAAATATATCAAGACTTGGTTTGGATAGTTATTAAAATAAAAAAAAACATCTCCGCCTATACCCCGCCTAGGCCCTGCCTAATTTTTTGTAGGGATTTTTTGCCGCCTTGGGCCTAGGTGAGGCGCCAGGGGGCCTAGTGCTTAGGCGAGGCGCCAAGGGGACCTAGGCAGGGATTTTTAGAACACTGGCAACAAGACAATAGGGCTCTCATTTTCAGATGTCGGGAGTATTATACTTTCCACTAAATTTAATGCAGATCATGTGAGCATGCACCCGTATGTTTATATAGAATTTTATTTGGAAAATTAGCAATTTTCATAATTTATTTCCTCTTTCTTGATCTGGAGGTCTGATGATTGTAGTAGTTGTGTTTTATCCATCAATTGATATATGGAGACATTTTCTCCCCTTCTAATACTTGCAGTAGTTAAGGATCTAAAGTATGCCGACACACACGAATGGGTAAAGGTTGAGGGTAGTTCTGCTATTGTAGGCATTACTGACCATGCCCAGGATCATTTAGGGGATGTTGTGTATGTTGAATTACCAGAAGTTGGGGCATCTGTAACACAGGGTAACAGCTTCGGTGCAGTTGAAAGTGTCAAGGCCACTAGTGATATCAATTCTCCTATTTCTGGAAAGGTGATTGAAGTCAATGAAGAGCTCAATGGCTCTCCGGGTTTGGTGAGTCTTCTAAAGCTAAGAATAATATTTCTTTGAGTTGGTTCATACACTTATTTATATTTTTTACAATGTATTTTATCTTAAAAATACTTTATCAGTCGATATTTCATTTTTGCTTCAATTCGAATAGAAACGACTGACCTGTCTTTTTTCTTCAAAAGCTTAGGCATAAAAATAGTCATTGAAAATGTTTGGAATAATCTGCAAGTCCTATTTGCAATCAACTTAATTCTTCCTTGAGTTTCAACTATCTTTTGTTTAATACTTTATGTTGTCAGTTAAGTTTATATCTCTTATTAAACTTTCCTCTAGAAGTATCAAGTATATGGCCATGGCTAAACAGTTGATTTTATCAAAAATTATTTATCCATTGATATTTTACATTTTTGTTTCAATATGAAAAGAAAAAGACTGACCGTTTTGTTCTTTAAAGGCTTAGGCATAAAAGTAGTCACATTGATGTTTGGAATCATCCTATTTGCAGTCAACTTAATTCTTCCTTGAGTTTCGAAGACTCTTTTGTGGAATACTTTATTATGTTAGCTAAGTTTACATCCCTTATTAAACTTTCCTCTAAAAGTATGTAACCACGGCTGAACAGTTGAAGCCTACAGAAAGTATTGCAAAAAAAAAAATATTAAGCCATCAGTTTAGTGTATCTCATGGAAAAAAGATAGAGGGCAAAAAAGACAAGCATATGATTTAGAAGTATCCATGTTAGCAAGATACATCAAAAAGGACCAGCACAATTGTAAGGTCGGCATGGCACAAGAAGTTAACAATGAAAAACATAGTATTGTAAGTAGCCACCACTGTAATCCTTTTTCAAGACCCACCACTCCCCCAAAAAAAAAAAAAAAAAAAAAACCAAAAAAAAAAAAAAAAAAAACTAAAGGGCGTTGTAATCCTTTTTCTTTGTTTACATGTCTGAAGTGCTGCCTTTTCATTTGGAAACACATGTTTATAATATGTGTATACACTTGTACGCCTACGTAGTCATTACTTTGAACTGAGCAACATGTCATTCTCAAGTATTGGAGTGATATACTGATACTTCTGTAAGTTTGGTATCCAGGACATCTTTTATAGAGCAGTATGGTTATATGTACTCGTTATTAGTGTTGGGAGCAAATTGCTATTGTTATGATGAAGAAACTTGAACATATGACTCACTCCTATGCAATAGTTGAAAGCCTAATGTTTACATTTTTTTTAACTATTTCTTTTCCATTATTCATGAAAATGACTTCTCACTTGTTTGTTAATTTCACCACTTCTATGGAAGATTTCTGCGTCTAGATAACCACCTGGGCCCAACTATTCATAATCTTTTAGATCAGTTCTCGAACTGAAATTAGTGGTTATATTCTGTCGATGCAATTGATGATAATTGTCCAAGACAGCGAAGGCATGAATACTGAAAAATCAGAAGAAATGACTGTGGTTCTGTAACAGCAGTAAGCATCCTAGGCTTAGCTTTATTATCTTGATGATCTTATCTAATAAGTTGTGATTCTCAAATAAAATTTGTATCGGCACAACATTTTTATCTATTGGTTGAATGAATAGCTCTAGCTACACACATATAATATAAAGGTTGCGTTTTTTCTGTTTGCATTATCATTGCATTTTCCAAGTTGTTTTATAGAGGTCAAACAAATATTTTCTTGATTTTAGGTAAATGGAAGCCCATATGAAAATGGATGGATTATAAAGGTGGAATTGGGCAACAACGATGAGTTGAAATCTTTAATGGATTCAGACGAGTACTCAAAGTTCTGTGAAGAAGAAGATGCAAAGCACTAGTGAACCCCACAATGTAATTCAAGAAAGTCTGTTCCTCGAGCTCTTGTTTTGCACATGGAGCCTTCATTCTGAGTTGGGAAGTTAGAAGCATGCTTTTGTGATTTTGATTTCTCGACACAGCCAAGTGTTTAGCTGCATTTCTTTTCTTTCTTATGCGGAAATATTATGATGAACATTTTCTATCTCAATCAGGAATAATTTTTCAGTCTTCAATTGTTTTTAGTGATTCCGGTGCTGACAAATTCAACACCTCGAAATTTATTTTCTTATTTTGGGAATTGTATAGAGAAAATGCTGGGAAATTAGTTTGTATTGTTTTTTTTTTATAAAGAAACCATTAAGCATGAAAATGGTTTGAGGGCATGTTACACTCAATTGCAAATTGTGACCTTTATTTTCTGTTAAACTAGAGTGGTATGTTCCATATGCTTAATCTCAGTTGGACTAGTATTTGATTTCTCTCTCCCAATCCATGTATTTACCCATGAGAATTTCATTTCATTGAGCAGAAACCAATGGAAGTGGATTTCAGCAGAAAATTTTTGTTGATGCAGATATTGGATACTGCAACTGTAATCTCTCACAAAACCATCCTCAGTATCTTTGAATTAGAAACAGATCATTATATCAAATTTTGATTTATTTATTTTTTTTTAAAATAAACATAAAAAGGATGAATCCATTAACCCGCAAATGGGTGTTCAAATGTGATTAGTAAATTGCAAAAAGATATTCAGTAATGAATAAAAATATCTTGTAATAATTATTTGGCAAAAACTAATGAATTACATTTAGAGTACTTTGGAAGAGATAAAATAGAATCTTTTTTATAATACTAAAACTTCTAAAGTAAGTTCCTTTGTTTCCTTTGTAACCTCACCTACTTATTTATTATCTATCAATCTGAGATACAACTAGCTTATTGGCTCCGTTTTAAAATTAGAGATAAAATTTGGCAAATTGTTTGTTACATCCAATTCTGGACTAAAATTTTCCTCTCTTTTTTTTCCTTAAAAAAACTAAAGGATTTCAGTGGGAAGCAAATAATTTGTGGGTTATGGAGGAACAAACAGAAAATGAAGAAATATGTGGTAAGAGCAAGGTCCAAGAGAATTTCCTTTGACAAAGAATGCAGAGATGGCTTATTCGCTGGTATAGATAAACTTGCTGATGCTGTTTCTGTCACCATTGGACCTAGAGGTATCTGGGTTTTCTTTCTTTTGTAATTTTTATCAAAGGTATTTGCTTTTATTTTATTTTTTAGCCATTCATGACCTTCTAAATTGAATTTCCTGAAGATTGTACTTTTGTGTTTGTGGTTAACTGTGGTGTTATAGTATGCAAACTGAAAATGTGGGCAACCTTGAGTTTCTCATAAATTAATATTAAATAACTTGGAAATTGGAGGTGTACTAGGGTGTTATTAATATTTGGCTTATAGTCACTTCTTGTGTAAAAAAAATTATTTTTTTGCTCCCCAATTTCGAACGAGATTATGGAGTTTTATTGGCATTCTTGCTAGAAGGCTGTGACAGTCTCTTGGAATTTTACACGGAATAACACTTGTTAAATGAGCACTTTCTTAGCATTTGTTTGGTTAAAGAAACCCTTTTTTTGAGCTGATGCAAATTGAGGAACATACCAGGCCTTTTGTCGTGTAATTATAATGTAAACAAAGTTTGTTTTTTTTTTTTTTGGTGCAGAAAGCTATAATTTGAGGACGTCAAGAATGTTGGTCTTAGAATTCCCAGCCATTTATTTTGAAGTTGAACTTTCCCCCTGTGGTTGTTGCCGTTGAAGTACAATCATTTCAATTATAGGACAGACATTGAAAAAAATGTTGTTCTCGTGCAAAATGTATCATAACATGGAAAATGTAATTATAGTCATGAAATGCTTGGAATTCCTAGAAAATAGGGCCTTGGACTGTTTATCTGTTTTACTTATCAAATAAATCCAAGGGAATTCTAAATTAGTAATGAAAGAAGTGCAATTTTTGATTATCTGCTGTCTCTTATGTATCTTTTGTACACCGGGCACTTGAAGCATAAATCTCTGCGTCTCACACTCTCACTCGGGCTAAAGAGAATTTCTGTAAATTGACTAAAGAAGGGTGATCTGTCCCATATCTGATTGTGCAGCACTTTTTTTTATGATTTGATAAGTGTTGTTCTTTCAGAATCTGGGACTCTTAAAGATATAAATGATGGTGTTACAATTGCGCGAGCTATAGAGTTTCCGGATGCAATTGAAAATGCAGGAGCATTGGTAATCCAAGAGGTCTTTCATGCTAGCTAGATAGTTTCTTCATCAAGCAAAAATATGTTGTACTTGTTTCTATAGTCTACCGTTTTGCAGGTTGCAACTAAGACAAATGATTTGGCTGGTGATGGCACTACGACTGCAATCATTTTGGTTCGAGAACTGATTAAATCTGGGTTGTTGGCTGTTGCTTTTGGGGCCAATCCTGTTTCTCTGAAGAAAGGAATGGATAAGACTGTAAAAGAATTGGTCAAAGTTAAGAAGAAAAGTCTCCCGGTAAAAGGATGGGACAATATAAAATGTAAAATTCTCATTTTACTTAATTTGCAACTTAAATAAAATGTCACTCTCTTTTTCTTTTTGCAGCTGTAGCTTCAATTTCTGCTGGAAATGATGAATTTATTGGGAACCCGATTGCTGAATCAATAAATAAGAGTGGCCCTGATGGAATCATCTCCATTGAATCTTCCTCGTCATCTGAAACTTCTGTGATGGTTGAAGAAGGAATGAAGGTAATTGTGTTGGGTTTTCGGCGCATCAAAGCAACGCACAGCGGAATAAAATTGAATAAAACAGAACAATATCCGAAACCCAAAACAGGATCCATGCGAAACAGACATTAATTCAGTGTTTAAGAGATTATACCGATTATGAAAAAGCCTACGATTTTGCAATAAAGGAAGCTGCGGTACTAGCCACCAAAGGAATAGGATTTTCGAAAACTTTTTCTCTAGTCTCTCTCTAAGAGCGGCTAGGGTTTTTTAGGTTAATGATAATCCCTAATATGGCTGCTACATATCATATATATATAGAGCTTAAAAGGAATTAATCAAAAACCTAATTTAATTAAAATAAAATCCGAATTTATATATATATATATATATATATATATATATATATATATATATATATATATCTTAATTAAGTCTTACTTAATTAATATACCCATATATATAAATTATCCTATTAATTTAAATTCGTAATTTAAATAATATCAATCATATTGACATATTTAAATCTTTACAATTTAAATTAATTTCCTTTTAATTATGTTCTATGTGTGTGACCCTATAGGTTATTATTACGTTGACAATAATTTTATAATCATATTATAAAATTATAAACAATGAGCGGCATCTAGTAATGCATCACTGCTACCCAAGTAATAATAAGATCGATGATTCGATGCAACCTTTTCGTGACCAATGTTTCAATATAATTTAATCATTTTAACCTTGACATCCTAGATTAAACTCGAGTCATGGAATGTGTCATACTCTTCATAATGTAATCTGTGTTTTCTTGATCAATGAGTAGACTATATGAAACAAATCACTATTTGAGCATGGCCATGCATTTCATAGTCCTACTCAATCAAGAGGCCTATGGATATCACCCATAATATATAGGAGGGTTAAATTCCATCTAGATCACTCATATTCCTCACACGATTCATGATGTACCCAATAATCATCTTTATAGTCCACCCTATTAAAGGTGACATTTGATGATATCAAAGTACATAAATTCCCGTGTAGTAATATAGTGATTTCAGGTCGGAAGACCATTACATCATTGTCACTATGAGAATCGCTAATGACATTTTGCATCTTTTGTCCACGTGAGAATTTTCATGGTGGGTCCATCCGATTACATCGTTCTCAACATGTACCTATGCATTGACTTAATATCTCATATATTTATGACTAATGAGATTTGGTCATCAACATTCACATACTAGTCTCAATGCATCATTGTTGTCCCATCAACAATGATACTCGACTAGGGACATTTAAGAGCAATGATACTAATTGTAATTATATAATCTCATGTTCAAGTCACATACTTGAAACTATATAATTTGTATCACTATTCTAAGGAATTTTATTATGTTAACATTTATATAACGCAGTAAATAAAACTATAATAAAATTATTCATTTATTCAATCAAATATAATATCAAAATGTTAAGCAATTATATCAAATAATTGGCCTCTAGGGCATAAACTCTAACAAATTGGTACATTGTTACTTGGGGAGTTATATTCAAGTGTAATGGACATAATAGATTAATAGTATACACAAGGTTTTCCTGTTTTTCCTTACATTTAAAGAGAGGTATATATTTCCTGTTTACCGCAAAGTAGATCATAATGAAAACATGGTTTAACTTAAAACCATCACTCAGTATAAAAATAGGCTAAAGGGATAGACTTCACGATGGGGTTGAATATGTGACATTTATGTATAAGCACTTGAGCTTTTGTTGAGGAACATTGTGGCAATATGCATTAATTGCTGCTATATCTTGAATCAAATTGGTATTTAGAAAATGATGTTACCTTGCAATAATTTGCATATATTCAATTTCTTGCATGAATATTTAGAACTCTACTTCATTTGTAAATTAATTACTTTATATACTTCTAGATGAAACTTCTCACATAAGTTAAATTAAATCCTAATGTTGCAACAAAATTTATCTGTTAGTTTAGAGTCATATGTTTTTCCCTATTTCATGTTTTATTACCTCATATGAATCATTTTTTTCTTTCTTTTCTTGTTTTTTTTTAAATTTCTATTCAGGCATTCTTTCCCTACAGATTGACAAAGGGTATATGTTGCCTCAGTTCATCACAAATCAGGATAGATCTATTGTGGAGTTTGAAAATGTTATAGTGCTGGTAACTGATCAAAATATATCAACTGTCAAAGAGATTATTCCTTTGCTAGAAAAGACTACCCAATTGACTGTTCCACTGCTTATTATAGCTGAGGATATTTCAAGGCAAGTGCTGGATACACTGGTCGTGAATAAAATTTAAGGTTTACGTAATGTTGCTGTTGTTGAATGTCCAGGACTTGGAGTAGGGATAATGTTGCTGTTGTTAAATGTCCAGGACTTGGAGAAGGGAAGAAAGCATTATTGCAAGATATTGCCCTTATGACAGGTGAATTCAGGTGCTGTGTTCAATTTTTAGAAAAGAAATGTTGCAACAGGATCATCTTATGCACTGTGAATAACAATGAGATGGTGATGACCCCTTAATTCTTTAATTTGTCATTTTTTGAGTTAGTCCAGTGATTACTCGCAACTCTTTTACCATTTACCGATATTCACGCATCTGCTATCAAGTTGACATCATTATATTGTCATCAGGTGCTGACTTTGTCTCTGGAGATCTGGGCCTGAGTCTTGAGGGTGCAACCTCTGATCAGCTGGGTATTGCACGAATAATAACCATAACGAGCAGTTCTACAACCATTGTTGCTGATCCTTCAACTAAAGATGAGCTTTAGGCTAGAATTTCACAGATAAAGAAGGATCTTGCTGAATCAGATAGTGTATATATGTCACACAAGCTATCTGAAAGAATCGCGAAACTCGCTGGTGGTGTAGCTATCATTAAGGTGTGTAGAGAATTAGACATTAAATATTACTTGCTGGATAAACTTTTTCAACTTCTTTATGAAGGAGCAGTCTGCCTGACAGTGGTATTATTGCAAGTTTTTTATGGCATGATGGAATTTGACTTTCAAAAGAATTTCTTGTTACTTTTACTTTCTTTTATAAGTATTTAACTTTGTAGTTGTAAAGAAATATGTTAGTTTTGTTAAATTAAAAGTGTTAAGAAAGTGATTTATGTGGTTTGTTAAGATATTTTCAACTACAAAGGTGCTTCAAATGACTGTTCTTTCTCTATTTTCCAATATAAAAAGCATTTATTCCCTCCCCTCCATTCACAAAAGGATGGCCAACAATACAATTTTTTTAATCCTCAAAACAATGGCCTAAGGTACATAAGGTAAAGGTCAAGTATGTCATTTAGTGGGGTCCACTAGTAGAAATTAAAAAAAAGACTCATCACTTTATGTGGGGCCACTAAGGATGAATTTGTAACTTTTTTACTATATGTCCTCTACTTTTCTTAATTTGTGTGAAAAATGCACTTGGGACATCATTTTGAGGACGGATGGAGTAGTTTTTTAGTTTTCTAAAAATGAATAGGGGACCGTGTTGCTTGCTGGCTTTTGGATCATCTTCTGGCATTTTTGTAATATATCTTCAATTGATGTATAAACCGTCTGATAAAACTTCAATTTCTGCTCTTTCTTGTCTTTGTTTGTTGTTTTGTTTGGTACTTGCTCCTTGTATAATTTGTACTTTTCAGTTTCTTTTTGGAATAAAAGCTCACTTGTTTGGAAAAGTACTTTGAGTTACTTCATATATCTTCTTCTTTATCTATGCATGTAGTTTTGAGCTATATTATCCCAATTGTAAGTGTGGTTTGTAGAAGTTCAACCTGTACTTAGTTGCATTTTCTTGATTATGGCGAACTTATAATCTACAGAAAGAATTGTCTTTAATTTGAGTATGTGAACAATGTCATAAGGTTGTAACGTATTCTTCTTTCTTTCTTTTTTCTATTTTTTTCTTTTGAAACTTTTTTTATTTTCCTAGTAGAATTCTTGATAACATTTTTGTATTGCATATTATTCGTGGTGGGTGATACCAAGTAGAATTCATTCTTAGTTCCTTATGGCAAAAATTGGTTTTCACTTGAAGAAGTTGCAAGTATCTTTATAAAGCCATTTGGATGGATTTAGGTTGGAGCGCATACTGAGATGGAGCTCGAAGATCAAAAGCTTAGAATTGAGGATGCAAAAAGTGCAACTTTTGCTGCCATGGATGAAGGTATTGTACCTGGTGGTGGAGCTACCTATGTACATCTCTCGGAATAAATTCCCATCATAAAGAATTCCTTGGAAGATCCGGATGAGAAGATAGGTGCTGACATTATTGGGATGGTAAGTTGTTATTCTCCTCTTCCTTCTTGGGATCTCTTCACTTCCGCAAACTGTGCATGCTTATGCGTGTCACCTGTCTCCCTCTCCTCATTATCTTCATTAATGAGAAGATAATATTATCTTTAGCAAATTCTCACAATATAATAAAGCATAATCCCAGCAAGTTGGTATTATTACTTATTAGACACATATTGAACCTATTTTTCTCTATTATGCTGTCTCTTGGATCATTTTGTCCTTCACCGCAATCCCAACGATGTTTTCAGTTAGAACTCAACCAATGCTTTATCCTGCCTTAACATTTTGGCTCATTTATATTCTAAAACTAAAAGTAACTGTCCTTAATAATTTTCATGAACTCACTTAAAGGACAAACATTAATTAAGGAGATCTCATGTTATACACCTACTGAAAGGTTTCCTTGTAAAATTCCCAACCACTTTTATATAGAACAATTAAAATCCCTAAAGTTTATGGCTATTGCCAACAGTGAAATGAAATCCTTGCGCCCCGCCCTCAGGTGGCAACTTCACTTTATGCTTGAAGTGCTTTCCATTAAATCATGCAAGCTTGGCATTTTTGAATGCTGAGTGAATAGAACTTTTGTCTATAATTGGAGTTCACGTCTGTTGGAAAACTGACTGTGTTATTAGTTAGTTATAGTTTGCAACTTAACGTAATTAATGAAAATTTTCAGGCTCTTCTTGCACCTTCAAAATCAATTGCAGCTAATGAAGGAGTTGATGGAACTATAGTTGTGGAAAAGATCCGGGCTTCTGATTAGCAAATAGGGTACAATGCAATGAACGGCAGATATGAAGATCTTCTTGCTGTTGGAGTGGTTGATCCTTGTCGGGTTTCAACGTGTGCACTTCAAAATGCTATCTTGGTTGCTGGTATAGTCCTAACCACTCGAGCTGTATTGGTGGAGAAGACAAAGCCGCCAAAACCACCCGTTCCTCGTTCCTGGGATAGCTCCTTAGCACGAAAAAATCAAGTAGCAATGTTTTAAAATGCGCTAAGCGGGAGGCGGCCGGCTAGGGGGCCTAGCGCTTAGGGGGTCTAGGCGGAATTTTTTATTTTAAGCCAATTTTAATATTTTAACTTACATTTATCCATACTAAACAATAATATAAAGCAAAACAATCTATAATAAAGATAATAAAGGCTTTTGCTTAAAGTTCAAACATATTCACATTGCTGTTAATGTCAAAGTTCAAATATATTTTTAACGTATTAGTTTTATTTATAAATTTATAAACATGATTGTTATTAAATAATAAAATTTAAAATTTCAAGAATTTAATTTCATATTAAAACTTAAGAAACTAAACATAAATTTAAGAATTATATTGAATTAAACAAAATAAATATTACAAGTATATCATCATTTATATAATTTGAAGTTGGTTCAAGTTCAAAAAATTACAACTATAATAAAATTATCCATTTTGACTTGATATTGCTTACTTCTTGTTGTGATTTGATATGTCACAACCTGTATTATGAATATGGTAAATCATTAAAAAATATGGGTTTGGGTAGTTATTAAAATAAAAAAAAATCTCTTTGCATAGACCCCGCTTAGGCTTCATCTAATTTTTTAGAGGGATTTTTTTTGCCATCTTAGGCCTACGTGAGGCGCTAAGGGAGGCCTAGCGCCTAAGCAGGGAGCCAAGGGAGCCTAGGCGAGGATTTTTAGAACAGTGCATAGTAGTCGAAAGCTCTAAAGAAGCGAATGAGCTATATTAGCCACTTCTTTACAATGTTCAGTTTTGGCTGCTTGGAGTCGCCAAAACTACCCAGAAGATGTGATAGAAAATGGCCCAATTCAGCTATCTGGCCAAGTTCATGGATTGTGGAAGAATGAACTCCAAATGATAGACCAGGTATTCATGATGTTAATTGATGGCGTCGTGTTTATAGGCAGGGGAGGTTCTTTAAATTATTTTTCAAGTACTACTGGAAATTTTTGCTCAGGGAGGTCTTTGTTACTCCAGAGAGCATAGTTTGGTCATTCCTGATTTCCTTCTATGAATTCAATAATCTTTCTAGTTTGTTTATTGGTATTGAAACTGTATTTTGTTTTTCTCATGTTCAAAATTAACTCCAATTGACATTGAGAGTGTTGTGTAGGTTAGACTAGTCACTTGAGATGAAAGTCATAATCATAACAAGATTAAACTTTAAGCTATCAAGGAATCAGAATCTGCCAATACCTCTTAGGCATGGAGAAAACTCAAAACATGGGCGGGCTCTTTTTGTTTCAAGGAAAACATTTCCCATTTCTTGGATACATTTTTTGAGATTTTGGGTGTTTCATATGGCAATGAAAAAGTGATTTCAAGGGTCAATAACAAGATCTATGACTGAGTTCCAAATTCCTGAAGCATGACAAAATAAGCTTTTACTCAAACCGATATTCTTCGCAGTTAATTGAACCTTAAACATTGTAAGATGTACAATAGCTGAATATATACAAATACACAAGTTTAAACCACCGAATAAGCATTTTCAGTAAAATGTCAGAACTGGGATGCAAATTGTAACTTTTGGAGTTTAAATTACTCCCAAAATATTACTAAAATATATATGATCCCATCATAGAATAGCACACTTGGCCTTTTCAGCTTGCATCCGGAGCTCTCGCAGCTCAGCAGCCTCCTTGTGAGCTCTCTCTAAACTCTCTCTCAGCTTATGAATTTCATCATTTGATTGCATCCGAGCATCTTGTGCCATCTTTTCTGCATTCAATCGAGCAGTTTGCTCTTCTGCCAGCTGCTTTTCAAGCCTAGAAGTGGTCTCTCTTAGCCTCAACTCAACCTGTGGGACAATAACATACTCTTGTAACTGTCAAACTCGTAAGAAGCTGAGTGCCTGATTCACAGATTCTTTATATGAAAATTTAAGCATCAACTTCCACATAATCTCAAGTTTCAACCTTGATAAAATTTATTGATGTGGCAGATGATATATAACAAAGCTACCAATACCTCTAGTTATTGGTCTAACCAATACCTGTCATATAAATTCTACAAATTAGCTGGCACTGTAATCCAGTTGGCTAGCATGAAGTGTTTCAGACACAAATCTATACAGTCTAAAACACGTAGGCGAGCATAACATTGTAGCTATGCAGATCCATGATCTCGTAAGGCGTGCAGTGATGCTGCAGTTCTGACAAATTTCTAGAATAAACATTAATTTGCTCAAGACATACTTCCCGTTGTCAAGAATATGACAAAGCTCTTCTATACACAGTATGTATACTTACCTCTTTAAAATGCTGCAGTTTAATACAGTTTGTTATATTTGTGATTATCTAAAGAGTTTCACATTTCTAAGTTATGCTCCCAACAACAATAATAATAATAATAGTAATAGTAATAATTAATAATAAACTCAATCATATTGCCTTTTCATTAATCATGAATACAACTAAGTATGCAATGAATGCTGCCATGGATTGACAAACTTTAGATACATTAATACAATAGTCATTGCGGATTAGAAGAAATGAGATATGCAGGCAACAACCAAAATATAGTCTAGTCAGAAATTAAGAATACCATTTCAGTTAATCGCTTAAGCTGCTCTTCATATGCTATATGCATCTGCTCTGTCAACACAGATATCTCTTGGCTAGAGTACTTCTCTGAGGAAATGACTTCTTTAGTTTGGTCATTAAGTTTCATAGCTCCTTTCTGTGGAGGGAGCATAATTAGAACTGTAATTTCACTTTGCCACCAACTATTATCATGATACTTCAAATTGAGTAACATAGAGACAGGAAACAATATTACCTTCAGTTCCACGAATAACTCATCAGTATACGGTTTTCCACCATTTTTTGCTAAAACAAGGTTTACATGAGATAGCAGTTCCTGAACTTGTTCATCTTTTTTCCTTTGATCATTTGTTCTGTTATTAAAGAGCACCCGACGATTTCCACAAAGATGGAGGATTTCCTGAAAAACAATAATATAGTTAATATTAGTAACCCTTTTTTCAATAAAAACATCAAACAATCAAAATACTACAAGTATGTATGATAACTTGAAGCACTAGTTTTAAGAATAAGGATTATGTCTGCTTCCTTGCAAGAAAAGAATGGGGTAGATTGGGAGCTTGAACGTGTACTTAATTTTCTAGAAAATATGAGAACCATACCAAGGAGGATAAAAGATATGTTGAGGTCTGAGACATACACAAAGTGAATCAGTTTTCGTCCTGGAACCACTCACAAAGACTATAGTATCACAACACCACAAAATGTTATTAAGTTCATTTTCATTTCAATCTTAAAATTCCCTAACAAAAAGGAGTTCCTCAGGGGATAGTACTTACAAGTTGAGAACCCTATGGTTAAGAAACCTACATGCTCACAAGTGACAAGCAAGAAGGTACCATATGGTTAAGTACCCTTCCTTCAGGACTTGCAAAACAAAAACTACAGTAATAGCCACAACCGCAAGTAAAATACAATAACTTGCAAAAAAAATTCCCAAATGGTCATTAAAATTCAGCTTTCAGTTAATCCAAGTGAGACGACCTGCTATCCATGCCATGATAAGGAGATTCATTTTATCCTCTTATGTACTTCTTTTACTGGTTTTCTAACATCTCTCTCAAAACTGCTAGCCGTATAAGACAAAGTTGAAGCATAAACATTCCCAAAAAAACAATGTAATGAACAGCTCAATAACTATTTCAACTAGATGCACTATCATAATGAGTAGTTTACCCAGAACACTTGATATGTGAAACTAGCAGATCCATTTAGTTTTACTTCAAGCATAATTTGTAATCACAATCTTGCATGACTGAGCTCACTATGATGCTACAAGAGTTGCTGTGTTATAATTAAATGAATTTCTGGCGTCCAAGTTCTCAAAAATTAAGAACCCCAAAAGGATGCAACACAAGCACATTTCTTTCATAATGGAGATGGAGATCAATAAGACCAAGTACAGCTGAAGAAGACTTCAGGGCATCTGTTTGGAAATGCCAAAGGAAAGCACAAATTGTGGTGACATGCTAGTACTAAACTTGAGAACCAAACTTTAATCTCCTACCTATTTTGCTTCCTTACAAGTGGACTGCAAATCCACTAACGAAAAGTTTAAATATAGTTAAAATAAAGTCGTACAAAATATAAAAAACAAAAAACAAATCCAAAATTAAAAAATTAAAATATTTGTAATCAATATGGGTTGCTCGGCCTACAATAGGCACTCCACTTGTAACTATTTCTCAAGTTTGCGTCATGATAACTTTCTTTTTTTCTTTTTTCTTTTCTTTTTTTGCATAAAAGTTGACAACATAAAAGGAAACACAGATATAGTGGACGAAAATGAATTCCACAGGAAGCCAAAGAAATAAAAATACAAAGTCCTAATATATGATTAGGAGCCAAAACTAAAGGTGGTAAAAACAATGACAACTGCATACTATACCTTTAATGGTTCAGGACAGTCACGACCTAAGTAATCTTCCAAAGTCTCATTTTCATATTCAAGTTCATCTCCACCGGTAAAAACAACAATCATGTAATCAGTTATTTTGTTTCCAAACAAAGTCCTCAAGCTATTGACAGCAGCTTCTTCCTCTTTTGAGAAACGGCTCCTGACTGTGAGAACAAGAAGAACTGCATGGATGCCATCCTTGGCCATATTGATGCACTTAATGATTTCTTTGCCAATGAATTCAGTTTCCACAGAAAAATCAAATAATCCTGCCAAATATAGTGTAAGCAATCAATAATTCCAGGGCACTAGCATAGTTTTTTATTCATCTTCAAGATTCATTTTTTAGTGATTTGCTCACAAAATTACGATTTGGGTTCTCTTTTTTTACCGTTATATACTTTGAAACATTTCAAATAATACTCTTGCCATCCTAGACTGTAATCAACAACAACAATACTGAAGTCCAACAAGACAATTAGGAAGAAAACTATACCAGGAGTGTCAATAACATTAAGAATCTGGCCATCTTTTGATATAGTGTTATTCATCTCACAAGTATTTGTAACACCAGCTGAGCGAGCTCTAGAAATAAACGCATTCTTTTGCAAAATACTATTGCCTGTTGCACTTTTGCCATTTCCTGTACGTCCAACCAAAACTAGAGTTCGAAATCCATTGGAAGGAGAAGCAAACTCCCAGTCATCATCAATTGAACTTCCACCCATTCTAAATGGAAACACAAGTTAGAAAAATATGCTTCCAACCAAGAAAACAAACACGTATAATTCAAGGAATTATCATCCAGATAACTATTGAATATAGGCTAGTATAGCTGTCAAAAGAATAGAGTAGTGGATTCATTATCAAAAGCTTGTGTACTTTTATGAACTCTTTTTGAGACTCGAATCATTGGGTCTTGACTCTTGATAGATTTCACCTCAGAAGCAAGTATTGTCAAAGATGCACCTTTTCTCCATTTAATGAGCAGAATGGCTTATTATATCTGGCTTAAACTATTTAATTCAGCTATCTTGAAGATTTAACAAGAGTCACTTACTAAGCAAAAACATACAACTATTATTTAATTATATAAAAATTTAAAAAAAAACAAAAAAATACAAACACTATTCAAGCACACTCATAATTGTTACATTCCTCTATGCTGTTCGACTGCAATAATGTTTCCAAAATTTCAGTGTCCAAGGATAATCTTAATTAGTACTCTGTCCCGTTTTACATGACCTACTTTCCACTTCCATTCCCATTTTTAGGACGTCCCGAAGTGTTATTACTTTTTAAAAAAAAAACTAAAGAAATTATAATAGGAGGTAACATATTACCCTTTCTTCTTTCTTTATGTTTATAGATAAGAATTATCCTTCACAAACTACAGAACAAAACTTGTGGACCCATCCAACACCTATAAAGAAAATTAATCATGAAACAAGTTGGTTAAACAAAAAAAATCCAACAAAGGGAATATTGGTTTTCTCCTCATTAAATTAGAGTTTAAAAAAGAACTAGTATACATACATATATATATATATATATATATATATATATATATATATATATGGGCTTGCGGGAGACACCTTCTAGGGTATATAAATTATATACATTAGTTTTATAAAATGAGTTTATCTCAAGTTTTTTTAGTAAAATTTAACCTTACGGATGGAAAGATCACCCACAAATATGGGTAAACGTATATTCTTATTTAGTTTGAGGTTGGGTAGCACCATTATTATAACATTGTAAAATAAGTATATTTTTTGACGACTAAAATTAATTGAACTTTTATTACCATAAAGTCGATAATAGACATCACCAACTCATATGAAAGTTCAAGATTAGAAACTGAAAATTGGCATCTAGTAACAGTAAAAAAAAACATATCATCTGCTACTACGCTAGTCAAGGGTTTGGCTTTATTAACCAGGGTTTATTAATTAGGAATCATGATTTAGGTTTATAAACCAGAATTTATGATTTATTAACCAAAATTTAGAATTTATTAACTCATTTTTTAACTGGATTTAGGGTTTATCAACTTTATTAACCTATGTTTAATAAACCTTAAACTTTAATAAATCATAAACCTATAAACCCTAGTTAATAAACTCTAAACCTTAGTTAATAAATACTAAACCATCCTAATTAATAATCCTTTGATTAGCGTGTTTTTTTATCTACTAATAGTAGCAAAAGTCTTCTAATCCTCACCGTTCCTTTTTGCTTTCATAGATTTACTCCCTCATTCCCGAAGGACTATGAAAGGAAAGAAAAAATTGAAGTGAGGTAATTCATAGATGGGCCTCTACCCCACTTGTTTCTTTTCTTGTTTCCTTTTATAGTTCTTTTCTTTTATAGTGCATTCGGGAAAGAAGGGAGTAAATCTGATGTCCATAGATTTACTCATAGGCTCATAGCTCATTACTCTCTCTCTCTCTCTATATATATATATATATATAAGAGACAGTGCATAGTATAATTGATCAGAATCCCACACAATAACCGATGTATTTACACAAACAGGCACAAAAAAATAGGTTAATTTACTCACAAAACCATATTAAAACTGAGATTAAGCGCACCTCAAACAGCTATCTATGAACCCTAAAAATAGATGAAGCAATTAAACTACAATAAATAAAATATAAGATAAAGTAAGATATAAGATATATACCTTGAGTCTAAAAGGCTTCAGGTATTCGTCGGTGGTTGGCTTAAGATTTTGAGAGAGAGATAGAAGCGATCGTGTTAGATTTGGGGAAGAAGAGTGAGGAGAGTTGAAGTTTTACAGTGTCGACTGTAGTAGTACTACTTCGTATAGTCTCGCAGTCCAGGCGTGTAAAGCACGATTTCACAAAGGCAAACTACAAAAACAATTTTATTTGTAAGATTTAAAATTTTATTTTTAAAATAATAATTTTGTTTCGTATTTTATTTTAAATATGATAACTATTTAATTTGATAACAATAATATAATTATTAATTCTTTGATGTTACATTTGATAATTTTGTGACATTTTAAGTTTTGTCAACGAGTGAGGTTATTTGTTGGAATATATGTATTTATTTATTGGTATCTATTTATTCCAACTAATTTAAATTTTGAATTTTGAATTAATAAATGGGTGATGGTAGTGGTTTCAAAATTTTAATATCAAATAGTGTCATAAATTATTATTAAAATATTTAATGTATGTCATTTGAGACTCTTAACATTATTCATAATAAATAGAAGAAATAAGAAAATAGGGTTCATCAGTCTTGTATTTGTCTATATATATATATATATTTGTACAAAATAATTTGTTGAAATTTTATACAAAATGCAAAACATTATAAAAGTGTGAAAAATATACAATACGCGACGCAATTAAACTCTAATTCTACATCAAAATAGTTGAGTTTGGTTTATCATATAAGGTTTAATTTTACTTTAAATTAAGTTATCAACGGTCATGATGTTTAGGGTGAATTTAAAATAGACCAAAATCAGTAATCATAAATTTAATTTTAGAGTATGTTTAGATCACTTAAAAATTCAAAATCTCAAAAAATTGTGAAGTACATTAAGGTCATGTTTGTTTGAACAAAATATACTTGGAATTATAGTATTTATCTTAAATTAACACTACTTTATATTATTTTATTCGATTTATCATTACTAATGCTATTTATGTGTGATTGTATAATTCCGTGAATGTGAGATTAATAGTATCCCAATTTTAAATTATCAAATAGCTTTATGAGACTAAATAGTCATATCAGTTCTTCGTCAAAAGATTAAATATCCAAAATAGTGTTAAATTAAAATAAACAGTCTAATCTCAAACATACTTTTTACAAATAAATATAACCAAAAAATACATTACTCTCACTGATCTAGCACGACAAAGCACGTTGAGAGCACGGAATGTCTAATTTTTTGTTTGGAAGAGAGAAAAAAAGTACCTTAAGTTATAATACTAAATTTCTAGGCTATGCTTGTTTACAAAGATTATACTTGAGATATGACTATTAATATTATGTGTCTTGTTTATTTTAAATTTAGACTTAAGATTATTAGTCTAAGGTGCTGTTTGTTTACATCTGATTGCCTCTTATTCACTAAGAAGCATGATGTTGTTTGTTTATTTTTTTGTTACCTCTGAATGCCTCTTAATTAGTAAGGCAGAAAATGAAATCTTAATAATTAAGAGGTACCTCTTAATGAATTTTTTTTGATAATTTTTTTTTATATAAATATATTCAACAATATTATGCACTCATTTTTATTAAATTGAATATTTAAAATTATTAAATAAAATTTTACCATTTAAAATGGTAAAATAGTGTCATTAAGTGACAACTTACTTTTTAGTTATCAAACAATTTTTTAGATTCATACCTCATAACCATTCAGATGATCTAATTTATTAAGACATCATAATCATTCAGATCTTAATTCCCAAATTTATCAAACACAACCTAAGGCTTATAAAATGGTTTAATAGTCTTAAAATTATAATTATAATCCCGAAATTATAATTCAGTCTTGATATTATAATTCTATAAATTATATTTTGACGACCGATAATATAAAAAGAAAAATATTGCCACTAAATTGATATATCATTTCAGTATAATTATGCACATGTTACATTGTGCACTAAACATTGCAAATTGCTCTAGTAGCATGCATTTTGTTTAACTCTTATCTATCTCATTTTGAGGCTAGTTGATTTTAAAATTAAAAACATATTTTTAATCTTACTTATTTTTTTGATAGATTGAATATTATCATTCAATCACTACTATATTTTTTTCAAATATTAAAAACTTATTATAAAGTATAAAGTTTAATTAAAAATTTATTGTTTTAAAAATATACAGTAAGTTTGAAATGTTAATAAAATAAATAAATAAATAAAATAGGGAAAAAAAAAAAGAATTCTTGAATTAGGCCTTTGGGGCCTTGGGCTCTGGGCAGTAGCCTCATTGAGTTGAAATAAGACACTGTGAGCAATTGTGTCAGTGAGTTGACTCGGTAAATCTAAAACCCCTTCACAGAAACCTTCGAAAAAGGTTCCTCAGACCTTTTGCAGCCATTGGAGAATGTCCGTTTCCTTCTCTTCACCGCTATTCTTCCCTCCAAAACTTGCTTATCATTTCTGTCTCTTTCCCATTGTGTTTGTTACTTCCAATTTTGAACTAAAAGTTCTTGTTCTTTTTTTTAACTAAAGGATTTCAGTGGAAAGCAAAGGATTTGTGGGGTATGGAGAAACAAACAGAAAATGAAGAATTGTAAGAGCAGGGCCCAAGAGAATTTCTTTGGACTACGAGTGCAGAGATGGCTTATTAGCTGGTATAGATAAACTTGTTGATGCTGTTTCTGTCACCATTGGACCTAAAGGTATCCGGGTTTTATTTCTTTTGTATTTTGTATTAGTGATTATTGATTTCATTTTCAATTGTTTTTTTTATCCATTCACATGACCTTTTAAAACTGAATTTCCTGAAGCTTGTAGTTTTGTGTTAGTGGTTAACTGTTGTGGCATAGTATGAAAACTGAAAATGTGGGCAGCCTTTAATTTCTCATAAATGATATTATGATGACTTGGGAATTAGAGGTGTACCAGGGTGTTATTAATATTTAGTTTACAGTCACTTTTTGTGCAAATGTTTAGTTTTTTGCTCCCAATTTCAAACAGAGTTTATGGGTTTTTAGTTTTATGCTGGCTAGAAGGCTGTATCCGTCTATTGGAGTTTTACATGGAATAAAATTTGTTAAATGAGCACTTTCTTAGCATTTGCTTGGTTAAACAAGCCTTTTTTTGAGCTGATGCAAATTGAGGAACTTACCAGGCGTCTTCTGTCAGTTAATTGTACTTATAATGTAACCAAAGATTTATTTTTATTTTTTGGGTGCAGAAAGCTATAATTCGACGACGTCAAGAATGTTGGTCTTAGAATTCCCATCTTTTTATTTTGAGGTGAAACCTTCCCCTGTGGTTGCCTTTGAAGTACAACATTTCAATAATATGACATAAAAATTGAAAAATTTTGTTCTCGTGCGAAATGTATCTTAACATGGAAAATGTAATTAGAGTCACAGAATTATAGGGTCACATTATGTTATCATTGTGTTATCCAAGCCCTTGGATTATTTATCAAATAAAATCCAAGGGAATTGTAGATTATAAATGAAAGAAGTGCAATTTTGGATTCTCTCTCGTCTCTCATGTATCTTCTGTAAACCGCTTACTTGAAGCTTAAACTTGAGGGTTCTGTAAATTGAATAAAGAAGCGTGATCTGTCCCATTTCTGATTGTGCAACAATTTATGATTTGATTGAGTTTAAAGCTTTTTAAAAAAAAAAAATAATATTGCTCTTATGCTGCTTTTGTAAAAAGCATTAGTTGGTTTAATATTGAATTATGCAGGACGCAATGTTGTCTTTCAGAATCTGGGATCCTTAAATTTATAAATGATGGTGTAACAATTGCGCGAGCCGTAGAGCTTCCTGATGCAATTGAAAATGCAGGAGTATTGCTAATCCAAGAGGTCACTCATGCTAGCCAGATAGTTTGTTCATCAAACAAGTATCTGGTGTACTTGTTTCTATAATTTACCTTTTTGCAGGTTGCTACTAAGACAAATGATTTAGCTGGTGATGGCACTACGACTGCAATCATTTTGGCTTGATAACTAATTAAATCTGGGTTACTGGCTGTCGCTTTTGGGGTTAATCCTATTTCCCTGAAGAAAGGAATGGAAAAGACTGTAAAAGAATTTGTCAAAGTTTTGAAAAATAAAAGTTTCCCGGTAAATGGATGGGACGATATAAAAGGTACAATTTTCATTTTACTTGAATTGCAACTAAAAAAAATGTCAAACATTGTTTATTTTTGCAGCTGTAGCTTCAATTTCTGCTGGAAATGATGAATTTATTGGGAACCTGATTGCTGAATCAATAAATAAGATTGGCCCTGATGGAATCATGTCCATTGAATCTTCCTCATCATCAGAAACTTCTGTGATGATTTAAGAAGGAATGAAGGTAATTGTACATTGTTACTTGGGGAGTTCTATTTGAGGATAACGGACATAATATATTAATAGTATAAACAAGGTATTAAATTTCTGTGTTTTTTTTGTACATATTTAAGGAGATGTATTTATTTTCTGTTTATTTCAAAGTAGATCACTATGAAAACATGATTTAACTCAAAACTATCACTCAGTATAAAAACAGGCTAAAGTGATAGACTTCACTATGGGTTGAATTTGTGACATTATGTATAAGCACTTGAGCTTTTGTTGAGAAAAGTTGTTGTGACAACATGCGTTAATTGCTGATATATCTTGAATTGAATTGGAATTTGAAAAAAGGACGTTACCTTGCAATAATTTGCATACATTAAAATTCTTCCAAGAATATATAGAACACTAATTAATTTGTAAATTAATTCCATTATATACTTCTAGATGAAATTTCTCGCATAAGTTAAATCAAACCCTAATGTTGCAACTAAAAAACTTGACTGTTGGTTGGTATTCGTTTGTTTTTCCCTATGTCATGTTATATTACCTATTTAATCTCATATGGAATAATCTTTTTCTTTTTGTATAATTTTTTTTTTATTTATATGTCGGCATTCTTTCTCAACAGATTGACAAAGGGTATATCATATATGTTGGCTCAGTTCATCAGAAATCAGGACAAATCAATTTTGGAGTCTGGAAATGCTAGAGTGCTGGTAACTGATCAAAAGATATCAACTTTCAAAGAGATTATTTGCTAGAAAAGACTACCCATCTGAGTGTTCCACTGCTTATTATAGCAGGATATTTCAAGGCAAGTGCTGGGAACACTGGTTGTGAATAAAATGCGAGGTTTACTTAATGTTGCTGTTATTAAATGTCCAGGACTTGGAGAAGGGAAGAAAGCATTATTGCAAGATATTGCCCTTATGACGGGTGAATTCACCTGTTTGGAAAGTACTTCGAATCGTCTTTATCCATGCATCCCAATCGTAAGTGTGATTTCGTAGAAGTTCAACTTGTACTTGGTGTTATTTTCTTGATTACAGCGAACTTATAATCTATAGAAAAAGAATCAATTTTTTTTTTTTTGATACCTCGAACCCTAGACTTCTCTATGCAAAGACTGGGTGATACCAACTCAGCGCACTGCTGCTGGTGAATTAACTTTAATTCGAGTATGAGAACAATGTTATAAGGTTGTAATGTTTTCTTCTTTCTTTCATTTTTATTATTTTCTTGCATTTGTTTTTTATTTATCAAGTAGAAAACATTCCTAGTTCTCAATGGGGAAAAATTGTTTTTCACTTGAAGAAGTTACAAGTATCTTTATAAAGCCATTTCGATGGATTTAGGCGGGAGCACATACTAAGAT
This sequence comes from Panax ginseng, assembly GCA_020205605.1. Classification (NCBI taxonomy): domain Eukaryota; kingdom Viridiplantae; phylum Streptophyta; class Magnoliopsida; order Apiales; family Araliaceae; genus Panax; species Panax ginseng. Next base: position 28,240,438 of record CM035131.1, on the reverse strand, counting down.
GGAGCTCGAAGATCGGAAGCTTAGAATTGAGGATGCAAAAAGTGCAACTTTTGCTGCCATGGATGAAGGTATCATACCTGGTGGTGGAGCTACCTATGTACGTCAATCGGAACAAATTCCTATCATAAAGAACTCCTTGGAAGATCCTGACAAGAAGATAGGTGCCGACATTGGTATGTTGTCATTTTCCTCTTCCTTCTTGGGATCTCTTCACTTCTGCAAACTTAGTATGCTCATGTTGGCCCACCCGTCTCCCTTTCTCATTATCTTCATTAATAAGAAGATAGCATTCTCTTTAACAAACTTATACAATATTATAAAGCATAATCACAAGTTGGTATTAGACACAGGTTTAACCTTTTTCATCTATTTTGCTGTTTCTTGGGTCATTTTTTCCTTCATTGCAATCCCAATAATGTTTTCAGTTAGAGCTGAGCCAATGCTTTATCCTGCCTTGACATCTTGGCTCATTTATATTCCAAAACTAAAAGTAACCGTCCTTCATAATTTTTCATGAATTCGCGTAAAGGATTAACATTGATCAAGGAGATCTTGTGTTATACACCTACCGAAAGGTCTCCATGTAACATTCCCAACTATTTTCATATGGAACAATAAAAACCCTTAAATCTTATGGCTACTTCCAACAGTGAAATATATGAAATCCTTGCCCCCCCACACCCACAGGTGGCAACTTCGCTTTATACTTGAAGTGAAAGGTCCATTAAATCGTGCGAGCTTTCCCATTTCTTGGAAACGTTTGCTGCAATTTTGGGTGTTTCATATGGCAATGAAAAAGTGATGAATGGACATTAGTTTAGGGGTCAGTTCCAAATTCCTGAAGCATCACAAAATAAGCTTTTTTACACAAACTGATTCTTCCCACTTAATTGAACCTTAACATTGTAAGATGCCATAATAGTTGAATATATTACAAATAGATAGGTTTAAACCACTGACGTAAGCATTTTCAGCGAAACTGTCAGAACCGAGAACCAAATTATAATTTTTGGTGTATAAATCAGACCCAACAGATTACTAAAATATCTCTGACCCCATCATAGAATAGCACACGGGCGCCCCCGCTTAGCACTCCACAGCGCCTCTCTCATCTTATGAATTTCATCATTTGATTTCATCTGAGCATCTTGCGCCTTCTTTTCTGTGTTCAATCGAGCAGCATGCTCTTCCGCCAGCTGCTTTTCAAGCCTAGAAATGGTCTCTCTCAGCTTCAACTCAACCTGCGGAACAATAACATACTCTTGTAACTGTGGAACTCGTAAAAAGCTGATTTTACTTCCAAAACATACTGTGGAACAATAACATATGATTAACTTCCGAATAATCTAAAGTCTCGACCCTCATAAAATTTAGTGATGTGGCAGATGATATATAACAAAGCTACCCATACCTGTCATATAAAATTTACAAATTAGCTGCACTGGAATCTAGTTGGCTAACATGAAGTGTGTTTCAAACACGAATCTGCATTGGTCTTTATTTCAAGGGTCTAGCCCCGGATAGTAGACTACCCAACGGGTGTGGGGAAGAATCTCGTACCCTGGGGATTTCAGCAGATTGATGTCCAAAACTTACTTAGCCTTTTCATTAATCATGAAAACAACCAAGTATGCAATCAATGCTGGCATGGATTGTTAATAAACTTTAGACACATTAATACAATAGTCATTGAAGATTAGAAGAGTTGAGATATGCAGGCAACAACCAAAATTAAGAATACCATTTCAGCTACTCGCTTAAGCTGCTCTTCATATGCTTTATTTATCTGCTCAAGCAACACATATAACTCCTGTTTAGAATACATCTCTGAGGAAATGGCTTCTCTTTGATCATGAAGTTTCCTAGCTCCTCCCTGGGAGGGAGGGAGGGAGGGAGGGAGCACATATAGTTAGAAGTACTGTAATTTCACTTTATCACCAACTATTATCATGATACCTCAAATTGACTAAAGACATAGAGACCACACAGGAAACACTATTACCTTCAGTTCCACGAATAACTCGTTAGTATACGGTTTTCCACCATTTTTTGCTAAAATGAGGTTTACATATGATAGCAGTTCCTGAACTTGTTCCTCCTTTTTCCTTTGATCACGTGTTTTGTTATTAAAGAGCACCCGACGATTTTCGCAAAGATGGAGGATTTCCTGAAGTAATGGAGATCAACAAGTCAAAGTAAAGAAGACTTGGGGACATCTGTTTGGAATGCGAAAAGAAGGCACAAATTTAATTTGGTTACATGCTAGTACTAAACTTGAGAACCATGCTTTAATCTCCTACCTACTTTGCTTCCTTACAAGAGAATTCCAAATTAACTAACGAAAAGCTTGAATATAGTTAAAATAAAGTCGTACAAAATATGAAAAAAATAAAAAATAAAATTTGTAATCAATACGGGTCAGTGTTACCTGAAAACGCTAACATGTTAATAAATTACGTTTTGGTATGATCGTTCCAGTCGGAAACATTAAATTTAGCGATACAAAAACCCTATAATATATAAAAAAACTCTAAAAAATATCAACTAGTGTCACCAAATGAACACCGTGTAGGTCACTAATTTAATCAACTTTAACTAAATCTTTAAGAAACTTATCTTAACGTACCCCATTCGGATAAATGTATATTTGTACCATATATAGTGACATGAAGAAACATATCCCTACCGTAGTCCATACCATGACATGTGACCTTTTCGTTCTCACAGATATCCGGGTAACGTTGATATAGGTGGTAAAATACTATACCTTTGGGAGTGGTTAGCATGAAGTTAATTTTGGTCAATTGACCAATACAGTATTGACACACAAACGAGAGGTGATTTCTTTCTCTGCGTGTCAGCACTGTATTGATCAATTGACCAACTTACCATGAAGTTAACCGGATCCTATACCTTTAATGGTTCAGGACAGTCACGACCTAAGTAATCTTCCAAAGTCTCATCATCATCTTCAAGTTGATCTCCACCGGTAAAAACAACAATCATGTATTCAGTTATTTTGTTTCCAAACAAAATCTTCAAGCTATTGACAGCAGCTTCTTCCTCTTTTGTGAAACGGCCCCCGACTGAGAGAACAAGAAGAACTGCATGGATACCATCCTTGGCCATATTGATGCACTTAGCGATTTCTTTGCCAGTAAATTCAATTTCAGCAGAAAAATCAAATAATCCTGCAAAATATATTTAGTCATCTAAGCAATCAATAATATAATTAATTCCAGGGCACTTGCAGTTTTTTATTCATCTTCAAAGATATTATGAACAACAATACTGATCAAGTATTATGAAGAAAACTATATATATATATATACGCACACGTACGTACCAGGAGTGTCAATAACATTAAGAATCTGGCCATCTTTTAATACAGTAGTACGCATCTCACAAGTAGTTGTAACGCCGGCTGAGCTAGCTTTGGAAACAAATGCCTTGTTTTGCAAAATACTATTGCCTGTTGCACTTTTGCCATTTCCCGTACGTCCAACCAAAACTAGGGTTCGAACTGATCCATTCCAAGAATCAAACTCCCTCGCAACATGAATTGAACTTCCAGCCATTCTGCATGCATGCAAAAGTTAGAAAAATATACATGTCTAAGGATATAATCTTAATTAATTAGTACTCCGTCCCTTTTAATTACTCACAAAACCACACACACACACACACACACATATATATATATATATATATATATATATATATATATATATATATATATATATTAAGCATAAAATGAACCTTAACCTTAATTAAGAATAGAGATGAATCAACTAAAGCAAGCGCTCCAGGTATTAAATTCGTCGATGGGTGGCTTAATTAAGATTTTTGGAGAAGAACAATGACTTGTTAAATTTTTATAGTGACGACTGACGAGATGAAGCAAGTAAAGTATATTAAATTAAAGTAATTAAATAAGGTATATATACACCTTGATTACAAAATTTAAAGTCTCGCAATCCAGCCGTGTAAACCACGTTTGCAGATTCCATCAAGTGTATGATGCACTTACTATCCATCAGTGCATCATGGGAAGTTGCCATGTGTGATTAGAGGAAAAGGGATGGATGTGATTGAAAGATATGATATGTATTTCACCAACCGGTATGACTTGTCTCATGATTTTTATGAGATAAAGAATTCGAGAAGAGTGTGTAAATATAACAAAAAAGAAAAAAAAATGTTACCACGTCCTTTTGAAAGGTAAAGTATATATATATACCTTGAGTACAAAGCGCTCCGGGTATTCGTCGATGACTGGATTTAAAATTTTTGGATAGAGAACCGATTGTGTTTGATTGGGGAAGAACACTGACGAGAGTTGAAGTTTTATAGTGACGTTTGCGAATTTCATGAAGTGCATGCATGCATGTATACTATTTTCAGCTATAGTCTAAAAAACAATCGTCATAACATAATTGTGTATGTATCTTTATATATATATATATATATATATATATATATATATATATATATATTAACAAGTTAAGATCTTTCATACATCCATAATATATGAAGTTTTAGATGATTTTATTTTTTAAAAATTATTTAATGTTTTATATAATTTAGGAGAATTAACCACAATCTCTCCAAAATTACCATTCATGGAAAAAAATTACAAATGAGAGAGTAAGAGTCATATAAGTACGATAAAAGGTATTATAAATAATTAATATTATATTTAATGCTATATAATTATTTTTTTAATTTTTATGCACAATTCTAAAACGTCATATATTATGAGAGGGAAGGAGTATATCTTAACAAACTTGGTCAAGTACTGTATAATTGTTGTTATTATAAAATATTGGCGTCTTTACATTTGTCATTTAGGCAGTGTTTGTAAGACCCCAACTTTTATGAATAAAGATGAATTTTCTATAAATATCATTTTTAAATATTAAGGTGTGAATTTGAAATAATGTTATAGTTGTGGGTAATATTTATAATTTTGCAAAGTACACAAGTTATTATATTATATTCGATTGGTCGGGGAATATTTGTTTTAACAGGGATATTCGTAATGACAAGACAATCATTAGTGGACCCTACAAATGTAATTATTATCGGCTTTGATCGAGAAAACGACAAAAAATTTTTACGAAAATAATCTATGGAAGTTTTACCGTTAAAACCTGTTGAACTACTCTCGGCGAAGAAAATACGAAGAATACACGTGGTTGCATAATAAAGCACCTACGGTATTAATTATCGATGCTTTACGTGTGAAGTCACTCGGTTTTGTTCAATTATTATTACGAAGAATTGCCGTGCATAAGTATCTCACGTTATTTGATTCAATTATTATCGATATTTTATATATTAGTAAATCAATAATTGAGACGACAAAGTTATTAATATTATTATTTGCAATATTAACGATGTCAGAATTTCGCATCGAGGAGATGTTTGGTCACCTAATCAATTGCCACCAATAGGGAGAAATCCTTATCGGAAAGCCCTTTCTTTCTGGGAACAACTCGGTCGATTAATATTGTGAATTATAATGATAATGATAAATGTTGTTAAAAATATTGAGGTAATTTTTTATGAAATTTTGCTTATTTTATGGACCCCCATAAACCCATTTTTCAAAATAGTCGAGAGAAAGATATCTCAATTTTGTTATATATATATTTACTATTTTGTCACGGGAGAGGGAATGGAATGAAGTAGTATGCAGGGAATGTATATATATATATATATATATATATATATATATATATATATATATATATATATTATACATTTTATTAAAGTAATGATGTTGATGTGGAAAAATGTTATGCAAGAAGAAAAAATGTCAGGGGAAAAGCTTTTGGTTCATGGGTGGAATGATGAATGGAGTATATATGTATATATGAAAAAGGGTAGAGGAATGGAGCCGTAGGAATGAGGGAATATGGTATATATATATATATATATATTTGTGACATGTGGTCACAGGTGGTGGTGGAACAAGTATTATTATTATTATTATTATTATTATTATATTATATAATAAGTTTTGTTTTTTATAAAAAATAGAATATATTATATTTTATTGAATATTTTATTAAAATTTTGAAAATTTTGGACGATTGAAAAGAAAAAAATTTAAATGCGTCATGATTTGTAATTTGTTTCGCACTAAATTCTTCATCGTCGTCAAGTGATTTTTAAATTCAAATAGTATCCTTTCCATTTTTCTATAAATAGGATGCGTAGTTAGAATTGAAAATCATACCAGAAATTCAGAGAAATTCTCTTCTAAAATCTTGAGCGTATTTCTTAGAGTTTAAGAAGTTTTGAGCGTAGTGCAAGTTTTCTTCAAAAATATCATCGTCTCTACCAAATTTTAATACTCTTCTTTTACTTTTAGGGGTATTATTTCTTTTGTATTCATGAAGAGAACTTCATTATTCCATTTTTATTATTCATTGGAATAACTTTTGTATACGCTGCTACCCTATACTTGGTGAAATTCTTACATTATTCCATTCTTTATTATTCATTTGAATATCCTGTTCATGCATTTTACGCTCGGATCCGGTTCCGCTTTTATTATTCTGTTGGAATATCCTCGTCATGCGCTTTTCGCGGACTGGTTCCATCTTCATTATTCTCATTGAATATCACGTCGCATGCTTTTACGCCGCACTGTTCCGCTCTTTATTATTTTGTTGGAACATCCCGTCGGTGCAATTTCACGACTGATTCCGTTATTTATTATTCATTTGAATAACTCGTCTGTCACAAATCACCGCATGCATGGTGATTTCTTTTGTTATTCCATTCTTTATTATACTCGTTTAGTTAAAGTTTTAACTTCTATACTCCATGAAATTAGTGAAATATCCTTGATATTTGCGCTTCATCCAGTATCTTTTTATGAAAATATTTTTCTGAGCATTCTTGAATTTTACTCTACAAAGAAGTATCATGTTGACAATTTGGACGTTATTAGTTCCTGAGTAAATTAATTCTTGAACTTGTTCTATTGAATTCTTATATCATTGTTGTGACGCCCCCAAAATAGGTATACAACACCCATTCTGAGTCGCCAAAATACATGGTATAGAAAGCAAACTACAACTTTGACAATACAGATGTCGTGTAGAATACGACAATACAACTGTGAGTTTGAATACAAATATTATCTTCTAGACAATATACACACCCAAATAAGTCCTCATTAATTATTCATACACTATTTTACGTAAATAGTGAGGATGTACCTAAAACATCTTCCTAAAACCATCACTCCATACCCCGACTCGATCCTACTATGTTCTCACCTCCTGAGAAGAAAAATGGAACAAAAAGGAAAATGGTGAGCTCAACTAGCCCAGTAAAGAATATTATGACTAAGATAATATACAACAAATTATCGTTAGTCTTCAACATGGAAAAATCTAATGAATAATACAATAGACAACAAGTTTTAGATCAACAAATGCAATGTGAATAACAATCCATTAGAAGAGTCACGTAGAGAAAGAATTCTATTGTCTTCAAAGTTTAAAAGTCCATCATCAATAGTTTATCCTCGTAATAACAATCAATATACATCTTTAATCATCTTTGCACTACAGTGCCAAAGATATTCATTTTAGATCACCAATGGGTCATGTTCATCTCAACACTGCTCATCTTTGACCACGTGCCAAAAAGATATTCATCGATTAATCGCTCATCTTTGCACTACAGGAGCCAAAGATATTCATTTATATCACCATTTAGGATGAGGATGATGAAAACATTTTTAAAGAAACGAATCCAAGAAAACAAAATGACAAGGATTAAGGATTAAGGATTCAGTTTGTGTTTACCCAAGTCCAAAAATACTTGAAAATAATCATATTGGTGTAAAATTCAAGAATGATCAAAACATGGATACAATCAAAGCTAGTATCCGAATAGATATTTTGACAAAAAGAAAATTTTTATTTTTAATGAATAGTCAGATTTAAATAAGGTCGTCGATACGTGAATAAGTGCATGATCGTGAATAAGAACTCCAAACACAACAAGTTCCAAATTTGATAAAAAGTTCACCAATACTTGAAGATAATGATATTGAAGAAAAATATCATTTAAGAAGAAAATAATACCCCTTACCTCAAAATAACCGTATTACTATCGATTTCTAGATAAGGTCGATGTGAACCCAAGACCAGATAGAAACACTCAAAGTATACTCACAAGAATACGCTCGATAATTTAGAGAGAGAGAGAGAAAACTTAGTTTCGGTGTGATTTTCAATTCTAACTTAGCCTCTCTATTTATAGGAAAAATGTTAGAACGCCTAAAGGAGACTAAATTTATAAATTATTATTATTTACCAAATATTCAAGCCCACCACCAAGGAATCTGATTTTAGCCACCAACCACATGTTAAAGATGCTCACCCACCTTTGAAAAACGTTTTTCTTGAAAATAATAATTAAAATTTCCAAAATCAATTATTTGAACTCAAAACATCAATAATTCACAATAAATATCCCTTTATCGAAAAATTCAAATCATGCGACTTTTTATAGGAATTTCAATTCTCTACAACTTTGCGAAGAAATTTTTCCAAATTCCAAAAAATGTAAATTATCCAAAATCCATAAACGGACAATTTTACGATACTATAATAAATTTTCTATTAAGAATTGTGTCCACCGACACACAAAACATATGTTAAACATTTAATGCCACAAAATACTCTACCTCCTCATATACTCATATATCCCACATTCATTGTAAAAATATCACCGTTAATATATTATTAAAATAATATATTTAAATAAATTATTTTATCGTAAAAAGATAAAATATTAATTTTCAACAATTGTCACATTAAAATTTTCTCCATCTATATCCACATAAAATAAATATTTTCTTTATCATAATAATCAATAATTACTTATTTAAAAATAATATTACGTAATCACAAGATCGACAAACTGTGTCGCTCCTCAGAAAGAGGGGGCTTTCCAATAAGGATTTCTCCTTCTTGGCGGCAAGCAATTAGGTGACCAAACCTCTCCTTGAGATGTAACTTTCTAGACATTGCCAATAATGTTATCTCGATAATATTATTCAAATAATATGAATTATTGATTTGATAATGGAAAATACTCGTGTAATGACAATTATCAAACAACAAAGAATACAAAATATCAACGCAAAGAATTATTGAATCAATAAAATATAATATTGAATAAGAATTACTCAGAATAATTATCGAGTAAAGCCTTTCTCACGTAAGGATCAATAATTCAATAATATCATGCAATACCGGTAATGCTTCTTTAAGCGAACCACGCCAGACATCAGATTTTAACCACCGTAACCCAACAAAGGTTAATTAAGAATAATTTACGCCGTTATTTATAAAACTCAATCTTTGTCGCTTTCCTTCATCCAATCAAGCTTTTTTCAAGCATGGGGCCACTAATGATCAAAGGCCAATGCATTTGAGATTCCCACAAAAAGAATATTCCACCACCAAACGAATATTCCCCGGCAATAATAATGAATATTTTATAACCACTTGCTTATTTTGTAAACTTTGCACATTTCACCCATAACCAAAGAATTATATCAAATTAACCCTTATTAATTTAGAATAATGAATAAAGGAAAATTCAATTTATTTATAATAAGTTGGGGTCTTACAACCTCCCTCCTTATGAAATTTCGTCCCCGAAATCGACGTGCGTACGCATTCTCGAAAAGGTGAGGGTACCTACGCTTTCATCTCCGATTCCAACTCCCATCCATTTCCTCAATTGCATGGTTTCTCCACAAAACCTTAACTTGTGGTATAACCTTCGTCGTAAGTAGACATCTTCTTTCCTATCCAAAATCTCAACAGTATCTCCTCGTAGGTTAAATCTTCACCATCTCGTCCAGTTCTAATGCAATAATGTGGTTCGGGTCTTTCACATATTTACTGAAGCATAGATATGTGGAATACATTGTGAACACGAGACATACTTAGAGGTAACGCCAGTCTATAAAGCTACGTTTCCTATTCGGTCGAGAATCTCAAATGGACCAACAAACCTTGATTGAGCTTTCCTCTTTCCCCAAATCTTGTAACTCCTTTCCATGGAGCAATACGTAACAATACATGATCTCCAATATTAAACTCCACGCCCTTTCTATGAAGATCAAGCATAACTCTTTTGTCGATCTTGTGAAGTTTGAATACGTTGTCGAATCATTTAGATCTTTTCTCAGTAGTCATGCATACTAATTACGGTCCCAACAATGTTGCTTCTCCCACTTCGTCCCAAAGATACCGAGAATCTACATTTTCGTCCATACAACGCCTCAAACGAGCCATGCCTATACTTGCTTGATAATCTGTTGTTGTAGGAGAATTCCACCAGCAGGTAGTACTTATCCCAACTTCCTTTGAAATCTAGGACACATAGTCTTAATAGATCTTCAAGGGTTTGAATAGTCCTCTCTACGATTGTCCATCCGCTTGAGGATGATATCTTTGAATCAATCAATAATCCGCGCCCATAGCTTTCTCGCAAGCTAACCCAAAATCTTGAAGTGAATCTCGGGTCACGATCCAAACTATGGATACTTGGCATGCCATGCAATCGTCATAATCTCATTCACGTCATATACGAAGCAAGACGTTCAAGGGATAAGTCTCGCGATTCGGTAAAAATGGGCGGACTTGGTTAATCTATCAACAATAACCCAAATCAGATCTACGCCTTGAGAAACTTTGGGAAGACTCAGTAACAAAATCCATAGTAATGTGTTCCCATTTCCATTCCTAATCTCAAGTGGTTCTGATGGACCTTTTGGCACTTGATGCTCCGCTTTACACGCCGACAAAGTTAAACATCTTGAGATAAACTCCGCAATCTCTCTCTTCATATTGTTCCACCAAAATGTATGTCCAAACTGTGCGATGCCGTCCAAAGCATGTTATAATTGTGGAAGATAAGGTCACCTAGCCTGATTTTGTCATTCACCGAAGACAAGTTCAGCTAGAATGGAGGCACCAAAGGCCGTCCTAGAAAAGTCAAAATCGGTAGTTCAAGGGAGAGCGTTTGTCATGACCTCCCTGAAAGCAAGGAACCCGAACGAGGTCATCACGGGTAAGTTTATCATAAACTCTAGCGAAGTCTATACCTTATTTGATACCGGTTCTACCCATTCTTTTATTTCTCCTACTTGCGCTCAACGTTTAAATTTGACTCCGGAGAAATTAGACTTTGACTTATCTGTTGAAACTCCGTTGGAAGAAACCTTCATTACATCCACTGTTTATAAGTCTTATTTAGTTCAAATCGGCACCCGCACGTTATCTGTCGATCTTATTTCTTTGAAAATACTTGCATTTGATGTGATTCTAGGGATTGATTGGTTAACTACTCATCATGCAAAAATTGATTATTTTCGTAAGGTTGTTAGCTTTCATATTCCTAACCAACCTATTATTTTCGTAATGTCTTTTGGATTGACTAATGCTCCTTCGGCTTTCATGGATATGATGAATCGAGTATTCAAGGATTATTTGGATCAGTTCGTTGTTGTCTTTATTGATGACATCCTCATATATTCCAAAAGTCGTGAAGATCATGAAGCACCATTTGTTTGGTACTCCAAAGGCTTCGTGAAAACAAGCTATATGCCAAGTTGAAGAAATGCGAGTTACGCCAAGGAAGTAGCATTCCTTGGCACGTGGTGTCAAAACATGGAGTATCTGTTGACCCGACGAAGATTGAAGCAATACAAATTTGGGAGCAACCAAGCCCAGAATCAAGACGTAGCTTTACGGGCTTACCGGTTATTATCGAGATTCGTGGAAGGATTTTCTCGAATCGCTACTCCATTAACTCAAATTGACTCGGAAGATACAAAATTCGTATGGAGCGAGGAATGCGAAAAAAGTTTCCAAGAGCTTAAGAGGAGACTTATTTCGGCACCTGTTCTGACAATACCATCTAGTTCGAATGGATTTTTTATCTACAGCGATGCTTCAGGCAAAGGGTTAGGATGTGTTCTCATGCAGCGTGGGAAAGTCATAGCTATGCCTCATGACAACTTAAAGAGTATGAGAGGAATTATCCTACTCATGATCTAGAGTTAAGCGGCAATCGTTTTCCATGCTTAAAGATCCTGGAGGCACTATCTATATGGGGAGAAAGTGGAGATATATTCAGACCATAAAAGCCTCAAATATTTCTTCACCCAAAAGGAACTCAACATGCGGCAACGACGTTGGCTCGAGCTGTTAAAAGATTATGACCACACCATTCAATACCATCCTGAAAAAGCAAACGTGGTAGCTGACGCGTTGAGTAGAATATCATATACAGGAACGAGTGCGATGATGTTAAGTATACGCATAGAGCCAACTTTAATCGGTAAAGTTAAAGTTGCTCAAGCCACCGACCCGAAGTTGATGCGTATGAAGAAGAAAGTACAAGAAGGTGCTATTCAAGAAGCAAGAATCGATGAAGAAGGAATACTTCAAGTCCTCTCCAGACTTTGTGTTCCTAACGACTCTGATTGAAGAACAAGATCATGATGGAGGCACACAATACACCGTTTGCAATCCATCTTGGAAGTACCAAAATGTATCGTGATCTTCGACATATATTTTGGTGGAACAATATGAAGAGAGAGATTGCAAAGTTTATTCAAGGTGTTTAACTTGTCAACTTGTGAAGGCGGATCATCAAGTGCCTAAGGGTCCATTGCAACCACTTGAGATTCCAAAATGGAAGTGGGAACACATTACCATGAATTTCGTTACGGGTCTTCCCACGGTTTCTCAAGGCATAAATGTTATATGGGTTATTGTTGATAGATTAACCAAGTCTGCTCATTTCTTGCCGATACGGGAGACTTATTTCCTTGAACGCTTGCTCGGCTATGTATATAAATGAGATTGTGAGATTGCATGGCATGCCAGGATCCATAGTTTCGGATCGTGACCCAAGATTCACTTCACGATTTTGGGTTAGCTTGCAAAAAGCTATATGAGTACGGATTTATGATTCGATTCGCATACCATCCTCAAACCAGACGGACAATCGAGAGAGGACTATTCAAACTCTTGAAGATCTATTAAGACTCGTGTCCTAGACTTCAAAGGAGTTAGAATAAGTATTTAGCATTGGTGGAATTCTCCTACAACAACAAAGCTTATCGAGCAAGTATAAGGGGTAGCTCCATTCAAGCATTGTAGATGGAAGAAAGTGTCGCTCCAAAGATGTTGGGATGAGGTGGGTGAAGCAACATTGTTGGGACTAGAGTTGATACGTGACATTACGTAAAAGATCCAACCGATTCGACAACGTATACAAAACGGCACAAGATCGACAAAAGAGTTATGCGGATCTTCATCGAAAGGACGTGGAATTTAGTATTGGGGATCATGTATTTGTTGCGTGTTGCCCCACGGAAGGGAGTTACAAGATTCGAGAAGAGAGGAAAGCTCAATCCACGATTTATTGGTCCATTTCTGATTCTCGACCGAGTAGAAAATGTAGCCTATAGACTCGCGTTACCTCCAAGTATGTCTCGTGTTCATAATGTCTTTCATATATCCGCTTCAGTAAATATGTGAAAGACCCAACCACGCTATTGAGTTAGAACCGGATGAGATAGCAAGAAGACTTAACGTATTTGAGGAGGTACCGCCAAGATCTTGGATAGGAAGGAAAGATGCTTTACGTCTGAAAGGTCATACCACAAGTCAAAGTTTTGTGGAGGAACCATGTCTTACGTACTTAATAATTGTTACAGTAATTATTGTTCAATAGCTTATTTTATTGATTCAATAATTGCTACGTTGATATTTTATATTTCTGTTGTTTCAATAATTGTCACTACACAATATTTTTCATTATCGGAGCAATAATTCATATTATCTGAATAATATTATTAGATAACATTATTGGCAATGTCTAGAAAGTTTTGTCTAAGGAGAGGTTTGGTCATCTAATCATTGCCAAGAAGTGAGAAATCTTTATTAAAAGCCCCGCCTTTTCCGGGAACGCTTGGTTCATCAAGAATGTGATTCTGTAATATTATTTGTGAATAATTAATTATTGATTTTTATGATGAGAAAAATATTTATTTTATGTGGATATAGATGGAAAAATTTTTTAATGTGACAATTGTTGAAAATTAATATTTTATCTTTTTTTGATAAAATAATTCATTTAAATATATTATTATATTATTATAATATAATAATGGTGATATTTTTACAATGAATGTGGGATATATGACTATATGAGGAGGAAGAGTATTTTGTTACAAAAATATTTAAAATATGTTTTTTTCATGTTTTCATGGACCTCATTTCTTATTCGAAATTTGATTATAAAGATGTAAAATCGTCTGTTTGTGAATTTTGGTCAATTTACATTTGGAATTTGGAAAACTTAAAACTACAAAGTTGTAGAGAATTGAATTTCCTATGGAATGGACATAAGATTTGAATTTTTCTGATAAAAGGGCTATTTATTGTGAATTATTAAAGTTCCGGTATATTGGGTCTGAATTGATTTTTGGAGTTTTAAATAATTTTGTTAACAAAAACATTTTTTGTGATTTTGGTGGGTTGGTGGTTGATGTCTAGACCAAAAAAGTGGGCTAAGAAAAATTTATATAAATATATTAATATTTTATTAAATTTTCTGCTTTGGTGTTCTAAGCATTTTCCTATAAATAGGGTGCTTAGGTTAGAATTGAAAATCACACCAGAAACTAAAGTTTTTTTTTTCTCTCTCTATATTATCGAGCGTATTCTTGTGCGTATTTTGATATTGAGTGTTGTTATATCTGGTCTGTTCCTTCAAAGACTATATCCAAAAGATTCTAAATCGTAAGCACCGCCTTTTCGAGGTAAGGGATATTATTTTTTAAAAAATGATATTATTTCTTCCAATATCATTATGCCAAAATATTGATAGTATTTTTCTTTTGAAATTCTTGTCTTTTAGTGTCGGGGTTTCTATTCACGTACTCTTGATCTTATTCACGAATACTAAGACTATTCACGTAATTAAATTTTTGTTTTTGTCCAAAATATCTATTATGGATACTAGCTTTGATTGTATCCATATTTTGATCATTCTTGAATTTTCTTTGCACTATGATTATTTATGAAGTATTTTTGAACCCTGGATTGTTTAAAAAATCTGAATCCTTAATATTTGTTCTTTTGTTTCACTAGATTCGCTTTTCTTTAAAATATTTTTCATCATCCTCGGTCTAAATGATGATTTTCTTCAATATCTTTGGCTGAAGTCTGAAAGATTAACGATTTTTCGATGAATATCTTTGGCCCGTAGTGCAAAGATGAGCAGTGTTGAGATGAACAGGACTAATCGATGAATATCTTTGGCCCTTGTAGTGCAAGCAAAGATGAATATTTGATTCAAGATTTATATTGATTGATGTTACGAGGATAAAATAATGATGATGGACTTTTAAATTCATAGATTATAGTAGATTTCATTCTCTATGTAACTCCGCCATGAATTATTATTTCATTGCGAATATTGATCTAAAACTTATTGTCTATCATTGTATTTTATCGATTTTCCTTCTATATTAAGACTAATATTCGATAATTTGTTCTATATTATCTTAGGTCGTAATATTCTTCTTTGGGCTAGAAAGTTGAGCTCACCATTTTCTTTTTTAATTGTTCTGATTTTTCTTCTCGAGATCGCGAAGAAATGTAGCGATAGTCTTAGTCGATTTTTATAATTGAAATGAAAGGTCTTAGAAAACTCGTTGTTTTAGTAGAAATCCCATTCTCCATTTTGTAAAATAATATGATTCACTTCACGATTTTGGGTTAGTTTGCAAAAAGCTATGGGCACTAATTTACGATTTAGTTCGGCATATCACTGACAATCGTAGAGGACTATTCAAACTCGAAGATTTATTAAGACTTTGTGGTCCTCGACTTCAAGGGAAGTTGACAAGTTCTCACTGCTTGGTGGAGTTTTCCCTACTACAACAATGCTTATCGCCAAATATTGCATGGCTCCATTCAAGCGCCAGATTGGAAGAAAGTGTCGCTTCCAAAGATGCCGGGATGAGGTGGGTGTAACGTTGTTGGGGACCAGAGTTGGTACGTATGATCACGAAAAAAGATTCTAACGATCCCAAGAATGTATAAAAAACCTCACAAAATCGTACAAAAGAGTTATGCCGATCTTCATCGAAAAGGACGTGGAATTCGAGATAGATTTTGGCTAAGAAAGCTTCGACATTCGCTTTTCAATAAACAAATAGCTTTGTGGTTTGATATGACAAAGTTGTTTGACTTCAATGGTTTGGTCATTAAATTCAATAACAAAAGTTGCTTAGGAATATGAAAACTAACAACCTTACAAAAAGCAATCAATTTGGCACGATGAGAAGTTAACCAATCAATCCCTAAAATCACATCAAAAGCAAAGTATCTTTAAAGAAATAAGGTCAACAGTAATGTGATGGTGCCAACTTGGATCGTATAAGATTTCTAAACAACGGATGTAATGAAAGTTTTTCCTAATCTGAGTCTCCATAAATAGTCAAAGTCTAATTTCTCCGTAGTCAAGTTCAAACGCTGAGCGCAAAGAAGAGATAAAAGAATGGGTAGAACCGGGTATCTTCAGTAAGGTATAAACTTCGCAGAAGAATTATAATTAACTAACCTGCTATAAACTCATTCGGGTTCCTCGCATTTGACTTCTGGCCACGCATAAACGCCTTCCGTGAACCGCTGTCTTTCGACTTTTCCGGGACATCCTTTTTAAGTCATCATACCCACCGGACTGGGTTTCGATAATCGCATAATCTTCGAGCGATGTATTCTTTTTCCACAACAGAACATACTGATTGTTGTGATAGCAGTCAATGATATGTCCCCTCCTTCCCACATTTGTAATATCTAACCAAGGCCGTTTCCTCCCCTAGCATTTGTTGTTGGCGCCGGTGTCATTGTTGATGTCTTCCCCGCTATTGTTGAATCTTCTCTTCAAATTTCCACTGAGTCACCTTTCCTATTATCATGTCCACGATTACCACCGAAAGTGGTTACCGCTTTTATCCATATTCTTTCCTCCTCACCGGTTATCATCGTTTCGATAACTACCTCGATCAGGGTCCCTCATTGAGTATACTCACTATCTCGCCTAATAACCGAGCCTTTGCCTTGCTGACAAATATCCGAATACGGAAAAACTTATAGAGATAAGGTATCGACGAATCTCCCGGTTTTAGACTTCTCGTAAACATATACGCTCATTCGCTCCTCATTCTCCACCAAATGAGTGCAAACTCGATAACTCGCTAACTTTTCGCCTCGCATCGGACACCGCCATGTTGTTCTCGCTCAAGTCTAATAAACTCTACCTCTTTCATACGACGAATACTTTTAGAAAGTACTTGTCATTGAAAAGTTTCAAATATTTCCCAAGACACGCTGAGTGCATCCGGGTCAGTACGCTTCATGATTCCCACCAAGAATCAGCTTCACCACTTAAACATAAAGCGGCGAATGGAACCTTCTGTTCCTCCGCGCACCCCAAAGACATCGAATATCTTGGTAATTTGTTTTAACCCACGCCGCTTTGACGGATCCGGCTTTCCATGGAAATCTGTGGTCCTAACTCCTCAAATCTTCACGCGATGTAATCGCACGCTACTATCATTTCCACCAGATTTTGTACACGAACTAGTCTCCTCGTCTGATTTTGCATGAACTGCAAAAAGCTTCTAAACATCCCGTCGCTCATCATCTCGCTTTCAAAGCGCTGTTCACAGTGAGAACATTGTCACTGCCACAGACGCTCTCCTCGCTGGTAAGACATACATCCACTCCACCTCATTTACTCCATCATTAATATTCTCAAATGACATTCTCAAATACCGCCATAAAATAAGGGGTTAATTAAGGAAATCAATATATCACATAATATCCCTATATACTAACCAACTAACAAATAAGTTTAGTAGTAGGACACACTAACAAGGATTTACTCTGCCTCTCCCTCCTAGTTCTATTCCCCGATCTCCGCCAGGAGATCATATCCCTAAGCTCGATACTCAACTGTGACGCCCCCAAATAGGTCCATTCCACCCAACCCATTCTCGAGTCGCCAAATACATGGTACGTAAATAACTACAACTTCAATAATACAAATGTCGTGGGTGAAATACGACAATACATATCATGTGAGTTTAAATACGTATATTGCAGCTGCATAATATCCACACGCAAATAAATTCTCATCATAATTATTGATACATTATTTTACAAAAATGGTGAGGACTACTAAACAACTCTCTCTCTAACCTTCATTCCATACCCCGACTCGATCCTCATGTATGCTCTCACCTCCTAGAAGAAAATGGAACAACAAGAAAATGGTGAATTCAACTAGCCCAAGAAAGAATATTATGACTAAAGATAATATACAACAAATTATCGTTAGTCTTCACGGGGAAAATCTAATAGAATACAATAGGCAACAAGTTTTAGATCAACAAATGCTGAGCTAAACAATCCATTGAAGAGTCACGTAGAGAAAGAATTCTAATCGCCTTCTAAGGTTTAAAAAGTCCATCATCAATATTTTATCCCTCAGTATAACAATCAATATTCATCTTTACATCTACAGCCAAAGATATTCATTTAAATCACCAATATATATATTCATCGCTTAATCGCTCATCTTCTGCACTACAAGCCAAAGATATTCATCAAGATCACCATTAAGGATCAAGATGATGAAAATATTTTTAAGAACGAATCCAATGAGATAAGGACAAATATTGGGATTCGTATAATAGTTTATCCAAGATCGATAATACTTCATAATAAACGATTTTGAAGCGTAACTCAAAAATAACGATCAAAACATGGATACAATCAAAGATAAGAGCCAAAATAGACATCTCGATAAAAAGAAAATTTTCATTTTTCTAGGTGAATAAAGTCTCAGATATCGTGAATAAAGTCTTTGATATCGTGAATAAGAACTCCACACAAAAAGATAGAAATTTCACAAAAAAAAATTTCACGCCATGAATAAGTACTCGTGAATAAGAATCTCGTGAATAAGAACTCATGAATAAGAACTCGTGAATAGTAACTCATGAATAGTAACCCAGATGAAAAAGTTCCAAATTTGATAAAAGTTCAATCAATATTTTGGCATAATGATATTGAAGAAAATAATATCATTTGCTTAAAGAAATAACATCCTTACCTCCTCAAAATAACCGCATTTTTGATCAATTTTGTACGATATAGTCTTTGTAAATCGCACCGCAGATATAGCAACACTCAAAGTATACTCACAAGAATACTTCGATAATATAGAGAAAGAGAGAAAACTTAGTTTCGGTGTGATTTTCAATTCTAACTTAACCTCTATTTATGAAAAATGTTAGAGCGCCAAACGAGAAATTAATAAAATATATTATTATTAATTCCAAATTCCTACCCACATGTTTTGAAAACTCTAGCATGCCTTCTTTGGTCAAAAACATCACCACCCATGTGCCAACAACCACAAAAACGTTATTCTTATATAAAATAATTAAAACTTCCAAAAATCAATTATTTCTAACTCCTAACTTCAATAATTTATGATAAATAGTCCCTTTTGTCGTAAAAATTCGAATCTCGCAACTTTTTATAGGAAATTCAATTCTCTACAACTTTACGTAGAAGAAGATTTTCCAAATTCCAAATGTAAATTATCCAAATCCATAAACGAGTGATTTTACAAGATATAATCAATTTTTGGTCAAGAATCGTGTCCACCACACACAAAAACATGTGTTAAACATTTAATGCCACAAAATACTCTACCTCCTCATATACTCATATATCCCACATTCATTGTAAAAAATATCACCGCTTAATATATTATTAAAATAATATATCTAAATGAATTATTTTATCGTAAAAAAGATAAAATATTAATTTTCAACAATTGTCACATTAAAAAATTTTCTCCATCTATATCCACATAAAATAAATATTTTCTTTATCATAATAATCAATAATTAATTATTTTAAAATAATATTACGTAATCATAAGATCGACAACCAAAGTAGCTCCTGAAAGAAGGGGCTTTCCATAAGGATTTCTCTTCTTACTGCTGGTAATTAAAGTAACCAAACCTCTCCTTGACGTAACTTTCTAGACATTGCCAATAATGTTATCCGATAATATTATTCAAATAATATGAATTATTGATTTGATAATGGAAAATATCGTGTAATGACAATTATCAAACAACAAAGATACTACCAAATATCAACGCAAAGAATTATCAATCAATATAATCAACAAGAATCATTTACATATAATTATTATTGAGTAAGGCTTCTTTACGTAAAGGATCAATAATTCAACAATACTATGTAATACCGCGCGTCATCGCAAGTAACCACGCGCATACATCAGTATTTTAAACACTCACCGGTATTCCAACAAACAGAAATCTGTAACAACTACGCCATTATTTTTAAACAACTTATATTTGCTGCTTTTCTTCCTCCAATCGCTTTCCGCATGGGGCCCACATACGGTCGCATTGCCGTCAAATGCGAATATTCCCCGACAAAGATTTAATATTCCACGACTAAACGAATATTCCCCGACAACAATGAATATTTTATAACCACTTTGGCTTATTTTGTAAAATTTCCATAGATTTTACCCATAACTAACCACATTAATCAAATCAACCTTTACTATTTCAAAATAATAAATAAAGGAAATTCTATTTTATTTATAAAAAAAAAATAAGGTCTTACAACCTCCCCTCCTATGAAATTTCGTCCTTCCTCAACTTTTCAAACACTGTGTAGGTACGCCAATTTCGAGGACTAAATTTCATAAGCGAGGGGAGGTCAGAAGACCCCGATTTTTTTTTTTTTTTTATAAATAAAATGGAATTTCCTTTATTTATTATTTTGAAATAAGAAGGGTTGATTTGATTAATGTGGTTAGTTATGGGTGAAATGTGCAATTTTGCAAAATAAACAAGTGGTTAATAAAATATTCATTATCGTTTTGGGAATATTCGCTTCGGTCGGGAATATTCTTTTTAAATTTTTAAATCTCCGACGACTTTGCCAAATCAGTTGGTCAGGGCCCCATAACGTAAAAAACTATTGGATGAAAGAAAACGACAAAGATCGAGTTTTATAAATAATCTGGCAGAGTTGTTACCATCAAGTAACACCGCTGATTACCCGTGGTTAAAATACAAGAATACGCCAGGTCAGACAAAGAAGACACCAGATTGCATGATAAGATTGTTGAATTATTGATTCTTACGTAAGTTAGCGCCACTCAATAATGGTTACAAAGAATTACTATTCAAAGATTTTATTTTATCGATTCAATAATTGCCGCTACGATATTTTATATTGTTGTTGTTTCAATAATTGTCATTACACAAAGATTTTTTCATTATCGAAGCAATAATTCATATTATCCTAATAATATTATTAGATAACATTATTGGCAATGTCTAGAAAGTTCTGCCAAGGAGAGGTTCGGTCACCTAATCAAGGCTACCCAAGAAGTGAGAAATTCTTATCGAAAGCCCTCTTCCTAGAACCGTGCTCGTCATCAATATTGTGGATATCGTAATATTATTTGTGAATAATTAATTATTGATTTATATGATGAGGAAAATATTAATTTTATATGGATATAGATGGAGAAAATTTTTAATATGACAATTGTTGAAAATTAATATTTTATCTTTTTTTTGATAAAATAATTCATTTAAATATATTATTTTAATAATATATTAATCTGTGATATTTTTACAATGAATGTGGGATATATGAGTATATGAGGAGGTAGAGTATTTTGTGGCATTAAATGTTTAATATATGTTTTGTGTGTTTGTGGACACAATTCTCGACCAAAAATTGATTATAGAATGAAAATCGCTCATTTATGGATTTCAGATAATTTCGCTTGAATTTGGAAAATCTTCCTTCAGAAGTTGTAGAGAATTGAATTTCCTATAAAAAGTTGCAAGATTCAATTTTCCGACAAAAAGGGCTATTTATCATGAATTATCAAGTTCCTAGTTCAAATAATTGATTTTTGGAAGTTTTAATTATTTTATATAAGAAAAACGCTTTTTGTGGTTGTTGGCACATGGGTGGCTGATGTTTTTGACCAAAGAAGGCATGCTAGAGTTTTCAAAACATGTGGTAGGAATTTGGAATTAATAATAATATATTTTATTAATTTAGTCTCCTTTCATGCTCTAACATTTTCCTATAAATAGAGGGCTAAGTTAGAATTGAAAATCACACCGTAAACTAAGTTTTCTCTCGCTTCTCTTTTATATTATCGAGCGATTCTTGTGAGTATACTTTGAGTGTTGCTATACTATGATGAGTTTCACAAGACTATACCGAAATTCAATGTAAGACGGCTATTTTTGAGGTAAAGGATGTTATTTCTTTCGCAAATGATATTATTTTCTTCAATATCATTATGCCAAAATATTGGTTGAACTTTTTATCAAATTTGAACTTTTTCATGCTCTGGGTTACTATTCATGAGTTTACTATTCACGAAGTTACTATTCATGAGTTACTATTCACGAAGTTACTATTCACGAGTACTATTCACGGCGCGAAGATTTTTTTTTGAAATTTCTATCTTTTGTGTCTGGGTTACTTATTCACGATACTGCACTATTCACTTAATACGGTGACTATTCAATCAAAAATGAAAATTTTTCTTTTGTCCAAGATGTCTATTTTGGCTACTATCTTTGATCAGATCCATGTTTTGATCGTTATTTTTGAGTTCTGCTTCAAAATCGCTTATTATGAAGTATTATCGATCTTGGATAAACTGCTGTACTAATCCCTAATATTTGTCCTTCTATCTCACCGATTCGCTTCTAAAAATATTTTTCATCATCCCTCATTCTTAATGGTGATATTGATGAATATCTTCGGCCAGTAAAAGATGAACGATTAATCGATGAATATCTTTGGCCAGAGTGCAAAGATGAAACAGTGTTGAGATAAATATGACCAACCGGGTGATTTAAATGAATATCTTCGGCCCAGTAGTGCAAAGATGAATATCGATTGTTGTTGTCAGGGGATAAAATATCGATGATGAACTTTTAAACCTTAAAGATGTAGAGAATTCTTCTCTACGTGACTCTTCTAATGGATTGTTGTTTCACCGCATTTGTTGATCTAAAACTTGTTGTCTATCAGATTCTATTAGATTTTTCCTCGTTGAAGACTAACGATAATTTGTCAGATATTATCTTAGTCATAATATTCTTTATCGGGCTAGTGAGAGCTCACCTTTTTCCTCGTTGCTCCATTTTCTTCTCGTGAGGTGAGAACATAGCAGCAGATCGAGCCGGGGTATGGAATGAAGGTTCTAGAGAGAGTTGTTTAGAGTCCTCACCATTTTTGTAAAATAATGTATCAATAATTATGATGGGAATTTATTTCATGCTGTGGATATTGTCTGTATCGGCAATATCTCGTATTTAAACTCATTAAGATGTATTGTCGATTTCACACGACATTTGTATTATTGAAGTTGTAGTTATTTCGCATCATGTATTTGGCGACTCGTAATGGGTCGGGTGGAATGAACCTATTTTGGGGCGCCAAAAAAGCTTTTGTTCATGGGTGGAATGATGAATGGAGTATATATGTATATATGAAAAAAAGGGTGGAGGAATGGAGCCGTAGGAATGAGGGAATATGGTGTGTATATATATATATATATATATATATATATATATATATATTTGTGACATGTGGTCATAGGTGGTGGTGGAACAAGTATTATTATTATTATTATATTATATAATAAGTTTTGTTTTTTTATGAAAAATAGAATATATTATATTTTATTGAATATTTTAGTAAAATTTTGAAAATTTTGGACGATTGAAAAGAAAAAAATTTGCGTCCGTGATTTGTAATTTGTTTCGTCCGAATTTACTATGCGTCCGTGATTTTTTAAATTCAAATAGTATCCTTTCCATTTTTCTATAAATAGGATGCTTAGTTAGAATTGAAAATCACACTAGAAATTCAGAGAAATTCTCTTCTAAAATCTTGAGCGTATTTCTTAGAGTTTTAAGAAGCTTTGAGCGTAGTGCAAGTTTTTTTTAAGAATATCCTCGCCTACCAAATTTAATACTACTTCTTTTTACTAGTAAGGGGTATTATTTCTTTTGTATTCATGAAGAGAACTTCATTATTCCATTCTTTATTATTCTCATTGAATAACTCAGATACGCTGGCTACCCTATACTTGGTGAAATTCTTCATTATTTCATTCTTTATTATTACGCTGGAATATCCTGCATCATAAGTTTTTGCGGGACTCGGTTCCGCCTTTTTATTATTCTCGTTGAATATCCTCGTCTGCATGCGCTTTTACGCCAAACCCGGTTCCGCTCTTTATTATTATTCATTTGGAACATCCTCGCTTGCAAGTAATTTCACCGACTGTTTCCGTTATTTATTATTCTGTTGGAATAACCTGTCTATGTGAAGTACCGCATGCATGGTGATTTCTTTTGTTATTTCATTCTTTATTATAATTGTTTAGTTAAAGTTTTAACTTCTATACTCCATGAAATTAGTGGAATATCCTTAATATTTGCGCTTCATCCAGTATCTTTTCATGGAAATATTTTTTTGAGCATTCTTGAATTTTACTCTAAAAAGAAATATCATGTTGACAATTTGGACGTTATTAGTTCCTGAGTAAATTAATTCTTGAACTTGTTTTATTGAATTCTTATATCATTGTCATCATCCTCATGTTTATTTTATTTTTATTTTTTTTAAAGTCATCTGTGGCCTGTAGTGCATAGATGGACTTGGTATGATTATGACCAGGGATTATTCGGTGTAATCATGACCGTAATATTACAAATGATGTGGTAAAAGTTCTCATTGGCCCGTGAAGTGCATCGATGGACAATTGTTGGCATGATCACGACCATCGGTGAATACACGAATATCCTTGGCCCGTAGTGCATGGATAATTTGTGGTTGTGATACTAATGAATATCCTCGGTCAGTAGTAGTACGGGATGATGTGGATTATTTATTAAGCTGAGTCCTAGCGATAAAAGTGATGAAAACCATTTAAATCATAAAAGATAGTAGATTTTATTTTCTACTTGACTCTTTTAATGGATTGCTTGTTCCGCTACAGTTAAACTTGATGTCTATTGTATTTTATCAGTTTAACATTGTTGAAGACTAATGATAATTTATTCTGCATTATCTTAATCATAACAATTTTTTCTTTTGAAAAATTCCATAAAACTATATATGTTTTTAACAAAAAACAAAAAACAAAAAACTTAAATCTCATAAAAAAAGATTAGTTTAAAAATGAATTTTTTTTTAACTTTTATATTGGTTTTGTAATATTAATAATGTAATTAAATGATACAATAGACATTATAAAAGATTTATTTATTTGATATAGTTTTAGTTAAAATTCGTATATTTTGAAAAAAAAAGTTTGGTAAAAGTGTCCAAAATTTTTCGTCAATTTCTGATCTTTTTCTTGTTTATTAAGAAACTCAATAACAAAAAAAAATTGAATAAAAACTAAAATTATCGTATTTATTTATTATTTATTTTAGAGTCGTTATTTATTATAATAAATTTATATTAAATTATAATTATTATTAAAAATTATAAAAGGACTCTATTTATTAATGTTTATCCATTAACAATCAAAAATTCAAAATAATATTGGTAATATTTATTATTTTATATTTTAAAATTTAGTATGACAATATAAGTGAAAATATAAAATTATGAGGAGCATATAGTTATATATATAACTTAAAAAAAAAAGTCAAACCCGTGTTCTATATTTATCCCAATAAGTCTAAGGAGACATTTTTTTAATCTCTTTTGTAACACTATTTTTTTATAAAAATTTTAATTAAAATAAATATTATATATTTTGTAAGAGATAATAAAAAAAAAAACAATGACCGGAATGTCACTAAAAAATTGTCCCCTAAAAGTACTCTATTTACCTTGGAACCTCGTCCACTCTCAGAAGGGGAAACAGATTTGAATTGAGTTTTGGTCGAGTCAAATTAGCCCGTGCCCTCTTTTCTTCTTCTTCTTCATTCACAGTTACGGCCAGTAGTTGAGCTGAGCCGCACTCTCCTCCCACAGAGGAGAGAGAAAGATGAGCGACCGCGACAGAATCCGCGACCGGGAACGAGACCGCGACAGGGACAAAGACAGAGACCGAGACAAAGACAGGCGAAAAGGAGACCGAGACGAACGAGACCGCGACCGCACCAAACGTTCTCATACACCAGACCGCACTAAATCGCGCCACACTCGTTCCCGTACTCGCTCGCCGGACCGTCACCGGTCCCGTTCTCGCTCCCTCGACCGCTCCCGTCGCCACCACAACCGCCACCGCACTCCCTCGCCTGACCCTGCGCGGAAGCGCCACAAGCGCGGCGAGAGCAGCGAGAAGGACAGGCGGCGGGATGCCGCCGCGGTGGTGTCGGACTTCGTTGACGGCATCGTGAAGGAGCAGAAGCAACAGAAAGCGGGCGGAGTGAATGATGACGTGGAGATGAATCCGAATGAGGTGGAGATGATGAAGATGATGGGGATTCCGGTAGGGTTTGATTCGACCAAGGGGAAGCCTGTGGCTGGTAATGATGTTAGTGGAGTGAGAGCGGTGACGAAGAGGATGCCTAGACAGTATATGAATCGTCGCGGTGGGTTTAATCGACCTTTACCTGCTGAACGTAATCGTTGATTTTGATTTCTCAGAGGTTAGGGTTTCTTCATTCTTATATTTTCATGTTTTTCCCCCTTATTAGCAAATTAATTATATTATACTGTTTTTCCCCTTAATAGCAAATTAATTGTTAGTGATGAATATATTGAGGAGGCAACATTAGGAATTTCATTTGTTTACTCTGCTATTGGAATTGCAAATTTGAACGATTATATTTTAGCAACTAGTTTCTCAGTACCAGATTTCATTAGTAGCACATTGGAGATCTTAAAGTATCTCAGTAGAATGCAATAGTTTATTTGACTTCTATTTTGAGTAAATGGACTATTGATGTGGTATTAAAATAAGCTGTTGCCTTTGCTATTATAAACTTAAGTTCCAGCACAGTAGCATGGCTAAGGTCTTCGCACGATTTATTTTTTAATCTAAAGCAAAGGAACAGTTTCCATGGATTTTTTTTTTTGCTTGGATAAGTGATAGGATTAGTTTATTAAGAATGTGCAAAGGGGGTGAAACCGGTAGGCATACTGTGACTCCAATAAAGTATCCTAAAAGCTCCTCCCAAGGAGCATTCGATAAAAGATCAGACTTACAATTCATCCGGCATCAAGGTACATCAATTTGGTAGAAATCTAAGGCTCTAAGCTATATTGTCAATATAGTAACTTAGATCAGGACGAAAATAAGAGGTGGATTGGTATGGACTCCTCTATCTGTATTTCCTAAAACACCAACACCTATTATCCAAATTCTCTGCTATGTGCTTCACTGCCTTTTGCTTCAACAAATTTGTGCCGTGATTTTGATCATCTTATCATTATTTGCAGTTCGCTACCAGGATGATTACCGTGCTTATAGTGCTTTTCTACATAAACCCATGACGTCATTGTACGTTGAAAAACTATTGTGTGGACAAAGAAAAGATGAACAAAGAATGCTAGAGCTAGAAAAATAGGAAATATGTTATCGGAATACCTTTTTTCCTACATCAGAATGTAATTATTCAATATATATGCACAGCATATATAAAGAAAGGCTGCAAGGCTGAAGAAGAAAATAAATAGCAAGTAATCTTGTTAACATAATCTCCAACAAAAAACATTTCCAAAATTACCATTGCAATCTATCCAAGGAGCATATGCTTGTGCATTTGCTTACAATAGGTGTGAGACTGTTCTTGTGATATGCATTGCTCCTACAGCGATTTCCATCAAAATGGCTAGGATTGTTTATACTTTGATATGCGAGTTTGAGGATGTCTGGGATTTTTTTGAATTCAAACAATTACCTGTGCAGGGTATCTCTTTGCTTCATGGATGCAAGTTTGCACTAGCTGATTTGTGCAGTAATAACTAACAACTGATGTCTATTTACTGTGCAAAAATATACCGGAATCTCATATTCATCTTGACCTTCACTGTGCTTATTCTGGAATCTGGATGTTTTGGATTGAATTTCATACCCTCAATGGGCTGTCTACCGGTATTAGAAGTTGGATAGAAGTCCTACCTATACTGATAGAGCAGGGTTTTTCCTGCTTTAGCTTGTCAGAAGCTGTTTATTACCCCGTATTTGATCTTTAGATGTTTGTATGCTAAGTGAAGGTGCTGAGTGCTCAGAGCCTCACTAGTTATTAACAGAGATTGAATTTGATATTGTAATTAAGATGGCTGAGATTAACAGGAACTGGGAGAGTAGTTTTTTTTTTTGGTTATTATATGGTAGATTGTATTTTTTGTGCTTTTTTTTGTTGATCTGTTGAGATGATTATTTAACCCTTATATTTTACTTTTGGTGTATTTCTGGTTTGTTTAATTGGATATTATCTACCAAAAGAAAAAGAAGATTGAACAACTTTCAAAAAAGTTTCTTAGTTCCTTAAAACTTAATTCCATGGAAAAAATAGCTTTGTTAATATTTTATTGGTTATTTTAGTTCCCCTACTTTTGTTATGACTACTAATTCTAAGAATTAAAAATTGTGAAACATAAATGACTAATGACATATTGAAGATTCTTAAAACACTACAAGTATGATCAGTATTTGGTTAATGTGGAATTTTTCATAAATAATAATTGAGTAGGACTTTAACAGCAGTACTTTGCCAAAAATGATAAAAGTAACCCTTCATTCGATTGAAAATATCATTAGCACAAGAATGTTTTATTTTTTGATCTAAAGCAAACAAAAGGTTTCCATGGATTTTTTTTTGCTTGGATAAGTGATAGGATTGGGTTATTAAGAAAGAATGTGTAGAGGGGTTGAAACCGGTAGGCATACTGTCACTCCGATAAAGTATCCTAAAAGCTCCTCCCAAGGAGCATTCCATAAAAGATCCAACTTACTTCAGGTACTTCATTTTGGTAGAAATCTAAGGCCCTAAGCTACATTGTCAATAAAGTAACTTAGATTAGGATGGAAAGAAGAGGTGGTTTGGTGTGGAGTCCTCAGTGTGTACTTCCTAAAGCACAAATACCTATTATTCAAATTCTCTGCCATGTACTTCACTTCCTTTGCTTCAACAAATTTCTGCCATAATTTTGATCATTTTATCATCTTTTGCAGTTTTATACCAGAATCATTACCATGCTTATAGAGCTTTTCTCTAGAAACCCATCATTTTACATTGACAAACTATTTGTTACTCCTCTAATCCTCTTAATCAATGGTGACATTGTTGTTGTTGCCAGTAGAGAAGGCCAAAGAGAGAGAAAATATAGAATTGTGGACAAAGAAGAGAGGAATAAAGAATGCTAGGAGGGAAATATGTTATCGTAATCCTACTTCAGAATCTAATTATTTAATATATAGGCAACACATATAAAGAAAGGCTGAATAAGAAAATAAATAGCAAGTAATCTTGATAAATTATGACCAATAGTCAAATCACTTAAAGAAACATTTCCAAAATTATTATTGCAATCTATCTTAGGAGCATACTTGTGTGTTTGCCTACCATATGTATTACTCTTCTTGTGATATTCATTGAGCCATCGCTCCTATAACGATTTCCATCAAAATGGCTTAGGGTTGAGTTGTTTATTATAATTCGATATGTGAGTTTGAGGATGTTTGAAAATAGTTTGGATGTTTAGGCTGCTCATTCATCTCTTTTCAAATAAAAAAATAAATGAATAGGTTAAATAATAAAAACTGAAAAGAATAGGAGACATAGTAAAAAACTTCTCTTTTTATTTAATGTCTTACTTAACCACCCCCAAGTCTCCCTGTGCTTTGCTTTGTTCACATTTGTGTATTTTTTTCCTCTGCTTACTCTTTGAGAGTGTTGTTGTGAAAGGGGTCCGGGTATCCAGCTCACCTCGGAGTCCCATCAGTTAGGACGAAAGGGGATCTCCTTTATTTTCTCAAACTGAGACTGGAGTCCAGAGACTGGAGATGTTTTGCGTATACTTGTTGCACGACCTTTTGTGACTTCTTTGCTGTACCTTGTAGCATAATATATTGCTTCCTTAAGAAGTTTTTAGGAGCATAATTATTCTTCAGTTCCAATTGTTATTTAGCATTCAAAAAGATATATTCTCAAGTTCCTCTCAAGTCACTTATTTAGCATTTGAAGGACCTTTACAGGAAGATAAATAGCTATATGCTCATGTTTCTCAAGGAGCTGAGAGTACAGGATAATATTCCTTGTACAATATAGTATGTATTTATACATGTATGCGTGTCTATGTACCATTTGAGTATGCCACTCCTATTACTTTTTGTTCTGAACAGAGATGGGAGAGGAAATGTTCTTCAAATTGTGAGGATTAGTTGATTATGTTATTACTTATTGTTTTGAACAGAGATGGGGGAGGAAATGTTCTTCAAACTGTGAGGATTAGTTGATTGTCTTATTCAAGATTCATAATATGCTTATCCTAATCCATTGTCTAGCTTAGCGAAAAGATAATGGATGTAGTCAACTTGTGATACGATTTTCATGATATACAAACCAGCGAACAATGTATAAAGAACATTTCTTTTTATCAGTTTCATTCATATACTGAATGTATCAAGTTTGGGTCACTGCAGATGGAAAAGCAGCTGCCAGAAAAAAAGTTGAATCAGGTGAAGGAAGGAGGTTAAAGGCTTGGAACCAAGTGTAGAGTTGGACCTCGTGATGAGGAATTTTGTAAAGCACCTTTGAATTCTTTAAGAGATGCGTTGTACCTGAACTACCACGGTTAGTGGTCAAATTTGTATTTTGTAACGTAAAAAATGGTATTGTGACCGAATTTAATGACTTTGCTGACTTAGATTTTCAGATTATTCAATGAGCTCATCTTAACCTGCTATTTGTCAACTGTGCTCAGAGTAGCAAGTAAGAATGTTGAACTAAAAATGTTGATATATGAACAACACTTGGCTCATTTTCTCGAGGCTCAGAGAGAGAATTTCCACTGGAATAATTTATATATATATATATATATATTATCATAGGAGTTTTTACTAATACTGCTATCTATCTACTTGCATGATATCACAAATTTGTATAACATACTACTACAATTAGGATTTAGGTGTATTGATATCGCCCTTGAGATGGTTGATCATTCAACCAAAGTCACCATTTAGCTCCAATTCTCTGAGAACACCTTTCTTTGATTCAACGGAGGTGATGCCTGAAATATGTAGAAAAACAGAAATAAAATATGCTTTTGAAACAGGATAACACATAATGTCAGTTAGTATGCGATTATGCATAGTTATAAATAATAAGAAGAAAAAGAAGTGCAAATGAAAGGGGACAGACAGACGGAACACCTCAAAGTTTCTTTTGTTCCGCGTCGAACTTTGCAGCGGATTGTAGGAAGTCCTAGGCGCTGGTGGGCCTCAAACCAGTGACAGCCAGAGAAACCTGTTTACGAATTAATTCGAGGGAAGAAAATAATTATTAAAAATATTGTTCTATTTTGAAATATTAAAAATTAGGATCGGGGACAGAAGAAGAAGTGTTATTTAGAAGTGGTTTTTTGCTTTTAAGAGGAAGGATGTGTTTTTTCAAGTTTTCATGCTTCTTAGTCCTATAGCTTGGCACCTCTTTCGGAGGTTAAGTACTCTTTTCTTTCATCTTAGCTAGCTGGCTGGCTAGTTATTTTTGAATGAACAAAAGAAATAGGTGCAGAAGAAACACTATTTCAAGCGTCGGGAAAAAACAGACACACCATAGTAAACTCCATCAACCTCGAGCACGTCAATCTGCATAGGATATAAAGAAAATTGATTGTGAATTACGGACCTATATTCTACTATTGAATAATGTTCATTAAGAACATGAAAGAAAAGAGTGACCTTAACTAGGCTGTTCGTTGACCACAAAGACACCTTAATAAAATTGCAGAGCATAAGAAACCTCTCAAGACAACTCCATAAACTTATTTTACCAGTAATAATCAATAAACTTATTACTAGTGTTTTTTATCAATATCATTAATGAAAAACATAAAACACGAGGCATAAAGCATCCCAATCCCCAAACAAGTTTAACCCTCAATTATCAAATAATGGCATTGTTGGGTCATGATATTTCACTTATTGGGTCGAATGGGTTGGGCCGAGTCATTTGATTAATCTACCGGGTCATTTCAGTTAGGTCCTCTTTGTTGGGTCGGATCGATGGGCTGACCCAGCAGATATTTAAATATTTACATCTTTGACCGGTGATGATGACAAAGATAATGGTTGACTGATATCTTACATTGCATTAATGAGGATTGGACAGTCGGTCAGCAGTGGACAAATGAGATGGGATTAACAGGTAAGCTACCTACAGTGGGTAGTGTCAGGAGGGTCGGTTGCACGCAAAATCGGATCTTTTAGTATATCATAGCCAGGAGGTCTTCAAAGAAAAAGTTACACACACATAACTGATAATTTTATCTCTCTCAATACACTAGATATTTTATCCTCCATTGTTAACCCTTGTGACTGTCTGATCGACTCTCACGCCGAGCTATCCCCAAACGGTCGGGCCGTGTCAAGCTTGTGGTGTTGACTGTGTTTAGTGTGCAGGATCAGGACGTCTTACGTGATTGGGACGTGGCAGAAGATCTTGGCGTTAACATTGGCGCTAAAAGGAGGGCTGTGTTCTAGTGTCCTTGAGTTTTCAATCACAAAGTTTCATTTGTTCTACGTCGGAAAGAATGGTGAGGAGTAGAACTAGTACACCGGAGGGACAACCGTTGGCTGTAAGTTCATCCTTGCCTCGTGTTTCAGTTAAGGATCGTCTGGGTCCTTTCAAAAGTGCTCTTAAGAGTACGGCTTCCAAGCATGATTCAGGGGGTTCTCGTTCGAGAGCCCATGGTGAAGCCCGAAGGAGGTTGATCTTTGATGCTGATAAGGAGTGTGATCATGGCCGAAGGCGAGTAGAAGGCACCCTGCCTAGAACTCGACACCGAAGTGGTCAAGACGACAAGGCTGCCAAGCTGACGAAGATGGCAGACGAAGCAAATAAAGCTTTGGAGGTTCTCTTGAAGCAAAGCGAGGATATAGCTGAACAGGTGCTTCGGATTGCCGAGCTGAAGGACGAGGCGTCCAATTATGTGCAGGTCCTTCGGATGGCAAAGCTGGAGCAGGTCCTTCGGATGGCAAAGCTGGAGCAGATCCTTCGGATGGCAGAGCTGAAGCAGATGCTTCGGATGGCAGAAATCAAGGATTTAGGCGTCCAATTATGTCCATCGAGAGACGTAATAAATCGGTCTATACACTTTGAAGACATGTCTCAAGGTGATCCTCATGACCAAAGAAGACCAAGGAACCATACTCCTGAGCATCCGAGGAGGGTACCTCACCATATTTGTTCTCGTGATTATGGTCGTAGCAGACGAAGAAGTTGATCCAAAGAGTATACACCTGAGAATACAAAGAAGGCACTCATTGAGTGTTCTCGCACAAATGAAATGGCTCATTACTGAAGTAGATCCAAAAGTCACATTCCCGAGAATTCACTAAGGGCACACCGCCCTATGGGTACTTGTCTTCGGAGAAATCCATCTAAAGTCGCAAAAAGACCCACCATTCGGAAGAAGCTTTGAGGAGTTTTATGTTCCAATCTCAAGTAAAAGCGAGTTCATGGATGTCAGATGCAGATGGATATTCTACTTCGGACAATCAGTGCAGTAGGTTGTCAGGTTCAGATTTAGCATAAAAGATTCACTTTTTCACAATTAATCTTCTTCCTATTGGTCCTAAATTCACAACGGTGTAAGGAGGACGGGGTGAACTCGCTGACCATTCGATGGTAGCCTTATTGGTAGGAGTGTCTTTATGAATTTGTCTTACCACGAGTGGTAGACAATTTCCATGGTCCTTTTAATATTGTTTTACCGCGAGTGGTAAACAATATGCACCGAAGTAAGGAGGACGGGGTGGACTCGCTGACCATTCGATAGTAGCCTTACCGGCAGAAGTGTCCTCATGGGTTTGTTATACCCTGCGTGGTAGACAAATTCCATAATCCTTTTAATATTGTTTTTACCGCGAGTGGTAAACCAATATGCACCGAAGTAAGGAGGTATGGTCAGACTCGCTGACCATTCGATGGTAGCCTTATTGTCAGGTGTGTCTTTATATATTTGTTATACCCCGCATGGTAGACAAATGTCCTTATATCTTTGTTATACCCCGCATGGTAGACAAATGTCCTTATATCTTTGTTTTACCTCGAGTGGTAAACAAGATCCCGATGGTGCAAGGAGGATCAGCCGAATTCACCTTATATACGACATTCTGCCTCACACTTGATGAACGATAAGTATGCATTACTTTATTTTGTTCAAGTGTTGAGTTCGGATTATATTATCATTGTTCTTAACTGTTATATAATTTGCTTGATTATTGACTAACAGTTTAAGATAAGAGGCACTTGTACATTTTTCACGTTGATAAATGATGAATTATTGACAAGAAATGTTCACCCAGAAGTAATAAGGCATGAAGTTGATATTTCATTAATATTAACTGTTCACAAAAAGTTAGAATTTTTACAGATAGTTCTACAGCTAAAGGTAAAGGGGAGGTCATCTTCAGGCTTATTCATCGTCATCATCACCATCTGAAGAGTCTAGAAGAGATAGATCTACCTTAGCCCGAGCTTTTTCTTGCCTTTACTTCAGCAGATTTCATATCCTTTGGCATACATATGGACGATCTCATCGTTTAGCTCAGCGGATTTTCTGTATTTTGCCTGTATTCTGCCTGGATCTCCTTACGAAGGTCTTCGGTCAGTGGTGGACCCATGTTCCTAAGGGCCTGAAGTTCTTTGAGCTCTTCTTCAAGCTTCTGACGATGTACCAATCGATATTTATATCTGTGATGACCCGATGTGTGGCCTTGGTCGTCTTCATCTCTTTTTTGACCTTGTCGAGATCCTTCCGAAGGCACTCATTGTTGAAAAGAGCAATGTCAAGATTTCTTCTTTCTTTTGCCAACGCAGACTTCAGAATGGCGTCCTCCCTTCGGGCGACATTCTCTTGACATCTCTTCTACTTTTTGTATTTGGGGACGGAGGCACCAAAGATAGCGTTTGTCTGCAAATGACTATTATTAGTCAGTCAGTTCGAATTGATGGGCAGCGATGTAAATGAATAAGTCAAAATATCAAATTCCTTTAGTCCGGTATTTTATTCCTTCGTCCATTAGATCTATGATGGAACTATTGTCGAACCGATGATCATCGGTATCACGAACGCATGATATTGCCGAACCGGTATTTCATTCTGTGGCTTGAGCTTCGGTAGTTGAAAGCTCTTCAATTGGTACTTCTGTAGAGGTCGGCGAAGATGAACCCTTTATGTTGCTATTTGATGTTCATCAGATGGGCTTCGGTAAGCTCTATTTTGAGTCTTTATTGGTCTTATTATAAATCCTTTTGCCCTGGACCGATGCCATTTATACTCTTTCATTAAACATCCTGTTTAATAAAAGACTGGGGGGCAATGTTAGGTCATGATATTTCAACTATTGGGTCGAATGGGTTGGGCCGAGTCACTTGGTTAATCTACCGGGTCATTTCAGTTAGGTCCTCTTTGTTGGGTCGGATCGATGGGCTGACCCAGCAGATATTTAAATATCTACATCTTTGACCGGTGATGATGACAAAGATAATGGTTGACTGATATCTTACATTGCATTAATGAGGATTGGACAATCGGCCAGCAGTGGACAAAGAGGATGGGATTAACAGGTAAGCTACCTGCAGTGAGTAGTGTCAGGAGGGTCAGTTGCATGCAAAACCGGATCTTTTAGTATATCATAGCCAGGAGGTCTTCAAAGAAAAATGTACACACACATAACTGATAATTTTATCTCTCTCAATACACTAGATATTTTATCCTCCATTGTTAACTCTTGTGACGGCCTGTACTGACTCTCACGCCTGAGCTATCCCCCGACGGTCGAAGCCGTCAAGCTTGTGGTGTTGACTGTGTTTAGTGTGCAGGATCAGAATGTCTTACGTGATTGGGACGTGGCAGAAAATCTTGGCGTTAACAGACATGCTTATATATATCAAAAAAGTAGGATCAATTAGCACCGAATCACAAGCTAGACATCTTCATTAGTTGCAAATTGTGCACCATTTTGAATATAAGGAAGGGTAGTCTGTATCATCATCTCCCAATAATTTTCAGTCTCCATAGTTTGGTAGAGCTGATATATCCCAAGCATAAAGAATTTCCCATAAATAAATAAAAATTGCTCCATAGGTTGTTGTCGATGCTCATAGGGGAATCTCCATCAGCCTAACTGGCAATATCAAATCCACCTAGTGGAAGCTACCGTTTTATCTATCGAGTACGTAGTTCAATGGAGAGCTAATCTCAGACTACAAAACCTAATTAAAAAGGAATTCGGGCTTGCTTTGCTTTCTCAGTTTACATCTATGAGCGATGATTCCAACTAATAACTACACTACCCGACATTTATATAGAACTTGTAAATCAGTTGCAGTGCAGCAAATCAGCAACACTAGATTCAATATAAAAGTGAATACATAACGTACGCAAGTGAACCATAATGAAGTAGATTTCGAGGTGTTCTTACGGGCACTTGAAGACCAATTTGACTGATGCTGTCCATGAGATCCTTCACCTTTTCTTGATCATTAGATCTTGTACGCAGGAGGGGTCTTCTTATTTTATCCAGGGGAAGTTCAAGAATTACCGGTCCTCCCGTTTGAGGCACACTTGGAGAAGCCCCTGAAACCATTTTTGTTTTGCTCAATTGACCTTGTACAAACCCAAAACTTAAATATTTTTTTTTATATATAAAAAACTAGCAAACCCAATATAAGAATCATCGTAAAGTATGCATATATATAATATGGGCTTGTGGGTGCTTCTATGATATGCATACGCATGTATATAATTTATAAGTCTTGCTTGGGCTGCTTTAATGGTAGTCTTTATATTTTCTCTTTCACTCGTAGTATGGGGAAGAAGTGGACTCTAGAGGTACTACTAATTGATTGAGGAATCAAACCGTATCAATTGTTTTATAGATCGCTCTGCAACGCGCGTTTTGCAAAGATATACGCACTTTATATGAGAAAAATATAGACATAGTGGTTGTCTAACGAGATACTATGCATAATAAAATTTTGGCTTAGGCGAGTCACATTTTGCGCACTTTCGGTGACGTTATTGTTGTTGTGATCAAAGAAGCAGTGCCAAACATGCCCCTAGCAAGATCGTAAGTGGTCGAGTCAGAATTGTACGTATTTGTAAAGAACTCAAACGTGATAACGGTATGATAATACGATATGATGACAATGCTGCGGTTGTCATCGATCAAGAAGGAAATCCAAAGGGAACTCGGGTTTTTGGTGCAATTGCCCGGGAATTGAGACAGTTAAATTTTACTAAAATAATTTCATTAGCTCCGGAGGTATTATGACATGACCGATCAATAGAAATACTCCACCTTTGTCATATATTCCATACATCACACTAGATAGATATCATATTCATGGATGATTCACTTTCAAGATGCCTTGGTAGTGAAATGGTAGACACGCGAGACTCAAAATCTCGTGCTAAAGAGCGTGGAGGTTCGAGTTCTCTTCAAGACATAATATTGAGAATGCTCATTGAATGGGCAATTCTATAAGAGAGCTCGGATCGAATCGGTATATTAATACCGATTCGATCCGAGCTCTTGGAATTTGAATAAGTTCGGCAGCGGATATATACATAAATATATGTAGAGAGAGAGAGTATACCGTTAGAGGAAGCTGAAACGGAGAAGCTCCTGAAATTGTTTGGGAATTGGACAAGAAAATTCGCCATTTTTGTTGGGTTTCTATTTTCTTGGAGTAGTTGTTTGCTTTCTCTTTCTACATAGCCAGTCGGTATCTAAATATGTAGTATTGAAAAATGTAAAACCAAAAGGATGTATAAGTGCTCCATAATACTAGCTAGTAACTTACAACCTTTTCTTCTCCCTCAAACTTCTGTGGTCGTCATTACTTGCACAAAACTCAAAAGGATAAATAAATTAATAAATTAAGAAACAGCTTATTTGATTTCCAAAGATGGCTTATGTTTATGTGAAAGAACCTCTTTGGTACTATCTCAATTTTTTAATATAGGTAGTTTTAGAGAAATATTTTTGTTCCTAAATATAAATCGTTTCAGAATTTCAAATAAGCATTAATTGCTTAGTTTCCAATATTACCCCAAGTAATAAATATAACTTTGATTCTCTCACTATTTTTTGACCAATAAATAATATTCTCTTTTTTCAATACAAGGGCAATATAGATAATTGATAATATATTTAATATTTTATAATTATTTCCTTAATACTTGTGCACAACTCTAAAACGACCTATATTAAAGAATGGAGGGAGTATTTTGTAGTTAATAATGTCAATGTCAGAATAATATTTATGCTGACGGAATAAATAGGTACTTTCATAGTATTTGTTTTAAGGCAATCAACTCATTTAATCCCTCTACTTTTAGTGTTTAATTTTATTTTGGAAAGTATTACTTAGCTGCTCAAACTCTGCCCCCTCATTTAAAAAACTGACATTATTTTTAAAAAAATAAAAACATTGACATGTATATTTATATGTCCAAAACTTGTGAGGAAATGAAAATTGGTGTCGGAAGTGGTTAGCATAAAGTTTTTTTTTTGGTAAGTTGATCAATTGGCCAATAGAGTGCTGACACGTAGGCGATGTTCTATGTGTGTCAGCATTCTATTGATTAATTTACCAATTTACCATAAAATAAACTTCATGCTAACCTGATTCATTGGTGTCATTTTTCACTCCCTTCTTCTCAAAAAGGCTAAGATGACCATGCCCTATATCCTAATGCTAGCAAATGGGAAAAACGAAACAAAAATAAAATACAATTGCAACATCATTTTTTTGTGCCGATTTCATCTCATTAGTCTCTTCAATGAAATTTTACATCATTTTCACCAAATAAGTAGAGCTCGACTCGAAATTTTTTATAGTAGAAATCTACAGAACATTAGAACTGCAAATCAAAGAGCCTCTTGAGGCGCGATTTCAACACAGGTTTGGTTGCATCGGTTTGAATCAATGATTCTTTATATGCTTTCTTAATTTAGGGTTTATTAATCCCTTTATGAACCATGGTGTATGGTTTATTAATTAGGGATTAATAAAGTTAATAAACTCTAAACTATAGTTACTAAAGTGGTTAATAAATTTTAAACCCTAGTTAATAAATCCAAACCCTTTGTCGCGTGAAAGGGATGACGAATTCTTATTTGCATACGCTACTATTAATAGCGGATGCTGTATTTTTTTAATCATCCGCTATTATTAGTAACGGATAATAGTTTTGACTTTTTAATCTCGTCCGTTGATGTTTAAAATGGATGGTAGGGATGATGTATGCCCTATAAAAATTCGTAGCAAATACATGCTATGAATCACTACCCATATATATATATATATATATATATATATATATATATATATATAAAACCAATTTTCGTTGCATGTGCCTGTTATGTGAATTGATTTACTGCTATTTAAAATTTGTTTTGGAGAAAAAGAAAAGTTTGATTGAAATTATAACAAGAACGCCCTTCAATTTTATGTTCGACTACAACTAAACGTAATTTCAGTGCTTTTTATAAGTATGTAAAAATTGTGGTTTTAATTTCCATAGCCAGATGCAATGTTTTCAAACCCGGACTGATCATTAAATCGAAAAAGTTATCGGGTGTATGTAGGGGTGAGCATGGTGCGGTTTGGTGCGGTTTGAAGTCCAAACCGCACCCGAAACCGCTTAGGTGCAGTTTGAAAAATTCAAAACCGCACACGAAATCGCTTGTGATTGGTGCGGTGCGATTTTAAAGTGTGCGGTTTCGGTTCCAAAACCAATTGAAACAACAAAAAAGTCTAAGCATTCAATAAAATTTAACATAGAACTTACATCGAGCAATTAACTTAGTGACAGAGTCGGCAATGTTGAATTATATTAAGCATAGAACCAAAGTTCCTTATGCCAAACATGTCAAATTTACCATCAAATCATAGAACAGTGAGACACGTAAAATAGTTTTAGTTTATAATAAATGAATGATGCTTTAAAACTAAAACATACGCTATATAAAATAACGGAGATCATATATTCGATAATAAGCAAGAATGTTTATCTAGTTCCCCAAAAATTAAAAGTATATACTGGAGATAGAATGAAATTGTATCTTATATATTGTAGGAAGGACTTATAGAATACAATCCTAACTATACCTAATTTGAAAAATAATCTATTAGACTATTACTATTATAGTATTGACCTTAACCAATGCATCAAGTGCTCGTACCAACGAATTTGGCCCCCTCAGCTATAAGCCCCTCCAATAACGCATCAAACAAATTCGAAATTCTAAAACTCCATTGCTTAATTTTTGACTATAACTTCTAACAATATCTTTTAATTGGTGAAAAAATGACAATGTAAGATTGGAATTTTCTCTGAGTGTGTTCAAGTGAAAAGTAACTTTAAAATTTACTAGAGATAATACATACATACACACACATGGTGCGGTTTCGGTTTTATGCGTGCGATTTTGGCTAGTAACCAAATCGGAACCGTAAATTTGGTTATTCAACCCACCTAAAACGCCACATATGTCAGAACTGTTGGTGCGGTTTTAATTGGTGCGGTTCGTGTGGTTTTTGATACGGTTTTAGTTTTAATTTGGTTACTTGCTCAACCCTAGGTGTATGGGTCGTTGGTTCAAACAGTGGTTGAATAGTTATTGAATCAGTGACTCATAAATATATAAAAATATATATTATTAGTAATTAATAAAATTAAAAGAATCTCATTTTTTATGAACTAAAAAATAATAAAATTGAATTGCAATATTATTAAAAGTAGTTAATTTTAATATTAAAAAAAGTTGGTACAAAAAATAATAAAAAATTATTCATCAAGTCAACTTAATCGATTTTTCCGGTTCAACCAGACCAAGGAATGAGAAATTGAAATTCTACCCACAACCTCACACATTTGGAGCTATGAAATATCCATGTTCTCATTTTTTTTAAATGCCATGTCACCATTTTAAAAGAGGTGGCAGAGGTTGAGGACCAAAGTAATACTCTCCATAATAGTGCAGAGGTTTTTGTGAAAACAAATTATTTATGAACTAAAATGAAAATTGAAACCAAATAATGAGAACAGAAACCAAATGATTTATTTTGCCTTTATTTTAATAATATTTTATATTTTTTAATAATATTTTGAACTTTCATCCATAATTATTGATAATGACCTTATTTTATGTTTCAAAATAATTCCTTTATTATATATAAAAAATCTTTTTATGCGTAAACCAAATTTTGAAGCAATCCAATACAATACATTCGGGCTAGTTCGTTACTTATTTTAAAATAATTATTAATTAAAACTTAAAATGATTTTAAATTATTTTAAGTAGTGAATTATATCAAAGTATTTGACACCATTTTAATTTATAAATTAAAATAAAATGTAAAAATATTTAGTTAAAATGACTTATAAATTAAAATAAAATATAAAGATTATTAAAATAAAGACAAAATAATTTTTATATTTAATCCAACCTACTTATTTTAAAATAACTTATAAATTATTTTTAAAATATAAAAATTATTACTTCTTAAAAATAATTTATAAATTAAAAATTAAATTATAAATAAATATTGTAAAAATGTCATATAAATTTGTTTGACCAACTTATAACCGGCCAAATTCAATCCTTATTCTTAATAATTAATATTTAAATAAATGAGCAACATAATAATTTATGAATGAATTTCTATTATATTCCTAGAAAGCTGACCTTGAGGCAAATGAGAATATCCAAAGAGTCGTGCGACTGAAACTCAGCCATGGCTGCCATCAACCCCTTCTCTCTGTTAAGGTAATCTGTCTCTCTTTCTCTCTCTATATATATTCTCTCTCCATTTTGTTGATTTTTAATTGGGTTTCTCAATAACAGGAGATTGCGAGCTTTGGCAACAATTAGATCCTCCAAAGCTGGCATCTTTATTACCCCAACTCAGTCGCTCTTTCATAATCCTCATCATTTTCGTAGGTACATTAAAACCCCCCTTTTAATTTCTCACATTCTTACGCTGGTATTGCTAATCCCTTGTGATTGGGTTGTTTCATTTCTTCTGTGAGAGCAAAGTTTATTCTACTTTATTTATTTATTTATTTTTCTTTCTTTCTATTTTACTTGATTTTAGACTGTAGTTAGTTTACCCAATGAGTTTATGTGTTAAGGCCTAAGGGCTTTGGTTCCTTTATGTTACAGAACTATGCCTTATTATGATAGTTTCTTTTATCGCTGGTGAAATGCAACTGAGGGGGAGAGAAATATTGAAAACATTAAATATGTGCCATGAATGTTTGGGATGCAGAGTACTGTAGAAAATTCCACAATTTAATACGGGGAACATTGAATTATTTCTTTCTGTTTAGGATTAGATTGTCTTGTTTAATACCCATTTTTATATCAACAAAACAAATAGATCACCCAACACTTCTTACGGATAAACAGCCTGACTTCTTGCAATAAAGAAAAAGGGAATAACCTGCTTCCGCATATCTTTTAATCTAGAATATTTTGCACATATTTCTCTCTAAAGTTTGCTCTTTTTTTAATTTCTTTGTAGTTTGTTCACTTTGTAACTTAATATCAACAAAAACTTATGAGAAACTTTAATTTGAATGCTGTTCTATAACTACGCGTATGACATACTTATGTGCTTCTAATACTTATGTTTTTCCAGAACAATGTCTTCTGTCAGTGCTACAAATGATGAAGAAGCTTCTGCCAAAGCAACTGCTGCCATTGCTGACACCGGAGCTCCAACCATGTATGTAATCAGTCTTCAAGGCTGATGAATATGTAATACATCTCTTTGTTATATCGTTTAATTCATTTGAAGGCTTCTTGCATAACTGGATTACAAGCCTCCCAATTATAAAATCTTTGCTAATGTGGGCAGTGATTTTGCAAGTATCAAGTATAGATTGGAAACATAAAAGAGTTCTTATCAGATCTTAGAGTCTAGGAGACATTGACAGGCTAAATTAAATTAAAATACTCACCAGAAGACTGATCTAAAGAGAATTCCTTGCTGGATTTTGTAATTGATTGACTCAGAGAAACAACACCTTCTTAGCCCCTTTACGATTTCTTTTATCCTGGGGTTAACAGGAAGACTTAGAATGCATTGTGTATGTCTAAGAACTCTGACCATGGGCATGTCTCTGTGTGTGTGTGTGTGTGAGAGAGAGAGAGAGAGAGAGAGAGAGGAGGAGATAGAGGTCTTGTTCCTTTGAGAATATGTACTGTAGCATCTCACAAGGTCTTGAAAATTTGGCAACTTATTTGAAGTTTTCATGCCTTTAGTTGACAAAATATCTGAGATGGTTATATAAATGCATATGCGTTTTGGTTTTTCTGTTATAGTTCTTCTGTTTTAATAATAATTTTGAATTTTGAGAATGCTGATAACTCTGTTTATTTAAAGTTTATCTGCAATCTAATGACAGTAACTTCAATTTTAATTTGTTTATTTTTATTTAATTCTTTTTAGATTTGACAAGATTATTGCTAAAGAGATCCCTTCAACCATAGTATACGAGGATGAAAAGGTCCTGGCTTTTCGGGATATCAATCCTCAAGCTCCTATTCATGTTGTAATCATTCCAAAGTCTAGGGATGGGTTAACACAGCTTGGCAAGGTTATTATTTTTCTGCTTTCTTCTCTCTTTTTCTGCTGAGCCAATAAT
Organism: Panax ginseng; assembly: GCA_020205605.1. NCBI lineage: Eukaryota > Viridiplantae > Streptophyta > Magnoliopsida > Apiales > Araliaceae > Panax > Panax ginseng. The sequence goes on along the minus strand of CM035131.1, from coordinate 28,196,333 downwards.
GTTCAATTAAGGATACTGTTCCCTCTCTATCTCTCTTATATTTTTTTCTAGTTACTTGTGCTGCTAAAAACACATAGCTTAAATGCTTAATCAACCTGTCGTTTGTCAGACTCGTGTAACTTTTGGGGCATGATTAGGCCTTAGGGTGCAGTTAGTGGGTTTGATCTAATTTCACTGCTTCGTCTTACATGCTAGTCTGACTTTTCTAGACCTCAGCTAGAAGGGAAATAGTAGAGGGGCATTCATCTGGAATCTGGGTAGTAACAAAGACTAAAATTTAAGTCTAGGATGAATGTTGCCCCCAATTCTAGAAACCTTTTGAGTGTACTTAACTTGGGCTAGGATTGTGACTAATTGTGAGAACATTTTGCATTTTGTATCGTGCAAATTGGAAAGTAGTTTTCTATAAGCTTTGTCGTTTCTGTTATTCCAGTTAACTGTTAGTTATTGAATTTGTGTTCACATTTTCAACGTATTCCATGAGCCAATATGCCAAATGTTGGCTGGAGATTCTTGCGCCCAATTTCCATAGCAGGTTACCAGACTGATCCACAAATGATCTGGTGAAAAAATTTAGTATCTTTGTTCTTATAAACATTAAGTGATTGGAAACATAATAGAATCCCTAGCCCTTTTCCCAACATATTTTGTTGTATCTTGGTTGTAACACCCCCTTTCCAAAATAGAAAGAGAGGTTACGCACAACACAACAGAACTAACGAATATCACAAGGCTCTAAACCACAAAAGAATAATCTCATAATAATTAAATCTCATAAGACAAACTATAATAAATGCCACACTGGCTCAAATCACAATCTAAAATAATTATTACAATACTAAATAAACTGACATAACAAGCCTAAACAGAATATTTCTAAACCATTGGAATGAAGGGAGCTCTCATCACACTTGCCCTTGATACCCCTGATTACCTGCCGGAAGAAAAACACAGCATGGGCCAATTGCCCAGTACGGATATAGAATAAAAGAATGATGAAACGAAATAACTAACACAATTAAATGAACTGAACTGTACGAATAAACTAACACAACAAAATGATAGGCTGAATCAAATGGTTGGGTGTTATTTCATACCGAGCTCAAAATAAATAGTAATATACCTTGCCACACAGACAAGTCAATCAAAATAATGCCACACAGGCAATCACACATCGGACTGTGCAATCCAGATGTGTGCAAAATCGGAAGGCATGTTTGGCACAAATATCACCACTCCGCAGAACAGAACAGAACAGAAAAACTAGTGTCGACCCATACGCCTCCCACAACAAAACACCAAATGGCCAACTCCCACCGGAGCACAAAACGGAGACGCCGTGGACTGATCACACCGCCACGGAAGGTGTCATGCCTCGGTGCCAAGAGGACATGCCTGTGGTACCCCCACAGGTGGTTATAGCTCAGGTATACCCTACGGTATTCTAACAAAGATATAATGTCACAACACATGCGACACAATATCAACACAAAGGAGATTCTAACGTGTACATGTTAAATCGAACGAATCATCAACACAAGTCTCCAAAAATATACTAACATGTACATCACTACGAAAATAGAAATAAATATTAAACATGATAAACGAGTTCAAAGAGTACAAGTTATGATATTCTAAATATCAAAATAAACTATCATATGAACTTCACTAAGATCAAGGTATCGAGACAATATTCGAAATCAAAACGAGAAGCAAAACGAACAAACTAAAATTAAAGAATATCGCTGAATGAGTACAGAATCCGTACCTGGAGTAAACAATGTAATACCCATAAATTATAATCTCAATAAAGTTTGTTAAACTCCTTTTGTCCAAACTAATCACCAAAATAAATAAAATAAATAATGTATTAATTGAAGCTTAAATCATTAATTCCTAATTATATTTTTATAGAACTCTTCCTGTTAGTTTTATATTATAACCAAAATATAAGTAAGTTTTTAAAACCTTTAAAGCTTCAAATTCTACACACCCATTGAGTACATTCGTTCTAATATTTAAAAGAAATATAAGTTCATAATCTGACTCATCACCTTGAAATCATTCACCCTCTAATCCAAACAAAAAGATGTTAATGATTATACACATATATTTACACATTAATTATAAATTACCTCATTTTAAAAAAAAACATATATAATTCGTTTTTAAAAAGAATTCCTTTGGTTGAGAATTAATAACTAAGGCGTAAGAATGCATGCATCTCCTGCTCATCCAAATTGAAAGCATAATATAGTATATAATTATTTATAAAGCTAATATAATATAGGTGCATGATTCAAACTGACAGTCTATCATCACTAGTATGTTCCTGTCTTGATTTGAATAGGTTTTTTTGTTTTTGTTTTTTTTTTTCAATTAAAATTCGACAACTTGATTCATATATAATATAATAATATATTCATGAACAAAGGATTTACCTTGATAAATTTCTCTGCTCTCTTTTTCTCTCTCTCGCCTACTGCCGCCTCACACACCAATTTTTCTTTCTTCCTCTCGATTGGTATGAAATGCAGCGTAAGTAGCTAGGTTTTATTTACTAACATGTTTTTATTAATTCTCATAATTATAAAATGATTTAATATTACCCCCCATAAATTAAACCCAAATAAATTTTAAGGCCTAATTTTATCAAATTAATTTATTCAACACTTATTAACTCATTAGCCCAAAATAAATGACTAGTTTGACCCAAATAAAAGATAAAGTCCAAATAGAATATGCTTTAAAATAAATAATTTTTATTATTTAATTAATTTTTTTTTCGGGTATTACATTGGTAATACTTTTTAAATTTCAGCTGTACAGAGATAATGCTTCCATCTTAAAATAAGAATCTTGTTTTGTTGAGTATATTTATGAATAGTAATATTTATATAGGACACACTACTGGACATAATTCCCAATAATAAATTTTTCTTTAAAGTTTGATATGGAAAATAAAGCATCAAGAACATTATAGTAAAGCATTTGTTATTAACTACTCAACTTAAACAGAACAACTCTTTCGTAGAAAAATTACAATAATATCAAACAAATTCTTCATGACTTTCAAACTATATCAGTATGAAATTTTGACATTACAAAAATATAATGTATCCACTTCTAACTACTAGCAATAAACATTGAGCCTTCTATAAGCGGTCCACCTCTTGCATCATCTGCGGAAAGCTGAGTACCTTGGGGATTGCAATTAGCCGACAGCTATTCATGTAATCACAATTTATTACATAGATTTTGATACAGGTTATCTTGAATTTGGATTTTATGTTAATTATTGATGTAGCTTAAAACTTGCTAGGCCGAAGCAAGACATGGAGATATATTGGGTCATCTTCTCTATGCTGCAAAAATAGTGGCAGAGAAAGAAGGTATTGTGGATGGATTTCGTGTTGTGATCAATAATGGACCTGCTGCATGTAAGTTGTCACATTCTTTTTTTTCACTCTGTATATTTATATATATCTGTGAGTACACACTAACAGCACACTCTTGCTTTGTTTGGCTTTAAGAAAAAACTTCGGGGAGAAAAAAAATTATGTTGGCTTGAGCAAATCCATATGCTACGTTTTGATTAAAGTAATGAAGGTGGGAATGGAACGACTCATTTTTATGGAATAGAAAAAAATTGTATTTGGTTGCGATTGGAATGGATTGAACCATTCTTATTCCTCCCAAATTTATGAATTTTATTCCTTAGGGGGTGATAGTATGGAATAACTCATTCCAACTAGAATGGAATGAATCATTCCACTCTCCGTTTCATTCCTTCAATCCAAACGTATAAGATTAAAATGTTACAAGCTTTCGGGAATCAAATAAAGTTTATATGACTCATCATTGTACTCCATGTCAATTCTCTCTCTGTAGGTCAATCAGTTTACCATATTCACTTGCATGTTCTCGGTGGGAGACAATTAAAATGGCCGCCAGGTTAAAGGTCAGGACTCGGGACAGATTTTGGTGCCGGAAAACTTTCTCATGTTTCGTTTTTCGCTCCCAGCCTTCCTTTTTGGTAAACATTTCTTTATTTTCTTCCCAATCCATTTTGTAATTCTTTGGATCTTTCTTTTGGAGACAAGTGCAGTTTGTTATTTACTGTTCCATTCTGTAATGTTAGGGTCTTTGACCAAAGTTTTTGCCACTAGTCCTGTGATATTCAACAAATTTCTGGATTCGACTCCCCTCCATTATACCATCCCTCAATTACATTTATTGCACAACTTTTTTTTTTGAATAGTAAAAATCCAACTATGTTAATTGGTACTTCATAACAATGAGATAAATTATATAAAAAAATTGAAATCATCTTTATCAAAAACAAATTCTTATTGTTTTAAAAATTAATAAAAAAATTAATGATAAACCTTAATGAATACGCTCATGTTCATCAAGTGGTGGTGACAAAGTGTCCTATAGGTATCGTGTGAGTAGCAAAAATAAAATTTAATAAATTTAAAAGGTAAAATTTATAAAAAAGTTAAACTTAGAGAGGCAAAAAAAATATCAAACTACTATTATTATAAAAAAAAATTAAACACACCGTGTATAATGTACTCAAATTGCTATCTATCTCGCTAAATTTCAGTTTAAAAAATTTTGTTCATGTTGAAAATAGATCCTGAATCCGCCCCTTGTCTATCGATCAAAATATCAAATCAATTTTAAAAATTTGAAGTTAATTTGATATATTTTAAAATTAAAAATTAATATAAATTTATTTAATTTTAGATAATAAGAAATAAAGGAAACAAAAGAGCAGAAAAAAGTTTAACTACGTTTAACCCCTGCATCTCCTCATCACGGAGTCTCTCACTTCTATACATATAATATATCAGACCTATTTGTACATAAAAAAAAAATCTAAGTAATCAATGGAGCCAATTGAGCACACTAACTGAGCTAGATCTGCCACTGTTTCAGATGTACCAACTAAGAAGCCGAAGAAATATACCCATATCGTACACTGTATCATGGAAAGTGACATTTTCAGTTCTTGTTTTCGTGCTGCAAATTGTATCAAACCACGATCCAGGTAACTTTGTCTCAATCGGACAAATGAAATTTTGTGTTGATATAAAGACTTTATATTCTTGCTAAGAGCTTGAGCAATTTTGAATATTCCATTACCAATCGCACATCCCAAAAACAGCCTCATAGCATGGTAAAGATCCCTGACTGGTTTGAACAGAGACACAAGCAGTCCGGTTCAGTCAATTCCCTCTTCACAAGCCTTTTGTAACGATTGATCATAAGCTTAATAAGTGGGAGTTTTAAGGAGACTTGACACCAGATCTCATTCACTGTTCCATCAGGATCTTCATACTCAAAGTAATGCTTCACCTGAATCAGAACGTTAAATTTGAGAAAACTGAACTTATGCAACCAGAAACTATAATCACCATAAGCGAGATTATGCAAAATATAACACTAGTGAATTTTGATGCAAAAAGAAATAAGAGAACAAAATCCCTTAGTAGTCACTGATCACTCTTTGACACCCCTTAAAATGGTTAAATTTTGGATAAGTCGATTAGGCTAATGAACATACCATACTTTAAACTTTAAAGAATGCTCGTGAAATGACAGAAGCTACCACTAATGGCCATTCACATAACATTAGCATATGATTGACAATATCAAGTAGCATTAAGGAGTTCACTTCTTAAGTTTGCACTTTACTTGCCTCTAGGGCTTTGAGGCATTTTAAAGATGAATTCGCTAAGATTCCCAACCATCTCCATTCCTCACCTTCAAAACAATGTTGTTTTTTCAACTTTTTTTGACCTCGTGAATGCATTAAAACCGCTAGAAAGCCTGGCTCAAAAGCAGCAGCTCATAATGAGTCCTTAAGCTTAGTAATATGTAAACAGAAACAATATAGAAACTAAGAATTTAGTATTCTTCTACAAACCTAAGCCCAGGTTTGTAGAAGTGTGTATTTGAACACCCCCCCCCCCGGCATGAAACATAAGCTTATTCTTGCCAATTGCTGTCATTTTGATAATAATCAAGTGAAAGAGCTTTATCAGCAAAAAACTAAGCAGCTCTTAAGTAAACGGATCACATCTATCCTAGGGTGAAAATAATTCCCTGGATGGAGGAGCCTGGAAACGCAACAAAAATGAGAGAATGGCAATCAGTCACAAAATTATTGAAGTCAAAATAATTAGGATTTTCTTTTTGATAAATTCATATTGGGACAATTAAATCATTTATGATAAAAATAATAAATTCTAGTGTATAGATTGGAGGTATTGCAAACCAGAGCCTTGCAATGCCGGACACCAAATAAATCATAAAAGATAATAAAACTTTAAAAACAAATTTAAGAAGACAAAAATTGTTGTATCGAAAAGCTGATGGCAAGTCATACCAAGTCTACTCCAAAAGCTGTTCCATAATGACACTGATCTTAGGACTAAGATAATTAGAACAAAAACAATTAGATTCTTCCCTTTGTATTCAAGTGCTCACATTGAGAAATAGAAATGGGAGAAGTAAAAATATGACAACTAGGAAACAATGATTCATTATTTATGCTCACATGCAAGAGAAAAGTACAAATGTCAAATGACCTTTGACAGAAATGATTTCTAGATATAAGAGGGAATTCTGGAGTTTCCATCTGTCAAAACTTATATACTTGTAAAAAAAAGAGAGCGTATTCGCAATATATGTAAACGTACATGAGGACAGAAAACAAGAAAGGAAAAAAAACATTGTAATTCTCTTAGGACTCTTTCTACTAAAAGCTAAAGGATGTATGCTTTATTTGGGTTTTTGAAAGGGATGTCTTAATATTTTTCATTTCTAGAAGATTTTTTCCTTGCCTCTCGTTTCTCAAGTTGCCGACCTCGATGGTTCCTTACTTGAACCAGAAAGTGCGAAGCAGAATAGAGTCTAGTCATCATAATTATAACCTGTTTGTTTGTAAGTGTAAACTGTAAGCTCTATATCATAAAAAATACACCTTAATCTCTATCGCCAGAGGTATTCCAAATGTAGAAAACAACTGCTGTGTATTATTACATGATATATTGTGGGTCTGTGCAAGAACAGTCAAGTGTATAGTCCCAATATGGTAATTTTAAGTACCTTTTTAATTTCCTGTTGGTATTCCAAAATCCTCTCTGCCCTTATGCTCCTGAGTAACTTCACCAAGTACCCAGGCTTTACGGCTGAGTTCGAATCCACAAAAACTGCGACTTTCCTGTAGTCTATGACGTCCTCAAAAGGCAACTCAATATAGTCACTTATTATAACAGGGACACACAAGCTCACAACAGCATCAAAGAGTCGACATGCTGATGGAGTATCACCAGCCGGATGTAAACAGAACTTGGAAGTATGCATGCCTTGTGAAGCTATACGACGACTCTCTCTGGATTAGCACCATGTTTTATAACAACATCTTTTTCTTTCTCAAGTAATTGGAAAAGCAAGTCACAAATTTTTCCACCCTACAATGACATTAGCACGAGCAGAAATTAAGGATCTAGGTGAGAACAAATTCAATTATTCTAAGCTTTCTCACAAGCAGTACCTCGACCACTGTTGATGGTTCACCCATGCCAGTTTGTAAACCATGGAGAACTATGATAGGTTTAATAGTACCACGACTAACTTTCTTCTTCTTCTTCATTTTTTTTTTCAATTGAACAATGCAACACCAAAGTTCAGACTTCTTTAAGACTTTAAAATTCTTAATCCTAAGATTAAATGTTGAGATAGGCAAGGAGACATATAAAAGAAAGTTTTCAAAGGGACCTGAAGATAACACCAATGAATGACATGATAAGAAAAGTCAACCGAGATGGCTTTGCTATGTGAACCCAAGAATACCAAATGCAATGTACATACAAGGATTCACATAATGCACTTCAAAGACTCAGAGAGAGAAAAAGATGGAGAATGAAACTGTGCATTTCATTCCTATTTCAGTTCAAAACTTTTTTTTTAAATGATGATTAATTGAGGTCTAACAGCAAGCCCACAAGCCAACAAGCCAATTTCTCTGAAACCTGAAGCCTGCCTCCTCAAGGAATCTATTCAGTGTCTCTAAAACTATATAATACTCGACTAGCTTATATACTTCTTTTCTTCACTAATTTATTAGTGAACTTAAGAAGAGATAGCAAATATCACTGGAAGTACTAGCTCATTTGGCAGCAAAACACATTCTTTCATCCTCAACTGATCAATAAACTAAAATTAACAATGCATAGGAAAGATAGAATACTATAGCAAAACACAAAGCATACTAAAAATGCGTAAGTATAAGCGGCAGCAGTTACCTCCTTTCGATACCGATTCCCCATAAAGAACAACAAAGATTTTCGGTCCTCAACACCAACATCCCCCTTAAACGTATTGATCCGGTGTGAATAAGGCAGTATCACATCCTTAACCAATGATGCCTGATTGAGCCCCAACCTTCCAAAATCCGAAACCAACAACACCCCATCCTGACATATAAAAACATGATCCCACCCATTGTTCCTCTTCCAATACCCCTGCTCCTCTAGCCACACAATCAACCCCTCCTGCATCTCCTCATCACTATAAACCGCAGTGGGACCCACTGTCCCCGGTGGTCGAATCGGGTTCACCACCAAGCTCAACGACAAAAAGAAGGGCACATAAAACAAGTCAGCCTCCTTCGGATCCATGACCTGATACACCGGAGAGTTGACCCTTTCCGGCCACTCAGCTGGGTGCTGATTACCCGGGTACTTGATGTTCGAAAGGTCACCATTTCGGGCCTTTGCATAGCTCTCTATGACCCCATAGGTGAATTTTCTGGGGAGATCATACATGTAAACTTTGACAGGGGCTAACTGGGTTTGTTTATCAGGAAAATTTAGGAGTAATTTTTCATCCGAATCAAAAAGGGATATGGGGGATTCGAGCTTTGATGGGTTTGAAGTAAAAAATGCGTAGAGGGCTAAAAGAAACAAAAGAGTGAGTAAAAGGGTTGGTTTGATGAATGATTTTCGACCCATTTTTGAAATTGGTAGGGTTTTGGCACGGGGTGATGATGGAGAAGATGATTGAGTAGATGAATTGGGTGATTTAGATTTGGGTCGCTGGTTCATTGCTTAAGCTGGCGCATTGTTATAACGTGCGCATTAAAGAGAGATAAGGAGAGAATATACAGAGAGTTCGTGACTGGTTTGTGGCCGGAGTTTTGGATTTTCAAGTAATTATTGTACTAGGACGTGTGTGTATATATATATATATATATATATATATATATATATATATATGTTCATCGACTAATAGAGTTTTGTTCTAGTTCGAGTATTTTGGGATGCTTGGTATCTTTGATTGTTTGTAATAGAAAAAGGAAAAATAAAAGTTCTATGTTAAAGGAAATAAAAAATAGAATAACAAATTATCATGTTAAATAAAAGTTCATCTGCGTTTGAAGAGTTATCATGTTATTATATTTTTTTAATATATTATTTGTTCGTCTATCGCGGTTTTGAGAGTTTAATGTGTTTAAAATTTTCAAATGCAATAAAGAATTTTGTTAGTTTAGAAATAGTTTATTTTAAATGCGACTTAGTTAACTTACAAATGTTGTATTTAGGGTCTTCAAAATTTACGTTGTACATTTGAACCTTCAAACAAACTACAAACATTTTAAACGCCAGTAACTGAACAAACTGCTTTGTACTTCAACAAATGTGTTAACGCCAAGATTTTTTCCGACGTCCCAATCACGTAAGACGCCCTGATCCTGCACACTAAACACAATCAACATCAAAAGCTTGACGACTTCGACCGTCGAGGAATAGCTCAGGCGTGAGAGTCAGTACAGGCGGTTCCAAGGATTAACAATAGAGGATAAAATATCTAGTCTTGAGAGATAAAAATCTTAGTTGAATGTGTGTACCTTTTCTTGAAGACTTCCTTGCTAGGTTATACTCTTTTGCCCGGTTTACCGTGCCACCCACTACCGTCTGACATAGCCCCCCACTCCTCAGTGATTTCTGCCGATTGCATGCAGGCTGTCACCTTTTTCCTGCACTGTTTATGCCGCCGGCCGATTATAATCTCATCCACATTAATGCATTGCAGTCACAACAGTCAACAGCCTTCCTTTTTCATCATTACAAGTCAAAGATAAAGATATTAAAATATCTAATGGGTCGATCCACTGACCCGACCCGATCTAAAAAGGACCCAACAGGAATAATATAATGACCAGGCCCAGTAACTTCAAGACTCACTAATGAGGACCCAATAGACTAATTAAATAAGTAGGCCCAATCTACTTGACCCAATATGAGAAATATCATGACCCAACATTGCCCCCTAGTTTTTTATTAAATAGGAAGTTTAATAGAAAACTATAAATGGGCTATGATATTATAGGACCTGATAGGATTGAAATGGGCCCAAAATAAAACTTACCCAGGCCCAAACGGAAATGAATTAAAATCATAAGGCAAATTAAAAATCAGAAACCCAATTGAAAGGCCTAACCCGGTTAATATCTGAATCTTGAATTGGACGCTGCCCATTTGAATTCTTGATTATTACGGGTATTTAATGTACCGCCCTCGTGTACCGTGTAACCGTCAGTATAAAAGGCAATTTCCCCCAAATTTGACAGTTTTACCTGCCAATTTGAATTTCGGACCTTTGAGCTTTCTTATTCTCTCCAGAACTTTTCTTCCCTTCTCTGCAAAATCTCAACGATGGCTTCTCAATATTCTGAACAAGGTTCGCTTCTCCTAGTGACACCGATTAATGTTGTCCCACCAAATCCAAGCCCCAACAAAGAAGCTTCGAGCTCCAATCCCAAAGGTGTAAAAACCAGCAAGAACCCACCTCCAAAAACCCCCCCAACACCTTCTGAATTCTATAGGAATACAGAACGTTTCTCACATGCCAACACTCCTTCTACGGTTACTGAAATCGATCTGAAGAGGATTCGAAGCCGATATCACATTTCGGATACTCACATGATTAGAGCCCCTAGATCCGGTGAGAGAATGTACCAACGGCCAGAAGGTTGGACAGCTGTTCTTGTGACCATCCTTGAGAAGGGGGTTCGATTCCCCCTTTATATCTTTTTGGTAACCCTTTTAGGGTTTATCGGTGTTGGGTTCGCCCAATTGGTACCGAACTCCTACACTCACATCCTTGCCTTCATTGCATTCTGCCATGAAGTGGGTGTCGAACCAACCCTTGATTTTTTCTTTACCGTGTACAAAATAGGCCAATCTAAGGAGAAAGGGTTCAAGGCTTTGAGCAAGCAACCACCGAAGACAGGTGAAAAATTTGATAGACGTTCTTTAGTAAATACTCCTTCGAGTAATAGGGGATGGCACGAGAAATGATTTTTCGTTAAGGGACCTGAAATTACATCCTTGCCGAACTGGGTTACTCTTGAGAAAGTTTCTGCTGACTTTGGAGATATCTCAGAAGAAAGAGAAAATGAAATCGTAGAACTCTTCGAGAATTTCCCCTCGAAGGAATAGATTTATTTACTTCTTACCAAGCAAGCATGGTTATACGACCATAAATGTAAGAATTGATCTGTCTTATGTGTATAAATATTTGAAAATTTATGTGATATAAATTACGATGCGAGGTCGTTTGTTTTTTGCAAGATCTTTGATCGACTAAACTCTTCTTGAGATAAAGGACTTTGAAGAATTTCTATCTGGGAAATCTTCTGAAGCTGCTGGAACTCCATTACTAGAGACCTTACCCGAAGCTGATCCAAACCCTGAAGCACATACCATCGAACCCCAGATAAACGAATCGTAACTCCGATGAGTCTCCTTACTGTAAGAGACTCTTCACCACCATGGAAGAAGAGGGCCATCCGAAAGCCCCGATCAACCCCCATCCCAACTTCTGCTGAACTCAACCCAGAAACCGAACCGATTACCAACTCAGCCCCCCCTCGAGGAGGTTTGCTCGATCTGCCTCATCACGATCTAAAAACCTTCTTCGAGTCAAGAAGTTAAGAACTAAGGTCACACCACTAACCAATCAAGAGCTCAAAGTGCCTTCACATCAACCATTCCGCCTTTTGTACCTCCCAGTAGAAATACAAGTTTACGAGGACGAAGAGCAAATCGAACTCCGCCTCGCCTCTATCTCTCGAAAAAGGAAACACCCTTCTGATAGCCAAACGAACCCCATAATCATTCCTTCACCAAAGATTCTGCCCGCCTGCTCCTTCTGCCTCCATCCTCGAGAATGTATACATGGACCCTTCACCAACTCGTGACCACCTATATGCCTTCCCCCAGGGCCCTCGCCATAAGAATTCCGAATGATGCAATGGGATCGCTTACTTTTTATGGTCTCTTGCTTCACGCCAATTTCCCATTTCAACTCTTTGATGCCTTCGTTCGAGAAACCGACGATCACCGATTCGGTAATCATTCAAACGGGGATCTGCTTGATGAAGGCATGAGCTACTTGGCGAAGGTAAGTGACAGTTTTCTTGGTTTATACATTTCTTTTCTTGCTTAAGTATCTGAAACTGATTGGATCCTGTTGAACATATGTAGGCAAATGCAGTCTTCGGGCGTTTATGTCCTAGACATGTAAATGCTGAAGCCGAAGAGGAGACCATGAAAAGGGAAAATAATATGTTGAAGGCGACTTTGGCTCGGAAAGAGGTCAATACGAAAGTCTTCTTCATACTGACGAGGGCCTTCGGAAAGAGTTGGCTCACGTCAAAGAGGGCCTGAAGGCGTCGGATGACGAACTAAAGGCAACGAAAGAGGAGCTGGAAGCGTCTAAGGCCAGCCAACAATCTCTAACCGATATGAACGTCGACCTGGTTGGAGAAAATATAGCTCTGAAGACCAAAAATGAAGAACTCGCCACAGCTAATCGAAGCTTGGCGATACAACTTGGTGAAGTTCAAGCAAAGGCTCAGGACGACAAGGAAGCATATAGGGCCAAACGTCATAAACTTCGTCATAAGATAAAAGCGCTCGAGGAGCGAGGTCCTCTTCGATCAAGAGTCATGTAAGCGGATAAAGTGAGTACAGTATGCCTAATGAGCTCAATGCAGAGATCCTGAAGGTCTATTCAGAAGGTTATGAAGTCTGCAAAGATCGAGGCAAAGAAAAGTTGATTGCAGCTCAATTAGACCCGACCCTTCTTGATTCCGAAGATGAAGGTGGTGCCTGATAATGTTATTACTTCGTTTTAATATTAGGACTTTTTATTGTAAAGATCTCTTCCCCTTTTGTGTAAACAGTTATTATATTAATGAAATTCCAACTTTCCTTTCTTATGACTTCTGCATAATTCACTTCTTGTCAATAATTCAGTATCAATCATCGTGAAAACTGTATAAGATTCCTGTGAACTTAACTTATATTGTGAATCAGATCAGGCATATAATAATTAAGTTAAGAAATGATATGAACTGAATTCAATGGACTGAACTGAATGAACCGAACTCAACACTTGAACAAAATAAAGTAATGCATACTTATCGTTTCCGAAGTGTGAGGCAGGCCATGTGTAAGGTGAATTCGGCTGATCCTCTTTTCACCATTAAGATCTTGTTTAACACTCGGGGTAAAACAAATATATAAAGACATTTGTTTACCACTCGGGGTAGAACAATTTTATGAGGACCATGGAATTTGTTTACCACTCATGCAGAAAAACAAATTCATAAGACACACCGACAATAAGGTCGCCATCGAATGGCCAAATGAGTCCGACCATACCTCCTTACTTCGGTGCATTTTGTTTACCACTCGCGGTAAAGAAAAAATAAAAAGGACTATGGAATTTGTTTACCACTCGCGGTGAAACAAACCCAAGAGGACACTCCTAACGAAAAAGGCTGCCATCGAATGGCCAGCGAGTCCACCCCGTCCTCCTTACACCGATGAAGTTTGCCTACCCCGAAGGGCCTGACAAATTCATAAGGACCACCTGCTAAAAAGGCTACCATCGAATGGTCAGCGAGTCCCCCCCCGTCCTCCTTACACCATTGTGGACTTAAGACCAATATGAAGAAGATCAATTTGCAAAAAAGTGGATCTTTTATTGATGACGAACCACCATTTACAGACTTCCGATAAACTGACTCGATCTCTATTGAAAATATTTCCGAAGTCTGCCGGCATGCCAAGTGTTCTTGATCTCGGATCCGTCCAATGCCTTTAACTGATAAGTTCCGGCTTTGTGATTTTCAATTACTTCATACGACCCTTCCCAATTCGCAAGATCGCTTTTCCCATGTTCGAGGCGTAGACGCTTCGACTTCTCCGAGGACAAAGTCCCCACTTCAAATCTACGGCTTAACCCTTTGTTGTAATGCTTGGCTACTCTCTCGTTGATATCTTGCCACACTTGATTAAAGCCACCTCTCCGACTTCTTCCAAAGAGATCTAAGTTGACCTTCACCCTTCATCATTGTAGATCTCTTTAAACCGACTAACTGAAGACTTGGGGATCCAATTTCAACTGGGACTAAGGCATCGCATTATATAGCCAATCTGAAAGGTGAATCCTCGTGGTAGTCCTCGATGTAGTCCGATAAGCCCACAATACACCGAAAGCCTCCTCGCCATCTTCCTTTAGCTTCGTCCAGTCTGCGCTTAATCCTGCTTCAAAGCAGCTGCTCGCTGGTCACCTCAACTTGCCCATTCGACTGTGGATGAGCCACCGAAGTCTTCTTGTGCTGAACTCCCAGCTCCTTCAGAAATCCTTCAAACTTCGATCCCACGAACTGGCGTCCGTTGTCTGATATCACCACCTTAGGAATTCCGAATCGGAATACTATGGACTCCTTCATGAACTTCAAGCACTCTTGCTCCCTTATCAACCGAAGTGGCTTCTCTTCTACCCATTTGGTCATATAATAGATAGCAACTATAACAAAACTGACCGACCTTTAGCTTTCTAAGAATCGGACCCATATATCTACCCCCTGCATAACAAAGGGTATAGGAGATAATATCGAGTATAGCTCTTCCGGTGGTGATGTGGATCGGATCGTTGAGTGGCACTTCACACTTCTTCACATACTCAGAGCTTCCTTGAAGATCGTGAGGCCAAGAGGTACCCTCGCCAAGTAGCTTTGTAAGCCAATGACTTAGCAGCCATATAGTCGCCGCAAATACCCTCGTGAACCTCCCGAAGAGCATACTCAGCCTCAAACGAAACCAAACACTTCAGCAACGGTGACGAAAATGCACTTCGATAAAGATCCCCATCAATAAGAACGAAGTTGGCACTCTTGTACTTGATCTTCTTTACCATCATTTGATCCGAAGGAAGGACACTATCTGCCAGATATTCAATGTAGGGAGTCATCCAACAGTTGGAAAGTTCAATGCACATCACGGCTTCATGCTGAATACTCGGCTGCTGCAAAACCTCCAAATAAACCGACCCGTTGAAAACATCCGCATCCGTAGTGGCCAGCTTCTACAAGGCATCGACAATGGAATTTTCATTACGTTCTATGCCCTGAAACTCGTAAGAGATGAAGTACTGAAGTTGGTTTTTCAACTCTGCCAAATACTTGATCATCCTCGTTCCACGAGCTTCATAATCTCCCGACAATTGCTTGACGACCAACTGAGAGTCACTGTAAATGATTAGCTTCTGAACTTCTAGACTCTTCGCCAGTGGAACTCCTCTTGCTAGCACCGCTTCAGACTTTCTACCGTTGTTGTTCGTTGCTTTAAACCCAAATTTGATGGCCTGCTGCACCTTGAATCCATCTGGACTTGTCAAAATAATTCCTGCCCCACTGACATTCACAGTAGAAGACCCATCTGCATACAACGTCCATGAATTTTGGCTGTGTTGAAAAACTACAACTGCTCGATCGGACGTCTCGACCTTCCGGTCAGAAGACCCCAACTTATTATTAATGAAATTTAATTTTCTCTATATATTATTTTGAAATAGTAAGGGTTGATTTGATTAATGTGGATAGTTATGGGTAAAATACGCAAATATTTCAAAATAAGCAAGTGGTTATAAAATATTCATTGTTGTTTGGGAATATTCGTTTGGTCGTGGAATATTCAATCGCTTGGAATATTCGCATTTATACTGACGCAAAATGCGTGTGGGCCCCATAACTTGAAAGCGATTGGATGAAGAAAACGACAAATATAAGTTGTTTAAAAATAACTGGCAGTAGTTATTACCAATTATCTTGTTAAAATACTCCTGTGGTTAAAACACAAGAAGATTACCAGTATTGCACCAATTATTGATTCTTACGTAAAGAAGCACTTACTCAATAATGGTTACGATAATTACTTTCATTCGATTTTATTTTATTGATTTAATAATTGTTGCGTTGATATTTTATATTGTTGTTGTTTGATAATTGTCATTACACAGTATTTTTTATTATCGAAGCAATAATTCATATTATCTGAATAATATTATTAGATAGCATTATTGGCAATGTCTAGAAAGTTCTGTCTAAGGAGAGGTTTGGTCACCTAATTGTGCGCTAGTAAGGAGAAATTCTTATTGGAAAGCCCCCTCTTTCTTGGAAACTGTCTGGTTGTCAATATTGTGATTCTGTAATATTATTTGTGAATAATTAATTATTGATTCATATGATGAGGAAAATATTGATTTTATGTGGATATAGATGGAGAAAATTTTTAATGTAACAATTGTTGAAAATTAAAATTTTATCTTTTTCTGATAAAATAATTTATTTAAATATATTATTATATTTTAATAATATAATAATGATGATATTTTTACGATGAATGTGGGATATATGAGTATATGTGGAGGAGTATTTTTGTTACCAAAAATATTTAAAGCATGTTTTATGTGTCGGTGGACCCCATTTCTTGACTGAAATTTGATTATAGCTTGTAAAATCGCCCGTTTGTGGATTTTGGTCAATTTTTGTTTGGAATTTGGAAAAACTTTCTTCTGCAAAGTTGTAGAGAATTGAATTTCCTATTAAAACTCGTGTGATTTGAATTTTCTGATAAAAGGGCTATTTATTATGAATTATTGAAGTTCCGAAGCTCTGAAATAATTGATTTTTGGAAGTTTTAATTGTTTTAATTAACAAAAACGTTTTTTGTGTTTGGTTAGCCTCATTAAACACATGCAAGTTGCTCAATTCAGATGGTTCTAGGTGCGTAGACAAATTTGTATATATATAATATTAATTTATTAAATTTTCTACTTTGGTGTTCTAAGCATTTTCCTATAAATAGGTGCTTGGGTTAGAATTGAAAATCACACCGAAATCAAGTTTTCTCTCTCTATATTATCGAGCGTATTCTTGTGAGTATTTTGAGTATATTTTGAGTATTCTTATACATGTCTGAAGTTCAAGTCATAGCCTATATCCTGTTTTTAAATTTGTAATCTTGATCTTTCGAGGTAAGGGATATTTTTTTCTTCGTAATGATATTATTTCTTCAATATCATTATCTTTGAAATATCGATCTGAAGTTTTATCAAATTTGGAACTTTTGGTGCTCTGAGTTACTATTCACGCAGTACGACACTTTATTCACGATATCGACACTATTCACGAATCACATTATTCATCGAAAAAATGAAAATTTTCCTTTTCGCCTAAAATATCTATCATGGATACTAGCTTTGATTGTATCCATGTTTTGATCATTCTTGAATTTTACACCACTATGATTATTTTTGAGGTATGGATAAAACAAAGTACTAATCCTTAATCCTTAATTCTTGTCATTTTATTTCACCGGATTCGCTTTAAAATATTTTTCATTATCCTCGGTCTTAAATGATGATATTATTGAATATCTTTGGCCAGTAGTCACAAAGATGAATGATTTCGATGAATATCTTTGGCCCGTAGTCAAAAGATGAGCAATGATGTTTAGATGAACATGACCAGTCGATGAATATCTTTGGCTTCAGTAGTGGTCAAAGATGAATATTTGATTCTAGATATATATTGATTGATGTTACAGGGATAAAGATAGACGATGAACTTTTAAATTCATACATAGAAGAATGGATGTCATATCTAATCATAAAGCTATTCGTTTATTGAAAAATGGATGTCAAGCTTTCTTAGCCCATGTTATGGATTTGAATAAAGACACGTCAAATTTGAATAATATTTCTATTGTTATTGACTTTCCTGAAGAACTTCCCGGTCTACCCCCAAAACGTGATGTTGAATTCTTTATTGATCTTGAACACGCATACAAAGCTCATTTCTAAAACCCCATATCGAATGGCTCTTATTGAACTTCGAGTTAAAGGTCCAACTACGGAGTTGTTGGACATCGGTTTCATTCTGGCCTAAGTACATCTCCTTGGGGTGCTCCTATTTTATTCAGTAAAGAAGAAAGAGACGGTAGTATGCGACTTTTGTATTGACTATCGGAATTGAACCATGTCACCATCAAGAATAGGTATCCTCTACCTCGTATTGATGACTTGTTTGACCAATTGCAAGGAGCACAATTCTTTTCAAAGATCGATCTTCGCTTACGGATATCATCAATTTGAAGATTAGAATCGAGGATATTCCAAAGATCGCCTTGAAACTCGATGACGGGCATTATGAATTCTTAGTCATGTCTTTCGGATTGACTAATGCTCCTACGCTTTCGTGGATATGATGAACCGAGTATTCAAAGAATATTTGGATCGATTCGTTGTTGTCTTTATTGATGACATCCTCATATATTCCAAAAGTCGTGAAGATCATGAACACCATTTGAAGCTAGTACTCCAACGGCCGTGAAAAACAAACTATATGCCAAATTGAAGAAATGCGAGTTACGGCGAGGAAGTAGCATTCCTTGGGCACGTAGTGTCGAAACATGGAATATCCGTTGATCCGACGAAGATTGAAGCAATACAAAGTCAGAGCAAATCGAGTTCCATGGATCAAGACGTAGCTTTTGGGCTTAAATTGGTTATTATCGGAGATTCATGGAAGGGTTTTCTCGAATCGCTACTCCATTAACCCAAATTTAACTTCGGAAGGATACAAAATTCGTTTGGAGCGAAGAATGCGAGAAGAGTTTCAAAGAGCTCAAGAGAGACTCATTTAAGACTGTTCTAACAATACCATCCGATGCGGATGGATTTGTTATCTACAAATGATGCTTGAGTGCAAAGGGTTAGGATGTGTTCTCATGCAACGTGGGAAAGTCATAGCCTATGCCTCATGACAACTTAAAGAGTATGAGAGGAATTATCCTACTCATGATCTAGAGTTCTGTGCAGATCGTTTTATTGTAAAGATATGGAGGCACTATCTATATGGGGAGAAAGTGGAGATATATTCGGACCATAAAAGCCTTAAATAGTTCTTCACTAAAAAAAAGAACTCAATATCTGGCAATGACGTTGGCTCGAGCTATTGAAGACTACGACCACACTATTTAATACCATCCCGAAAAATGAACGTGGTAGTGGCGCGTTGAATAGAAGATCATATACTGGGGAATGAGTGCGATGATGTCAAGTATACGCGTAGAGCCAACTTTAATAAAAAAAAGTTAAGGTTGCTCAAGCCACCGAATCTTGATGATGTGTATGAAGAAGAAAGTACAAGAAGGTGCTATTCCGGAAGCGAGAATTGATGAAGAAGGAATACTTCGAGTCCACTCTAGACTTTGTGTTCCTAACGACTCTGATTTGAAGTACAAGATTATGATGGAGGCACACAATACACCATTTGCAATCCATCCTGGAAGTACTAAAATGTATCGTGATCTTCGACATACATTTTGGTGGAACAATATGAAGAGAGAGATTGCAAAGTTTATCTCGATGTGTTTAGCTTGTCAACGTGTAAAGGCGGAGCATCTAGTACCTAAGGGCCCGTTTCAACCACTTGAGATTTCGAAATGAAAGTGGGAACACATTACCATGGATTTCGTTATGGGTCTTCCTACGGTTTCTCAAGGCATCAATGCCATTTGGGTTATTGTTGATAGATTAACCAAGTCTGTTCATTTCTTGCCGATACGGGAGACTTATTCCCTTGAACGTCTTGCTAGTATATATGTAAATGAGATTGTGAGGTTGCATGGCATGCCAAGATCCATAGTTTGGATCGTGACCCAAGATTCACTTCAAGATTTTGGGTTAGCTTGCAAAAAGCTATGGGCGCGGATTTACGATTGATTTCGGCATACCATCCTTAAACCAGACGGACAATTAGAGAGGACTATTCAAACTCTTGAAGATCTATTAAGACTCGTGTCCTGAACTTCAAGGCGGTTGGGATAAGTATTTACCATTGGTGGAATTCTCCTACAACAACAGCTTATCGAGCAAGTATAGGTGTGGCTCCATTTGAAGCATTATATGGACGAAAGTGTATTTCTCCAATATGTTGGGATGAGGTGGGTGAAGCAACATTCTTGGGACTGAGTTAAATGCGTATGACTCACCGAAAAGATCCAAATGATTCAACAACGTATACAAAGCGGCACAAGATCGACAAAAGAGTTATCACGGATCTTCATCGAAAGGAAGTGGAATTTAGTATAGGGGATCATGTATTGTTGCGAGTTGCTCCCATGGAAGGGAGTTACAAGATTTGGGAAGAGAGGAAAGCTCGATCCACGATTTATTGGTCGACCCCAACTTATTATTAATGAAATTTAATTTTCTTTCAAAACACAGTCGTTTCGATTTATTTCATTATTTTGAAATAATGAAATTTAATTTTCTCTATTTATTATTTTGGGTTGATTTGATTAATGTGGATAGTTATGGGTAAAATCATGAAAAATATTTCAAAATAAGCAAGTGGTTATAAAATATTCATTGTTGTCGGGGAATATTAGTTTGGTGGAATGGAATATTAAATCTTTGTCGGGGAATATTAAATGCTGACCAAGTAGCGACCGTGTATGGGCCCCATAACAAAAAAGCGATTGGATGAAAAAGCGACAAATATAAGTTGTTTAAAAATAACAGGCGTAGTTATTCTTAGATTAATCTTTGTTAAAATACTAAATGGTTAAAACACGATGCTGCGCGTATATTGCACATTTATTGATTCTTACGTGAAAGGCCTTTACTTTCGATAATGGTTCGATAATTCTTTTATTCGATATTTTATTTTATTGATTTAATAATTGATTGCGTTGATATTTTATATTCTTTGTTGTTTGATAATTGTCATTACGGTTTTTTCATTATCGAAGCAATAATTCATATTATCTGAATAATATTATTAGATAACATTATTGGCAATGTCTAGAAAGTTACATCTAAGGAGAGGTTTGGTCACCTAATTGCGGCGCGATGAGAGAGAAATTCTTATTGAAAGCCCCTGCTTTCTGAGGAGCTGCACGGTTGTCGATATTGTGATTACATAATATTATTTGTGAATAATTAATTATTGATTCATATGATGAGAAAATATTGATTTTATGTGGATATAGATGGAAAAAATTTTTAATGTGACAATTGTTGAAAATTGAAATTTTATCTTTTTACGATAAAATAATTCATTTAAATATATTATTATATTTTAATAATATAATAATGATGATATTTTTACGATGAATGTGGGATATATGAGTATATGTGGAGGAGGAGTATTTTGTTACAAAAATATTTAAAGCATGTTTTATGTGTTGGTGGACCCCATTTCTTGGTGTGAAATTTGATTATAGCTTGTAAAATCGCTTGGTTTGTGGATTTGGTCAATTTTTGTTTTGGAATTTGGAAAAACTTTCTTACGTAAAGTTGTAGAAATTGAATTTCCTATAAAAACTATGAGATTTGAATTTTTACGATAAAAGGGCTATTTATTATGAATTATTGAAGTTAGAAGCTCAAAATAATTGATTTTTGAAGTTTTAAATAATTTAAATAAGAAAAAAACGTTTTTTGTGTTTGGTGGGCATCTTTAACATGTGTTTGAAGAAATTGAAATTCAGATCCTTGGATGCGTAGGAAGATGTGGAAAAATAAATATATATTAATTTATTAAATTTTCTACTTTGGTGTTACTAGCATTTTCTATAAATAGGGTCTTTAGGTTAGAATTGAAAATCACACGAAAATTGAAGTTTTCTCTCTATATTATCGGCGTATTCTTGTGAGTATTTTGAGTATATTTTGAGTATTGCTATATCTGGTTGAGTTCAAGTCATAGCTTTATATCAGGTGTTTAATTAGAAATCTTGATCTTTTCGAGGTAAGGGATATTATTTTTTTTTTTAATGATATTATTTCTTGATATCATTATCTTTGAAATATTGATCTGAAGTTTTTATCAAATTTGGAACTTTTGGTGTCGAGATTCTTATTCACGTATCTGACCTTATTCACGTATCTGACCTTATTCACGAATCTGACATTATTCATCGAAAAATGAAAATTTTCCTTTTAAATCTAAAATATCTATTGTGGATACTAGCTTTGATTGTATCCATGTTTTGATCATTCTTGAATTTTACACCACTATGATTATTTTTGAGGTATTTTTTGGACATGGATAAAACAAAAAATCTGAATCCTTAATCCTTAATCCTTGTCATTTTTTTCCTTTGGATTCGTTTCTTTAAAAATATTTTCATCATCCTCGGTCTTAAATGATGATATTATTGAATATCTTTGGCACATAGTGCAAAGATGAATGATTTCGATGAATATCTTTGGCGTAGTGCAAAGATGAGCAGTGTTTAGATGAACATGACCAATGATGAATATCTTTGGCTGTAGTGCAAAGATGAATATTTGATTCGAGATATATATTGATTGATGTTCTGAGGGATAAAAGATGAGCGATGAACTTTTAAATTCATACATAGAAGATAGTAGTTTTGCATTCTCTTTAACTCTTACAATGAATTATTATTTCATTGCGAATATTGATTTAAAACTTGTTGTCTATTGTATTACATTAGATTTTTTCCTGTTGAAGACTAATGATAATTTGTTGTATATTATCTTAGTCGTAATATTCTTCTTTGGGCTAGTTGAGCTCACCCTTTTCCTTTTTGTTCCATTTTTCTTCTCGGGGAGGCGAGAATATAAGCGAGTGCAGTCGGGGTATGGAATGAAGGTTAGAGAGAGTTGTTTAGTAGTCCTCACCATTTTTGTAAAATAATGTATCAATAAATGTGATGAGGATTTATTTGAGTATAGATATTATCTAGAAGATAATATTTGTATTCAAACTCACAGATTTCTTGTTGTAATAATAAAGTTGTAGTTGTTTACATACCATGTATTGTGACTTTCGAGAATGGGTGATGTATACCTATTTTGGGGGCGTCACGGTTGGTATCGAGCTTAGGGATATGATCTCTGGCGGAGATCGGGGAATAGAACTAGGAGGGAGGCAGAGTAAATCCTTGTTTAGTGTGTCTACTAAAGCTTATTTGTTAGTTGGTCGATATATATAGGGATATTATGTGATATATTGATTTCCTTAATTAACCCTTGTTTTATGGCGGTGTTTGAGAATGTCGTTGAGAATATTATGATGGAAATGAGGCCAGTGGAGGCGCTTGTACTCACCTGACGAGAGGAGAGCGTCAGACAGTGGCAATGTTCCTCTGTGAAACAACACCTTGAGCGAGATGATGAGCGAGGGATGTTTAGAAGCTTTTTGCGATTCATGCAAAATCGAGACGAGGAGACTTCGTGTTCAAAATCTGAGGAGAAATGATAGCAATTCACGGGTTATCCTGACGAAGCGATTCGAAAGAGTTGGGACCACGAATTTAAGGAAAGCCGGATCCGATCATAAGCGGAAACATGGGTCAAACAAATTACCAAGATATTCGATGTCTTGGGATGCGCGAGAAAACGAAGGTTCCATTCGCCACCTTTATGTTAAAATGGCGAAGCGGACTCTTGGTGGGAGTGCGTGAAGCGTACCCATCCAAGTACTTTTCGGCGTGTCTTGGGAGACGTTTGAAAAACTATTTAATGACAAATACTTTCACGAAAGTGTTAAATCGTATGAAGGAAGTGGAGTTCATCAGATTAGAACAAAACAACATGGCGGTGTCTCGATGCGAGGCAAAGTTTGCGAGTTATCGAGTTTTGCACCTCATTTGGTGGAGAATGAGGAGCGTATGGCTTCGGATGTTTACGAGAGGTTTGAAACCCGGCGTCGACAATATCTCATTTCTCATAAATTTTCTCTCTATTCGGATGTTGTAAGCAGGGGCTCGATTATTAGGCGAGATAACTTGATGTCACAGTCAATGGGGACCCTGATCGAGGATCATCTGGGAGATAGCGATCAACAAAACAACGATAACCGGTGGAGAAAGAAAAAGAGCGGACAAAAATGGTAACCACTCTGGTGGTAATCATAGCCATGAAAATAGAAGAAGCGAGTCGGGAGGAGATTTTAAAAGAGGAGATTTAACAACGACCATGTGAAGGCAGCGGTCTTGCGTGACAAGCTGGTTTCTAAGGAGAGAATGAAGCGACCACCGGTCGTATCTTTATAAATCTGGAAAAGAGGACATATCGGTCAAGCGCCCCTGCAGATTCAAGGTATGCTATAATTGTGGAAAGGAAGGACATATAAACGAGATTATGCGGTAGCGAAACCTAGTTCAATGAGGGGCGGTGACTCAAAAAACTATCCCGAAAAAGTCAAAATCAGCGGTTCTGGAAGAAGCGTTTGTTGTGGTTGGTCAAAATCGAGGAACCCAAAGCGAGGTGATCACGGGTAAGCTATTTATAAATTCTTGCGAAGTTTATACCTTACTTGATCTGGGTCTTTACCCATTCATTTATCTCTCTCTACTTGTGCTCAGCGTTTAAACTTGACTCAGGAGAAATTAGACTTTGACTGTCTGTGGAAACTCAGTTGGGAGAAACTTTCATCACATCCATTTTTTTATAAATCTTGTTTGATTCAAGTTGGCACCATCACCTTACATTGACCTTATCTCTTTAAAGATACTTGCTTTTTGATGTGATTTTAGGGATTGATTGGTTAACTACTCATCATGCCAAAATTGATTGTTTTAAATAAGGTTGTTAGTTTTCATATTCTAACCAACTTTTGTTATGCAATTCAAACAACTAAACCATTAAAATCAATCAACATGTCATATCTAATCATAAAAAGCTATTCGTTTATTGAAAAAGCGGATGTCGAGCTTTCTTAGCCCATGTTATGGATTTGAATAAAGACACGTCAAATTTGAATAATATTCTGTTGTTATTGACTTTCTGGCGTATTTCTGAAGAACTTCGATCTACCCCGAGCGTGAAGTTGAATTCTTTATTGATCTTGAACTGAGTACAAAGCCCATTTCTAAAACCCCATATCGAATGGCTCTATTGAACTTGAGGTTAAAGGTCCAACTACGGGAGTTGTTGGACATCCGGTTTCATTAAATCTAGTACATCTCTCTTGGGGTGCTCTGTTTTATTAAATAAAGAAGAAAAGGCGGGGAGTATCGACTTTGTATTGACTATCGGGAATTGAACCATGTCACCATCAAGAATAGGTATCCTCTACCTCGTATTGATGACTTGTTTGACCGATTCTGAGGAGCACAATTCTTTTCAAAATCGATCTTAGATTACGGATATCATCGGTGAAGATTAGGCGAGGATATTCAAAGGCGCCTTGAGAACTTCGATGCGGGCATTATGAATTCTTAGTCATGTCTTTTTCGGATTGACTAATGCTCCTGCGACTTTCATGGATATGATGAGCCAAGTATTCAAGGAATATTTGGATCGATTCGTTGTTGTCTTTATTGATGACATCCTCATATATTCCAAAAAGTCGTGAAGATCATGAGCACCATTTGAAATTTGGTACTCCAAAGGCTTCGTGAAAACAAACTATATGCCAAATTGAAGAAATCGAGTTACGGCTTGAGGAAGTAGCATTCCTTGGGCGCGTGGTGTCGAAACATGGAGTATCTGTTGATCGTGAAGATTGAAGCAATCTGAAAGTTAGAACAAAAAAGTCGGTGGTGAAATCGCGTAGCTTTTTGGCTTAAATTGGTTATTATCGGAGATTAGTGGAAGGTTTTCTCGAATCGCTACTCCATTAACCAGACTAACTTCGGAAGGATACAAAATTCGTTTGGAAGCGAAGAATCGAGAAGAGTTTCCAAGAGCTCGAGAGGAGACTCATTTGGCTTTTGTTCTAACAATACCATCTGAATGCGGATGGATTTGTTATCTCTGATGATGCTTGAGGCAAAGGGTTAGGATGTGTTCTCATGCAGCGTGGGAAAGTCATAGCTTTATGCCTCGCGACAACTTAAAAGAGTATGAGAGGAATTATCCTACTCGTGATCTAGAGTTAGCGGCCGATCGTTTTTTATTGTTAAAAGATATGGAGCCCTTATCATATGGGGAGAAAGTGGAGATATATTGGACCATAAAAAAGCCTTAAATATTTCTTCACTCAAAAAAGAACTCAACATCTGCGGCGGCGACGTTGGCTCGAGCTATTGAAGACTACGACCACACTTTATTGATACCATCTGGAAAAATGAGCGTGGTAGGTGGCGCGTTGAGTAGAAGATCATATCACGAGGAATGAGTGCGATGATGTCAGTATCTGCGTAGAGCCCACTTTAATAGAAAAAGTTAAGGTTGCTCGAGCCAGGCCGGGTGATCGTCGTATGAAGAAGAAAGTCTGAAAGGTCTTTATTAGGAGCGAGAATTGATGAAGAAGGAATACTTGAGTCCACTCTAGACTTTGTGTTCTAACGA
Source organism: Panax ginseng (assembly GCA_020205605.1). Classification (NCBI taxonomy): domain Eukaryota; kingdom Viridiplantae; phylum Streptophyta; class Magnoliopsida; order Apiales; family Araliaceae; genus Panax; species Panax ginseng. The sequence goes on along the minus strand of CM035131.1, from coordinate 28,169,627 downwards.
CTCGATTTGAAGTACAAGATTATGATGGAGCACTACACATACACCATTTGCAATCCATCTGGAAGTACTAAAATGTATCGTGATCTTGACATACATTTTGGTGGAACAATATGAAGAGAGAGATTGCAAAGTTTATCTCGATGTGTTTAACTTGTCGGCGTGTAAAGGCGGAGCATCTAGTACCTAAGGGTTAAGATTGCAACCACTTGAGATTCGAAATGGAAGTGGGAACACATTACCATGGATTTAGTTACGGGTCTTCTACGGTTTCTCAAGGCATCAATGCTTTATTTGGGTTATTGTTGATAGATTAACCAAATCTGCTCATTTCTTGCCGTCTGGAGACTTATTCCTTGAGCGTCTTCTTTAGTATATATATAAATGAGATTGTGAGGTTGCATGGCATGCCGATATCCATAGTTTGGATCGTGACCCAAGATTCACTTCAAGATTTTGGGTTAGCTTGCAAAAAAAAGCTATGAGCGCAGTTCTGATTGATTCGGCATACCATCCTCGAAGCAGACGAACAATCGAGAGAGGACTATTCAAACTCTTGAAGATTTATTAAGACTACGTGTCCTGAACTTCAAAAGGCGGTTAGGATAAGTATTTACCATTGGTGGAATTCTCCTACAACAACGATTATCGAGCAAGTATAGGTGTGGCTCCATTTGAAGCATTATATGGAAAAAAGTGTCGCTCTCTCGATATGTTGGGATGAGGTGGGTGAAGCAACATTGTTGGGACTAGAGTTAAATGCGTATGACTACTGAAAAGATCCAAATGATTAAACAGCGTATACTGAAGCGGCGGCACATCGATCGACAAAAGAGTTATGCGGATCTTCATCGAAAGGGCGTGGAATTTAGTATAGGGGATCATGTATTGTTGCGAGTTGCTCCGTGGAAGGAGTTACAAGATTTGGGAAGAGAGAAAGCTCGATCCACGATTTATTGGTCCATTTCAAATTCTTGGCCAGAGTAGGAAATGTAGCCTATAGACTCGCGTTACCTCAAAGTATGTCTACGTGTTCATAATGTGTTTCACATATCGTATGCTTAAATAAATATGTGAAAGACCGAACCACGTTATAGAGTTAGAAACAGGACGAGATAGCAGAAGACTTAACGTCTGAAGAGGTACTGTCGAGATCTTGGATAGGAAGGAGCATGTCCTACGCACAAAGGTCATACCACAAGTTAAAGTTTTGTGGAGGAATCATCTTTATAGAGGAAATGACACAGGAATTGGAAAGCGGAAATGAAAGCGAGGTATCCTCACCTTTTGAAACACACCGAGTCGTCGTCGATTTAGAGGATGAAATTTCATAAGGAGGGAGGTTGTAAGACCCCAACTTATTATTAATGAAATTTAATTTTCTCTATTTATTATTTTGAAATAGTAAGGGTTGATTTGATTAATGTGGATAGTTATGGGTAAAATCATAAATATTTCAAAATAAGCAAGTGGTTATAAAATATTCATTGTTGTTAGGGGAATATTAGTTTGGTGGTGGAATATTAAATGCTTTGTCGGGGAATATTAAATGCGACGGTATGACCCGTGTGTGGGCCCCATGCTGAAGCGATTGGATGAAAGAAAGCGACAAATATAAGTTGTTTAAAAATAATATGGCGTAGTTATTCTGATTAATCTTTGTTAAAATACTAAATTGGTTAAAACACGATGTAGCACGCGGTATTGCACGATTATTGATTCTTACGTGAAGGCCTTTACTTTCGATAATGGTTCTGATAATTCTTTATTCGATATTTTATTTTATTGATTTAATAATTCTTTGCGTTGATATTTTATATTCTTTGTTGTTTGATAATTGTCATTACTGCATTTTTTTCATTATCGAAGAATAATTCATATTATCTGAATAATATTATTAGATAACATTATTGGCGATGTCTAGAAAGTTACATCTAGGAGAGGTTTGGTCACTAATTGCTTGGCGTGATGAGGAGAATTCTTATTGGAAAGCCCCTGCTTTCACAGGAGCGCTGCACGGTTGTCGATATTGTGATTACGTAATATTATTTGTGAATAATTAATTATTGATTCATATGATGAGAAAAATATTGATTTTATGTGGATATAGATGGAAAAATTTTTAATGTGACAATTGTTGAAAATTGAAATTTTATCTTTTTACGATAAAATAATTCATTTAAATATATTATTATATTTTAATAATATAATAATGATGATATTTTTACGATGAATGTGGGATATATGAGTATATGTGGAGGAGGAGTATTTTTTGTTACAAAAATATTTAAAAGCATGTTTTATGTGTCGGTGGACCCCATTTCTTGGTTGAAATTTGATTATAGCTTGTAAAATCGTCTTGTTTGTGGATTTGGTCAATTTACATTTGGAATTTGGAAAAACTTTCTTACGCAAAGTTGTAGAAAATTGAATTTCCTATAAAAAATCATGAGATTTGAATTTTTACGATAAAAGGGCTATTTATTATGAATTATTGAAGTTAGAAACTCAAAATAATTGATTTTTGGAAGTTTAAAATAATTTAAATAATAAAAAACGTTTTTTGTGTTTGGTGGGCATCTTTAACATGTGTTTAAATGAATTGAATTCAGATGCTTGGATGGTGGCGTAGGAAGATGTGAAAAAATATATAATAATATTAATTTATTAAATTTTCTACTTTGGTGTTACAGCATTTTCTATAAATAGGGTCTTGGGTTAGAATTGAAAATCACACAGAAAGCTGAAGTTTTCTCTCTATATTATCGGCGTATTCTTGTGAGTATTTTGAGTATATTTTGAGTATTGCTTTATCTGTTAACAAGTTCAAGTCATAGCTTATCCAGGTGTTTAATTAGAAATCTTGATCTTTCGAGGTAAGGGATATTATTTTTTTAAATGATATTATTTCTTGATATCATTATCTTTGAAATATTGATCTGAAGTTTTTATCAAATTTGGAACTTTTGGTGTCGAGATTCTTATTCACGTATCTGACCTTTATTCACGTATCGACCTTATTCACGAATCTGACCTTATTCATCGAAAAATGAAAATTTTCCTTTTAAATCTAAAATATCTATTGTGGATACTAGCTTTGATTGTATCCATGTTTTGATCATTCTTGAATTTTACACCACTATGATTATTTTTGAGGTATTTTTGGACATGGATAAAACAAAGTCTGAATCCTTAATCCTTAATCCTTGTCATTTTTTTGTTTCCTTTGGATTCGTTTCTTTAAAAATATTTTCATCATCCTCGGTCTTAAATGATGATATTATTGAATATCTTTGGCACATAGTGTGCAAAGATGAATGATTTCGATGAATATCTTTGGCGTAGTGCAAAAGATGAGCAGTGTTTAGATGAACATGACCAGTGATGAATATCTTTGGCTTTGTAGTGCAAAGATGAATATTTGATTCGGATATATATTGATTGATGTTACGAGGGATAAAAGATGAGCGATGAACTTTTAAATTCATACATAGAAGATAGTAGTTTGCATTCTCTCTTAACTCTTACAATGAATTATTATTTCATTCTGCGAATATTGATTGTGAGTCGTAAAACGTATTTCTGTCATTCAGAAAATTGAAAAATAACGATTTCAAATTCGAACTAAATTTAATAATTAACATTAAGTGATTGTTTTGAAAAATTTTAATTTTCAATTAATTGTGAAAATTTTTACTATCCAAGCAGGCATTCCACCGTGAAATCGGCGAGGCTTGCCCTTTGATAGCGATTCGGGGATGATATTGATAAAAATTGGGATAATTCCATCGTCCGTGCTGCTAGTCTCCCCGAAACTTGAACTTCATCATCACCTTCTTGACGGTTGATCGTGTAGAAACAACGGTGACCTTGAAAATAAATGCCGAAGCTTTCATTAGCAATTATCAAAGCAAAAGCAAATTTTTCAATATTCGAGTACACAGTTTCAGGCGTCTCTTAGGACATGGTGACATAATAAACCGGATCTTTGCTTCCTCTTGCGTCCGAACCAAAACAACTCCCACTTGACGAACTAGCCGCCGGGTATAAGTCTGATGTCTCGGCGGTGCGAGTTTCACCAATAAAGGAGCCAGAAGATAAATCGTCCTTATGCCTTGGAAGGCGTCTTCACACTCAAAGTCCACTGGAGCGTCTTTGCATTCTTTCTTCATCACTTGATGTATCAAAAATGACAAGCATCTCTCTCAGAGATTTGGACATGAACCTCCTCAAAGTCGCATCCTACCAATGACGTTGAACGTCTTTGAACGAATGAGGAGTCTTCATGTCGAGAATAGCACGGATCTTCTCCGGATTGGCCTTAATGCCCTTTGGTGACGGATAACCCAGGAACTTTCTGCCGCACCGAGGCGAAGGTACACTTTGCAGGATTGAGCCTTAACTTGTGGTGACGGACAGTCTGAAAGCATTCCTCCAGATCATCCAAATGCTTCTGAACATTCATGCTCTTCACGATCATATCATCCACGTACACCTCCATGTTCCTCCCCAGCTGCCTCTCGAAGATGAAATTCATCATTCTCTGGTAAGTGGCTCCAGCATTTATTAAGCCAAATGTCATCTTCTTGTAGGCGTACACTGAACGGTGTGTGATGAAAGCTGTCTTTGGAATGTCCTTCTTGCACATGGAGATTTGATGATAACCTGAAAAAGCATCCATAAAGCTTAGTAGTGTATACCCCGAAGTTGCATCAATAAGTTGATCAATGTGGAGCAGAGGATAGAAGTCCTTCGGGCATGATTTGTTCAGGTCCGTGTAGTCGATGCAAACCCGCCACTTTCCATTCTGCTTCTGCACCAACACTACATTAGCCATCCACTCCGGGTAGTCGATCTCAAAGATGAAGTCGGCAGCTATCAGCTTCGCGATCTCCTCATCAATGATCCTCTGACGCTCAGGAGCAAAGATTCGCCTTTTCTGTCGAACTGGCTTCTTCAAAGGATCCACATTCAGTCGGTGCTCGGCAATCTTTCGGCTGATTCCCGACATGTCTTGTGGCTCCCATGCAAAGATATTCGCATAGCAGCGAAGTAGTTCCATAAGGTTTATCCGGAGAGGTTCCGGCAGACCCGGACCAATCTTCACTGTTTTGTCTTTCTTTTTGAGAACCAGCTCGATCTCCTCTGTCTCCCCTACAGGAATAACCAATGGCTCCGAACTGCTTTCAGTGAAGGGCTCGATCTTAATTGTCATGGTCCGCTTCTGCTTGCTTACCCCTACTCCTGAGGCTATCACAGTATTTCTGTAGCATCGTTTGGCCAGATCCAAGTCCCCTGCTACCTCTCCAACTCCGTGTGTTGTTGGAACTTGATTTTGAAGTAAGGAATGGAGGTCACTGCTTGGAGAACAGTCAAAGTAGGTCGACCCAGTATGGCGTTGTAGGCCGAATCTACATGCACAACATAAAATTTACATGTTATTTCTACCTGTTGTGGAGCAGTACTGAAGATGACCGGTAGCTTAATAGTTCCTGCCACTTTGACTGGATCGTTACTGAAGCCGTATAGGGGAGCCTCCTGTCCAACCTCCATCTTTCGTCCATTAAGATGCATCCTCTGATAAGCATGAGCATATAGAATGTCCACAGAAGATCCGTTGTCTATCATCATACGTTTCACGTCCACCGAACCTACTTGTGCAGTGATCACCAGTGCCCCTTCATGAGGTTCGATGGGCTCCGAAGGATAATCTGCATCGGTGAAAGATATAACAGGTCCACGGAATGGTCTGCATACTATCTTGAGGAGCACACATACGGACACCGAATCCAGATATCCTCTCCTCTTCTTCCCTACCAATTTCCCTGTTGTCCCACCAGTTATTACATCAACGACGTGCCTTGGTGGTGGTGTTAGAGCATTTTGGAGGGGTGGAACCGTTTGAATCGTCTGAACAGTACGGTCAACATTCTGCTGATCCTGTTGATCCCTCCCGGACACATATTGAACCAGTAAACCACTCTGAACCTTCCTCTCCACGAAGTCCTTCAAATTGCAACACTCATTAGTGTCGTGACCTGCGGATTGATGATAGCCACAATACTTTTAAGCATTGCCCTGTCCTGTCTTATAGTTATCACGAGGCGGTTCAAAGAACGGCTGGCCCCTAATTTGATCCAAAATCACCGACCTATCCGTATTCAGTTTGGTGTAAACCTTATTCACCTTCGGGGTGGGAACAGGTGGGCGACTACTTCCCTGTCGCCACGAGTTGTTGTACTTCTTCGAATTGCCCTCTAGCCTATCATTATACCCTCCAGTCTTCTTCTGATCGCCTTCAGCTTTTGGAGCATCTGCCTCCTTCATTCGGTCCGAAGAAGGACGTTTCAGGCTATTCATAGCCTCTTCTACCACAATGTAGCCTTCTGCTTTATCGAAAGCTTCGGCTAAGCTCTTCAGATGGTGAAACATCAGCTTCTTCACCAGTTTCTCAGACTCTACCAGATCCAGGCCTTTTTGAAACAACCCTACAGCCTGAAGATCATTAAAGTTGGACACATGACCAACTGCCTCCCTGAACCTCTTCACATACTGACCTAAGGATTCATTGGTGAATTGTCGGACCTGTGCCAAAGAACCTGTAGGCTTCCCTCTTCTCCGGTTGCTCCCGAAACGGGCATGGAACTTATCACAAAGCTCGGTCCATGAAGATACTAAATCTGCTGGCAAAGTCCCCATCCACTGCCTCACATCCTTTCTCAACGTTGTGATGAACGTATGACACTTAGCAGCATCTGTGAAATCATAATAATCCATCAGCCGGTCGAACGCCTGGCTATGGTCATAAGGGTCCCCAGACCCATCGTAACTCTCCATGTGAGGTAACTTCTTGGTGGTGTCCGCCTTCTCCTTAAGAATGTCCGAGGAAAAAGGGGACGCCTTCTTTCCCGGAGTGTCCTTCACCTGTTGCACCTCAGCCAACTGCTTCCGGAGCTCCTTCAATTCCTTCATCAGAAAATCCACACCTTCTGGTTGAGAGGAGACTTCTTTCTCCGGCGACTCTTTCCTTTTCAGAATGGATCGACCATCCCTAACGGAAACCACTGCCCTCGATGGGCTTCTGGATTTACTTCGGCGTGTGGCCCTGTCATCACGGTGAGAGTGCTCATGACGTTGCTCTCTCTTTCTACTTTCTGGCGCGACCTCCCTCGATATACTCCTCTGTCTGCCACCATCTCGACCTTGAGAACCAACGACGACAAGTGCTACCTTCGATGCCTCAGGAGTTCTGCTCCTTGATCTCCTTTGGTCATGAATGCTCTGGTTCCTTCTCCTCTCGCCATGGTACCTCCTTATGCCTGCTACGCCTCTCGGACTGGACATAAGTGGACGCCTCATCCTTCAGATCGGCCATCCGAAGCATTTTTACAGCTATATCTTCCATCTGCTTTAGAAGAACTTCCAAAGCTTTATCTGCCTCTTTGGCCATCTTTGCCAACTTGGCAGCTCTGTCATCCCGACCACTTCGATGGTGCGTTTTAGGCGGAGAACCCTCCACCTGCCTCCGATCCTGCATCAGTAAACACCAACCTCCGCCTGGCCCCACCATGAGCTCTCGGACGAGAACCCTTGGAAACATGCTTGGAGGCAGTGCTTTCACTCTCATGAGCACTCTTCGAAGGACCCAGACGATCCTTGACATAAATGTGCTGGACAGACGAGCTAACAGCCCTCGGCTGTCCTTCTGGCGTATCTGCTCTACTCCTCACCATCTTCCGACGTAGAACAAATAAATCTTTGTGATTGAAAATTTCAAGACACTAGAACTCACCCCTCCTTTTAGCGCCAATGTTAACGCCAAGATCTTCTCCGACGTCCCAATCACGTAAGACGCCCTGATCCTGCACACTAAACACAATCAACACCAAAAGCTTGACCAACTTGGCTGTGGGGGGATAGCTCGGCGTGAGAGTCGATCTGAAGCGGTCCCAAGGATTAACAATGGAGGATAAAATATCTAGAGTCTTGAGAGATAAAAATCTTAGTTGAATGTGTGTACCTTTTCTTGAAGACTTCCTTTATTTAGGTTATACTCTCTTTTTGGTTCATCGTACCACCCATCACAATAAACTAATCAAATAAATAGGCCTAATCTACTTGGCCCAATAGAAGAAATATCATGACCCAACAAAATGTATTGAGTAAATTTGAGATGTGTAACGAAGGAGTTCGTATTCACAAATAATAAGATTAAATATTAATTAAAAGAATCTCAACTTAATGTTAGAACTAATACCGTTAACTATATATATTAGGTCATTGTGAGGCTTTCTTTTCTCCTTGTGAAATTTTTAGCTTAATAAAGTGTAAGATTAAATGATATTTCCCAAGGTTTCAAAAAGAATAATTAAAATAGTAATTTATTTTTTTCACACTACTTTCAAATTTGTACATCCTCACTTGATCAATAGAATGGATTCCCTAGCTATGACAATCTTTCTGGAATGAGTTAATGGTATCTCCATAAGATGATATGCCTAAATGACTGACTAGTCTTTATTCAAACTAAAAAAACCATATTGCATATAATTCCAAAGTTTTCATACATTGAACATTATAGCATCCATGTTGATCTAATAATAGAGCATATCGTTTCAGTTCCAATAAAAAATTCCTGACCCATAAGTAGAAATAGGCATCATACCAACCAACAGACGGGAACTGCATAATGTTAAGTTAGAACGAAAGAAAACATCAATATAGGTGTTACCCAGGAGAATAATGCCAAAGCACCCGATACAATGGCTCAAAGTATCGGCTGAGTTGCTGAAATCTTGGCGATACAATGTCAATGCATTTCCAATCTATAAATGTTGGCCTTTTTGTGGGGGAAATTGCTCTTTAACTTCCCCTGTATCTGTATCACATAGCTCAAATTCCTCGTGGACTTGGATATGGTCCCTGTCCATCCCTCCAAAAATCCAAATCTTTCTATTACCCTCCAAAAATCCAAATCTTTTGCCCTGGAAAGTTGATGAAGCAGCCTTGCCTATCATAAAACTCCTGTTACTTGAACTCCTCCTCCTAGTTGTTTTGTCAAAATTAAAACGGATGGAAGTGTTAAGCAGGATGGCTCCGCAGGTGCTGCATCCATCATAAGAAATTTGGAAAAGACTCGAGTGGCTGGTATTTCTACCAAGCTTTTTGGTGTTGGTGCTTCCATGGCTGAGTTGTGATGGTCTAAACTTATGTTGGGACTATGGGGTTTAAGCAAGTTCAACTTGAATCAGATGATCAGGAAGTTCTAAATCTCATTTTACCCTCTTCAAACATTTTATCTCCCATGTCTAATTTAATTCCTACTTGCAGCGATTCAGTCAGTACCTCGGGAAGCAAACCAGTCTGCTGATTGTCTAGCAAAGAACTCCTACCAACAAGACGAGCTGTATAAAGTCCATGCTGATCCCCCTATTTTTGTTCACTCGTTTTTGGAAAAAGACTAGAGGGAGAGCCACCCCTCATTGTGTTGCCATGCTCAGGACAAGGCTCATGAATAATCTCTAGCATTTATAGCAGTTGCAGTCCTCAATTCCAAATTCGGAAGGATTTTTAGAATCTTCATACTCTTCAATTATTTTATTGTTTTGCTAAGAAATTTCCTCTATATTCTCGCGCATTTTAGTACCTAATACACTTAAAAGTAAGCAACACTCCAAAATGTTAGGGTTTAAATGAATGTTTCAAGGTCATGTAGGCTATTGAATCTTCTTCTATTCTTATTAAGAATACTAAGAATTATAATAATTATACTCTTGTCAATGGTTAGTACAATAAATGATTTCTAGGACGGAATACAGTGGTAGACCTGTAAGTATGACTAATCATATCAACAAACAGAGGAAACTGTAACAAAGCAAACACAGTTACAGGAATACCTGCAACTAAAGCCATTGGAATAGCAATCCATACCAATCCATGGCCAAGGACAATAAAAAACGCGCCACAAAAAGCTACCATCATGGTGCCAATTGAGATAAACAGCGTTGCAAGTCCTATTATTAACCTCTTAGGCAGTAAGTCGAGAAAATCTTCTTCAGCATAACGCGAGGTAAGAATAGACAGGAACATGAGAATTGAAGTGGCTGATGAGAATAATGCCAGTGCATCTGAAATGGCAAAAACTATGAAGGACCTTTCTGATATAAAAAAAGGTGTTCCCGTATTGTTATTGTTGCCACCTGGTACAGTGAAGGCAGCAGCAAACATCACAGTAGCTATGAGTGTGGCAACAACCATGCATGACGATGCAGTATCTTTCATCCACTTTTCTCCTTCGCGTACTAAAATCTTGTGCTCCTCTGTAAATAGAATCTGCGGAGTTTTGCCATCGGAGTTCTTCATTTCTGTATATAGAGGTTGGACAATCTTTCCTACTTCCTTCAATCATAAAGAGACATCAACATGTAAGAACTAGAAGATAGCACTCAAAAAAATTAACATTTTTGCACAAGAAAGATTTTTAACTTCTACTTTTATCATTGCTTTGTTTCCTCAATCAAGTAATCTAAGTATCTAACCCAAGTAGATTTCTCTTGTCAGCAATGCCCTCTAACCAAAAAAGCGCTAAATTCAATATAATAGCAGCTTGAAGTCATTGAAACAAGAAATAAGTAGATAAAAAATTTCACTTTTCTGTTCTCTTTGTATTATCTTTTTTACTTGGCTTTTGTGATTAATTGTATATTATAATGTGCAAAGGCAAAACAAACCTTGAACCATTGTAACTCCGTCTCAATTGCAAAGCTGCCCCAGAATCAATATTCAGCCGATTTGCTGGTGCTAGATTTCCAGCCAAATGCAGCATGTTATTATTGCTTTCATCTTTATAAGCTGCGATCAAATCCTTAATAGAACCTATCTCATATATGAGATTGAAAATCTTTTCCTGACGATGTTCCACTGCTGCATGAAATATACTTCGACTTTTTTCATCAACTTTCCAAATAAGATCAGGATATGATCGAATAAGAACAATTATGAACTCCACATTTCCCAGCTCTGCAGCAGTGAACAATAATCGAGAAGGGGATCTAATAAAGTCCCCAATCTTTAAGTCATCCAGTACAAGAACCTGATCCCAAAGTCGATTCACCAGTTCCAGTGCTTGGTTATGCATCACTCTTTTGTCATAGATATCTTTGAAACCTGGAACTGCAAGAAATATTGAGTCACACTAAATCTATGAAGCATAGGAAATTATAATCATGTTGCATACCTATAAATTGCGCTACTCTACAGACAGGTGCACTGAAGATAGGAAGCACTGCAAGAAAGGCCATGACATCATTAAATCCAAGAGAAAAGCAGACGCATTAAGCGAAAGGAAGTTAATTTCAATATGTAAGAGATATCATTAAATCTAAGAGCACAAGTGCTCAGTAGGCGACCAATAACATCACAGCACCATATTCAGCAAATAGACAATAAGAAACAGCAGTTCAGATTAGGTTACTAACATGAGTTTACGCAACTCCTCCATATTCCAAATTGACTTCCACTGTAAAATACTGAAGGCTTTCTAGCCAAAACATGAACTGCTGTATCTCCATTTGCATCCCGAGCTATAGCTAAATCAGGGTGGAGTTTAATAACATCTAAGGCTACATCTGGAGAATCAACAGAATTATTTTCTCAGAACTTGTAGCATCATTCTCACAAGGTTATACCAACAATTAAAAACAAAAAAAGGATGTCGTCAAAAAGAATTAATACTAACTTCATAATCAAATAATATGATTCTATTTCAATGCGTACTTGCAACACATGCATTTCTTAGAAGCATGCATGACTATAGAAGGTTACTAACCAAACAGATTGGCAGTGATAGCAGCAAAGAGTAGCGCAATTAGATCTTCTGGAGTTAAATATTTTCTTTCAGTCTTGTTGTAAAGATACCATACCATGTCTCTATGGCCTAACAAAGCAGCCATGAACAGTGGAAGTGCTCCTTTACTACCTCGAATCATTGGTAACTTTGTATTTTTGTCCACCATTAATTCAGCAATCTTTGTAATTCCAGACGCTGCAGCAAAACAAAGTGCGGTGTTTCCTACCCGGTTCTGCAATGCCAGGTCCTCTGGTGTCATCATTTTCACCAGTTCCTCAACAAACCTTGTTTTTCTTGCTCCAGCTGCGATATGGAGGGCAGTTTCTGAAGCCCTTGTTATCCTAGCTCTCACTTGTGGATATAATTTCAAAAAGTTTTTAGCTGTTTCCCAATCACCTTTAAGGGCAGCAAGGTACAGGGTCACATAGGCGCCTAGGCCACTGCTTCTCATCTCCCCTGCAAAAGTTCAAGCACCAAATCATGATTGCACTCCAGCTTGTATTGAATGTTAAGAAACTAAACCAGGAAGCTCAAGAGCAGGGATCTCAATAAATTTTGAGATTACAATCACAAAGATTGAGAAGGAAACTTAAGCAAAAGTCATGAAAATCCTATTTACAGTAGAGTAACTTAATATATGCTTTTCCATGTACAATTTGACTTAATGAGCATGTAAAAATATATTGACTACACTTTTTCCATCACAATGTAAAAAAGCGTTAATGGGAAGTTTCACCTGAATAGAGCACTGTTGCTAGTGGAAAACTTGAAGATGCATCTGCCTCTCGGGTATTTAGTTTTTCATCAAATCTGGCACTCCGACTCATTGAAGGATAGCTGGAACTAACTTGCCACTTAGATGGTTCCATAATGACTTGTTCATTAGTTCCTGCCATTTCTAGACCAGTGGTTGAATTTGACAGAACTTGACGTGGTCGAAGATTAGAAGTACGAGTATTGACAACATTGATGGATAAGTGTTGCCTTTTTCTGTAGGGATTGAATGGTTTGATTCAACAGAGGGACGAAGACCAGAAAGAGCTGGTGAAATTCCAGGTATATCAAGGCAAATCCTATCTACACCATGAATGTCATCATAAGAGTGCTCCATGTTTATGCATATATCACCATCCTCGGGAACCTGGCAAGCCTTTGCCGAGTTGACTTCTGGGAAGCATGATTGAATAGAGAGATTCCTTCTATGTAGTGACATGGATAACTTTTTGGATATGACCATCATTCTTCTAGATATGAAAGAGATGGCATGAAAGTTAGATATTGAGATGATTTATTACATAAAATAGAGCAGTTACATTTTCCTGTTTTCAATTACATCCACCTATAACATATTCACATGGAGATAACATGCAATGGTTATCAAGTATCAACTATAAGGTTTTCAATTCATCCACCTAGTTGATGCCCATAAATTACACAATGTTCTACACTATTTTTCCCGTAGAAAGTTCTGGTCAATATCGATCTGCTAATTAGTCGTGCATTTTCCTATCTCCACTTGATTGAAAGAAACTAAGCTGCCCAAAATCCCTTCAGTTCTTACTAACATCCTTCAATTCCCAAACTATCCCTTATAGGAAACAGTGAATTGTATAGTGAGCTAATCATGAAAAATTAGCAGGATTGGATTTGCAGCAGGAACAAACCTTTCAGTCTTCATCTATCAAACTAATAGAATGAACAAGGAAATTGACAAGATCTGTAATTCAAAGTATATTGAAGAACAGAGTGTTTATTACATTTCTTAGAAATGAAGCTTACAAGAAGGTATTATTTATATCACTTGTAGACTATCTATACATACGGTATACATGCATGAAGGAAAATAACGAAGTGACAAAAGCTAGAGTGACAGCTGTGCTATCCCTACAATTTGTAAAGGCATGAAAAACAGTTCCTTCCCACCCCATTTAGGATTTGTAGAGCAATCATAATTTCATCAAAAAAAGAAAAGCTAACAAATACTAGCATGCACATATATTGCTTACCTAAATATGCAGCATAAAATCTTCAAACAAATGGAAGCTTAAAGATTGTTATGTCAAACTAAATAATTATCAAGATATACCTTTCTAAGTGTTCTAAGAGCTTGGGAAGGGCTAATTGAGTTGACCCTCTTCCTCAATTCTCAAACTTCCTAGTCAGCAGGGCTAATTCAACCGACCCTTTTCCTCAATATGCAAACTGCTCCAATTTTGGTGCCAAAACTACAAGAAACACATCATATATATAAAAGGAAAAAAGTTTTGGCTTTCTAGTTACTGTGTCAAGGCTGCCCAGTTTGGTTTCTGAGAAAGTGCAGAGAAGGAAGGTATACCACAAATTGTTGATTCACCCAAAAGTAAAAACAACAAAAGAAAAAAAAAAATGGAAGTATTATATTCCCTAAAGAATATAATTATTTGTACCTTTAACATACTATTTTTTAGTAATCCTTTATTTAATTTTATGAACTATATTTTATTATTTATAATATTATTTAATATCAGTTATTTATATTATCTTTGTATTGAAAAAATATATATTATTTATTAGACAAAATATAATAAAAAATCAAATTTATATTTAATATTTAAAGTAATATTGAAAATTAAATAATTAATATTTATTTAAAATTTTTAAACGATTTATATTAAAAAATAAAAACACTTCTTAACACAACTTATATTAAGTACGAAAGAAGTATAAGTCATTTCACAAACAAAGGCTAGTATATTAATGGGGTGTTGTCGACTTGTCGGTACCTTGAGTTTCCTCAGCAACCAAAAATAACCTATAATAAATTTACTATCACATAAAAGTAATTCACATATTATTCATATACATTTATATATATTAGTACAACTCACGTACAGAATAAATTATGTGGTCATACCAATATGTATATAAATATATTTGAACGATTTTACGTTATAACAACGTTCACATATCGGAGGAGAGAGAAAATGGTAAGTGAGCAAGTCAATGAGGGAGGGGATAGCATTGACGGAATTAAATACTCTCCACTTGTATGCTGAAAGAGTGAGGAGAAGAAGAATGGCGGCTCATCCTTTTAAGTGGGTTTCCGGGAAAGTCTACAAAAGTAGACAGTTTTTAATGGCATGGGAATGGTAGAGGAGAGCGGATTCTCTGTCCTCAATTTTTTAATTTTTTGTGTTTTTTTATTTAAATTTTGATATTAATCTCTTATTTAATATTAATTAATTTTAAAACTAAATAAAATGACATGTGTCAAAGTTTAAATAGAATTACACAAAAGGAACATAAAATTTAGAGACATACGATCTGCTCTCGTAGTGAAGCTACTCCCTCCGTCCTTTTTAAATATATCTACATTAAATATATCATTCTAGAGAAATAATTAATGTGGTAATTAATTATAATTATCACATTATTTTTAAAATTATTTTTTTTGTCATTATAATAATACTCGTAACTTAATTATAACTTAATCGGTAAGAGTTAAAAGTCTTTAAATGCTAATTTGACTGATCGGTTCTGTCTCACCAGCTCAAATTGTTTAAAAAATAAATAAATAGTCGAGTGAATCTTTTGCTAGTAGAACAAATTTTTGTTGTTATTTTAGTTGTATTAAATATTTTTTAAAAAATTCAGATTAAAAGGCTAAAAAAGATATTTTTAAATGTTTATATATTGTTCCATTATATATTTTTAATGCTTATATTTATAAAAATTAAACGTCACTACCATTACAAAAATTTATTATTCATAATAAAAATCTCATTCAATGTTTTATAGAGAAACAATATCGATTTTTTTAGTTATATCCATAAATTTGAGTGGGTATTACTCTATTTAACTTTATTTCTTATAAGAATGATATCGTGTGTGTGTCGCCCTCAAAATAGGTATACATCATCCATCTTGGATCGCCAAATATATGATACAGAATTTAAATACAACTTAATTATACAATTGTCGTGTAAAGTACGACCAAACATAAGCTGTGAGTTTTAATACAAATATTGTCTTCTAGACAATATCCAAACTCAAATTCAATATTATTACAATTATTAACAAACTATTTCACAGAATAGTGAGGACTACTAATGCACCATCTCGGACCATCACTCCGTTCCCCGACTAGTCTCAACTATATTCTCATTTTCTGAAGAGAACAATGAAAGCAAAGGGTGAGCTCAACTAGCCAGTAAGAAATATTATGACTAAGATAATGCAGAATAAATTATCGTTAGTCTTCAACAGTATAACAACTGATAGAATACAATAAATAACAAGTTTTAGATCAACAACTACAGCGGAATAAGCAATCCATTAGAAGAGTCAAGTAGAGCATAATATCTACCATCTTCTATGATTTAAAAAGTTTATCATATATTTTATCGCTGAGACTCAGCTTAATAAATAATCTACATCACTGAATTATCCATGCACTACGGGCCAATGATATTCATTAGTATCATGACCACGAATTATCCATGCACTACGGGCCAAGGATATTGGTGTTTTTATCAACGGTCATGATTATGCCATAAAATAATTCATCTTTGCATCCTTGGCCGAAGAGAACCTATGGTCATGATCATACCAAAAACTGTCCATCAATGCACTACAGGTCAATGAGGACTTTTACCACATCATTTGTAACATTACGGTCATGATTATACCGAATAATTCCTGATTATAATCATACCAAGTCCATCTATGCACTACGGGTCACAAATAACTTGCATCGTAATATAAGCATGGGGATGATGATAATGATATAAAAATTCAATCAAACGAGATCAAGGATAAATATTAAAGATTTTATAATTTAATTTATCTATAATTCAAGAATATCTAAATTGTCAACATGATACTGTTTTGTGGAGTAAAATTCAAGAATAATATTGTATCAAAAATGATTCGAATCGAAAAGAAATTAATTTTTGTCATAATTATTACCCCGGGTGAATAGTACCTAAATGAATAGTACCCCGTGAATAGTATTTCGGGAATAGTACCCCGTGAATAATACTCCGGCATGAAAAAGTTAAAACTTATCATGAATACTCAGAATAATATTTCCATAAAAAGATACTGGATGAAGCACAAATATCAAGGATATTCTACTAATTTTATGGAGTATAGAAGCCAAAACTTTAACAACATGAGTATAGAATTCAAAATCTGAAACGAAATAATATTACTTACATACTACAGAGTAAGGAAGGAAATATTATTTCATACGAATACTGAACAAAAATAATATTTCTTACAACTGTTGAACAAAAATAATATTTCTTACGAATATTGTGACGCCCCCAAAATAGGTATACATCACCCATCTTGAGTCGCCAAATACATGGTACAAAATTCAAATACAACTTAATTATACAACAGTCGTGTAAGATACGACAAAACATAATATAAGAGTTTTAATAATAATATTGTCATCTAGACAATATCTACACTCAATGGAGTTCTCATTATATTTATTATCACACTATTTAACAGAATAATGATGACTACTAATGCTATCATCTGGACCGTCACTCCATTTTTTGACTAGTCCCAGCTATATTCTCATTTTCTGAAGAAAACAATGAAAGCAAAGGGTGAGCTCAACTAGCCCAGTAAGAAATATTATGACTAATATAATGCAGAATAAATTATCCTTAACCTTTAACAGTATAACAACTGATAGAATATAATAGACAACAAGTTTTAGATCAACAACTGCAGAGGAATAAGCAATCCATTAGAAGAGTCAAGTAGAACACAAAATCTACTATCTTCTATGATTTAAAAGGTTTTTCATCACTTTTATCATTTGAGACTCGACAATAAATAAACCACAACATCCTCGCACCACTACCCCGATGATATTCATGTAATCATCAATGGTCATAATTATACCGAATAATCCTCAGTCATAATCATACCAACTCTCGTCCATCAATGAACTACAGGCCAATGAGGACTTTTACCACATCATTCGTCACATTACGGTCATGATTATATCGAATAATCTCTGGTCATAATCATACCAAGTCCATCTATGCACGTAAGCCAAAGATGACTTTAATCACAATATAAGCATGAGGATGATGACAATGACATAATAATTCAATAAAACAAGTTCAAGGATAAATTTTAAAGATTTATAATTTAATTTATCCAGAAATCAATAACGTCCAAATTGTGAACATGATACTGCTTTGTAGAGTAAAATTTAAGAATGCTCAGAAGAATATTTCCATGAAAAGATACTAGATGAAGCGCAAATATCAAGGATATTCCACTAATTTCATGGAGTATAGAAGCCAAAGCTTTAACCAACTGAGTATAAGAGAATATATGAAACTGCAAATGGATTTTTGTCCACCATGCGGTAATCCACATAGACAGATCATTTCCACAATTTAATAAGGAATGAATACGAAGGATCATTCACCATGCATGTGGTAATCCACATAGACAGATTATTCCAATAGAATAATAAAGAATGGAATAACAGAATAATTCACCATGCATGCGGTAGTCCGTGAGCATGAGTTATTCAACGAGTAATAATAAAGAATGGAATAACAACGAAATTCACCAAGCATCGATGAAGCCCATTGCATGATAGGTTATTCCAATGAGAATAATAAAGAATGGAACCGAATTCATGCGTAATCCGCATGCATGTGGGGATATTCCAATGAATAATAAAGAAGCGGAACCAGTCATGCATAATCACTTACGACGGGATATTCCAATGTAATAATAAAGAATGGAATAACAACAGAATTCACCGAGCGTGCGATGACCAAGACAGCATAAAGTTTATTCCAATGAATAATAAAAAATGGAATAATAGAAGAATTTCACCATGTATGCGGTACTTCGCATAGACAAGTTATTCCAACATAATAATAAAGAATGGAATAACAAACCTTACGAGTATTGAAAGAAAATAACTCTCTTCATGAATACGAAAGAATAATACCCCTTACCTTAGAAGAAAACTGGAATAGTGAGGTAGCTGACTTCTCTTTTCATTTCTCTCTATAATTTCTCTCTATAATAATTGCTCTATAGCTTTAGTGAATTGGTGAGAAATGAAGAAAGAATGAGCTTCTATTTATAGTAAAATATAGTTTCGATAATTGCACATTTTAGGGCTCAAAATATTACAGTATAATTCCTTCATCTTTTTCTTTATTTTTAATTTAGTCATCTAAGTATTATCAAACTTGCACCACCTCCCCTAATAGTAAATCATGTGAATCAATAGTAAATCATGTGAATCAATAGTTCTAGACATGTGAAAATATGAATTACACTATAGTACCTCCATCTATACCTCCATTTTTAACTTAGTTATGCAAGTATTATCAATCTTGCACCAACTCCCCTAATAGTAAATGAATGTGAATCAATAGTACACACATGTGAACAAATAGTTATAATCATGTGAATCAATAGCAATTAATTGCTTATTTATCCGGTTAATTACCTGATTGGTCAATATAACCTCTAGACATCAATTGTTATCGAAATAAATATCGATTTTCACTAACACTAATAATTCCAACACAATGGAACTATCAATTTCATCTTTAATCAACACGAACTTATTCATCATTAATATTATAATTCACAATATTTAACAACCAGGTCGTTCCCAAGAAAGAGGGAGTTTTCCGATAAAGATTTCTCCTTATTGGCGCGCAATTAGGTGACCAAACCTCTCATTGACAGAACTTCTAGACATTGACAATATTGCAATAATAATATGAATAACTTTGTCGTCTCAATTATTGATTTAATAATATATCATTTTATGCAGATGATACTGTGACAATAATTGAATCAATAATATGAGAGATATGATCAAAATTAATTCTGTAGCAATAATTGAGTATAATCGAGTGACTTCTCGTAAGCATCAATTATCAATACTGGTGTCTTACTTATTCAACCACGCGTATTCATCGTACTTTTACTACCGGGTAGTTCAACGGTTTTAACGGTAACACTTTCGTCGTTATTTTTATAAAAGATAATTACGTGCTTTTTTAACTACGACACAATACTTCCGTTATTAGGGTCCACTTAATGATTGTCTTGAGTAAATCGCGAATATTCCCTGTTAAAACGAATATTCCTCGACCAATCGAATATTATATAACCACTTGCTTACTTTGTAAAATTTGTAAATATTACCTGCAACTATAACATTATATCAAATCCATACCATAATATTCAAAAATATATTTCGAGAAAATTATTCTTTATTCATAAAAGTTGAGGTCTTACAAATATAATATTTCTTGCGAATATTGAACGAAATAAAATTTCTTACGAATACGAAAAAATAATATCATAACCGAATATGAAATAAATAATACCCCTTACCTCAAAAAGAAGAGTATTTCAATTGGTATAGCAGATATATTCTTGAAAAAAACTTTCACTATTTTCTATACTCAAAACTTCCTAAAACTCGAAAGAAATACGCTCAATATTATAGAAGAAGAATTATCTGATTCTGGTGTGATTTTCAATTCTAACTAAGCATCCTATTTATAGGAGAATGAAAGGATACTATTTGAAAAAGAAAATCACGGACTGCATAGTAGAATTCATACGAATTATTCACAGACGATTCCTTCGGTCGAAATTTCTGAAAAATTTAATTTACTATGCAGCACTATGCAATAAAATATTCTAATAAAACGAAATTTTTTAAATAAAATATAATTTATTCTATTTATAATCTAATAAAACAAAACTTATTATATATATATATATAACATGTGACCTTTGAAAAAAAAACCTTCCCCGTGAATCCATTCCTTTTTTTCCCTCCCATTTAATTTTTTCTTCCATACGTGGGCCTTACGTGTTCCCCTCCCACCAACATGTCACCATCACAGGTGGTTCCCATTATATATATACTGAATAACTTTCTACCAATTATTTTGAAAAATGGGTAAATAAAGTTCAAATAATACGCCAAAATTTACAACAAATACTTCATAAAATCCCAATATTTTTAACAATATTTATTCATCACTATTATTATTCGCAATATTTAACAACCAGATCGTTCCCAAGAAAGAGGGGGCTTTCCAATAAGGATTTCTCCCTATTGACGCACAATTAGGTGACCAAATCTCTCCTCGACAGAAGTTTCTAGACATCGTCAATATTGTAAATAATAATATGAATAATTGTATCGTCTCAATTATTGATTTAATAATATATAAAATATCGACAATAATTAAATTAAATAACGTGAGATACTATGCAGTAATTACTTTAGCAATAATTGAGTATAACTGAGTGACTTCTCACGTAAGCATCAATAATCAATACCGTGTGCTACTATGCAACCATACGTATTACTGTACTTTTACCACACAGTTTAACGATAAAACTTTCGCCGTTATTTTTATAAAAAGATATTTTTGTCATTTTCTCATTTCGATAATAATTTCGTTGTGGGGACCACCAATGAGTGTGCCGTCGTACGAATATTCTCTGTTAAAATGAATATTCCCCGACCAATCGAATATTTTATAACAACTTGCATACTTTGCAAAATTTATAAATATTATCCACAACTATAACATTATATCAAATTCACACCATAATATTCAAAAAAATATTTCAAGAAAATTAATCTTTATTCATAAAATTTGGGGTCTTAATTACAATGTGCATAAAATGTACACAAAAAAATATACATAAAAAATAGGATACATGTATTGTTTACCAAAAAAAATAGATAGAATTATATTTTTTATTTTATCACATTTTTATATTATGTGTGTACGTTTTTTTATGTATAATTTGTGTCTATAACATTACTCTTCTTGTAATTAAGCTTTCATTATATCTTGAAGAATAATATTATGTGCACCAATTTGTACACAAAAAGTTGTGTATTAAGAGCATGACTCATGTATTGATTATCAATGAAAATATGAAGTAATACATTTAATTATAGGTCTCACTCTCTATTTCTTCTTTTTATATATTGTGTGTGCATAATTTTTCGTGTATAGTTGATTTTTAGAATCTCTTTATTAGAAGTTTTTTTATACTCCCTCTGTCCCGAATTATCTGTTGTTTTAGCAAAAAAAAAATTGTCCCATAATATCTGTTTTTTCAAGATTTTAATGTAGTTTTTCTCTTTGTTTTCCAAGTTTGCCCCTTTACCCTAATTGTTGATAGTCATTACTCTCATTCACGCCTCTCCTCTTTTTTAAGCATCTTTTTCATATTCCCACCAATAAGGATTCACTCCTTCTCGCATCCTTGATTCTGATTGCCGAAGTTATGCTTCTTAAAAGACCTTCCTGACACTCTTCCATGGACAATCTCCTTTTACTAAAGCCTCATATAGGCAACATATTCTTGCAAGTTGAGGTCCGAATTGTTGTGAAAAGAAGGTTTGTGAAGAATATGGAGCAAACTGAAGATGGTCAAATCTCTAAGAAGAAAGCTGCTTTGGATTTTGACATGAATAATGCATATAACTGGATCGATTTAACCAACGAAGCAATGGAGCGAACTAAAGATTTCAGAAGCTAAGATGATGGAGTTGGAAATTTTTTTTGGGTAGTTTGAGTATGTCAGTATTGCAAACTTTTGAGTTAAGTTCTGTTTTGGTTATGAAGTGGGAAGAACATTGATTTTGTTATACTGGATTATGAACCATCAATTATACAAACATCAATTGTACTTGATTTTGTGTTTTGATTACGAATAGGGAAGTACTCATTTTGTTTTTCTCTGTATCTGTGACGCCCCCAAAATAGGTCCAATCCATCCAACCTATTTTGAGTCACCAAATACATGGTATAGAAAATAACAACAACTTTATTATTACAATTATCGTGCAAAATACAACAACACATATACTATGAGTTTTAATACCAACTGTGACTCATGTCCCAACTATGGACAACACCTCACATTGATACATTACATAAAGGTACAGTCAATAACTGTTTTAGAAATTAAAATCCTTGGGAAGTGCTCAAGGAAACCTTCGTACATAGGAGGCCATGAATTTAAGTTATGATAGATATCATATATCCAGAGAATTATCCTTGGTTCATCCAATAGACCCCAAAGAAAAATGAGAAGATTACAATCATGTTCCTTCCAATGGTGAGTCTTCTCTTGACATATAACTATCTCCACCGTCTGCGATTGAACATTATGTTTCAACCAAACTCCAAGATCATATAGGTAGTGCTCGTAGATATACTCAGCAACCCTGTCTTATGATAACTCGAGTTTGTATGTCATTAGACATCTTGTATGATAGTGACAAAACACCCTTCCAAAGTTGGGTTCGCCTCACCCTATTCGGTTCACCAAAATTAAATATCAAATGACGTATACAATACGACACACTTATCTAAAGTTCTTAATAAAATTATTTCCATACTATTTAGGAGAACCTCAACGACTATAGACCACCGCTTTTTATTTTCCTCATTACCCCTCTCGACCCAAATTTACACTCTTGTTACACAAAAGGAATTGTGAAGCAAAAGGGTGAGCACAAATAACCCAAATAAAGAATATCATAACTAAAGATAATTAAATTATCAATAGCCTTTATCGAAAATAAATTAGAGATTTAGAACATATGGTAGATGATAAAACTTTTCAACCATAGTTGCGGTGAACGAACGCGATCCATTATAAGAGTCAAATAGACCATAAAGTCTATTATCTTTTCCATGTTAAAAGTCCACCAATAATGTTTTATCCCTATAACATCAATCAACAGTTCCTGTCTACAATCATTTGAATAACTCATAATCATAATTATGGTTCTAAATTCCTCTTCGCATCCAGGACGAAGATAATTTTTATCACCTGTCTTTACCTGAAACATCAAAGATCATGGTTATACCAAATCACGATTCATGTTCATAATCATACTAATAAATCTATCTTTGCACTACGGGCCAAAGATATTAATCAACACTTCATCTTTGCACTACAAGCCAAAGATATTCAACAACAAGTCATCTTTGCACTACAGGCCAAAGATATTCACCAATAATTCATCTTTGTACTACAGGCCAAAGATATTCATATCTCAAAGAAATACATAATCATTTCAGAATTTATATAAACCATAATTATAACCATGTTGATCAATTCATCTTTGCACTTAAGCTAAAAATATTCAATTGTAAATTCAATGGTCATGATCATACCAGTCAACAATTCATCTTTGCACTACTGGCCAAAGAGAACCCATAGTCACGATCACACCAATAATCTACCCATCTTTACACTTAAGTCAAGAAGAAATTTCATCACCAGGATTATAAAAATGTTATATGAACAATATAATCAAAATATGGATTTAATTCCAAGAGTAAGATTCATAAATCAACGACTTCATAACACCTTAATCCAAATGTTATAAATCACTTAATAATCTCATAATCTAATATTATTAATATTATCACAATATTTTAATCATTTCTTAAACTTATAAATAATTTATTTTAATTGTTTATACTTTATTATTTAATGCATTTAATCATCCTAAAATGCCAAACTCATAAGATTTCATCCCAAAACCCTCATCAAAAAATCTGCATATACCTTATATAGGATTCTTAAGCCATAAAATTCTATTTTCCAATTTTGTTACTTCACATAACACATTTAATTCATTTACTCATAACTAGTCCATTTTCATGAAAAATACCAAATCAGTACAAACACATTTTCTTTTCTGGGATTTAACAGAACATAGTCCCATATTAAACATATATTTTTCTCAAAATTTTTAAAATTCATTTACTATTTTTCATATGGCCAAAACTCATTTAATATTTAAATATTTATCATAAATTATACTTTTGTCCAAAATTTCTAAATTCTGAGGTATATCTTGATATTATATAGATGTACTCCCAATAAAAATTTCATCAATTTTGGAGTTAACCACAAGGAGTTATAAGGGTTTACTTTTAAAGTAGTCTTTTCTCATAAAATTCATAACTCCTAATCTATACATCCAAAAATTACCATTTTTGAACACAATCTAGAAAACTCATCAAATTATCATTTCAAATTTTTTCATGTTAAAAGTCCATCGATAATGTTTTATCCCTGTAACATCAATCAACAGTTCCTGTCTACAATCATGTGAATAACTCATAATCATAATTATGGTTCTAAATTCCTCTTCGCACCCATGACGAAGATAATTCTCATCACCTGTCTTTACCTGAAACATCAAAGATTATTGTGACACCTCCAAAACAGGTATACATCACCCATCTTGAGTCGCCAAATACATGGTACAAAAATACAAATACAACTTAATAATACAACTGTCGTGTAAAATACGACAAAACATAAACTGAGAGTTTAAACAAGAATATTGTCTTCTAGACAATATCCACTCTCAATGGAGTCCTCATTACATTTATTGTCACACTATTTAACAGAATAGTGAGGACTACTAATGCTATCATCTGGACCGTTACTCCGTTCTTCGACTCGTCCCAGCTATATTCTCATTTCTTGAAGAGAACAGTGAAAGAAAGGGTGAGCTCAACTAGCCCAGTAAGAAATATTATGACTAAGATAATGCAAAATAATTTATCATTAGTCTTCAACAATGTTAAACTAATAAAATATAAAAGACATCAAGTTTAACTGCAGCGGAATAAGCAATCCATTAGAAGAGTCAATTAGAGCATTATATCTACTATCTTCTATGGTTTAAAATATTTTTCATCAACTTTTATCGCTGAGACTCAGCTTAATAAATAAACCACATCATCGAATCATCCCTACACTACGGGCCAAGGATATTCTTTAAATCATCAATGGTCATGAGTATACCGAATAATCCTTGGTCATAATCATACCAAGTCCATCTCTGCACGTAAGCCAAAGATATACAACCATAAAATCAATAATCAATAATCCATCTTTGCACGTAAGCCAAAGATATATAATTCAATAAACAACAGTCCATCTTCGCACGTAAGCCAAAGATATCTTTCATCACCATATAAGCATGAGGATGATGACAATGATATAAGCATTAATCAAACGAAAACAAGGATAAATATTAAAGACTTTAAATTTATCCAAATATTATCAATCACTTAATAAACTCATAATATAATATTATTAATATCATAACAATATTTTAATCACTTATTAAACTTATAAACAATTTATTTCAATTATTTACATTTTACCAAATAATACATTTAATCATTCAAAAATGTCATACTCATAAGATTTTATCACCAATGATCAAATCCCTCATCAAAAATTTGTATATATACCTTATATAGGATTTTCAAGCCATAAAATTCTATTTTCCAATTTTGTTACTTCACATAACATATTTAACTCATATGTTCGTAACTAAACCATTTTCATGAAAAATACCAAATCAGTCCAAAAAATATTTCATTTCTGGGATTTAGCAGAATATAGTCCCATATTGAACATATATTTTTCTCTGAATTTTTAAAATTTATTTACTATTTTTCAAAAATTAATTTCTAATTAATTTCTTAAGAAATTAGCTACCTCAAGTTTAACTCCAGAAATTTCCAAATCTTGGCAGGATCTTACACATATTAATGTGAGCTTCCAATTTAAATTTCATGGTCATCGGAGTTATAGAACTCCGGTTATGGCACTTTTCGTCGGAAAAACCTAAATATTGAAATGGTCATAACTTGCTCATTTTAAGTCGGAATGAGCCCTTTTTTGGACAGGAGGTACCTTATACCGTATACTTTCATGTTCCAAAAGGCCAGAATTTTTCTCACAATAAGTGGCCGAAACAGCCCTTTTAAATTTCTAGGCAGTAGCATTTTTCTCTTTTACAGCTTTTGACTCCTTTGGTAAAAACAGTCCACACGAAAATCTACAACACCTTTTCCAGTGATTCCATTTGGATAAGTTAGGAAACTCATAGATCTAACTCTAGAACTTGACCACACCCAAAAATTCAAAATATAATAGGAGATATGGTCAATTGAATTTCATGTTCCATTTTTACCAAAATATGATTTTCAACCCTTTTGTGATTTCTAAGAAACTTTCATGTTTTCACATAATAACCAACATAAGTCATCATAACACTTACTAATACTACATATACCCATGATTTTTATCAGTCCAATATTTTTATTATGACTCTCATCATAATCAACGTAAACAGATCATTTCCACAATTTAATAAGGAATGAATATAAAGGATCATTCACCATGCATGTGGTAATCCACATGACGAGTTATTCCAACGAATAATAAAAAAATGGAATAACAGAAGGATTCACCATGCTGCGATAGATCGCACGCATACGTTATTCCCAATGAGAATAATAAATAATGGAACTAGGTCCCACGTAACGCATGCATGACGAGATATTAAGCGAGAATAATAATAGATAATGGAACCAGGTCCGGCATAAATGCACAGACAGGATATTCTAACAAAATAATAAATAATGGAACCAGGTCCGGCGTAAACGCACAGACAGGATATTCCGACAGAATAATAAATAATGGAATAATAGAAGAATTTCACCATGTATGCGGTACTTCACATATACAGGTTATTCCAACATAATAATAAGGAATGGAATAACTGTAGAATATCACCATGTATGTGGTACTTCGCATAAACAGGTTATTCCAACAGAATAATAAATAATGGAATAACAGAAGAATTTCACCAAGTATAGGGTAGCCCGCGTGTACAGGTTATTCCAATAGAATAATAAAGAATGGAATAACAAAATTTCTCTTCATGAATAAAAAAGAAATAATACCCCTTACCTCAAAAGAAGACTGGATACTGGAATAGTGAGGTAGCAGACTTCTCTTTTTCTTTCTCTCTATAATTTCTCTCTATAATAATGGCTCTAAAGCTTTTGTGAATTGGTGAGAAATGAAGGAAGAATGAGCTTCTATTTACAGGAAAATATAGTGTCGATAATTGCACTTTTTGGGGCTTAAAATATTACAGTACAATACCTCCAACTTTTCTTTCATTTTTAATTCAGTCATCCAAGTATTATCAAACTTGCACCACCTCCCCTAATAGTAAATCATGTGAATCAATAGTAAATCATGTGACTTAATAGTTCTAAACATGTGAAAAAATTAATTACAGTATAGTACCTCCATCTATACCTCCATTTTAACTTAGTCATGCAAGTATTACTAATCTTGCACCAACTCCCCTAATAGTAAGTGAATGTGACTCAATAGTAACTCGTGAATAGTACTCTGACACGAAAAGTGTCCTGAATACCCGATTGAACAATATAATCTCTAGACATCAATTATTATCGAAATAAATGTCGATTTCTACTAACACAAATAATTCCAACACAATAGAACTATCAAATTCATCTTTAATCAACACGAACTTATTCATCATTAATATCATAACTCATAATATTTAACAACCGTGTCGTTCCTGGAAAAGGGGGCTTTCCAATAAGGATTTCTCCTATTATGCCGCAAGAATTAGGTGACCAAACCTCTCTTTAAGCGTAACTTCTAGACATTATAAATATTACAATTTAATAATATGAATAACTTTATCGTCTCAATTATTGATTTAATAATATATCATATAATGCGATATATCTTTGTGATAATAATCGAATCAATAATATGAGAGATATGATGCGTGAATTACTATAGCAATAATTGAGTATAACTGAATGACTTATCACGTAAGCATCAATAACCAATACCGTGTGCTACTATGCAACCACACGTATTACTGTACTTTTACTACCGAGTAGTTCAACAGTTTTAACGGTAAACTTCCGTCGTTATTTTCATAAAAATAATTCTGTTGTTTTATTACTACGACAATACTTCCGTTGTGGGTTCACCAATGATTGTGCCGTCGTACGGATATTCCCGACAAAAAAGAATATTCCCCAACCAAATAAATATTATATAACAACTTGCTTACTTTGCAAAATTTATAAATATTACCCACAACTATAACATTATATCAAATCCACACCATAATATTCAAAAAAATATTTCGAGAAATTTAAATCTTTATTCATAAAATTTGGGATCTCACAATTATGGTTATACCAAATCACGATTCCTGTTCATAATTATACTAATAAATCCATCTTTGCACTACGGGCCAAAGATATTAATCAACACTTCATCTTTGCACTACAAGCCAAAGATATTCAATAATAGGTCATCTTTGCACTACGGGCCAAAGATATTCACCAATAATTCATCTTTGCACTACAGGCCAAAGATATTCATATCTCAAAGAAATACATAATCATTTCAGAATTTATATAAACCATAATTATAACCATGTTGATCAATTCATCTTTGCACTTAAGCTAAAAATATTCAATTATAAATTCAATGGTCATGATCATACCAGTCAACAATTCATCTTTGCACTACTGGCCAAAGAGAATCCATAGTCACGATCACACCAATAATCTACCCATCTTTACACTTAAGTCAAGAAGAAATTTCATCACCAGGATTATAAAAATGTTATATGAACAATATAATCAAAACATGGATTTAATTCCAAGAGTAACATTCATAAATCAATGACTTCATAACACCTTAATTCAAATGTTATAAATCACTTAATAATCTCATAATCTAATATTATTAATATTACCACAATATTTTAATCATTTCTTAAACTTATAAATAATTTATTTTAATTATTTATACTTTATTATTTAATGCATTTAATCATCCTAAAATGCCAAACTCATAAGATTTCATCCCAAAACCCTCATCAAAAAATAGCATATACCTTATATAGGATTCTTAAGCCATAAAATTCTATTTTCCAATTTTGTTACTTCACATAACACATTTAATTCATTTACTCATAACTAGTCCATTTTCATGAAAAATACCAAATCAGTACAAACAAATTTTCTTTTCTGGGATTTAACAGAACATAGTCCCATATTGAACATATATTTTTCTCGAAATTTTTAAAATTCATTTACTATTTTTCATATGGCCAAAACTGCCGAATATTTAAATATTTATCATAAATTATACTTTTGTCCAAAAATTTCTAAATTTATAGGGTATACTGATATTATATAGATGTACTCCCAATAAAAATTTCATCAATTTTGGAGTTAACCACAAGGAGTTATAAGGGTTTACTTTTAAAGTAGTCTTTTCTCATAAAATTCATAACTCCTAATCTATACATCCAAAAATTGCCATTTTTGAACACAATCTAGAAAACTCATCAAATTATCATTTCAAATTTTTTCAAAATTTTTGAAGGTCAGAAAAATTACGAAACTAAAAAACATATTAACCCTTACAATCACTTACAAATATAATGACAATATCCTTTACCTCAAAAGAGCAGTGCTTCTGACTGGAATGTCGGCTATAACGTTGAACGAACTTGCACTGTATAGCAACACTCAAAGTATCAAAATACTCACAAGAATACGCTCGATAATATAAAGAGAGAAGATTTTCAGTTTCTGGTGTGATTTTCAATTCTAACCTAAGCACACCCTATTTATAAGAAATTGCTTAGAACACCAAAGTAAAAAATTTAATAAAATAATATATTTATATAATTCAGATTCTAGCATTTCCCACATGAAAAAGTACAATTATGGGGCCCACCTTCTAGAAAAACATGTTTTAAACAAAATCAATTCAGACCCAATATTTCGGAACTTCAATAATTCATAATAAATAGCTCTTTTATCAGAAAAATTCAAATCTTATGTCCGTTCTATAGGAAATGTAATTCTCTACATCTTTGCAGAAGAAAGTTTTTCTAAATTCCAAACAGAAATTGACCGAAATTCACATACGAACGATTTTACAGGCTATAATCAAATTTCAGTCAAAAATTATGTCCACCAACATGTTTAACATGTGTTTAGCATTTATAGTAACAAAAATACTCTTCCTCCTCATTTATTCATATATCACACATTCATTGTAAAAATATCACCATTATTATATTATTAAAATATAATAATATATTTAAATGAATTATTTTCTCAGAAAAGATAAAATATCAACTTTCAACAATTATCACATTAAAAAATTTCTCCATCTATATCCACATAAATTGAATATTTTCCTTATCATATAATCAATAATTAATTATTCACAAATAATATTACAGAATCACAATAATGACAACCAAAGTGTTCGGAAAGGGGGCTTTCCAATAAGGATTTCTCCTTATCGTGGCCGCAATTAGGTGACCAAACCTCTCCTTAGGCAGAATTTTCTAGACATTGCCAATAATGCTATCTAATAATATTATTAAAATAATATGAATTATTGATCTGATAATGGAAAATACTATTCCGTGACAATTATTGAAACAACAATAATATAAAATATCAACGCAGCAATTATTGAACAAATAACATAAAATATTGAACAGTAATTATTGTAACAATTATTGAGTAGTGCCTTCTTACGTAAAAAAAAATTATCATGCTTCGTGAATAGTACTCGTGAATAGTAACTCATGAATAATAACTCGTGAATAGTAACTCATTAATAGTAACTCATGAATAGTAACCTCGACATAAAAAAATAAGAATTTCACAAGAAAAATCTTACCAATATTCCGGTATAATGATATTGAAATCAATTTAACCATTTACTGAATAATAATTATAAGAAAAATTGATACTTTATTTCATAAAATTCGGGGTCTTACAATCTCCCCTCCTTATGAAATTTTGTCCCCGAAATTTACGTACCTGGTATTTCGAAGAGTTGAGAATACCTTGCTTTCATTTCAGATTATATCTCCCCGGTCATCATGATTTCTCCATTGCTCATCTCCTGTATTTCAGATATCATTCTAGAATACAGCTTCAAAATAAAGGTTAATTGACATATCACAATTTGTCAACTTAAGTAAAAATTCAGCTTAGGTAGGACACACACTAGCGAAGGATATTACTCGTCTCTCCCTTCCTAGTTCTAATCCCCGATATCCGCCAGAGACCATATCCCTAAGCTCTGGTACCAACCGTGACGCCCCCAAAATAGGTCCAATCCATCCAACCTATTTTGAGTCGCCAAATACATGGTACAGAAAATAACAACAACTTTATTACTACAATTGTCGTGCAAAATACAACAACACATATACTATGAGTTTTAATACCAACTGTGACTCATGTCCCAACTATGGACAACACCTCACATTGATACATTACATAAAGGTAATGCGATCGATAAGCTGCTTTAGAAATTAAAATCCTTGGGAAGTGCTCAAGAAAACCTTCGTATACATAGGAGGCCATGAATCTAAGTTATGATAGATATCATATATCCAGAGAATTATCCTTGGTTCATCCAATAGACCCCAAAGAAAAATGAGAAGATTACAATCATGTTCCTTCCAATGGTGAGTCTTCTCTTGACATATAACTATCTCCACCGTCTGCGATTGAACATTATGTTTCAACCAAACTCCAAGATCATATAGGTAGTGCTCAGAGATATACTCAAAGAACCACATCTTATGATAACTAACTCGAGTTTGTATTTCATTAGACATCTTGTATGATAGTGACAAAACACCCTTCCAAAGTTGGGTTCGCCTCACCCTATTCGGTTCACCAAAATTAAATATCAAATGACGTATACAATACGACACACTTATCTAAAGTTCTTAATAAAATTATTTCCATACTATTTAGGGAGAACCTCAATGACTATAGACCACCGCTTTATTTTCTCTCATACCCCGCTCAATTCCAACCTACACTCTTGTTACCTGAAAGGAATTGTGAAGCAAAAGGGTGAGCACAAATAGCCCAGTAAAGAATATCATAACTAAAGATAATTAAATTATCAATAGCCTTTGTCAGAAATAAATTAGAGATTTAGAACATATGGTAGATGATAAAACTTTTCAACCATAGTTGCAGCGGAACGAGCAATCCATTATAAGAGTCAAATAGACCATAAAGTCTATTATCTTTTCCATGTTAAAAGTCCACCAATAATGTTTTATCCTTATAACATCAATCAACAGTTCCTGTCTACAATCATTTGAATAACTCATAATCATAATTATGGTTCTAAATTCCTCTTCGCATCCAGGACGAAGATAATTTTTATCACCTGTCTTTACCTGAAACATCAAAGATCGTGGTTATACCAAATCACGATTCATGTTCATAATCATACTAATAAATCTATCTTTGCACTACGGGCCAAAGATATTAATCAACACTTCATCTTTGCACTACAAGCCAAAGATATTCAACAACAAGTCATCTTTGCACTACGGGCCAAAGATATTCACCAATAATTCATCTTTGTACTACAGGCCAAAGATATTCATATCTCAAAGAAATACATAATCATTTCAGAATTTATATAAACCATAATTATAACCATGTTGATCAATTCACCTTTGCACTAAAGCTAAAAATATTCAATTATAAATTCAATGGTCATGATCATACCAGTCAACAATTCATCTTTGCACTACTGGCCAAAGAGAATCCATAGTCACGATCACACCAATGATCTACCCATCTTTACACTTAAGTCAAGGAGAAATTTCATCACCAAGATTATAAAAATGTTATATGAACAATATAATCAAAATATCGATTTAATTCCAAGTGTAAGATTCATAAATCAACGATTTCATAACACCTTAATCCAAATGTTATAAATCACTTAATAATCTCATAATCTAATATTATTAATATTACCATAATATTTTAATCATTTCTTAAACTTATAAATAATTTATTTTAATTATTTACACTTTACTAATTAATGCATTTAATCATCCTAAAATGCCAAACTCATAAAATTTCATCACCAATAACCAAAACCCTCATCAAAAATCTGCATATACCTTATATAGGATTCTCAAGCCATAAAATCCTATTTTTCAATTTTGTTACTTCACATAACATATTTAATTTATTTACTCAAACCTAGTCCATTTTCATGAAAAATACCAAATCAGTACAAACAAATTTTCTTTTTTGGGATTTAACAGAACATAGTCCCATATTGAACATATATTTTTCTCGGAATTTTTAAAATTCATTTACTATTTTTTATATGGCCAAAACTGCCGAATATTTAAACATTTATCATAAATTGTGCTTTTGTCCAAAAATTCTAAAATTTATAGGGTATACTGATATTATATTGATGTACTCCCAATAAAAATTTTATCAATTTTGGAGTTAACCACAAGGAGTTATAAGGGTTTACTTTTAAAATAGTTTTTTCTCATAAAATTCATAACTCCTAATCTATACATCCAAAAGTTGCCATTTTTGAACACAATCTAAAAAACTCATCAAATTATCATTTCAAATTTTTCTAGAATTTTTGAAGGTCAGAAAAATTAAGAAACTGAAAAACATAATTGTAACGCCCCCAAAATAGGTATACATCACCCATTTTGAGTCGTCAATAGCATGGTACAGAAACAACTACAACTTTATTAATACAACATATAAACTGTGAGTTTAAATATAAATATTGTCATCTAGACAATATCTATACCCAACTAAGTCCTCATTACAATTATTGATACATTATTTTACAAAAATGGTGAGGACTACTAAAACAACTTCTAGAATCATCATTCAAGACTTTGACTAAGACTCGCTACATTCTCGCCTCCCGAGAAGAAAAATGGAACAAAAAGGAAAATGGTGAGCTCAACTAGCCCAATAAAGAATATTATGACTAAGATAATATAGAACAAATTATCGTTAGTCTTCAACAGGAAAAAATCGATAGAATATAATGATAACAAGTTTGGATCAATATTCACAATGAAAATAATAATTCATAGAAGAGTTACGTAGAATGAAATCTACTATAATCTATGAATTTAACAAACCATCATCAATATTTTATCCCTGTAACATCAATCAATATTCATCTTGAATCAAAAATTCATCTTTTCACTACAGGCTAAAGATATTTATCAGTCGGTCATGTTCATCTCAACACCTGTTCATCTTTGCACTACGGGCCAAAGATATTCATAAGAAAATCAACCATCTTTGCACTACAGGCCAAAGATATTCAGTAATACCATCATTTAGGACTGAGGATGATGAAAAATATTTTAAAGAAAATGAATCCAGTGAAACAATAGAACAACTATTAAGGATTCGTACTTTAAACAATCTGAGTTCAAAAATACTTCATAAATAACCATAGTGAAGTAAAATTAAAGAATGATAAAAACATGGATACAATCAAAGCTAGTATCCATAATCGATATTTTGGACAAAAATGAAAATTTAATTTTTACGTGAATAATGTAATCGTGATTAAATGAATAGTATCGTATACGTGAATAGTAACCTCGACGCTAAAAGACAAGAATTTCACAAGAAAAATCTTACCAATAATCCGGCATAATGATATTAAAAAAAATAATATCATTTAAAAAGATAATATCCCTTACCTAGAAAGAATAGTGCTTCTGGCTGGAATATTGAATATAGTGCTGAAGGAAACTTGCACCGTATAACAACACTCAAAGTATCAAAATACTTACAAGAATACGCTCAATATATTGAGAGAGAAAGAGAGAGAAGATTTCAGTTTCTGGTGTAATTTTCAATTCTAACCTAAGCACCCTATTTATAGGAAATTGTTAGAACACCAAAGCAGAAAATTTAATAAAATAATAATATTTCTTAAAAAATTTCAAGCCCACCTTAGAAATCTGATTCCAGATCATTTATAACACATGTGAGCCCACTCAATTGCACAAAAAAGTTTTTCTTAAAAAAACATTTTAAACCCCAAAAATCAATTATTTCAGAACTACAAAACTTCAATAATTCACAATAAATAGCCCTTTTATCAGAAAAATTTGAACCACATGTCTTTTTCATAGGAAATTCCATGCTCTACAACTTTGCAGAAGAAAGTTTTTTCAAATTCCAAACAGAAATTGACCGAAATCCACCAACGGGTGATTTTACAGGCTATAATCAAATTTCAGTCAAGAAATGGGGTCCACCGACACACAAAACATGTGTTAATCATTTAATGCAATAAAAATACTCCTCCTCCTCATATACTCATATATCTCACATTCATTGTAAAAATATCACCATTATTATATTATTAAAATATAATAATATATTTAAATGAATTATTTTATCAGAAAAGATAAAATATCAATTTTCAACAATTGTCACATTAAAATTTTCTCCATCTATATCCACATAAAATGAATATTTTTTTTTTCATAATAATCAATAATTAATTATTCATAAATAATATTACAGAATCACAGTACTGACAACCAGGTCATTCCCAAGAAAGAGGGGGCTTTCCAATAAGGATTTCTCCTTACTGGCGCGCAATTAGATGACAAAACCTCTCCTTAGACAGAACTTTCTAGACATTGCCAATAATGTTATCAAATAATATTATTCAAATAATATGAATTATTGATCTGATAATGAAAATACTGTGTAGTGACAATTATTGAAACAACAACAATATAAAATATCAACGTATCAATCAATAAAATATAATATTGAACAATAATTACTGTAACAATTATTGAGTAGTGCCTTCTTACGTATGAATCAATAATTAGTGCAATACCGTGTGCTACTGTGTTTTAACCACCGTGTATTCCAACAGTATTAACGGTAACAACTACGTCGTTATTTATAAACAACTTATTCTTGTCGTTTTCTTCATCCAATCGCTTTCCGTTATGGGGTCCACACAAGGCTGCGCCATCGTACGAATATTCTCCGATAGTAAAAATATTCCACGACCAAACGAATATTCCCCGACAACAATGAATATTTTATAACCACTTGCTTATTTGAAATATTTGCGCATTTTACCCATAACTAATCACATTAATCAAATCAACCCTTACTATTTCAAAATAATAAATCGAGGAAATTCAATTGCATTAATAATAATTTGGGGTCTTACAATAATAACCCTTACAATCCCTTACAAATATAATGACAATATCCCTTACCTCAAAAGAGCAGTACTTCTGACTGGAATGTCGGCTATAACGTTGAACGAACTTACACCGTATAGCAACACTCAAAGTATCAAAATACTCACAAGAATACGCTCGATAATATAGAGAAAGAAGATTTCAGTGTCTGGTGTGATTTTCAATTCTAACCTAAGCACCCTATTTATAGGAAATAGCTTAGAACACCAAAGCAGAAATTTTAATAAAATAATATATTTATATAAAAAATTTCATACGCCTCTTTTGAAATCAGATTTCAGCGTTTTCCACATGTAAAAGTACAATTATGGGGCCCACCTTCTAGAAAAACATGTTTTAAACAAAATCAATTCAAACCCAATATTCTGGAACTTCAATAATTCATAATAAATAGCCCTTTTATCAGAAAAATTCATTTCTTATGTCCGTTCCATAGGAAATTTAATTCTCTATAACTTTGCAGAAGAAAGTTTTTTCAAATTCCAAATGAAATTGGCCAAAATTCACATACTGGACGATTTTACAATTATAATCAAATTTCAAAAAAAATTGTGTCCACCAACATGTTTAACATGTGTTTAGCATTTATAGTAACAAAAATACTCTTCCTCCTCATTTATTCATATATCACACATTCATTGTAAAAATATCACTATTATTATATTATTAAAATATAATAATATATTTAAATAAATTATTTTATCAGAAAAGATAAAATATCAACTTTCAACAATTATCACATTAAAAATTTTCTCCATCTATATCCACATAAAATGAATATTTTGCTTATCATATAAATCAATAATTAATTATTCATAAATAATATTACAGAATCACAATAATGACAACCAGGCAGTTTCCAAGAAGAGGGGGCTTGCCAATAAGGATTTCTCCTTACTGGCGCGCAATTAGGTGACTAAACCTCTCCTTAGACAGAATTTTATAGACATTGCCAATAATGCTATCTAATAATATTATTAAAATAATATGAATTATTGATCTGATAATGGGAAATACTGTGCCATGATAATTATTGAAACAACAATAATATAAAATATCAACGCAGCAATTATTGAACCAATAAAATAAAATATTGAACAGTAATTACTGTAACAATTATTGAGTAGTGCATTCTTACGTAAATTTTTTTTATCATGCTTCGTGAATAGTACTCGTGAATAGTAACTCATGAATAGTAACTTATAAATAGTAACTCGTGAATAATAACTCGTGAAGAGTAACTCATGAATAGTAATTTGTGAATAGTAACCCCGACATAAAAAATAAGAATTTCACAAGAAAAATCTTACCAATATTTCGGTATAATGATATTGAAATCAATTTAACCATTTACTGAATAGTAAATATAAGAAAAATTGAATACTTTTATTTCATAAAATTCGGTGTCTTACAGTATCTGTTTTGGAAGTACTCAATTTGTAGAATTTCTCTATATCACAAGCCAATTATTGGATTATCTTCTCTGCTTTGATTTTTTTACTTCTGATAAAACCACAAATTAAAGCAAAAATGCAGCATTACAGACTTTAATTTACATATGATAAAAACATAAATTGAAGCAGAAACTCTAACCAAATGGCTGAAGGTTTCCATTACACAATTAAGACACTTATATACAATGATAAAATAATGCCACCCACTTTGTGTTCGTTAATCACCCACTAACACATGTATACAACACATAAAATAATACCTTAATTTGTCTTTCTTGTACAGGTGTTTCACATGATAACCTACAGGTTGTGCAGGTAGTTTACAACTTGACCTGAGGGTTTCAATTTGGTTCATTAACATGAACAACTAATCCAAAAAATTACAAGTGCAGGAGTATTTTTTTCCGGAGAGCTCACCGAGTAAACAAAAAAATAAATTCATTGCTCAAAACAACTGTTCAATTCAAGCATTGTATCAATGGAATAAAGTTATTCCAAAAAAAAAGAGTAATGGCCCCTTAGAAATAAAAAAAGGAGAAATAGTATGGATGCTTCAAGTACATCTCAAAAATAAGAATTCTCTTCCAACTACCAAAAATAAGAATTGTCAACTATTTTGCAGCTCCAGCTTAGAATGACAATGGGAGATTTTCACTGCAACAACCTCTTTAGCATTTCCCAGAACCTGTAAAAGCCAATGTCTATGTTATTCTAAAAGAACTATGTAAAAGCCAACCTCAACTAATTACTTCCACAACTCATACGCAATTAACAGAATTTAGGTAGTTTCTACTTGGAATCAATTGCCATGCTAAAAAAATACAATAGCATAATAAAGATCAGATACATACTGAATCAAGCAACAATATGTAGGTAGTTGCGCACTTCATCCACCAGTTTAGGTTCACAACTAACCTGAATAGGGAGCTGGCCTTCACGTTCCAATATTTCTTTTTTAATATGAGAAACCTTGTATTGATTTGAACCTTTACATCTCATTATTTCTTGCATACATAGCTATAATGACAAAAGTATCCGATTGGAATTCACACTAGAAAACTCTTCAAATGCCTTAACAACTACACTTATAAGCTCATCGATAGATCGCATTGACTTTCTTTGTTGTAGGGATTGAATAGCACTGAAAAATTCAAGATCCAAAACATTCAAATCCAGAGAGTTTGGAGGTTGGCATAATAAACAAATATCAAACCCATCTCTGGTCGTAGCTTCACAAAATGCATAGTCATTACAATCGACGTGTGTTCTTGCATTGTCTTGTTGAATGAAAATTGCAGATCCCAAATCATCTCTTGGCCATTTTTCCTTAATTGCGGGCATAATTTTTTCAATCAAATAGGATCTTACTGTTGGTTATGCTTAAAAATTATGGTTTTATCAAAGTCCCACATCGGCTATTTATTTCTGTAACTCCCAATTTAATTGGTATTTATTTATGTAACCCCCGTTTAGAGTTAATACCCTAGCCATTACGTTTTCTATAACCCCCAACGGTTAATGGGAAATTCCCAACTTTAATGTGTCTAACATTCTGATCATCCTTACAAATACCACTATTATTCTTCTTAGCAGAACATATATATCATTATCGTCTTCTTCTTCTCCTTATAGAAATCGCCTTTGTTCTTCACATAATATACAGTCTATTTTTTTACACAAATATATACTCTGTTAATTGGACAATCCACATAGACAAGTCCAAAGTCTACTTCTGTGAGTACACACGATTGGAGAATTCGCCGTTGAATCCTGGAGAGTGATCGCCAAAATTTATTTGTACCTATGATTATTATCGATTGAAGCGAAATCACTTTTTAGAGACGATAGTACGCTACGCCTCGGTTTTCTAGCTAAGTTGTTCCAATTTACTGTATTATTCGTCTTGTTAATTGTTATATTTTCCAACAATCTAAAAAGTGATTTTATCTATTAACAAGAATACTTGTTGTTTTTAGAGTTAATATATCATAGACACATTGCTAAATATTTGGACTACTAACTGAAAATTGGATGAGAAATTGACCACTATTCTAGGCTCGATTACTATCAAATTTTGGAGTTAAAAACTTAAAATGAAAGGGATTTTTATAAATATGTAGGAGTTGTTACTGACACACCAAGCTGGAATATGGAATCATGTGAAAGAAAAGTATTCTGTAAGAATTCGTTTGCAAGTACAATCCTTATCAATATGCAGGAAACCAAACAAGGATCAATATCATTACCAATCCATTGAAATGAGCAATTTTTTTTGGTACAAGCGTTATAACTATATATTTCATCTTGAGTGCTGGATATTTATAGATATTATTATAGATTTTTGAAGGATATGATTATAGGGTATAACCTAAATTTAGCCAGTTTCTTCTGATTTTGATGATAAAATATATAAACGTTATATATTTTGTGGGATTCTATATTGTAGTTAATAATTATGATGTGCAGTAAATGGCTTGTAAATTTCAGTCACTAGTGGCCATTTGGGCAAAACTAACACATGCTGTTGTAATTAATTCCTCGGTTCCAATTATCATTTTTATAATTTTTTCCTGTAAGTGCTATTTGAACAGTTGCTAGATATAAGATCTTTATTCGCATAACTGATGACAATTATGCGTCTTAATTACTTATTACTGGTGTTAAGTTATGTTTAGAGTTGATGTTACTAGACTAGTTGGTGCACACTGCAAGTCCTGATTGCGTTTCAATGAATACAATTTACTTGACAAGTTTCCCTATAATCACCGCTGTGTCAAGTTCCTTGATCACTTATTTTCTGATTTGATAACTAAATACCATGTATAATAGTCAGATGGTTCTTATCTAATGTAAAGCCTATTATGAAAATCATTCTGAGTTCTTTTATGCTTAAGGGAATTATACCTTTTATCTAGTAATTATGAAATAAACTTTAATAACTTATGAACATTCAAATTGGTCTAATCAAATTGGAGGTGATGTAGATGTATATGCGTTTTTTTGAAAGCCATGAATGTGCTTAGAGTTAAAAATATGAGCCTACTTACCAAATGATAGTAATGGGCTAGGTGTTGCTGCTATACGTAAATTTTTTTTTTATACAATTTGTGGAGAATTAAGTAATTCTCAATTTGATGGAAGTTTTATTTCCAGTCAATGATATTAATTATTGGCATAAAATTAATATTTCCACTGAAGTTTTGGAAAATTAATATATTTGGATAATTTTAGTTAATATCTAATTTAATTATGCAATAGTTAATTAATTATGATAATTTACATGATCTTCAGAAAAATTCTAGAAAATTACAGTAATCTTTGGTGATGATAAGATACTGTTGTAAATTTTATGGAAGTATTTTAATGTGTTTATAGCATACTTGGAATATTAATTGAGTAATGTTGTCTGTTATTTAATTTCTTTATTAATATTTTTAAAATATTAATTGTTGGTGCTTGGAATTAAATTACCATGTTGTAATAACACATGTACCCTTGTTCCTAGTGGGGTAATTTAGGTTTTAGTAATTTTATTGAATTATTTCCTAAATTCACGTCTTATGAGCTGAAAGATTAATGGTAAATAATTGAGCATTTATATGGATTGTGTTTCCTAAGCCCCATTTAAGTCTTTTTTTTCTGCTTTTTATGTTCTATTATTTTATGTTAATTTGGTTCATGTATGCAAAGATGGTGAACAATGATGATAATTCTAGATATACTCAAATCTATCTTATTGCCTTTAAAAGATGAAGCGAAAGAAATGTTTATTAAATAAAACTGAGGTTGAAAATTAGTTAGAAAGGAAAAATAGATTGAACACTTAAAGATATGATGAATGTCATGTTAATTAGCTTCTAATATGTGGGGAGAAGTTTGCCTTTCTGAATAATCAATTTTTAATAGAGTTCCACATAAAAGGATACTCTTTACCATGTCAATTAAAAAAAAAAAAAGAACATGCACCTAACTTGGGGTATCTTAAAATATGGGGGTATGTCTAGCTAAAGTAGCTATACCAGAATTTAAAAATAAATAAATCTGTTGGGTGTTTAAAAAAAAGAAGTTAAAAGTTGACCGGTCTATTGATAATTTTAAAGCAAGTTTTTCAGTACTTATTGTTATGTGCTAATGTTCAGCATTATGTGAAATTCTTGTGAATTGTTTTAATGTGCACTTCGTGCAACAATGTGATAATAACTGTTAATAGTCTGTTGATAATTTAAGTTAATTGTTCTATGTGAACTATATAATTTGAGAAATGCAAAGTATGAGCATTATGGAGCATGTATCAGATGTCAAACATGTATAAATGTACAATATGAGAAAGATGAAGCATGTATAAAATGTGAATTATACATAAAATGTGAAGCATGAGAGATGTGATATATGCATGAGATACAAAGCATGAAAATTGTGATGTGATTATATGTGGATAATTTGCTAATATTTGGTACTGATGAGAAAATTGTGAAAATTATTAAAACATTTTTTATTCTCTAAATTTGATATGAAAAACGAACTTGATTCTTGGCATGAGAATTAATAAAAATGCACATGGTTTGTTTTTATTATGTGAAATTCTTAAGAAATTTAATTTCTTTAATAAAGAGCCATTAGGAACACCTTGTGACTCTAGTGTGTGCATTTAAAGAAAAATAAAGGGGATTGGTATTACACAAATTAAAGATGCCAGAATCATTGATAGTGTAATGTACTT
Source organism: Panax ginseng (assembly GCA_020205605.1). Taxonomy (NCBI): domain Eukaryota; kingdom Viridiplantae; phylum Streptophyta; class Magnoliopsida; order Apiales; family Araliaceae; genus Panax; species Panax ginseng. Next base: position 28,126,569 of record CM035131.1, on the reverse strand, counting down.
AATGAATTGTACTCGACCTGATATTGAATATGTCATTAGTAGACTTAGCAGATATACGCATATTATCAGAAAAAGTGTACACTTATATTAATTTTTCCTTTTAAATACCTCATTAGACGTGACAATGCATTCTAATAAACTTGTGAAGGATATTGTGATGCTAATTGAGTATCTGTTAATGATGAAACAAGCTCCACTAGTAGATGTGTGTTTACTTTAAGTGGATGAGTTGTCTCTTGGAGATCTGCTAAACAAACTTATACGGTTAAATCTACTATGAAATCTGAATTTATTGCATTAGAATTGACAGGTACAGAAGCAGAGTGGCTGAGGAATTTATTGGTAGACATACTGTTGTGGCCTAAACCAATTCCTTCTATATCTCTGCATTGTGATTCTCAAACTGCTATTGGACGAGGAATGAACCATGTGTATAATGGGAAACAGATAAATATTAGCTTGAGACATAATATTGAATGAGGACTGATTAGTAAACAGTGTTATTTCTATGGAATTTGTGAGGTCTGAAAAGAACCTAGCAGAAAGGGATTGATTAAAAAGAGTGTCCAAGAAGCATCTAGAGGGATGGGACTATTGCCAACATCTTGAGTAAGTAATACGCGATGGAAACCCAACCCATGTGATTGGAGATCCCATGAATTGGGTTCAATGGGTAACAACAAGTCACTTAATTACTTAATTATAGCACTACAATTATTTATATCCCTTCTTGTGTGCATGTGGTGCTTAGTGACAAATTGTGATAGGATGAATCATTTAGATTCTTAATGAAACTCATAGCCCTAAAGGGTGGTGTATGTCAGTATACACTTGATGGGTTCACCTATAAAAAGGTGGAAGTGTAGGCCGCTTCCTATGAGAGTCTTTGGCAAACTCTCTAGAGCCTTTATGAAAATCAGGGATATGGCGCATGGCCTAGAAAGCGCCCAACCGTGGACTTGTGTGGATTTAGGATTTTTTGATATGTGTACAAGTTCAATTGATTGTATCATAGATAATGGGTTCAAGAATATAATTCACCTATAATCTACAGTCATGAGCTTGTTCCACTAAGTGTCAATTCAAACCCACAAGGTATCGATGTTATGTATCTAAAATCCATTGCCCTTCTCACTTCCTTTTAATTTTTCTTTCTTTGATAATTTTGAATCATGTGGGGGGTTGTTGGTTATGCTTAAAAATTATGGTTTTATTAAAGTCCCACATCGGCTATTTATTTCTGTAACTCCCAATTTAATTGGTATTTATTTATGTAACCCCCGTTTAGAGTTAATACCCTAGCCATTACGTTTTCTGTAACCCCCAACGGTTAATGGGAAATTCCCAACTTTAATGTTTCTAACATTCTGATCATCCTTACAAATACCACTATTATTCTTCTTAGCAGAACATATATATAATTATCATCTTCTTCTTCTCCTTATAGAAATCGCCTTTGTTCTTCAAATAATATACAGTCTATTTTCTTACACAAATATATACTCTGTTAATTGGGCAATCCACATAGACAAGTCCAAAGTCTCCTTCTGTGAGTACACACGATCGGAGACTTCGCCGTTGAATCCTGGAGAGTGATCGCCGGCTGTGACGCCCCCAAAATAGGTATACATCACCCATTTTGAGTCGTCAATAACATCGTACAGAAACAACTACAACTTTATTAATACAACATATAAACTGTGAGTTTAAATACAAATATTGTCATCTAGACAATATCCATACCCAACTAAGTCCTCATTACAATTATTGATACATTATTTTACAAAAATGGTGAGAACTACTAAAACAACTTCTAGAACCATCATTCCACACCCCGACTAGTACTCGCTACATTCTCGCCTCCTGAGAAGAAAAATGGAACAAAAAGGAAAAGGGTGAGCTCAACTAGCCCAAAGAATAATATTATGACTAAGATAATATAGAACAAATTATCGTTAGTCTTCAACAGGAAAAATCGATAGAATATAATGATAAACAAGTTTCGGATCAATATTCACAATGAAATAATAATTCATAGAAAGAGTTACGTGAGAGAATGAAATCTACTATAATCTATGAATTTAACGGTCCATCATCAATATTTTATCCTCAGACATCAATCAATATTCATCTTGAATCAAAATTCATCTTTTGCACTTTCTACAGCCAAAGATATTCATCGATCGGTCATTTCATCTCAACACTGCTCATCTTTTGCACTACGGGCCAAAGATATTCATAAGAAAATCAACCATCTTTTACACTACTGTGCCAAAGATATTCAATAATACCATCATTTAGGACCGAGGATGATGAAAAATATTTTAAAGAAAATGAATCCGATTGAAACAATAGAAACAACTATTAAGGATTCGTACTTTTAAACAATCCGAGTTCAAAAATACTTCATAAATAACCATAGTGAAGTAAAATTCAAGAATGATCAAAACATGGATACAATCAAAGCTAGTATCCATAATCGATATTTTGGACAAAACGAAAATTTAATTTTTCCGTGAATAAAGGTCGTATTATTAGTGAATAAAGTCGATATCGTGAATAGTCTTGAGTATCGTGAATAGTAACCTCGACACTAAAAGACAAGAATTTCACAAGAAAAAACTTACCAATAATCTGGCATAATGATATTAAAAAAAATAATATCATTTAAAAAGATAATATCCCTTACCTCGAAAGAATAGTGCTTTTGGCTGGAATACTGAATATAGTACTGAAGGGAACTTGCACCGTATAACAACACTCAAAGTATCAAAATACTCACAAGAATACGCTCAATATATCGAGAGAGAAAGAGAGAGAAGATTTCAGTTTCTGGTGTGAATTTCAATTCTAACCTAAGCACCCTATTTATAGAAAATTGCTTAGAACACCAAAGTAGAAAATTTAATAAAATAATAATATTTCTTAAAAATATTCAATCCCACCTTAGAAATCTGATTTCAGATCATTTATAACACATGTGAGCCCACTCAATTGCACAAAAACATTTTTCTTAAAAAAACATTTTAAACCCCAAAAATCAATTATTTCAGAACTACAGAACTTCAATAATTCACAATAAATAGCTCTTTTATCAGAAAAATTCGAACCATATGTCCTTTCCATAGGAAATTCCATTCTTTACAACTTTGCAGAAGAAAGTTTTTCCAAATTCCAAACAAAAATTGACCTAAATCAACAAACAGGTGATTTTACATGCTATAATCAAATTTCAGTCAAGAAATGGGGTCCACCGACACAAAACATGTGTTAATCATTTAATACAACAAAAATACTCCTCCTCCTCATATACTCATATATCCTACATTCATTGTAAAAATATCACCATTATTATATTATTAAAATATAATAATATATTTAAATGAATTATTTTATCAGAAAAGATAAAATATCAATTTTCAACAATTGTCACATTAAAATTTTCTCCATCTATATCCACATAAAATGAATATTTTCTTTATCATAATAATCAATAATTAATTATTCATAAATAATATTACAGAATCGCAGTACTGACAACCAGGTCGTTTCCAGGAAAGAGGGGGCTTTCCAATAAGGATTTCTCCTTACTGGCGCGTAATTAGATGACCAAACCTCTCCTTAGACAAAACTTTCTAGATATTGCCAATAATGTTATCTAATAATATTATTCAAATAATATGAATTATTGATCTGATAATGAAAATACTGTGTAATGACAATTATTGAAACAACAACAATATAAAATATCAACGTATCAATCAATAAAATATAATATTGAACAATAATTATCGTAACAATTATTGAGTAAAGCCTTCTTCTACGTAAGAATCAATAATTGGTGCAATACAGGTGTCTTTATTGTGTTTTAACCACCGGGTATTCCAACAATGATAATCTGTGAACAACTACGCCTTATTTATAAACAACTTATTCTTCATTTTCTTCATCCAATCGCTTTCACATGGGGCCCACACAAGGTCATGCCATCGTATTTAATATTCCCCGATAGTAAGAATATTTCACGAGCAAACGAATATTCCCCGACAACAATGAATATTTTATAACAACTTGCTTATTTGAAATATTTGCGCATTTTACCCATAACTAACCATATTAATCAAATCAACCCTTACTATTTCAAAATAATAAATCGAGGAAATTCAATTTCATTAATAATAATTTGGGGTCTTACACCGGCAGCCCATTTGTACCTATGATTATTATTAGTGGGGGCGAAATCACTTTTTAGAAATGAGTACGCCACCACGCCGCCTCGATTTCAAATGCAAGTTGTTCCAATTTCATCAGATTATCGTTTTGTTAATTGCTATATTTTCCAACACTTACAACATCCTTTGTCACCGAATTTATTGGTTTTATCACGAGTGTGCCAGCAGGTCTGTTAACACTGTTCCTTCTAGCAGGTTCTTGTATGATAAAAGGAAATACACCAATTTTTTCTGAGAATAATTCATTTCAATTTGAATCGAACCTTGGGCGAGCTAAATCAACCAAAAACATGACTTTAACAATAAAATTCTTGCTCTTACATGGGCGATACGGATCCGGTTCATTTCCTAGCATGTAAAACTTCTGAGCTTTCTTTGTCATAAAAAACCATTTCTCGTCAATGTGAACTGTAAGACCCCAACTTATTATAAATTAAATTGAATTTTCTCTATTCGTTATTCTAAATTAATAAGGTGTTAATTTGATATAATGCTTTAGTTATGGGTGAAATGTGCAAATTTTACAAAATAAGCAAGTGGTTATAAAATATTTATTTTCGTCGGGGAATATTCTTTTGGTCGTGGAATATTCTTTTTGTCGGGGAATATTCGTATGACGGCTCAACCATTCGTGGGGCTCATAACAGAATAACTGTCGGATGAAGAAAATGACAAAGTATGAGTTTTTATAAATAACGACGTTGTGACGCCCCCAAAATAGGTATACATCACCTATTCTGAGTCGCCAAATACATGATACAAAATTCAAATACAACTTAATTATACAACAGTCGTGTAAAATACGACAAAATACATGCTGTGAGTTTTAATACAAATATTACCATCTAGACAATATCCACACTCAATTTAGTCCTCATTACATTTATTATCACACTATTTTACAGAATAGTGAGAACTACTAATACACCATCTCGGACCATCACTCCATTTCCCGACTAGTCTTGACAACGTTCTCATTTCCTGAAGGGAACAGTGAAAGAAAGGGTGAGCTCAACTAGCCCAGTAAGAAATATTATGACTAAGATAATGCAGAATAAGTTATCATTAGCCTTCAACAATGTTAAACTGATAAAATATAATAAACATCAAGTTTAACTGCAGCGGAATAAGCAATACATTAAAAGAGTCAAGTAGAGAATAAAGTCTACTATCTTTTATGATTTAAAAAGTTTTTCATCACTTTTATCGCTGAAACTCAGCTTAATAAATAATTCACATCATCCTTGCACTACGGCCAAGGATATTCATTAGGGTCACGACCACAAATTATCAATGCACTACGGGCCAAGAAAATTCGTGTATTCATCAATGGTCATGATCATGCCAACAACTGTCCATCAATGCACTACAGGCCAATGAGGACTTTTATCACATCATTTGTAACATTACGGTCATAATTATACCGAATAATCCCTGGTCATAATCATACCAAGTCCATCCATGCACTACAGGCCACAGATGACTTTCAAAAAAATATAACATGAGGATGATGACAATGATATAAGAATTCAATAAAACAAATTCAAGAATTATTTTATCCAGGAACTAATAACGTCCAAATTTTCAACATGATACTTCTTTGTAAAGTAAATTTCAAGAATGCTCAGAAGAATATTTCCATGAAAAGATAATGGATGAAGCGCAAATATCAAGAATATTCTACTAAATTTATGGAGTATAGAAGTCAAAATTTTAATCAACTGAGTATAATAAAGAATGGAATAACAAAAGAAATCACCATGCATGCGGTACTTCGCATAGACAGGTTATTCCAACAGAATAATAAATAACGGAACCAGGTTATGTGAAATTCACACCGACATGATGTTCCAACAGAATAATAAAGAACGGAATATGAAAGATTTTAACCGAGTCCCACGTAAAAGCATGCATGAGATATTCCAACAAAATAATAAAGAAATCGAAATAATAAAGATTTTAACCAAGTCCAAATAGAAAGCACGCATGAGATATTCCAATGTAATAATAAATAATCTGGAACCAGTCCAAAGATAAAGCATGCAGACGTGATATTCCAAATGAATAATAAATCTGAAAGAATTTCACCAAGTATAGGGTATCCAGATATACAGTTATTCCAATGTAATAATAAAGATGGAATAATGAAGTTCTCTTCATGAATACAAAAGAAATAATACCCCTTACGGGTACAAAAAATAATATCTCTTACCGTATAAAGAAGAACTGAGTAAAGAAGAAGTGAAGTAGTAGAAAACTTTTTTTCTTTCTCTCTATAGTTTCTCTCTCTAGAGTTTCAATGAATTCGTAAGAAATAATGAAGGAATGAGCTTCTATTTATAGAAGAATGGAATGAATAGTAACCAAATTTCAAGAACTATCTATGTTTGATTTACTTTAATCTGGACGATCCATATTTAAAGCAAAATCTTTTAAATAAAATATAATATATTCTATTTTATATAAAAAGATTTTTACTATCTGAAACACTATCGCAGCACTATGCAAATACTATGTTTAATAAAATATAATATATTCTATTTATAGAATAACTTTAATAAAGTATTTTATTTTATATAAAAAGATTTTACTATGTAAAACACTATGCATAATAGAATATAATATATTTTATTTATAGAATAACTTTATAAAAGTATTCTGTTTTATATAAAAAGTTTTTCTGTTTTATTACGATAATAATACGAATAACTTCAATATAATATAATATATTTTATTTATAGAATAACTTCATTATTATTATTATTATTCACACCATTAATCGACCAGGTCGTTCCCAGGAAAGAGGAGGCTTTCCAATAAGGATTTCTCCCTATTAGGCGCCGCATTAGGTGACCAAACTCTCCTCGCGGAAACTTCTAGACATCGTTAATAATGTAAATAATAATATTAACAACTTCATCATCTCAATTATTGATTTAATAACATATAAAATATCGACAATAATTGAATAAAACTGAATGACTTCTCACATAAGCATCAATAATCAATACCGTGTGCTACTATGCAACCACACGTATTATTGTACTTTTACTACCGAGTAGTTCAACAGTATCAACGGTAAAAATTCCGCCATTATTTTCAATAAAATATTTTTGTCGTTTTCTCAATCCGACAATAATTCTGTTGTGGGGTCCACTAATGATTGTATCGTCGTACTAATATTTCCTATTAAAACGAATATTCCCCGACCAATTGAATATTATATAACAACTTGTGTACTTTGCAAAATTTATTAATAATACCCACAACTATAACATTATATCATAATATTCAAAAATGATAATTTATAGAAAATTTATTTTTTATTCATAAAAGTTGGGGTCTTACAATCTCCCCTTCTTATGAAATTTCACCCTCGAAATTAGGGTACGTACCTGGTATGTCGAAGAGGTAAGGATACCTTGATTTCATTTCAGATTCTAACTCCTAGGTCATTTCCTCAACATCGTGGTTCCTCCATAACAATTTGACTTGAGGTATAACCTTGGAGCGTAAAATATGTTCCTTCTTATCCAAGATTTGAATAGGAACCTCTTCATACGTTAAATCTTCCGCTATTTCGTCCGGTTCTAACTCAATAATATGGTTCGGGTCTTTCACATATTTACGTAACATGGATATATGAAAAATGTTATGAACACGAGACATACTTGGCGGTAAAAGCAAGTCTATAAGCTACAAATCCCTACTCGATCGAGGATTAAAATGGGCCAATGAATCGAGGATTAAGCTTTTCTCTCTTTCTAAATCTTGTAACTCCTTTCCATGGAGCAACACGTAACAACACATGATCTCCAATATCGAATTCCACGTCCTTTCGATGAAGATCGGATAACACTTTTGTCGGTCTTGTGAGGTTTTTATACGTTGTCGGATCGTTTGAATCTTTTAGTAGTTATACGTCACTAACTCCCATCCCAAAATGTTGCTTCACCCACCTCATCCCAAAGATACTGTAGAATCGACACTTTCTTCCATACAACGCCTCGAATGGAGCCATGCCAATACTTTCTTGATAGCTGTTGTTGTAGGAAAACTCCACCAATGGTAAGAACTTGTCCCAACTTCCCTTGAAGTCAAGAACACAGAGTCTTAATAAATCTTCAAGAGTTTGAATAGTCCTCTCTGATTGTCCGTCCGTCTGAGGATGATATGCCGAACTAAATCGTAAATCCGTGCCCATAGCTTTTTGCAAACTAACCCAAAATCGTGAAGTGAATATTGGGTCTCGATCAGAAACTATGGATTCTAGCATACCATGCAGTCTTATAATCTCGTTTATGTACATACGAGTAAGACGTTCAAGTGCATAAGTTTCTCGTATTGGCAAGAAATGAGCAGACTTGGTCAATCTATCAACAATGACCCAAATTGCATCTATGCCTTGAGAAACCTTGGGAAGACCAGTAACGAAATCCATGGTAATGTGCTCCCACTTCCATTCTGGAATTTCAAGTGGTTGCAATGAACCTTTTGGTACTTGATGCTCCACCTTGACTCGTTGATAAGTTAAACACTTTGAGACAAACAAATATTTATCTCCTCTTCATATCAGCCCACCAAAATGTATGTCAAGATCATGATACATTTTGGTACTTCCAAGATGGATTACAAACGGTGTGTTGTGCGCTTCCATCATGATTTTATACTTTAAATCGTGGTCGTTAGAACACAAAGTCCGGAGTTGACTCAAGTATTCCTTCTTCATCGATTCTTGCTTTCGGCGTAGAACCTTCTTGTACTTTTTTCCTCATACGCATCGGCTCCAGTGCGTAGCTTGAGCGAATTTTAACTTTATCGATTAAATTCTTGGTCTACTCAGATGTTTGCCATCATCACGTGGGTCCCTGAGTCACCGATTTAGGTTGTTCCCGACTTTGAATGGCTTCGATCTTTCTTGGGGTCAATGATATTCCATGACTTGATACCACGTGCCCAAGGAATGCTACTTCCTCGCCGAACTCGCATTTCTTCAACTTGGTATAAAGCTTATATTCACGAAGCTTTTGGAGTATCGACCTCAAGTGTCGCTCATGATCTTCACGGTTTTTTTTTGAATAAATAAGGATGTCATCAATAAAGACGACCACAAAGTGATCCAAATATTCCTTGAATACTCGGTTCATCATATCCATGAAGGCGGCGGGGAGCATTAGTCAATCTAAAAGACATGACTAGAATTCATAATGCCCGTCTTGAGGAGTTTTGAAAGTCGCTTTGAAATTTCATCGTCTAATCTTCAATTGGTGATATTCTAACGAAGATCAATCTTTGAAAAGAATTTGGCGCCTTACAAATGGTTAAACAGTCATCAATACGTGGCAATGGGTACTTATTTTGATGGTGACATGATTCAACTCCCGATAATCAATACAAAGTCGCATACTCCCCATCTTTCTTCTTCACGGATAGAATGGGGAGCACCCCAAGGAGAAGTACTTGGGACGAATAAAGCCAATGTCTAACAATTCCTGCAGTTGGGTCTTTAACTCCTAAAGTTCAATAGGAGCCATTCGATATGGGGCTTTGGAAATGGGTTTTGTACCGGGTTCAAGGTCGATACAATATTTAATTTCATGCTCTGGGGGTAGGCCAGGAAGTTCTTCAAGGAATACGTCAGGAAATTCATTAACAATAGAAATATCATTCAAAACTAACGTATTTTTGTTTAGATCCGTGACATGAGCCAAGAAAACTTGACATCCGTTTTTCAATAAACGAATAGCTTTATGGCTTGAAATGACAATGATTGATTTTAATGGTTTAGTTGCTTGAATTCGCATAATAGGTTGATTAGGAATATGAAAGCTAACAACCTTACGAAAATAATTAATTTTTGCATGATGAGTAGTTAACAAATCAATCCCTAGAATTACGTCAAACGCAAGTATTTTTAATGAAATAAGGTCGACAAGTAATGTGAGGGTACCAATTTGAACCAAACAAGACTTATAAACAGTGGATGTAATGAAGGTTTCTCCCAGCAGAGTTTCAACAGATAAGTTAAAGTCTAATTTCTCCAGAGTCAAATTTAAACGTTGAGCGCAAGTAGGAGAAATAAAAGATTGGGTAGAACCGGTATCAAATAAGGTATATACTTCGCTAGAGTTTATGATAAGCTTACCCGTGATGACCTCATTCGGGTTCCTTGCTTTCTGGGAGGTCACGACAAACGCTCTCCCTTGCACTACTGCTTTGACTTTTCTGGGGTGTCTTTTGGTGCCTCCATCCTAGTTGAACTTGTCTTCGGTGCACGACAAAATCGGGCCAGGTGTCCTTCTCTTCCACAATTGTAACAGGCTTTGGAGGGCATCGCGCAGTTTGGACTGATGTGTCCCTCCCCTCCATATTTGAAGCATATGATAGGTGGTCGTTCTCCTTCCTTAACGACAGGTGCTGATGCTGACGACTTTCCATCATTGTTGAATCTTCTTTTCTTGAAATGTCCATTCTTATTGTTTGGTTATGATTACCACCGAAGTGGTTACCATTTCTGGCATATTGATTCCCTCCACGCTTATTATCACCACTTCGATGACTGTTATCACTGGTATTATTATTTTCCAGGCTGCTCTCTTTTGGTTGGTTTAACTCATTATCACGCTCCAATAACTAAGCCCTATTAACAACATCTAAATACAAACACAGTTTATGAGAGATAAGATATTGACGTATCTCTGGTTTCAAACCTCTTAGAAACATTCGCGTCATTCTCTCCTCATTATCAACCAAATGGGACGCAAACCGGGATAACTCGGCAAACTTGGCTTCGTACTGCGACACGGTCATGTTGTTTTTCTCTAGCTTGATGAACTCTACCTCTTTCATGTGACGAATACTTTCAGGAAAGTATTTGTCGCTGAATAATTCTTGGAACTTCTCCCAAGTCATCTTCAGTACGGCAGGTTAGGTACGTTTTACAGATTCCCACCAGTAATCTGCCTCTGCACGCAACATGAAGGTGGCAAAGGGAACCTTTTGCTCTTCGGAGCAACCCAAGACATCAAATATCTTGTTGATCTGTTTTATCCACGTCTCCGCCTTAAGTGGTTTTGGCTCTCTAAAAAACTCCAGTGGTCCCAGCTCCTTGAACTGTTTGGCGGTGACCGTCCGAGAGTTGCCAGTGTTTCCACCTGCATTTTGGACAGGAGCCGCTCTTGCCTGATGTTGCATGAATTGCATGAAGCCTCGGAACATTCCATCGTTCATCATTTGGTCAGTGTTGTTGTTTGAATGAGGATTGTCGCCTTCCTGATGCACATTGTCCTGGTTATTGATCTGTGGAGACTCAACGGTCTCCTGTGCTCCATTGATGTTCATGTTCTCAACATTCTCGGATGCCATTTTTAAACACTGCCACAAAACAAGGGTTAATTAACATATCACATATTATCCCTATACTCTGACCGACCAATTAAATACCAAATAAACTTAGGTAGGTCATACTAGCGAAGGAATTCCCCGTCTCTTCCCTCCTAGTTCTTGTCTCACATCTCAGCCGGGGATCATATCCCTAAGCTTTGATACTAATCATGGCGCCCCCAAAATAGGTATACATCACCTATTCTGAGTCGCCAAATACATGGTACAAAATTCAAATACAACTTAATTATACAACAGTCGTGTAAACTACGACAAAATACATGCTGTGAGTTTTAATACAAATATTTCCATCTAGACAATATCCACACTCAATTTACTCCTCATTACATTTATTATCACACTATTTTACAGAATAGTGAGAACTACTAATACACCATCTCGGACCATCATTCCGTTTCCCGACTAGTCCTGGCTACGTTCTCATTTCCTGAAGGGAACAGTGAAAGAAAGGGTGAGCTCAACTAAGATAATGCAGAATAAGTTATCATTAGCCTTCAACAATGTTAAACTGATCAAATATAATAGACATCAAGTTTAACTGCAGCGGAAGAAACAATACATTAAAAGAGTCACGTAGAGAATAAAGTTTACTATCTTTTATGATTTGAAAAGTTTTTCATCACTTTTATCGTTGAAACTCAGCTTAATAAATAATTCACATCATCCCTGCACTACGGACAAGGATATTCATTAGGGTCACGACCACAAATTATCTATGCACTACGGGCCAAGAAAATTCGTGTATTCATCAATGGTCATGATCATGCCAACAACTGTCCATCAATGCAATACAGGCCAATGAGGACTTTTACCACATCATTTGTAACATTACGGTCATGATTACACCGAATAATCCCTGGTCATAATCATACCAAGTCCATCCATGCACTACAGGCCACATATGACTTTCAAAAAAATATAACATGAGGATGATGACAATGATATAAGAATTCAATAAAACAAATTCAAGAATTATTTTATCCAGGAACTAATAACGTCCAAATTGTCAACATGATACTTCTTTGTAAAGTAAATTTCAAGAATGCTCAGAAGAATATTTCCATGAAAAGATAATGGATGAAGCGCAAATATCAAGAATATTCTACTAAATTCATGGATTATAGAAGTCAAAATTTTAATCAACTGAGTATAATAAAGAATGGAATAACAAAAGAAATCACCATGCATGCGGTGCTTGTGCATAGACGTGTTATTCAATGAATAATAAATAACGGAACCGTGTCGGGTGAAATTCAAACCGCGTGATGTTCCAACGTAATAATAAAGAAATGAATATGAAAGATTTAACGTCCTAAAGGCGTAAAGCACTATACATGATATTCCAATGTAATAATAAAGAACGGAATAATAAAGATTTTAACCCGGTCCCACGTAAAAAGCTGATGATATATTCCAACGAGAATAATAAATAACGGAACCCAGTCCGTAGAAAGCCTGCATGCGATATTCCAATGCAGAATAATAAAGAATGAAATACTGTAAGAATTTCACCAAGTATAGGGTAGCACAGCGTATACAAGTTATTCCAATAGAATAATAAAGATGGAATAATAGAAGTTCTCTTCATGAATACAAAAGAAATAATACCCCTTACGGGTACAACAAATAATATCCCTTACCATATAAAGAAGAACTGAATAAAGAAGTAGTGAAGTAGCAGAATACTTTTTTCTTCTTTCTCTATATAGTTTCTCTCAGAGTTTCAATGAATTAAGTAAGAAATAATGAAGGAATGAGCTTCTATTTATAGAAGAATGGAATGAATAATAACCAACCCATGAATGGTCCGGTTGATTTACTTTAATCGGATGGTCCATATTTAAAGCAAAATCTTTTAAATAAAATATAATATATTCTATTTTATATAAAAAGATTTTTACTATCTGAAACACTATCAGAGGCCTATGCATAATAAAATATAATATATTCTATTTATAGAATAACTTTAATAAAGTATTCATTTTATATATAAAAAATTTACTATGTAAAACACTATGCATAATAGAATATAATATATTCTATTTATAGAATAACTTTATAAAAGTATTACATTTTTATATAAAAAGTTTTTTACTGCTTTTATTACGTTAATAATACGAATAAAACAAAACTTTATCATTATTATTATTATTCACACCATTAATCGACTGTGTCATTCCCGGGAAAAGTGGGCTTTAATAAGGATTTCTCCCTATTGGCATGCCTGATTAGGTGACCAAACCTCTCCTTGGCAGAACTTCTAGACATCGTTAATAATAAAAATAATAATATTAACAACTTCGTCATCACAATTATTGATTTAATAACATATAAAATATCGACAATAATTGAATAAAACTGAATGACTTCTCACATAAGTATCAATAATCAATACAGGTGTCTTTCTTATGCAACCACACGACATCGTACTTTTTTACTACCGAGGTAGTTCAACAATGATAACGATAAAAACTTCCGCCATTATATTCAATAAAATATTTTTGTCGTTTTCTCAATCCAACAATAATTCTGTTGTGGGGTCCACCAATGATTGTACCGTCGTACTAATATTTCCTGTTAAAATGAATATTCCCCGACCAATCGAATATTATATAACAACTTGTGTACTTTACAAAATTTATAAATAATACCCACAACTATAACATTATATCATAATATTCAAAAATGATAATTTATAGAAAATTCATTTTTATTCATAAAAGTTGAGGTCTTATACGTGCGTAATTATTACCGATTAACACTTTGGATTACACGGTGGTTAAAATACGATATGCGCGTGGTTGCACTGCAGTGTATACAGATTGCATATTATTGTTGAATTATTGATTAAATGCGTAAGAAGACACTACTCAATAATTGTTACGATGATTCTTTATTCAATATTTATTTTATTGATTCAATAATTGCTTGCGTTGATAGTTTATATTATTGTTGTTTCAATAATTGTCACTTCACAGTATTTCCCATTATCAGATCAATAATTCATATTATTTGAGTAATATTATTAGATAAACATTATTGTCAATGTCTAGAAAGTTCCGTCGAGGAGAGGTTTGGTCACCTAATCAAGGCTACCAAGTAGAGAAATCCTTATTGAAATCCCCTTTTCTGAACTACTGATTGTTATAATAATGTGATTACGTAATATTATTTGTGAATAATTAATTATTGATTTATATGATACAGAAATATTTATTTGATGTGGATATAAATGATGGATTTATTTATTTATTTTATGTGGTTATAAATGAAGGAATTAATGCTGAGGTGTTTTATCAGTATTTTTGTCGGAATGGAGGTATTAAAAATCATCCGTTTGTGGATTTCGAATATTTTTGATTTGGAATTTAGAGAAACTCAAAGCTATAAAGTTGTAGAGAATTCGATTTCATGTGGAATGGACATAAAATTCGTATTTTTCTGATAAACGGACTATTTTCTATGAATTATTGAAGTTTCAGAAAATAAAATAATTTTTATTAAATTATGGGTGGGACCCACTTATGTTATAAACATGTGGGCTGCTGAATTTTCTTCCTAGATGGCTGGTGGTGGCTTGGTTGGTGAAGGTTGGCGTGAAAGAAGAAAAAGAAATTAATATTTTATTAATTTAGTGTCCTTTGGCGTTCTAGTATTTTCCTATAAATAGAGGGCTAAGTTAGAATTGAAAATCACACCAGAAACAAGTTTTCTCTCTTTCTCTCTCTATATTATCGAGCGTATTCTTGTGAGTATTTTGATACTTTGAGTGTTGCTATATGGTGCAAGTTTCTGTCAGCACTATATCCAAAATTCAGTCAGAAGTACGGTTATTTTGAGGTAAGGGATGTTATTTTCTTTCGAAATAATATTATTTTCTTCAATATCATTATGCCGAAATATTGGTTTGAACTTTTTAATCAAATTTGGAACTTTTTGTGTCGGGATTACTATTCACGTGTACTCTGACCTTATTCACGAATCACTAAGACTATTCAATTTAAAAATGAAAATTTTCCTTTTTGTCCAAGATGTCTATTATGGTTACTATCTTTGATTGTATCCATGTTTTGATATTTATTTTTGAATTCTGCTTCACAATTGGTTATTATGGAGTATTATTGATCTTGGATAAACTGTTATACGAATCCCTAATATTTGTCCTTCTATCTCACTGGATTCATTTTTTTAAAAATATTCTTCATCATCCTCAGTCCTTAAATGATGATATTATTGAATATATTTGGCCTGTAGTGCAAAGATGAACAGGTGTTGAGATGAACATGACCGACTGGTGATATAAATGAATATCTTTGGCCTGTAGTGCAAAGATGAATGATTAACTGATGAATATCTTTGGCCTGTAGTGCAAAGATGAATATTTAATTAAAGATGTATATTGATTGATGTAACATGGATAAAATATTGATGATGGACTTTTAAATCTTAGAAGATAGTAGAATTCATTCTCTACGTGACTCTTCTAATGGATTGTTGTTTCCGCTGCATTTGTTAATCTAAAACTTGTTGTCTATTATATTCTATCAGATTTTTTTCCCTGTTGAAGACTAATTATAATTTGTTGTATGTTATCTTAGTCATAATATTCTTTACTGGGCTAGTTGAGATCACCCTTTTCCTTTTTGTTCCATTTTTCTTCTCAGGGAGTAAGAACATAGCAAGATCGAGTCGGGGTATGGAGTGATGGTTCTAGAAAGAAGTTTTAGCAGTCCTCACTATTTCTATAAAATAGTGTATGAATAATTGTAATGAGGACTTATTTGAGTGTTGATATTATCTAGAAGACAATATTTGTATTTAAACTCACATTATGTGTTGTCGTATTTTGCACGACAATTGTATTATTGAAGTTGTAGTTTGCTTTCTGTACCATGTATTTGGTGACTCAGAATGGGTGTTGTATACCTATTTTGGGGGCTTCACATGAACCGTGTTATACATGGCTTTGAAACTTGGGTTGTGTGGTAAGCTACCCTCTTCAAGCATAACCAAATAAAATTGAAGTCTTGATCTTTTATTGTCTTCGGTTAAGAAAGGTTTGACGGGACTTGAATGTCGTCGTATTTCTCCCTCCTGAAATAGTCTAAACAAAGTGCTCTTTGGGATAGTCACAGCATGAGCTAAAGAGCGAATAGTTGTTCGCTTATGTAAAGAGACCTTACGGATTTGCTCCAAATCAACATGAACTCTTTTAAGACCATAATTTTTGGTTATTTGACTTGAGACATCGGTAAACACCCCACTGTTTTGTCCTCTCTTCCAAATGCGTTGAACAGTTGTTATATGAACTGAAAATAAAGAGTCCACCAAGTTAGTTGTCCCTTTTTTCAATTTTTTCACCGACACTTTTTTGGAGCAGAAAATCGTATATAGCTTAGCGTTCCACATTGCTTAAATTTTTGTTTTTAACACTTGGTGCACTTGACATCTCAGCATCTGCATTGGAAACAATAGACATGGAAGAAACACATGAGTGAAGGAACTAGCAACCATAAAAAAGTTGAGAGAGAGAAACTTTACTAGATTCCAAAGTAGTTTGATTCGTCTGTATTCCTTTCTTCAAGTTGTTCATCATCTTCTATAAGTTGTTCTTCTAATAACATATCATGACTTGATGACGATATCTCATTTGGTGTCGAATTGAGGTCGAAATCACGTTCGAGAATTAACTCGTCCACATCGAGAGTAAGACCGTGTATTGATTCCTTCTCTAGTTGCCTATCTCCACAATCAATATTAGGATCAACGTTGAGATCAATTTCAGCAAACGAAATCCAAATTTTTTGCCTTGGGGCCATCGTTCTATGTGAAGCTCTCAAATATGCTAGTGCTCCTACGACAATGCCATAAGAATGGTTAAGTTCTTTCACCAAAGCTCTGTCAATATAACATTACAAATAAAACAAAATGCAAAGGAATTAGAAAAGAACGAAATTAGAAAAGAACAAAGCTCTTCTACGCTTCAATTCTTATTAGCTAATGGTGCCTGGGATGGCTTTGTAATTATAAATAGAGGAAAAATGCAATAACCAAACATAGGAAAATGCAGTAATACTAGACATAATATGCATCAAATAGAAATAATTTTACCAAAATGATTCTTAAGTTGTGGATTAATGAAATTAAAGACAATTCTTCAACAAGTTCATTCAGCTAAAACTATAGAAGTGATTGATGAAAAGAATAAAAGAAAAATAATTCTTCAACAAGTTCATACCATAGAGACGATTTGGCGGCAGGGATTTTGGAGTGCAAACCAATCTCAATTGTTCTTCTCTCCCGACATGGACTGTTGGCGAAAAATAATTTAGGAAGATGAAGAGAAAAAGAAACGATGATGTCTTGAGGAGTATGGAGTATTTCGGAGTTTTTGTGTAAAGAAATTTAAGAAGACGAAGAGTTGCATAAGTGTACGTGGGATTTTTGCGAAAAATAAAAAAGTCAGCACATAAGGGTATTTTAGTATTTTTATCACACATTGGTATCTATGTGGAACTCTAAAACAGCAGATAATTCGGGACGGAGGAAGTACTAATTTTCTTATACACACTTAAAAATAACTCACACATTTAAGAATCGAACTCTTGAGTTCATAGAACCATTAGGCAAGAATTATCGTCGGATCAAGAATCATTCGACAGTTTAGTAGAAGAATTATTATTGTCTATGGTTGATAAATGAATGCAAATATGCTAATGGGACAATTATGGTTAGATATATTATATATAGAAACAGAAATGGTAATCAAAAAAATTAAGTGATTCGTCCCGATCCGTATTCAAAAAAAGCGGATATTATTCGCGTTCGAGAAAAAAGCGGATATATCCGTATTCGGTTTAAAGGTATCCGTAAAAAGCGGATACGAATACGGATATAAAGCGTATTCAGTTTCGATTAACATCCGTCCAAGTAAATATATCCGTGGATCTGGATATCCTAATCCGATATCCTAATCCGTATCCTAATAACTTATATATATATATATATATATATATATATATATATAATAATAAGGATCCTTCATGGCGGTGGAGTTCTTATGAAGCTGTCTGACACCCCTTTTTGAATGGTTGATCGACTTATTGGAAAGGTTTGAGATTGGGATATATTAATACCAATAGTAATGAAGCTCTACTTCTAAGTTTATTTAAATAAGAGGGCCCACATTTTAACATATTGTCGATATAGTTCAACAAAATGAATATTTAATATTAAAATATTAAGTAAGTCAAGTTATCTTAAGCGTACTCTTTTTTACGCATTGATGCTTTATCAGTTTTAATCAAATATAAAGAGATTGCACAAAATATTAAAATATTAAAATATTTAAAAATATTACAATGGTACAAGTTTATCTTAGAAGCTATTTTTTTTAACACATTAATACTTTATCACTTTTAATCAAATATAAAGAGATTTGCACAAAATTTATTTTGACTTACAAATATAATGTTAAAAATAAATATTATTAATATAAAAATAAATATAATTATATTACATCTTGCATAATTATATAATTATATAAAGATGTAATATAATTATATTTATTTTTATATTAATAATATTTACATCTTTATTACATCTTGCATAATTATAAATAATATAATTATATATCTTGCATAATTATATTTATTAATAATATAATTATATATCTTGCATAATTATATTTATTTTTATATTAATAATATTTATTTTTAACATTATATAAAGATGTAATAATTATGCAAGATGTAATATAATTATAATTATGCAAGATGTAATAATTATATAATTATATAAAGATGTAATATAATTATATTTATTTTATATTAATAATATTTACATCTTTATTACATCTTGCATAATTATTACATCTTGCATAATTATATAATTATATAAAGATGTAATATAATTATATTTATTTTTATATTAATAATATTTATTTTTAACATTATATTTGTAAGTCAAAATAAATTTTGTGCAATCTCTTTATATTTGATTAAAAAGTGATAAAGCATGAATGTGTTAAAAAAAATAAATAGTATAAGATAACTTGTACTTACTTAATATTTTTAAATATTTTAATATTTTAATATTTTGTGCAATCTCTTTATATTTGATTAAAACTGATAAAGCATCAATGCTTAAAAGAGAGTAGTTTAGACAACTTGTATTCGAATCAAATATTTTAATATTAAATATTCATTTTGTTGAACTATAATCGACAATATGTTAAAATGTGGGCCCTCTTATTTAATTAAAACCGCTAGAGTTTGTCACTATTGATATTAATATATCCCAATCTTAAATTTCCAATAAGTCGATCAACTATCCAAAAGGTGGTGTCAGACAGCTTTCATAAAGAACTCTACGCTACCATGGAAGGATCCCTATGAATAACTATATATATATATATATATATATATATATATATATATATTAGTAAATCATAACTTAGATTTATTAATTAATCACTTTAACTTATATTCATTAATTAATAACTTACATTAATTAATAACTTAATTAATATTCGTAAATATTTTGAATGAATTTTATATTAGGTTACTGATAAACGAATTCGGATATTCGGATATCCGAATAATTTGTCTATTCGGATAAAATAAATGGTAATGAATATTATCCGTATTCGAATATTTTTCCGAATACCGGATACGGATAATATTTTTAAAATCCGTCGGATACCAGATACGAATACGGATACGGATAGCGAATTGATTTTCCGGATACGGATACGGATATACCTGTATCCGTATACGTTTAATACCGTTTACACCCCTAAATTCATATATGTTATGGCCAGTCTTTGTCGATCAAATGCTGCATGAATTTGACAATTATTTATTGATTATCTATTTATTTTTATTAATCATAAAAATTTGTAATTTAAATTTTATTTTTAAATAGTGTAAGAATTTTTTTAACTTTATTATATATATGCAATTCGTATTTTTTTAATTGATTGAAATGAATCTTATTTGGTATTAATTTAATACTTTGTAAAAAAGAAAATAATGAAAAAATATTTCACTCACAAAAGCAGTGCAAGTTTTTAGCACATATATTTTGAAAACACAAATTTTATATTTACTATTGTATATATATAAATATATTCAATATTTCAAATTATAAATATATTTGATCACATCTTAAATACTATATTCAATATTTCAAATTATAAATATATTTGTTTTAAGCTTAAGATAAACGCAGGGAATAAAGACAAAAAATAAAAAAAGAGAGGGTAAAACCCAGTAGTCTTCGTCCGATTAGGGTTTGGAAGTCTCATCTCTTACACTCACAGTGGCGTCTCAGCTCTTGAGACGTCTTCATATCGCAAGGGGCGCCATTTTTTGCAGATCTGTACTCACTCGAAGGTAACCCTTCAACCCTTTTACTTGTTTCTTTTTAATTTCAGTTTATCTGATAGAATAGTTTTCTTTGTTTATCTGTTTTTCTTGTATATTCTCTTTACAATTCTATGATAAAGATCTCATTTTTACACAATCCTATCATAAATTTTTTATCTTTAACTTAAATTTGTTAGTTTCCATTTTTTTATTTATGTTTTTATAGTTTCTGAACTGGTAATATGTAGATTTTAATTACTTTTTTGGGTGATTTATACAGTCTTTGTGAGTTTGCTGCTAATAGTAAATCATCTAATATGGATTCTGGAAAGAGCTTTGCGAGGAGAGATAAGCTTTTGGAAATTGAGTCTCAAGCTCGTAAGTTGTGGGAAGAGAATGATGTTTTCAAGTCTGATGCTAAAGCAGAAGCTCCGAAAGAGGGGGAAAAGTTCTTTGGGAACTTACCTTTTCCTTATATGAATGGAAATCTTCATTTGGGTCATGGATTTTCTCTCTCGAAACTTGAGTTTGCTGCTGCCTATCACAGGTTTAGGGGTGCTAATGTCCTATTGCCTTTTGGTTTCCACTGTACTGGGATGCCAATCAAGGCCTCGGCTGATAAACTTTCGCGGGAGATTCAGAAATTTGGTTATCCACCCGTGTTTCCTGTTGTAACAACAGAGGAGACAAAATCGGATTTGGAAAAGAATGCCAATGAGGAAATTGAGGGTGTACCTGATAAGTTTAAGGGCAAGAAGTCAAAAGCTGTGTCAAAAGCAGGTGGTGATAAGTATCAGTGGGAAATAATGCAAAGTTATGGTCTTTCTGATGCTGAGATTTTAAAGTTTCAGGATCCTTATTATTGGCTGACCTATTTCCCTCCTCTTGCTGTTGAAGATCTCAAGAGTTTTGGATTGGGATGTGATTGGAGGCGCACATTTATTACAACGGATATGAACCCGTTTTTTGATTCCTTTGTTAAGTGGCAGATGATGAAATTGAAAGCAATGGGGAAAGTTGTGAAGGACTTGAGATACACGATTTACTCTCCATTTGATGGCCAGCCTTGTGCTGATCATGATCGGGCTTCAGGTGAAGGTGTTAATCCTCAGGAATACACACTTATTAAAATGGAGGTTGTGTCACCTTTCCCCCCGAAGTTGGGAGTTTTGGAGGGTAAGAAAGTTTATCTTGCAGCAGCGACATTAAGGCCAGAGACCATGTATGGGCAAACTAATGCGTGGGTGTTGCCAGATGGAAAGTATGGAGCATTTGAAATCAATGACACTGAGGTGTTCATTTTAACTGAGAAGTCAGCGCGTAATTTGGCATATCAGAGATTGTCTCGAGTTCCAGAGAAGCCGACTTGTTTACTTGAGTTGACTGGTTATGATCTGATTGGTTTGCCTTTGAGGTCCCCTTTAGCATTCAATGACATTATATACTCACTTCCCATGCTCTCAGTTCTCACAGACATGGGTACTGGGATTGTTACTAGTGTTCCCAGTGATTCTCCTGATGATTACATGGCCTTGCAGGACTTGAAAGCAAAACCAGCTTTTAGGGCCAAGTTGGTGTAAAGGATGAATGGGTTTTACTATTCGAGATCATTCCCATTATAAACCACCCTGATTATGGAGATAAGTCTGCTGAGAAAATTTGCACAGAGATGAAGATTAAGAGCCAGAATGAAAGAGAGAAGCTTGATGCAGCCAAAAAGATAATCTATAAAGGAGGGTTTTATGAAGGAACTATGGTTGCTGGGGAATATACTTGAATGAGGGTACAGGATGCTAAAAGTTTGATAAGGAGTAAGCTTTTAGAGATTGGCCAAGCTGTTATCTATAGTGAGCCTGAGAAAAAGGTGATGTCTAGGTCAGGGGATGAGTGTGTTGTGGCTTTGACTGATCAGTGGTATATTACTTACGGGGAAGCAGATTGGAAGAAAGAGTCAGAAAAGTGCTTGGAGGGCATGCGTCTCTACTCTAAGGAGACACGACATTGGTTTTGAGCACACATTGAGCTGGCTTAATCAGTGGGCATGCTCTCGTAGTTTTGGGCTTGGGACTCGTATTCTTTGGGACGAAGAGTTTCTTGTGGAGTCTCTGTCCAATTCAACACTGTACATGGCATATTACACCGTTTGCCATCTGTTACAGAGAGGGGATATGTATGGTGCTGATACCTCTTCAGTGAAACCGGAGCAGCTAACATATGAGATTTGGGATTAGTTGTTATGTGATGGGCCGTACCCCAAGTCATCAAGTATGCCTTCTTCTCTTCTTGATGAGATGAAGGAGTTTTTGTATTGGTATCCATTTGATCTTCGAGTTTCAGGTAAGGATCTTATCCAGAATCATCTTACCTTCTGCATCTATAACCACACAGCAATCATGCCCAAAAATCACTGGCCTCGAGGATTCAGATGCAACGGGCACCTTATATGTTGAATTCTGAGAAAATGTCAAAGTCGACAGGGAATTTTAGGACATTGCGACAAGCCATTGAGGAGTTTTCAGCTGATGCCACGAGATTCTCTCTTGCTGACGCGGGGATGGAATGGATGACGCCAACTTTGTTTTTGAAACAGCGAATGCTGCTATCTTCATGACTGACGAAGGAGATTACATGGATGCAGGAGGTTATTGCTTCTGAATCATCTTTAAGAGTTGGTCCACCTTCTTGCTATGCAGACCATGTATTTGCCAATGAGATCAATATTGCTGTCAATATGACAGAAAAGAACTACAACGAGTACATGTTTCGTGAAGCTTTGAAAACTGGATTTTATGATCTCCAGGCTGCTAGGGATGAGTATAGGTTTTCTTGTGGGTCAGCGGGAATGAACCGTGATCTACTGTGGCAGTTTATGGATGTTCAAACACGGCTTATCACTCCAATCTGTCCGAATTATGGTGAATACGTGTGGAGAGAGCTATTGAGGAAGGATGGGTTTGCGATTAAAGCGGGATGGCCAGAAGCTGAGTTACCTGATCAAACTCTTAAAAAAGCCAACAAATATTTGCAAGACTCAATAGTCACAATGAGGAAGCTTCTTCAAAAGCAAGTATCTGGTTCAAAGAAAGGCAACATGAATACCGTAACTAATCAAAACAAACCAACAGTTGGCCTAATATTTGTGAATGAACAATATGATGGATGGAAAAGAGAATGTTTAAACATACTGCGCGGCAAGTTTGACAGCTCAACCAGCACCTTTGCGCCAGACCAAGAGATCTTTAAGGCATTGCAGCAGAGTAGCATTGGCCAGGAAGGAAATTTCAAGCAGACCCAAAAGCTATGTATGCCTTTCTTGCGGTTCAAGAAGGATGAGGTTATTAGTGTTGGCATTCAGGCCCTGGATCTGAGGCTACCATTTGGTGAGATTGAGGTCCTTGAGGAGAATCTAGAATTGATCAAGCGACAATTAGGTCTTGAAAGGGTGGAAATCCTATCTCCTACAGATCCTAATGCTATTACGAGAGCTGGCCCCCATGCCTCCCTGCTGAAAGCAGAATCCACCATCCCCAGGAAATCCTACAGCAATTTTCTTGAGCGAGTAAAACATAACATAGTATGTGAACTACTGGGTACTAAGTTACTACATTTACTACTGGTTGTCATCTTTTTGTTCTTTTACATTTTTCATTTAGCTATCATCTATGAATAGTACTTCTCTTGAGCATTTGTAATCTTGATGTTAAAGAGTCCCTTCAAATATGCGTGAGATGTCGTTTCCTTTTCTTTTCAATGGCATTTTATAATGTCATATGATTTTTACTCATCTAGAAAATAATGTCATCTAATTTTTTAGTGTTTTGATATCTGGTGCTTGTCATAAACTCCTTAGTATACATGTTTGGTAGATTCTGCTAAATGAAGACTGTTTGAAGGTGTTCTTATCTGTTGTATTTTTATTACCTCCTGGATTCTTTACATAACCGTATAAGCTCCTGCCTACTAGACAGGGATATTTTGACTGAGTTGGTCTTGAACATGTCAACAGGAGTTAGAATCCATGGACCATTTGCTGTTGTCCTGAAAAAATAGCTTCTTTCTGGTGATAAGTAATCAGAAATCAGAATGACTGTTGTTATCAAGGGTTAAACTTCTAATTCCAATTCTACTGAAAGCTACAATTCTCCTTATATCATCGTGGTTTGTCTTCATGTTACTTCCTCTGCACAAGTTAGATGTCCTCATCATTCAAATTCAAAAGAAAAGAATAGAGAATTCCAGCAAAATTTATTTAAAAATTTATGTGATAACTCAAATTTTTGGGTAATATTAAAATAAGAATTAAATAAATAAAATTCTTATTAGATAATATGTTGTTATGACCTTGGGATTAAATTATATTACAAATATATATATATATATATATATATATATATATATATATATATATATATATATATATATCAAATGAGGTAGATTGGATTTACCTTATTATAATGGTATTTAAATACCAAGAATGAAAAGGAAAGCCAACGTGGCTTAATTGAGATAGATTCTGGATATAAAGCTACATAAGTGTTTAAGGAAATAATTATCATGTGATATAATTTATTTCATTCAAAAAGTATTATTTAGTGATAGATAAGGTCAATGGTGTACTACCAAGAATTATTAAAATATATGGTACCACTATTTTGATGATGTGGGTACTATTTTGTTAGCCTAACTAAATTTGGTAAATAAGAATTCATGAAATATTTAAAGTTATTGAAGTCCACATTTTAAATATAGGGCTACCTTAATTTGCTACGTATGTTTTGCAAGCCTTTCATTGTTAGCATTAAGGACTATTGTTTTATTAGGAAATATGTGTAAGCCCAAATTGTCAAACTAACCTAATCCAGTGAACCAACTGAGGTGTAGCAAAAAGGGACTTTTTTTTAAACTAATTAAAGAAGCAGTGTGATGGCTTGGGAATTCAATCAGGCCAGCAAGTCGTCGTACTAGTGCTAAGTTAGTTCCTAGTTAAGAAGTATTTCAGCTTAGCCATCGACAAGCGAGTTGGGGTAGAGAGTGGCGGGAGATAAGAAGAACTAGAGTAGCTATGGTTCGGCGGGGGTCCATAGGGGCCAAGTTAACTAGACTAGGAATGATGGTGGGAGCTTGATAGGGTGGGTGTGTAGAGGCCAACTAGAGGTGATAGGATCGCCAAAGCAGGAGGAGATCACCCTACCATTAAAAAAAGCGACCCATCACCTTCACTCCAAATGACCATTCAAGAAGGAATTGAGTGTTACTTTGTTGCAAAAATTTCCGGCTAGAGAGGGAGGGAAGTAAACCACCTGAACTTTAGAAGCTAGCAAGGTAATTCTATTTTTACTCCTTCCCTTCTGTTTATTAAGCACGAATAGAACTGTCCTGAGCCGAATGGCTTAATTAGTATTCCTTATATTGATTGTAATTTTTATAATGAGTATTATGTGCAAGATAGTGGTGTTTGATATATTGGTCATCATGCTTGGTTTATAGTAAGATCATTGTTGTTTTAAAGCCATAAGGCTGGGATCACTAAGGTAAGAATATATGTATTGTATGGATATATATGAACTGCACCTCAACTGTTTGGCAAAATGTCTGTTAATAGACTATTGGAGTCAACTGTGTTGAAAAGGAGTACAGTCAAGTCTAATCCTATGCCAATATTCTATATTGAAATTCTAAAGATGCAAATGTGCTAAAAGGTCAGTTTTGCATGAGCATAAAATGATTATAACTTGATGTATACCAGTCTATATATGAGCTAAGCATTTAACTAAGACTTAGCCACTGTTTTAAGGATCTTGTATGCCAGACTAAAGGATTTGATAATGACTGATATGGTATAAGCTATTCTATGTCATCCAAACGTATACTATGCATGTTAAATACTATATAAAAAGATAATATAAGCTTCTATGTTGCACACTCATGCTATCTTTGGTAAACGTGTTGGTAACCCATGTTTGTTTTTGAATTTAAATACTAAAGAGGGCTGTGTTGGCCTAAAGCATAAAGACCTTGACTTTAGATGCTTTAAATCATGAAAATATGTAGATAAAAGGTTCATGTGTTAGAAAGGCATATATGTTAGTGCTTGCTATTGTTTTGGTGTAATAAACCATGCCTAAAATGCTAGTCTAAAACTCATATATAGTGTCAAAATAAAATTTGGCTAGGAATGGAGTCCAAAATTATGTTTAAGTTCTCATTTAAAGGGTAGCTATGCTATGCTTCAAGTACCCTCTATGCCCCAAGTATAACATGTATTGGTATAACTTACATACCATTATACTTATCTTCCCTTGAAAATGAATATATACAAGCAAAATGAAACCACTTTTGACTAGATTGTTAAACTTATGTAAGAACTTATCTTCCCTGAAAATGAAGTGGGTTATATTTTATAACATGGGGTCTAAAGAACCTAACCATGAAGGTTTATGGAAGTTTTCAAAAGAGCCTGCTTTTAGTAGTTTTAGGGCAAATCTGGGCCTGCTTTTGGAACAGATTCAAAAACCACTGACCCTAGCTACCTATAATTTCAAAGTCATGACTTGATTTGGTTGTATTACTATCTAATAAAAAACTGTGTTGTGAGACTCACATGTTAGCTAAGAATTTATCCAATTGAAGCTATGTATGCATATATCTTTTAGTGAATACATATTCCAAGTGCTTTAATATTCACCTTAACCAAGCTAGAGATTGTTTCTAGTTATCATGCTTAAGGTTATAAGTTGTGAACCTTGTTTATGTAGAGTAATAAAACCATTGTTTACTAAGTTTGTATGCCAAGAATTGAAATTGTTAGGCTGTAATAAGTGACTGCTTATGCCTATAATTGTAATAAGTGATTGCATATGCTTATGATTGTACAATATATTGCTAAACCTTGCCTAAAAGGCCTAGAAGAGACATGACTGACTGTTAGCATAATCCTTGTTGCTATACTAATTGTTATAGTAATAACTGGACTGGTATGCTGTGCTATACTACTATGGACTGAAATGGTGAGCTCTTTGTTAACTGTTTTGGAAGCCTATCTCTGGATAATTATACCTTGTATTCCGGTCTTTAAATCATGAACGTATAGTATATAGCAAGTACATTATGTTATAAGACTTGTGTTGAGAGTTTGAAGAACTGTTTTTCTGTTTTGTACCATGTTATTGCTGTAAGCTCAAGTGACTGCTATGCTATGGTTGTTGCTATGATGACTGTCATGCTCAACTCTTGTTAAGTTAGTTGCTGTTAATGCTTGGCTTAGGCACAAGGATATAGGTTGGCTGTGGTGTTATAAGGTGACTTAATGGAGTTGTAGAGCAAGCAAATAGCTATGACACAAGTAGTTTTAGACTGTGCACACCACATGCTCGACGAAAGTCCCAAGTGGACTGCTTAAATTAAAAGTCAAGTATTAGACACAAACAAGGCTGGGAATTGATTCATGTATTACATGTGTTGATAATTAGCAAGTTAAGCCTATTAGAATGAAATGAAATTCAGTCTTAAGTCAAAGTAAAGAATTAAGAAAATTAGCATGTCAAGACACTTTGACAACTGTTTTTGACAGTAAATAAACTTGAAATTTAAATCCTCATAGGTTTCTAAAAGAGACTAATATAGTACCTTTACCATCTCTAAAAATTTAGCCTAAGCAAACTAGAACATCAGAAGTTGCTAAGTAAAAATGAACTTGGTGCAGGGCTATTGCCTCGACAGTAGCAGTAGGCATATAAATAGTGTCTAAGAGCTCTTCCTAGGCTCTCGAGACAAGGTTCCTCTTGTCATTGTTGCCCATTGACAAACAAAGAGCTCATTTTAGCTTCTAGTAAAACAGTGTTAATAACCTTAATAAGATTATTTTGTAGTATAATGAGATGCCCAACAAAATGGAAGACTTATGAGGAAAACAAATTACCTAAAGTAAGGGGCAAAAATATGTTGTTGAAGAGCAGCAGATTATAGCAGACAACTGCTATGGTAGTTTTAGAAGAGCCACTTTTGGCTTTGTGGGGAAATTCAAAAAACTTACCCATCAAGTTCAAATTCTAAATAAACAAGTGTGTGGGACATATAACCAAGCTATAATTCATCTTGGCAGGTGAAGGAAAAGGAGGTGGAGCTACTGCCTTTAAGCAGTAGCAAGTCACAAAACAAGGAACTGCTATGGCAGTTTTGATTAGCTAGTTGACTTTGAAAATAAAATGTGAAGAATTAGACAGAGTGTAATTTTATCAAAGTAAAATTGTACACAAAGCCTGATAATGTGATTACAATTCCCTATAAAGAAGTTAGTAATTATATTGCAAAAACAATACCTGTGTGATGGGCAGAGACTGTTGGGGCAAAGGCAGGACAAAAGGGGCTGTTTTGGCATAAAAGAGCAATAAGAAAACCAGTTGGTGCACCTAATAAAAAGAACATGGAGAGGGACTGTTTTAGGCATAGTCTTAAAACATGTTAGCCTAACACATGAATTGATATGAATGAACCTACAAGATACTCAAATATAGTGTAAATAAGCTAACCAACTCTGTAAAAGAACTAACATGAGTGGATGTCTTATGTTGGGATTACTAAACCAAAATTTGGTCTAGTAAAGCTTTAAAGAGCTGTTTTGGTCACAATTAAGAAATACACTAAGTTTAAATAAATAGTTAACATTATAATTTTGCAAAGCAAAAAAAAAAGAAGCTAAACTTTTACTCTATAATACACAACCATACTTAATTCATGAAATACCTTATGTATTCACCTTGAAATACCCAAATTATAAAGGAAGTTGCAATATATATGAACTTAAATCATATAAGGGTTATGAACTGAAAATAAGTCGAACCCTATTAAAGAGAAAAATGACTAATGTGAAAATATGGATGAGATATTTGAAAAATGTATACAATATCTCTTATATAGAAATCTAAACTACAACCATGATAACTGAAATTACGTGTTTTGTTATCAATCCCACATACAATGTAGGTTGTGCAAGGAACACAGAAGTTGGTGTAATGGTAATACCTCGGTACAGACAAGTTTCTCAGTTTATTTATGTGGACTTATAATTGCTATAGATAACTGTTAGCATGATTTATGTTTATAAGTATGTAATACCTATGAACTGCATTATTTGCTTTGTGAATGATGAATGTCAAATTATGACTAATTATTGAATTGAGTTGGAGAACTCAATATATATGTGCAATGAATGACATGTACATAACATGTGTAGTATGCTATGGTATGTATGTTGCCACCAGCAGGACATGAATGTGATAATGCATTTGTAATATGCTTGAACACCAAGAATATAAATGCATGAACTGAATGTGAAATCTATGTGCTACGTGATGCATGTTAGACTGTTAGACTTGCTGGGCTGTCGTGCTCAATTTTGCTTAATTTGCAGGTTAAAGCTATGATGCGATCTATCGTGATTAGGAGTGCATGAAAAGAATAAAAGTTTTCCGGTAAATTGATGGGACAGTATAAAAGGTACAATTTCATTTTACTTAAATTGCAACTAAAAAAAATGTCAAACATTGTTTATTTTTGCAGCTGTAGCTTCAATTTCTGCTGGAAATGATGAATTTATTGGGAACCTGATTGCTGAATCAATAAATAAGATTGGCCCTGATGGAATAATGTCAATTGAATCTTCCTCATCATCAGAAACTTCTGTGATGATTGAAGGAATGAAGGTAATTGTGCATTGTTACTTGGGGAGTTCTATTTGAGGATAACGGACATAATAGATTAACACTTTCTAAAACTCTTTAATTATTAAGTCACAATCTCCTTTTAGATATCTTGTCCAAATGAATTAGGATTCTCTCTATTTTAAATAAATTGAAATCTCTGTTTTATGATCCAAATTTAAAATATGTTGGAATATGTCATCATGCAGACGGGAGAGAGATGATGATGAGAAATATACAAAGAATGGAGACTTTACATTTCATTTGAAATGGAGGAATTAGATTTCTTTCCATTTCAAATGAATTGGAAAATCTTCATTTCATGATTTAGATTTAAAATATATTAGAATGTGACATTGTGATGACAAGAGAGAGAGTGATAGTATGAAATATACAATGATTGGAGACTCTTTATTTTATTTGAAATGAAAAAGATCCTAGTCCGTCCAAATAGAAAGGATCCTAGTCCGTTGCAAATATACAATTGGACTCTTTCTTAGCAATTTTAAAAATATACTTGCATCAGTGGTCTTGTAACTTGTAAAATTACCGGTACTAGAGCTGCAGTGACGGGGAGTAATTTTTTGGATAATTTTACACTTTTATAATAACATTATACACACACCCTCTCTATTGATCATTAATACATTTTTTAAATCGCAAATTTGTTAAAAATTCTTTTTTTTTTCTAAATTTTTTAAAAAAATCTTAATTCCTTAGTTGTTTTAAAAAGTAATATAAATTAGATAACTATTTATTTTAAGATGTTAAGAAAGAGATACATATACAAAAGAGTACGAGTAATATGGGATTGAGAGAATTATTTTTTTTTTTAAAATTTGATTACGTACATAATTTTTTATATATTATCCTTCAATTTTTTTTTTCTTTCTAAATTTATCATATACTATAAAGTGGATTAACACTTTTCATTTAATGTGGGTTCGTCCCTGGCAAGCTGCAGTAAACATCATGAAGAGTGGAATTTGACAATTTCATGTTCATTTATTTATTTAGTTGGGGAATGGAACAAATGTTTAATACTGACAAAAACCATTCATCTAAAAGACTTTTGGGTTATGATAAAATATTTGAGACGGGGGATTCCGTTTCCAAATTTGTTTCTAATGTTTGATACAAAATATATCCGTCTCAAATTCGGTCTCTCCTATTTGAAACAGAATTGTTGGTTTCAAAATATGTCTCTACTCTTACATGTTCAATGTCCTCAATACGCACAAAAATTCGGTTTCAAGCTCCGACTCAAAATTAAATTATTTGAGACAGAACATTGTCCGTCTCTAAATTTTCGTTTCTGATACTCACCTCCAAGTACCAATAAATAACCGATATCAATCGTGAGGTAAAATCCAACCAAAAAAATAGGCGCAATGATCATGAGTTCCAGCCGCGTGAGTATATATAGTTTGATTATGTATTATTCAGTTTGACTGTATAAAAATATTTAAATACTACTTGAATACTATTCATGTGTCAATGATTTAATTGGTCAAATTACTACTTAGGGTCCGTCGTTCTTACTTAGACTTACTTTGGATAGCGAGTCATAATAGATATGTTGCTAATGGTACACTTATTATCTTTAAAAGTTGTGGAATTAAAAAATACATTTCTAATTTTGAAATGAAAAGAGTATTTGACTCAGTGGCGGAACTAGGGGGCGGGGGATCTGAACCCGGTCCGGTCTTCTTCAGTTCTTCTTCGGTCTTCTTCTGTAGATTTGTTTGTTTTTTTTGTTCTTCTTGGATCGAATAGTTTTCGTGCCATCTTCTGCACATCTCTATGAAATCTATGTACCCAGATGAAAATACTTACACTTTTGTGTTGAAGTCATGTTTTGAGCTCTTAGATGTTGGAAATTTGAAAAAGATTCATGTACATGTGATAAAACTTGGATTTGATTTATATGAGTTGGTGGGTAGTGTTGTATTAGAGATGAATAAGGTGATTAATGACACTGGTAATGTCTGTGAGGTGATTGAGAAAAAGCCTGTTAGTGTTGATTTTTGGAATGCATTGATTTTTGAGGCCTATAAGAATGCTGATCCTAAGAAGTGTTTTCAGATATTTGAGAGAATGAAAATGGAAAGAATTGGACCCAACTCGGTCACTGTTATTAATCTGTTGAGAGCGAGCTTTGATTTGACATCATTGGAAGTGGGAAGAATACTTCATTGTGTGGTTTATACGAGCAACTTGAGTGAAGATTTGGCTGTGAAAATCCACTGAATTTGCAGTTTCTTGCCTGCTATATCTAATTATAAATAGAATTACTCCCTCTGTTCTAAAATTATTCAAAATCTAAAATTTTGAAGACTTAAAAAGTATTTATAATTATTTTGAATAATTATTCAAAAATATTCGAGTAAAATTATTTAATTTTAATGAATTAAAATTAGCTAGCTGCCCCTTTTTCTTTTTCTTTTCCTTTTAACTAAATAATACTCGCTCCTTTTTCTTTTCCTGGATTGATCCCGAAAATTGAGTGATTCCGAAGTAAATAGTGATCTCGACTCCTTTTTCTTTTTCTGGATTGATTTGTTTCTGCATTAAGACCAAGACAAAGAACAGAGACCTCTGTCAAGCCCAACACCATGATGGTTATTCTTTTAACTAAATAATACTCTAGAAAGAAAATACATGATGGTTATTCTTTTAACTAAATAATACTCTAGAAAGAAAATACTGATGGTAGGTGCTTTGAGAATTGAGACCTTACTTCAAAAAAATTGAGGTCATTGTTTCTATATGTGTTGTAATCAATCAGTTGGGTCTGATTATTGGTGTTCTTGTCGGTAGTGTGCTGCCTTGTGCATTGGCCCACGATTCTCTGGTCGGTATGCATTGGGCCGCTAATATACTTTCCATTTTTTTTAATCTGGGTCAAAATCAAACCCAAGGATCTTAACTCCGCTCCCTCGCTGCTGCAACCTACACGTCACTGCTCCGAACCTCCGATAACCACCCTCAAATTTTGTTCTGATTCTGCCACTGATTTGACTAGAATTATTCTTTTTATCGGTTAACTGTATCTTTGAAATTTTTTAGTTTATTAGACATCACATATTTCCTACAATTGTTCAATAAAACTATAAAAGGATGTCTCATTTATTTGTTATTTAAATCTATTTTATTTTCCCGTCTCTTAATATATATCTTTTTAATAATATTTTTGATGGAATCACTAACTATGAACGTTGCATTATAGCCTTTTTATGAATACTAGGATTTGTGGCACACCGCAATTAAAGAAAAAAATAAATTTTAATTTTTTTTATTATAAAATATGGGTGAGAAAATGTGAGAGGTTTTAGGAATAAAAGACATGAAAGATAAAGTAAGTTACATGAGTATGTGACAGAGCCTCAAGAATGACAGTTTTTCTCTCCCCCTCTCCCTTTATAAATAGATAGATAGATAAAAGAGAATACTAGCTCATTT
This sequence comes from Panax ginseng, assembly GCA_020205605.1. NCBI lineage: Eukaryota > Viridiplantae > Streptophyta > Magnoliopsida > Apiales > Araliaceae > Panax > Panax ginseng. The sequence goes on along the minus strand of CM035131.1, from coordinate 28,092,405 downwards.
ATTTCTAGAAATTTTCTTCTAGAACTTCCCAAAAATAAAAGTTAATGAACCCTCGGAGATATATAGTTTATGTATACTATATATTAATTTAAGATAAAAACTCTCCTTAATTTTTAAGCTTTCTGCAAAATACTCATATATATATTATGAAAGGAATGGAGTACTCTATTTTGTTGGATACTAGAATATCGATCGATGATGAGAGTAGCAGGCCTAATTCTGAAGAGATATATGTTTGTTAATACTCCGTTTTATAATGAGTTTTATTTATAAAATTTGTAAACGTTAATTATATATTTTGTTTTCATGTTCTCCCTATATTTAATTAGAGTTTTGATTAATAATGGATACGTTAATAAACTTGAGTAGTGTATCGTTTTATATTAGCATATATCAGTAAAATTGATATTCCTATTTAAAATAATACAAAATGGTAAATGTTACTCCTATGAATCCCGCCGGTGGTTTAAGGGAGAACTTGGGTCCAATCGTAAATCCAAATATCTTAAGTTAGTATAGGGGTCGCGGACCACAGACGTAAGCCTGTTATTGAAAGCCTTGTTTGGAAAGAGAAGACATAATCTGATCGCATGGTCGGGAAATTAACTCCTCTTTATATAAAAAAAATACTACTCTTATGATAGTATAATGGGGAAATATCAGATCTCAAAATTATGGATCCCATCTAAGAAGTCAGACGTGAAATAAAATTCGTTGAATTAGAACCCTAATATCATCTTTGAACAACGTTTTCTTACAATTCATTTCTACCGAAAACAACTAGAATTGATTCTGTCGCTCGATGTCGAAATCTGTGTGATATAACATTTTGATGGACTTCCTTGTCGTCGCTAAATCTGTCTGTTGCCGCTTAAAACCAGAAACTCCATCGCCATGTGTAATTCGTCAGTAGGAAATAATAAAATAGCGACGGACACAATCGTCGCCGAATATTAGACAACATACGGTTTATGTTGTCGCTGTCTAGTATAGCTGACGGACAAGAGCTTCGCTGATCATCCATCGCTGATTCGTCGTTTATGAAATGCATCCTTTTTCGCGACGTTTATGCATGTGTTGACTATTTTACTATGTCCAATTTATACTAAACGTACATCCTGTTTTGACAATTTGAAACATTTGTACACACCAACAACAAATCAAACTAATACCTAAAAAATTCCAACTTAAGTTTTCAGTAAATATTTACTTTAATTGGTTGAACAATATTGTTCATCAATTTCCAAACAAAACTTTTCAACTTAGAAGAGGCAGATGATATATGAGGCTGAAGTAAATAAATTAGATGTTGAAGATATATGTGCTCTTTGAAGAACCCTAATATCACATGTATAAGCATAATAAGCAAAAGCAGCATTGAATTCCCAAGATTTTAAACACATTTTTTTTGAAGCCCTTGACATATGATATTATAGATCTATACGAATTTAAAGTGTTTTAACCCTATGTTACATGGACTTCTTGATATGGGTTCGAGTACACGATAAATAATGTTCTTAAAAGTTATTTAATATTTTGTGAATTTAGGGGAAGAATGTCAAACATTTGGTGTTATTATGAATATAAAAGATAATTAGTATATTTAAGCGAAAATTTAAATATTGGATTTAGTGAAAAAAGAAATATAAAAATTGAAAGAACTTGAGTTCAAAGTTAATTATATATTTAACATACCCTATTATTTTTTTAACTATTTTTATTCCAAAAAGGAACATGCATGCACAAATTTAAGTGTATTTCTAAATGAATAATAATAATTAAAAATGAAATTTTATTTCCAATACATACTTAGGAACTGAACAACGTCATAATAGCACAGCTAATGTTTGAGAAATAAATATAATTACATATGATTAAACAACTGTTAATTAATGGATACCGACTGAACAAAAGTTTCCGATCAACTGAGCATGTAGAATGTTGATATGGTCATGTAAAAAGTGGTGGTTGTTGGAATAAACGGTTGTACGAACGAAATAGGAAGTGAGAGTCATACGTTGAATAAATTATGTCAACCAAAAGTGGAAGCTTTATTAGAAAAGACATCATTGGGATACAAGAAAATACTCCAAGAAGAATAGGGAGAAAAGTTGAACCACCCTCAAAGGATAAGAAAATGGTTGTGCAAAAGGCTACCACCATAGCTGCAATTGAGACAAATAGTGTTGTGATTGCAACCATCAACATGAAGGGTAAAGAGTGCCAAAAATCTCTCTCTCGATAACGTGAAGTAAGGATGGATAAGAGCATTAAGATTGAAGTTGAAGATGAGAACATTCCAACTCCCTCTGATATGGCGAATACCTTGAAAAATGGCTTATTCAACAAGGTAGGAACTCCTACATTAGAATCAATGCCTCCTGGTACAGTAAAGGCAGCTGTAAAGACTACGGTGGTGATAAGTGTTGCAACTACCAAACATGAAGTAGCAGTATTCTTCATCCATTTTTCACCTTCCTTCATTAGGGCTTTGTGCTCTTCCTTGAATATATCATGTGGGGTTTGGCCATATTTGTTTTTCATAACCTTATACAATGGTCTTACTATATTTTTCACCTCCTGTCAAGGGTATGAAAATCAGACTAAATTTTGATGTAGAAATTTTTTATGTTAAATTATGGTTGCTAGCTATAAAAATCTTGACATCAATGAGCTTTAGCTCAAATGGTACCCGTAACAGGGTGGTGTAGGGTTCATATATCCCGTAAAGGACGTAATGGTAGCCTAATGCTACATTTGGATCGAAAGAATCAAGGTGCATGAGAATGAAATGACTCATTCTTATGGAATAAAAAAAATGTGTGTTTGGTTGTTTTATTGGAATAAAATGGACCACTCATTCTTCCAAATTTTATTTTTTAAAGAGGGTATTAAATTATGACTCATTCCAATTAGGAATTAAATAAATCATTCCACTTTCTATTCTATTTATTCACTAATTCTATTTATTCAATCCAAACATATTATAAAGGTCTTCTTTCAAACGGGTTCAGCTCGTGTAAGGTTGAGATATTAGGTTCTATGCGAGTTCAAAAAGACGACAAGATAAAATATTAAGATCCCCTCCATTACACCTATACTCTAATTTAACCAATACACATTTAGGGACACAAATATTGAATTTAGCACGGTACTATCAACACAATAATTTGCAACAAGTTTTATTGTGTTCCTAAGTATAACAACAAATTTTATTACGTCCCTGAATGCAATACTTGTGTTGCTGAATGAGTATTGGGAGAATTGGAGGATAAGTGTAATGAAGGAGATTCTAATTAATCCATAAATAAGAATTTAATTTCTAGCAGTGGCTTGTGTTGCGATGTTTACCATGTACCATAATAGATCTCGTTGCATTTGAAGAGCTGCTCCCGATACTTCGTTGAGCTTATCTGGAGGTGCTAATTTTGCCGCTAAATGCAGCAAGTTGTTGTCATGTACTATGTCCTTGTAGTTAGCTATCAGGCTCCCTATGCTGCCTATCTCATGCAGTAGATTGAAGATATTTTGGTGACGATGCAAAACTGCGACATGAAGAATGCTTTCATTGCGATTATCTACTTGCCAAATAAGATCAGGATAATAGTCAATAAGTGCGATCAAGAATCCAGTATTTCCAACTTCTGCAGCTACAAATAGTAGCCCCGGAACGTCCTCTTTTTCTAAGTTTGAAATTTCATTGCCTTCGTGCCAAAGGACATGTTCCAAGATGTAGTATAAAAGTTTGAAGGCATGAGATTGTTGCAAGTTTTCATCTTTTGCTTCCTTCATGCTTAGGCCTACAAATGACAATAAATGAGTACTAGATATGAAATACATATGCCTCTTTTTAGTAGTTTGATTTTTGATAAGTTGGTTATTTAACTTGGTAAAAAAACTTTGAGTGTGCAAAGTCTTGTGTTCAAATCTTCCTGCATATTACCCATAATTAATTTAATAATGCAAATACACTATAAGTTTATCATTTGAATTTTTAGAGTTATTTCACAATGAAGAAGCATAAGTTAGATTTTATCACAGAAACAAGAAAAAAGTAGCAGTAATGTTAAATTAGTCATTTTTTAAGTATGAGAATTATATAGCGACAAAATAATTAATATTCGTTACAAATAATAGTGTCATTGGTGCCACCACCTAAAACAATTTTTCTATATATAGTTGTATGTGTATTGGGGGGAATTGTGGTAAAAGTGTAATGGAAGGGATCTGGTCCATTTTTTAAAATTTTAAAATTTAATCAAATGAATTATCACAAACAGGTTTAAATTGAGTTAATCCTTTATACAACTTAATTATTTCCTAAAACAAGAAAACAAGTAGTATGAAAATACGAGATTAAACCTAGCTAATCAAGTGAACAAAAATAAAATAAAAATTACTGTATTAATATGTAGGATCACTAATTTATCATTCTTCTTGATAAAATGCACATCATTGGCTATAACCTATAAGGCTAGCTATAAAGTACTATAATCCGAGTTTTAGATTTTACTTCAACAATATTTTATATCTAGTCATTCACAAGTTAATTTTAGATGCAAAGCCAAAGCTAGAATAAACTGACAAGAATTGGTGATTCTTCTCCACCATCCTTTTTGCTGCCCATCAACAAATGCAAAAGGCATACGAGCAAGAACATGCAATGCCATCTCGCCATTGTTATCGCTAGCAGCAATAAGCGTTGGGTCATTGCTGACCATTTTGAATGCTACATCTGCATAGGTTGAAGTACGATAAAATGTAACAACAAATTAAATACATGAGAATAAAATTATATAAGCAAAAATTACTAAAACAAACTTGTTGCGTGTAGTATAATATTTTGTTGATGCATTGCAAGGATACTAGAAAACACACACACACACACATATATATGAAATACCTCTTGAATAAATTAATGAAGTTGAGGCAGAAGAAAGTAAAAAAGAAAATTTTGAAGGCATCTCAAAAGAGGAACACCAACAAAGTTGTGTTGATGAAAGCGTGGAGCTTGAACATAAAATAGGAGAAAATGCAAAATGAAGATTTTGGAGAAATTACTTAGAGATGATGAAGAAGAAAAGTATGACAAAGAAATAAAGAGCTTGAAGACACGTCAAGTGAACACGCATTTAAAGAGGTAAAATGAGAAGGAAAAGAAAAGGAGGAGGTGATCAAAGAAATAGAAATGATTGATGAAATTGTCAATATTGAAGAGTTTGAAATTGAGAAAATAAAAGAAGAAATTGTTGACCGAATGGATGAAAAGAATAAGTTTGAAAATTTGGAGGAGAATAAGAAATATATTATGAGTATAAAAAGTAATGATTTAGAATTTAGAGCATGGTGAATTTTAGTGGAAGATATTGAATAGGTTAACATGAAGAAGTACTTTGATCAAGGGAGCATGCAAAAATAGTAAAATGGAGAAGCAACAAAAGAAATTCATGAAGCATGCAAAATGTGAGAAGCTAGATTACAAGATAAAGAAGATCAAATGGAAACTCCAAGCATGTGTGAAGAAGAAATGTTGAGGTACAAAAGTGAATAAAAGAAAGAAGATTCTTACGTCCATGGAGATCGCAAAGTTAATGACTCATGTTTTTAATTCAAGAAAATTTAAGTTCAAATCAATATTCAAGCCATTTACATCAATGAATATAACAAAAGAGGTTCTTGCGATTGAAGGCATTGGAAGATCGGAAGTTTCGTGAGATTTTAAAGATTTTCAAGTTTATGGATTAAATCAAGTTTAAGAGAGGGTGTTTGTGACTACCCAAAAATTTATCAGAATCTTGAACGATTAAATTAAAGGTTAAAGAATAAAACCTAGACTTGAAATAGAAGAATGATTAAATTCTTTTTTGAAAAACCTATACGGTTTAAAAGAACATGTCTAAGCCACATGGTTAGAATTGGAGCACATGGTTAATTTAATTTGACAATATTTGTTTTTACCAACTTTAAGCCACATGTGTTCATGCTATTTAGTCTTATTATTTTCTTAGATTTACAAGCAAAGTAAGAGATAAGAGAGAAGAAGTTGGGAGATTTTTTTTTATATATTTTCCTAATATAAATAGTACTCCCTCTAATTTTAACAAATAAGTTTCCTTCTCATTTTCCTATTACCTAACAAAAGAAAAATCAAAGAGAGAGAGAAAACAAGACGGTGGTTCGGCAGCCACCATAGGAGAAGAGAATTTTTCATGTCACCCAAGTCCATAGAATACTTTGAAGGAAGAAGGAAGTATGCAACAAGAACTAGGTATAAATTAAAACTTCTAAACTATTTTATTTCTCTTTATTTTGATGGTTTGATGAGATAAAAAGAACTTCTGTTTTAAAACTCAAAAATCTTGGATCTACATGTTAATGAGTCTTTCATGTATGGATTTAAACATTTTGGATGTTGAAATGCTTAAACAAAGAAAGAAAAGAAAATTAGTTTTTCTAAGGGTTAGAAAATTCTAATCTTTCTCTACTTTGCAAGTCTACCATTTGAAATCTACACATCCTTTTTGCGATCCGTTAAAGAGGGGTGTTAGATATATAAGTTAGCTTTCAAACACAAGTGGTAGAACTCAAATATGTTAACTATGCATGAAATGGAAACTATTTTAGTACAAATAGTTTGCTCAGTAGAAAAAAGAAAAGAAAACTGTCACAGGTCAGTTTGGAAAAAGGGCATTTTCGTCCACGTTTGTTACTCTAAAAATTCTGAGACTTTTTGGTGTGTTAGTATGATGAGTTAACAATGTTTATTCCAAAGATGGTGATTTTTGAATGTATAAAATGAAAGTTGTGATTTTTGCAAGAAAAGACTATTTTAAAAGTGAAAGTGGAATAACTCTTTTTGTGTAACTTCAAACATTGTAAACTTTTTACTCGAGATACAGGAGCTCACCCTGAAAATTTCATAAGTTTTGGACAAAGGGATGATTTATGATAATTGTTGCAAGAATTGACAGTTTTGGACCATTTAAAAATAGTAAACGAAATTAAAAAATTCCAGAAAAAATATATGTTCATAATTAGAATAACATGTATTGTTATTTCCCAGAAAAGAAAAAGTTTTAGAGATGTTTTGGTATTTTTCATGTAAATGTTTGAGTTATGAATAAATGGATAAATTAAGTTAAATGAAGTTGAAAATTGTGAAAATGTGATTTAATGGCTTGAAGACCCTAAATATATTTTGATCAGATTTTTGGAGGCTACTTTGGTCATTTTTAATAAAATGTTATGTGTATTACATTTTATGTTTATTAAATAAATGAATTAGTAAATGGAAAACAAATAAATTAAATTGTTTATGACTTTAGTAAAAATGATTAAAATGATTAATAATATTATATTAAAACATTAATAAATGATTAAAATGTTATTAAAAGGAGATTAAAATATTATTAAAAGATTAATAATATTTGTAAATGATTAAAATATTATTAAGTGAGTAATAATATCAAGAAATGATTTGAATATTATTAAATGATTAATAATATTAGTAAGTAAATAAAATATTATTAAAGGGTTAATAATATTAGTAAGTGATTAAAATATTATTAAGTGATTAATAATATTAGTAAATGAGCTAAATATTATTAAATGATTAATAATATTTGTAAATGATTAAAATATTATTAAGTGATTAATAATATTAGTAAATGATTTGAATATTATTAAATGATTAATAATATTAGTAAATAATTAAAATATTATTAAAGAGTTAATAATATTTGTAAATGATTAAAATATTATTAAATAATTAATAATATTAGCATGTGATTAAAATATTATTAAGGGATTAATATGATTTGTAAGTGATTAAAATATTATTTAATTGTTAATAATATTAGAGGTGAATAAAATATTATTAAATGGTTAATAATATTAGAAGATGAATAAGATATTATTAAGTAATTAATAATATTAGACACGAGTTTAAAGATGTTGTTTAAGTGATAATAATATTATCAAAGGACAATAATATTATTGATGGTTTAAGAGATTATCTAATGTTTGATTACGTGGCTAAATGTTATATAATTTATTTATAAAATAGAAATATTATGAGGTATGATATGATATGTTGATTGAAAAAGCAATCTTATTAATGATAGGTAAAGCATAAGAGATTAATTTAGATTGCGTAGTAGTAACCGAGGGGTAAGATAAGTTTCCTAACTCAAATTCGAGTTATTATGTTTCAAGCGTGCTAGTGGTTTAATTATTGTCAAATTATTTCACATGTATGATTATTGTTATTCACACTTAGTGCAAGTTGCATATGTTCATTAGGTATGAAAGGCTGATCACCTTGATTACCAAAGTATTTGTTCATGGTCATTGTTGGCCACTTATCGTTATTAATTCAATTATTCATTATTGAAACTTGATTCTCAATCTTTTATAATTGTTATATATTGTTGAAAATTCAGAAAGTTATATTCTTTTCTTCAATCATGATATATCTTTATTCTATTTAAATTTCTTTGAGCAAAGTAGTTGCTTACTCTTATTATATCATGATAATATTTTTCATTAATTAAGTTCAAGTGTTCAAGAAGAAGGATAAAGTCAAAGGCAAAATTAGAGAATAGTTCTATATTAACGTTTAACTATTACATTTATCTTATGTAAAATGATGATGTAAACCTTTTGAGTTATTAAGGTATGTACTCCTTCCGTTCCTTAATATAAGTTGTTTTAGAGTTGTGCACAAGTATTAAGAAAATGATTGTAAAACATTAAATATAATATCAATTGTCTATATTGCACTTATATTGGAAGAAGAGAATGCTATTTATTGGACAAAGAATAGTGAGAGAACCAAAGTTATATTTAATACTTGAGGTAATATTGAAAACTAAGCAATTAATATTTACTTGAAATTCTCAACGACTTAAATTAAGAGACAAAAATATTTCTCTAAAACGACTTATATTAAAAAACGGAGGGAGTATTGATCGAGTTAATGTTGTAGACCTTGGGAAATATTGTAGAATATTTATGTATTTCACAATAGTTTATAGAATGTATAAGAAGATGATGTATCGTGACGCACTGTGTCCGAGATTCAAGGGACTTTAATTTGGGATACACATTGTTTGAATATATAAAAGTTGATGTAATATTATTTATATATTGTGTTAGCATAAAAATGAGTGAATGACTAAGTTCATGGTATATGTATGTACATGAATATATCTAAAATATGTTGAGACATGTGTATCTAGATTCATGTACATGTATTTATTTGGTCAAGTAGTAATTATTAGAGTGACTATAAAATTATCCTAGGCATCTTATAAATAGTCTTGTAAGTAAATCATGCTAACAAGTGAAGTACAAGTGGGGTACAAGTGAAATCTCCACTTTCTTTCTAGAATTGTACAGAGAGCTTAAAGCGTGTGTTGCCACTATCATATATTATGTCTTACCACATATAAATTCGTGTTATCATAAGATATGATTGTGCGCATCCACTTGCTGATTATATCTATGAACATTATCTATATAATCTTAGAGTATGGTTGGAATATAATCCTCAGTTTGAGACAATGGAGATAATTATAAGGTAAGAAGATACACACCATTGGAATGAACATGATATTAATCTTTTCGTTCTTCTTTGGGGTCTATTGGGTTAACCAATGTTAATTTTCAAGTCCTATGATATCTATTATAACTTAGATGCACGGTCTCCCATGTATGAAGTCTTCCTTAAGCATTTTTTAAATATTTTAATTTCTAAAACAGTTATCGACCGTACCTTTATGTAAAGTATCTTTGGTTTGGAGTGTGAGTACTGTTATTTGTATTGAAAATCACAGCTTATGTGTTGTCGTATTTTGCAAGACAGTTTAACAGTTGTATAAATGAAGTTTGTATTTGAATTCTGTATCATATATTTTGACGATTCAGAATAGATTGTGTGGACCTATTTTGAAGACGTCACATCTCCCCTTTCTCTCTAGATATACTTTCTTCCATATTTTTCAACAATGATTTCTAACCATTTCAAGTAAACATTTTCTCATAAATTAAAGAACTAAAACTGCAAAGAAGTAAATGTTTAGGTACTTACCGTACAAGCCACTAGTAATACAAGTGGTTAGTAGCGTAGCTTTTTCCATTGCACTCCACTGTCCAATATGAGATAAAGGGTGAAGATACTCAACCATTTCCTTGTGACCTAGGGAAGAAGCCATATAAATTGGTTTTACTCCCTCAGGGCCACAGATATTGGGCAATTTATCATTTTTATCGATCATTATTTCAGCAATTTTTGTATTTCCATCCGCGGCAGCAAAACAAAGGGCGGTATTTCCCCTTGTATTTTGAATCTCCAAGTGTTGTATATCCATCTTTGCGACCAAATTTTTCACAAAGGGAACATTCTTAGCTACCGCAGCAATGTGAAGTGCGGTTTCCAGTCCGGCAGAAATAAAAGCACTTAAAACTGTTGAATCACTGTCAATGATGACTTTTGAGCTGAGCAGTTTCAAAGGCCGGTATTGTCGCGGTATTTTCTTTGTACTTCTCCCGTCACTTTGAGAATTGCTTTATACAAAGGCCGGTATTGCTCGCGGTATTTTTTTCTTTACTTCTCGGGAAAGCTTCAAGACGGGAAATGAACAAACTTGATTAGATCAGGAGGAAATGAAATGAAATGCACAAATTTGGATAATTGAAATATTTGTTTTAATTTAATATTATTTCAGACTATTTAATCTTTTAATGTGGGACTATTAAGGTTTCAATAAATTTAAATGCCTCACATTTAATTTAATTTGGAACATTATGTTTAAAATGACAATAGCTATTTAATTTAAATATTTTTTAGTACTTTTCTGGTTATGGCTTAGTATGACAAACTCATTTTGCCCCTTCTTTTACCGTATGTAAGATAAAGTCTTCAGAATGATTTTTTCATTTCCAAATTTTTATGGCTTAGCAAACTCTAACAAGTTTTTAGACATTATAGAATTTTTTATTCCTTTTATGTAGCAAAAAATGTTTTTTTTCTGGTTACCATATTGTTTTTCCAAATTTTGACATGAGAAAAAAAAAATCACTCCGCTTTAATATATATTACTAGAAATAAGCAATAGTTTTTTTTTGTTTTTTTTTGTTTGGGGGGGAGTGTGGTTGCATCATGCATGTTAGACTTCATTATTCTACACTTTCATAGCTATAATACTAAATTAACCAAAAAAAAAAAGAAGAAGAAGAAGAAGAAGAAATACACAAATTATGAAGTGATTGGTTGATCCACGTCCACAACATTTTCCATTTTTGCAAAAGTAGCTCCTGCAATGAAGATTACCACCATAAGTACAATTTTTTATAGATTCTTCAAGAATGCATGATACCAATAATAAGCATGGCTAGGCAAAAACAGTATTCCAGCACCAAGTTTTCGAACCTAAATTAATAACAATTTACTAAACCAAATGTTAGAAGGGATCGGTTGTTTGCTTCATGTTTTTACTCCTTTATGCACAAAGTAAAGAATATTTTTGAAGCTCATGAAAAATAGGTCAGTGAAGTACACATAGCTGACAAAATCATGCAAAGTCTCAACTATAGAAGTTAAAATATTGCATAACAAAATCAAAAATAAAAGAGCTACCAGTTTACCTATGAACAACTACTATAACATAAAAAAAGGTCACATAATGCTCACACACATACATGTAACTGTTGATCTCCGCCTGACATGTGGGTCCCGCAGTATGCATGTGTGTATATATAAGTATTGTGTGACCTTTTTTATATGATACTAACATTATTTTTTACCTATATTTATCCAAACAAATACAACTCAAAACAAGATCTTCTATCACGTCAAGATAAATAATTGTACTTATAGTAATAATATTAAATAGGAAAAGTTTCAGATACCTGATCTCCACAAATCCTCAAAACTGAATGGGCTGAAGTGATTGATAAGAGGTTGTTATATAATACCACACACACACATATATAGAGAGAGAGAGACTGAGAGATTGCTGTATCTTATTAATTAATCAACCAAAAGAGGAAACTATAACATTGATAAAAGTTTGTAAGTGAGCTTTAATAATGTGCAGAGAATTTCCTTTGTCATGTCATGTCTACTTCACTTCGAATCTCTGTGTTCTTTTAGTTCTTTCATCATTAGCGGTATGATTTGCGGCACATTACTTTACTGAACACATATTATTAATTTTATGTCACCATGAAGCCTAGCATATTTTTTCCTATCATCACTTCTGCTAATTAATTAGAGCTTGTTTGTTAATCTATTGAGTAACTAAAAGTTGGATGCATGTTGAATTATTTTAATTATATATATAAAAAAGGTTTGTATAATGATTAAAATCCCCGTTATTAAAAAAATAAGTACAATGAAATAGGAGTGTTCAAGAACATTTTCCATTATCAATTTGAGAAGTCTGACTGAAAATGGTAATTAATTCGTCAATATTAGTAATTATATCTATGTATTTCTATACGAAAAATTGTGTTCTTAAATCTTTTCTACGAGAAAGACTAATCAATTATTATTATTATTATTATTATTATTATTATTATTATTATTATTATTATTATTATTATTATTATTATTATTGTTTAAACAAACTATATATTAATTAAATTAATTTTATTATAAGCAAAATAAATATATCCACAACAATTAAGCAAAACATAAACTTCAAAACCAACTTATCATCCATACATCTCGAAATATAAGTGTTTTTTACATTTTACATATTATTGTGCTTTTATGTTTTGGAAGTGAGGAAGTATTTGGTTAACATCTCAAAAATATAACATTTCTAAGAGCATCTCCAACAGTTTCTTCAACTAGTTTGGGATACTCAAATAAAAGAAACCACATCAAAAAAATTATCTTCTACAGTCTCTTTAACATTAGTAGTCATCAAATCTGCAACCTCATTCTCTCTCTTCGAAGAGGGTAAATTCACCTTGCCTCTTCAAAATATTTATTTTGTTTTGGGAGAATCAAAATCATATAATAAAATATTTATTTTTCTTGATGAGTTCGATGTACGACTCATTTTAAAATTTAATATAATTCATTTTTCAAATACTGCATTAATTGAATTGAAGAGACTGATGAGTCACAAAATATTAAAGTAGCTTCAATATTAATGCTCTTCAAATTGTCACGTAGTAGGTCAACAAACTTCAAATTGAAGAGTTTTTTTTGCTACTACTGTTGGAGATGCTCTTAAGGTCGCGGTTTTAATTCTTTCAAGATAAGCATTTAATTACTACTTTTATCAGGGGACTGGAATTTGTACTTTGCTTCATGGGTAATGAAAATTAGTTATGTCCATTTGGAATTTGTGCTTTGCAGTACTGCACCTTTAATTCTCATGAACATTTTACAGCCAATCTGTCTATATTAGAGATCAAACATTTTAATTTTTCTACTTGTACACAAGCTTGTCAACATCCAAGGTGGTTCATCAGCCATGACTAAAGATATTATAAGCAGGTAAGTTTCCGTACTATTAGAAAAGGTTTCAAGGAAATGATTTGCAAAGCTTACTCGGGTACAATGTGGAAGCTTCAAATAGAAATCTATGGCTTCAAACAAACTTGAAGGCAATGATTTGCAAAGCTTACTCGGGTACTCCTTGCTGGTTAAAACAAGTTGGTGTTGGCAGATTTTTCTACAGTACGAGTGTTTAAATGCTTCCATTAATATTTTATCTTGATCACAACTACTATTGACAGGGAATGATGAATAGATTTATAGTTCGGCTTAAGCAAATCTGGGATAGTTCAGTTCCGCCTAAATAATATGAGTAGATTATTTATTTATTTTGATCAGAAAAAATAAATTTTATTAATACCCAAAGTCATACAAATTGAGGCAAATTCGAAAGGTATGGATAGGGCCACAAAGAATTATTGGATCCATCCGTTTCAAAATTAGAGATATATTTTAACTTTTTTGAGTCAAATCGCAAAATTCTAAAATTTAAAGTTGATATGAAGTTAATTAATTTTAATATTAACAAATATAATAATTGTAAACTAACTATAAATTACTACTAATTATTATCTTTGTTGTTTTTAAAAAAACTTGAATAAAATTATATCAATTTTGAGTTTTAATATTTTACGAATTGACTTTAAAAAATTAAAACGTATCTCTAATTAAAACCCGACCAACAACGTTTGTCCGAAGGGCGGCGCCACCAACATAGGGCAATTCAAGAAAGCCAAAAGGTTCAACAAAGAGGTTGAAGTCAGAAGCAGATGTAAGGGGGAAGCCTCTATTCTGAGTCTCATTCTCTCTCTAAACCTGTCTCTATCATGATACGTTACGTGAGTCTTCATCTTCACCCAATTAATTTTTATCTCTCATTAAGCTTTCTCTCAATAATACAAGGTGGGGGTCTTCAAAACTTTGTTCATCTTCATTCCGATCTATCTTCACTCACACTTTTTTCTTTTTGATTTCATTGTTCAATGAACAAATTATAAATTTTTTGGGCTGCTTTTGATTTCTAGATATGTTGGTGGGTTTTGATTTTTTTGTCCATTTTTGATTGTCAATTTTTGGTACTTCATTTGATCGGTGCTTTGTTTGGTGGAAGAAGATATTAGGGATTCTATTTGTTTTTCCCTCTTTTACACTGTGAATCCTATCAGAAGTAGGATTCATGCCACTTTCCTTGAGAAAATCTGGCAGAATTTCCTATATATAGGATTTGATTTCTCTAACTTTTTCAAAATCACTACTCTGATCCACACCCTCATTATTTAAATGGAGATTCTTGGGAGAGATTCAGTGGAGATATGCAACAATGAAGATGGGTTTCTGGGTTCCTATTTTGTTGCCAAAGTTGTTGATATATTGGGGAGAGATAAATTGAGAGTGGAATATATGACCCTGTTCGATTCAAAAGATGTAAAGAAACATCTAAAAGAGAAGGTTGAAGCTTATAAAGTGAGGCCTCTGCCTCCGGAGATTCGGGTTTCGATGTGATGGATAAAGTAGATGTTTATGATCTTGACGGATGGTGGGTCGGAAGGGTGATCGAGAGATTTGGTTCTAATTACCGTGTTTACTTTGATAGATCCGGGGATGAAATCGTTTATCCGTTTGATAAGCTGAGGGTTCATCAAGAATATGATAATGGGAAATGGATTCTTTCTCAGAAAAAGGGTATATGATCTTATTTTTAATGGTTTAATTTCTGTTTTTCATTATAAATGTTGAATTTCATGTAGATTATATTATATAAATAGTCCAATTGATTGGATTGGGTATTACTCCTCTTTATATATTAAGGTTTGCATGGGATGCATGTATCATCTTGGACTTGGAATTAGAATTGAAATTGGCCTGAAATTTTTAATTTTCAATTAAATGTAAATAGGTATAGATGTTATTAGCTTATTTTCACATCAAATTTTTTACCTATTTATTTATTTATTCCGAACATGATATATATCATTATCAGGGAACCAGATGTTGCCGCTGTAAACAAAGCCGGAGAATTTTGCCATGGAGAATTTTGGTCTCTGAAGTACCAATGTGTTGTGTATATCTCATCTTAATGGAAAATTATATTTGGAGCTCAAAACAAGACGGAAAATGTTGTGTTGTTTATTTTAGACTTTGCCCTTATGGTTGATATTGTTAATTTGTGTTGATTGTTCTAAATGTATAATGTTCTAAAATAAATAATGGATTGTGTCGAGTCATGCTTGAGCTTAAAATTACCCCTGTTCGCATTGAATTTAAACCAGTTCTTTTATTCATGCATCTCTAGGTGATTTTTTGGGGCTTTTAGAAGGCTCTGAATTTCTGATTGTTGATAGAATACTCTTACTCTTTGGGTGGTTCTTTTATTCATGCATCTCTGTGATTTTTTGGGGCTTTTAGAAGACTCTAAATTTCTGATTGTTGATAGAATACTGTTAATGACGGATGTTGTTATTGTTTCAGGACAAGTTTTAATTTGAGAATAGTGTCCAGTCGGAATTTGATTCAAAATGCAGAGTCTCCAAGGGCTTTCATGTCATCAAGCATTGCAGCTGATGCTTTTCAAGAGAGTGCAAGCTCAAAAGCTTATGGGTCTGAACAGATTCAGGTAAATGAATAACTATATAGTATTATTTTTTTTGCATTGATAAGAATATGATAATGTGTTTCACATCATGTAAATGCCTTCTATTCTTACTGAAACTATTGTTTAGTGTTGTAGCTTACATATACATGGAAGAGGGGTTGTCAAACCAAATTCTTCATTAACAATGGGTGAATACTTTCTTCTGATTGAACATGATTGAGTGATGTGAGGCTGTGATCATAGAAAAATTACCACTAAGAAGTTCAAATAAATCAAGCTTGAATTTGACTTAATTTTGACTACCCACTGAAAAACAAAGGGAAAATTTACAGCCAAATTATGTAGTTTGCATGTTGACCACATTAAGACACTTTTGAGCAAATGTTAATAATAATGAAAGTAATGAACACATCCTCTACTTGCTATTAACAAGTTATAACATTGACCTCTCAAACCCTTAGAATATTGAATTAATCTGTATTCAGATTTTTGTCAAGGGATTAGTGCTTTTTGGTGGTTGTGATATTCAGAGTATTGTTCGTCACATATTTGTAGATTTTAGGATTGTTTGGTTGTGTTGTAGTCCGTCTTTGCTTATATATGTTTTGCATTGATCAGTGAATTAGTGCTACATTCAAATTCCAATTTGTTGCTTTATAACTAATTTAATAAAAAAAAATTAAGAGAAAGAAAGAAAAAAGTAAAAAAGTATAAAAAAGAAGATATATCATCCTTAGCCTTTCCATTGTACACCTTATTGATTGTGTAACCTTTAGGTAGAGGATCCATACAAATTATAATGGTAATGTTTCTTTGGAAAACAACATAATTGAGATGAAAATCCATAGTAAATTTGTAAAAGAATGACAAATAATTTTATGGAGAAGAGAGTTGAGCAAGATATTGTCCCCAAGAGTTGAAGTATAGAGTGAAACAATGCCTTGAAAGACGGTGTGAGATAGCAGTGTTGTAGTCGTAGTAGCATAAATAATACTCATTGGGTTCCATAAAAAGAGCCCCATTTGCACAAAAAAAGAAGATAGTTTATCATTAAAATTTCATTATCATGTCATCACTACTAAACTAACATCTTATTATCTTCAGGAGAAAACATGAATCAAAAGCACATATTTAATACCTAAAAATTTTGCGATGTGACTTTTTTTTGAAATGGAAGGAGTATTTAACCAACTTCAAGTATAGAGTTAAACAAAGCCTTGAACATATAGCGTGCGATAACAGTGTGAGATAGAAGTCGCATAGTCATAGAAGCGTAAACAATATTAAAAATGATAATTTTAAAGCAATTCAAAAACGATATCAGTAAGCATTATCTTAAAAGTATAAATTATATATTTTTTATTTTCAAAGTTTAGAATGGAAAAGAGTTTATTCTAGCTTTATTGCTAGATAAATATTGTCCATGATTACTAGACCAATTTACGTTCTAGGAGTAGGCTGCTTATGATTTGTAAGGGTTGGGGACAGGAACAACTCTACCTCAGGGAACAACAGGGTCGGGGTAATACAATCCATGTAGGTTGCAGGTGCCCTAACTCAATTATGTTCATGTATGTTTATGGTTTAAGCATGACCATAATGATAATTGAAACGAAACTATGCCTCACTTTTCTTGATTATTTCCTCCTTAATTGTGAATTTGTGGTTTATTTTGTATTTTGTTAGTCAATTTATTTTAAGTTTGTGTTTTGGGTGGGGTTTAAGTTATGTAAAGGCTCTCATGAACGCAACGATAAATGGAAATCAAACTCTGACTTTACTTTCAGCAATTGTCAATTTTAGTGTGCCATATTCCCTCATGATTTTTAGAGGAGTTTTTAGTGGTCTTAGGCAGTGTTTGTTTACACCTGAATAGCTCTTAATGGATATTTCTCTGATTCAGTCAACCTTGAAACAAATACTTTTACATTACAAATTTGGTGATACCTTAGCATCTCAATCAACAAATTCATCAATAACAAGGTTAGTTCCTTTTTTTAAATATTTTTCCTCTTTAATCCACTTATGGTCATTAGAGTAATACATATTTATTTTTCTTTAGAATCCTCTACTTTAAAATTGGTTCCCTTTCTTTGTCCTTTCATAATTGCAATCATGATTATATGCATTCGTGATCAGCTCATTCAAGATAGTATTACTTTTTTTTACTTTACCTTTGTTGCATGACTTTGCTTGCCGTTAATAGGTTTTTAGAGCAGATTGATTTCTTACGCACTAGAGTATGTATTTGCTCATGTTGAAACCTCAGTGTCATTAGATTTTTCTCAAACGATTCTCCTTTTATTAGAAAATGTGGTATATTGTCTTGACATTAATCTCTGAGAGATTGAAGATGTTTAGCATTATTACGAATAATTTTGCAAAGACTTAACAACTTTTTCCTAAATAAGAAGTTAGAGAAGAGAAATACATCCAAGGAAGATAAGGGTCAACCAAAAGACATAAAAGAAAGCATAATAGTACAAGCAATATTTTAAGTTGTGTTGAATATGTGGTAAAGTTGGCTTTTTTTTAAAGAATGCTGCAAGTTTAATATAGTTACTTGCTCCGCTCTTCTGTACATTGTATACTGAGATTGAAGATGTTAGTATGTTGTAATGGTGGATGTTGTTGTCTTGGGTGTGCCAAAATTGTTCTGGAATTAATTAAAATTTCATATCTAATGCTTTTAACACTTAAGAATGTGGGTTGTGAGATCCATGAGGGTTGTGCTTGCCAATGTAATAATGGTAACATGGTTTTAATTATGATTGCTCAGTTTGACAATTTTATTAGCTGCAGACAAAAAAAGAAATTCATGTATTTGGCCTCCAAGGATAGGGTAATAAAATGGAACTCAGGGAGTTATACGTAGATAGATAACCTATAGAAACAAATGGTTTCAGTACAGTAACTCTTATGGTGAAAGAAGATCCATTAGTTTTCATCTAACAAGGATTTACAACTTCTATTTTAGCCCTTAAATAAAGTACAAGTGAGCAGGTAAGTGTTGTTCAAATTCTTTTATTTGACAAAGACTTTCCCAGTAGTATCAAATCCTGGGGTCTTGATATTTATATTTGGCAGTCTCATATCTTCTAATATATTTGCCTTGCACTCTTTGGTGCATTGTTTTTTTTCATAGGGATGAATAACTCAATTCTAAAGAAACAAATCCAAATGAAGACCATCAGGCATTCAGGGCAAAGATAAAATAAATCTTTGGAAGATATGATATTGTGTTTTTATGTGGTGTTTACATTTCAAGATGTAAAATGGGCTGCGTGGAGTTAGATAGCATTTGTAATCATTTTTGAGGACGATCGTGTTAATAAATTATACAATACTCAACTAGTTTTGAAATGGAAGTAGTACATAACATCATAGATTTCAGGAAAGGATCACCTAACAATCGGAAAGGATCACCTAACAATTTTCACTTCATTAGGAATCCATATCAATTGAAGAGTACTTCTTTTCAATGAATGTAGGGGCTGTTTGATTGCTTTTGAATTAATAGATCTTAATGGCTCATAATCTGAATGGATATGTTATTAAGATAGTTTGATTGAGATAAATCTCTCTCTTATTAGATCTCACTTGCACTGATTGAATCTGTCAAACATTGCTAACTTACTCGCTCAGAAAAACAACTAAATGACTTTTTACTATTATATCCTCAAACAACAGAATGAAATCAAGAGTGATATCGTTTACTTTCTCTTTTGAAAGACGTTAATTAATCTTCTTCTAGCAATTTTTTTTGATATAGAGGAGTTTCCCGGCCTTGCGACAATTTTCCCTTCCCCAGACAATACTTTAAATAACAAACTTACACTTTTTTGTAGTATTAATTTAATTTTTATTGATAATAATTTAAGCTACTCTTAATTAGTAGTCAGAGTACTCTATTATTGTATATAAATACATATATATAGATACCTATAATAAATATAAATATAAATATAAATTTATATAATACTTATAAATATATATTTAGAACCTATAAAATAATAATCTATGACCTAGACCTAGAGACCTACCCTCCCTTCCCTCTCTCTCCAAACCTTCAAATTCAAAATCCAATAACTCTCTTTCATCCATCCTTCTTTTTCTTTATTTTTGCAGTTATATCAAATATTAAATTTAAAAATTCATAGAATGATAAAATATTTTTACCTTAAAGTAGGAGAGTGATCAAGTGGAGCAGTGCTTCCATGTTTTGGTACAAGTTGGTGTTGTTCTTTTCAAACCTGTTTTAAACACATAAATATAAAAAAAAAAAAACTAATAAGATAAGTAGTACCTCATGTCTCATTGGAACTGAATACTTTTTAAATTGAGCAATCTTGCAAAAATCAGTATAATAACTTACAAAAAAAATCCCAAAAATTAATACATTTGCATCAATACTTTATATCATTTAGTCAAAAGCACAAAAGGACAAATTCTACTTTTAGTAATAATACCTTTGGTGCAAAAAGCTTTTCATGCTTGCAAATATCAACAATGAACCAATTCTGTCCAATCGAATCTCTATATACTTCCAATATTTACCTTACATTAACAGTGAATTTTACATTTCAAAAATTTCACTTTAACTCTCCTAGGAACAATGTGCTCCTTACATTAAAAGTGAATTTTACATTACAAAATCTTCATTCAACACAACCATATTGAGACAAACAAATTAAATACATAAAACCTCATCCACAATTCTTAAAAAGTAATTATTATTATAGGTAATTTTAATCAGTAACAACAATCAACACAACATAATCATGCTGAATCGAAAAAAATAATTATTATATTTCAAACCAATGTCTAACCACACTTTGATCATATATAAAACAATCCATACACAACCATAAACGAATCCATAATAGAAATAGCAATATTTGTTTGCAATCACATGTTACTTTATGTAGTTGATTTTGGAATGCTTGAAAATACCTGTTACTTTATGTTGTTGCTTTTTGAAATATTTGAAAATACCTGTTAGTTTATGTTGTTGCTTTTTAGAATGCTTGAAACAACTTGCTGCTTTATGTTGTTGCTAATTTTTTGAATACTTGAAAAAACTGTTATTTTATGCTGTTGCTTTTTGGATCAACAACTACTGCGCACTGATAGAGTTTTTTGTACTATTATTTTGATTTTTATTGTTTATACTTTATGCTACTCTTAATTAATAGTCAGAGTACTCTATTATTGTAGATAAATACATATATATAAATATTTATAATAAATATAAATATATATATTTAGAACTTATAAAAAAAATAATCTATGACCTAGACCTAGTACTAGACCTGCCCTCACTTCCCTCTCTCTCCAAATCTCCAACTTCTAAATTCAAAATACAATATCTCTCTTACACCAACCCTTCTTTTTTCTCTATTTTTGCAGTTATATCAAATATTAAATTTAATAATTTATAGAATGATAAGATATTTTTACCTTAAAGTAGGAGAGTCAAGTGGAGCGTTGCTTCCATGTTCCTAAGAGTACTGTTTGGTCTTTGTTCATCCAAACACATTTACTCAGTTTAAACATATAAGTGTAAAAAAAACTAATAAGATAAGTAGTACCTCATGTCCCATTGGAACTATGACGCCCCCAAAATAGGTATACATCACCTATTCTGAGTCGTCAAATACATGGTACAAAATTCAAATACAAACTTAAATATACAACTGTTGTATAAAATACGACAAAACATAAACTGAGAGTTTAAACAAGAATTTTGTCTTCTAGACAATATCCACTCTCAATGGAGTCCTCATAGACAGTATACAAACTCAAATTCAGTCCTCATTACATTTATTGTCACACTATTTAACAAAATAGTGAGGATTACTAATGCTATCATCTGGACCGTCACTCTGTTCCCCGACTCGTCCCAGTTATATTCTCATTTCTTGAAAAGAATAGTGAAGGAAAGGGTGAGCTCAACTAGCCCAGTAAGAAATATTATGACTAAGATAATGCATAATAAATTATCATTAGTCTTCAATAATGTTAAACTGATAAAATACAATAGACATCAAGTTTAACTACAGCGGAACAAGCAATCCAATAAAAGAGTCAAGTAGAGAATAAAATCTACTATCTTTTATGATTTAAAAAGGTTTTTCATCACTTTTTATCGCTGAGACTCAGCTTAATAAATAATCCACATCATCCCTGCACTACGACCAAGGATATTTATTAGGGTCACGACCACAAATTATCCATGCACTACGGGCCAAGGATATTCGTGTATTCATCAATGGTCATGATCATGCCAACAACTGTCCACCAATGCACTACGGGCCAATGAGGACTTTTAGCACATCATTTGTAACATTACGGTCATGATTACACCGAATAATCCCTGGTCATAATCATACCAAGTCCATCTATGCACTACAGGCCACATATGACTTTCAAAAAAAATATAAACATGAGGATGATGACAATGATATAAGAATTCAATAAAACAAATTCAAGAATTATTTTATCCAGAAAATAATAACGTCCAAATTGTCAACAAGATACTTCTTTGTAGAGTAAAATTTAAGAATGCTCAGAAAAATATTTCTATGAAAAGATCTTTGGATGAAGCCTTGAAATATCAAGGATATTCCACTAATTTCATGGAGTATAAAGTCAAAACTTTAACCAACCGAGTATAATAAAGAATGGAATAACAAAAGAAATCACCATGCATGCAGATACTTAGCATAGACGAGTTATTCCAACGAATAATAAATAATGGAACCCGGTTCTACGTAACGATACGTACGGGATATTCCGACAAAATAATAAATGCGGAATAATAAATAATGGAACCAGGTCCGGCGTAAAACGCACAGACAGGATATTCCGACAGAATAATAAATGCGGAATGATAAGTAATGGAACCAGGTCCGGCGTAAAACGCACATACAAGATATTCTGATAGAATATTAAATGCGAAATAATAAATAATGAAACCAGGTCCGGCGTAAAACGCACAAACATGATATTCCGACAGAATATTAAAGAATGGAATAATAGAAGAATTTCACCATGTATGCAGTACTTTGCATATACAGGTTATTCCAACATAATAATAAATAAGGAATAACAGAAGTTCTCTTCATGAATAAGAAAGAAATAATACCCTTTACAATGTACAACAATTAATATCCTTACCAGTAAAAGAAACTTGAAATTAGAATAGTGAGGTACAGACTTCTCTTTTTCTTTCTCTCTATAATTTTTCTCTATAATAATGGCTCTAAAGCTTTAGTGAATTGGTGAGAAATGAAGGAAGAACGAGCTTCTATTTTTAGAAAAATATAGTTTTGATAATTTCACGTTTTGGGGCTCAAAAAATTACAGTACAATACCTCCAACTTTTATTTTATTTTTAATTCAGTCATCCAAGTATTATCAAACTTGCACCACCTCCCCTAATAGTAAATTATGTGAATCAATAGTAAATCATGTGACTCAATAGTTCTAAACATGTGATAAAATTAATTAGAGTATAGTACCTCCATCTATACCTCCATTTTTAACTTAGTCATGCAAGTATCATCAATCTTTTTTGCACCAACTCCCCTAATAGTAAGTGAATGTGACTCAATAGTAACTCGTGAATACTAACTCATGAATAGTAACTCGTGAATAGTAACTCGTGAATAGTACTCCGACACGAAAAGTGCTCAGAATACCCGATTGAACAATATAATCTCTAGATATCAATTATTATCGAAATAAATGTCAATTTCTACTAACACAAATAATCCCAACACAATGGAACTATCAAATTCATCTTTAATCAACACGAACTTATTCATCATTAATATTATAACTCACAATATTTAACAACCAGGTCGTTTTCAGGAAAGAGGGGGCTTTCTGATAAGGATTTCTCCTTATTGGCGCGCAATTAGATGACCAAACCTCTCATTGACAGAACTTCTAGACATTGTAAATATTGTAATTTAATAATATGAATAACTTTGCCGCCTCAATTATTGATTTAATAATATAACATATTATACGAGATGATCTTGTGACAATAATCGAATTAATAATATGAGATATATGATGCAACAATTCATCGAGCAATAATTGAGTATAAGCGAAAGTGACTTATCACGTAAGCATCAATAACCAATACCGGTGTCTACTACGCAACCACGCGTATTCGCATTTCTTTTACTATCGGGTAGTTCAACGGTTTAATAACGGTAATACTTACCGTTATTATTTTTATAAAATGATAATTACATCTGTTTTCAATTCGACAATAATTACATTGTGGGTTCCACTAATGATTGTCTTGAGTCGTCATGAATATTCCCTGCTAAAACGAATATTCCCCGACCAATCGAATATAATATAGCAACTTGCATACTTTGCAGAATTTATAAGTACTACCCACAACTATAACATTATAACAAATTCATTCCATAATATTAAAAAAATATTTTTGAGAAATTTAAATCTTTATTCATAAAATCTGGGGTCTCACAATCTCCCCTCCTTATGAAATTTCGCCCTCGAAATTTACGTACGTACCTGGTATGCTGAAGAGGTGAGAATACCTTGACTTCATTTCATATTCCAACTCTTGAGGTATAACCTTGAATACCTTTATCGTTGAAAACATCACACGTTGCATATGTGCATGCTTGATGTCCTCCGATTGCCTCTGAATGCACATCATTTCCTAAAATAGCCCTTTTAGGACTTGATACCGATATCAAATCTCAAAACATATAGAATGAAAGTTATATGTCTACTCGTTATCTTTCTGAATCATCCTGAATCACCTTAATCGGAGTTCGTATGAAAAAGTTATGCCCAATTTACTAAAGGACGTCCGGACAGATTTTGCCTTAACACTTGACCAGCGCCTAGGCGCCCAAAATTGGCCTTGGACAAGCGCCTAGGCGCCCAAGAACAAATTCCAAGCGCCGAGCCTAGTGCCTAGGCGCTCGAACTTTGGCACTTAACTCCAATTTTCCAGATTTTGTAACTTTTGACACACATACTTCAAATCTTCCTAACTTCTTCATCCGTTATCGGAATTAGTCCATTTTCGAGGCTATGGAAAGCTTGTAACATGCTCTATAAAACCCCCATGATTTCATAATTTTTCAGATTAATTAATTATTCTGAAATTTGGCTCCAAAGTCCCCTAAGACTAAGTTTTTTACTAACAACGATACGTGTAAAACGTTATGAACACGCGACATACTTGGTGGTAAAACGAGTCTATAAGCCACAGTTCCTACTTAATCGAGGATTTCAAATGGGCCAATTAAATCGAGGGTTGAGATAACGCCTTCTTGAAGCTTCTTCTTCACATTCATCAGATTCGGGTGTGTAGCTTGAGTAACTTTAACTTTATCGATTAAAGTCGATTCTACTCGTATATTTGTTGTCTTCACGTGGGTCCCTAGAGTCTTCAACTCTATCTTCATCATTTGTAAGTTATACAAAATGGGTTTTGTGTTAACAACTCACACTCGTAAATGCATATGATCTTCTACTCAACACGTCAGCTACCACGTTCGTTTTCCCATGATGGTATTGAATGGTACGATTGTAATCTTCAACAGCTCGAGCCAACGTCTATGGCGCATGTTAGGTTCATTTTGGTTGAAGAAATATTTAAGGGCTTTAGAAATGAGTTTTGTACTGGGGTCAATACAAAATTCGCTTTCACACTCTGGGGGTAGGCCAGGAAGTCTTCAAGAATACGTTAGGAAATTTATTAACAATAGAAATATCATTTAAAACTGCGACTCTCATCCCAAGACTTGGATAGCACGTCACATTGATACTTATCAACTTTCCACTGTTACTAACGATATCGCCTACAGAAAGTCTGGCTTCGGTGCATACCACACAAGGAAGTCAACAACGAAAGGATCGGGGCTCTTTACTTATGGCTTGATATAACAATGATTAACTTTAGTGGTTTGGTTGCTTGAATTCGCATAACAGGTTGGCTAGGAATATGAAAGCTAACAACCTTACGAAAAGCATGATGAGTAATTAACCAATCGATTTCTGAAATCACATCAAAGGCAAATATTTTCAAAGAGATAAGATCGACAGGTAACATGAAAGTGTCGATTTGAATCAAAGAAGATTAATAAACAGTGGAGGTAACAAAGGTTTCTGCTAACGAAGTTTTAACCAATAAGTCAAAGTCTAACTTCTCCTGAGTTAATTTAAACGTTGAGCGCAAGCAAGAGAGATAAAAGAATGGGTAGAACCGGTATCTAATAAGGTATAGACTTCGCAAATATTTATAATTAACTAACCCGTGCTAACTTCGTTCGGGTTACTCGCTTTTTGAGAAGTCACGAAAAACGCTTTTCATGAAACCACCGACTTTGTTTTGTCCGTATCCGCCTTTGGTGCCACCGTCCCAGCTGGACTTGACTTCACTATACGACAAAATCGAGCTAAATGACCTTCTCTTCTTGAAATTTCCACTTCTATTATCTTGGTCATGATTACCATCGAAGTGGTTACCATTCTTGGCATGATAATTTCCCCCACGATGGTCATCATTGTCCCGATGGACGTTGCCAACGGTACGATTATTATCGTGTTATTGATCGTTACCTTTTGGTTGTGCTAACTCATTATCGCGCTCCAATAACTGAGCCCTATTCACAACATCAGAATATAAACAAAGTGTATGAGAAATGAGGTATTAACGTATATCGGGTTTCAAACCTCTTAGAAACATTCGCTTCATTCGCCTCCTCATTATCGACCAAATGGGATGCTGGCTTGGGATAACTCCATGAAACTTAGCCTCGTCTTTGCGATCTTGTCATATTATTTTGCTCCATTGCTTATCTCAATATTTTCAGATGCCATTTTCAAATAGTCACAAAATAAGGGTTAATTGACATATCACATATTATTCCTATACTCTGACTGACCAATTAAATACCAAATAAACTTAGGTAGGTCATACTAGCGAAGGAATTCCCTGTCTCTCCCCTCCTAGTTCTTGTCTCACATCTCAGCCAGGGATCATATCCCTAAGCTTTGATACCAACTGTGACGCCCCCAAAATAGGTATACATCACCTATTCTGAGTCGCCAAATACATGGTACAAAATTTAAATACAAACTTAAATATACAACTGTCGTGTAAAATACGACAAAACATAAACTGAGAGTTTAAACAAGAATTTTGTCTTCTAGACAATATCCACTCTCAATGGAGTCCTCATAGACGATATACAAACTCAAATTCAGGTCCTCATTACATTTATTATCACACTATTTAATGTAATAGTGAGGGACTACTAATCTTATCATCGAACCGTCACTCTGCTTCCCAGACTCGTCCCAAATATATTCTCATTTCACAAGAGAATAGTGAAGGAAAGGGTGAGCTCAACTAGCCCAATAAGAAATATTATGACTAAGATAATGCGAGAATAAATTATCATTAGTCTTCAATAATGTTAAACCGATAAAATACAATAGACATCAAGTTTAACTACAAATGAACAAGCAATCCATAAAAGAGTCAGTAGAGAATAAAATCTACTATCTTTTATGATTTAAAAAGGTTTTCATCACTTTTTTATCATTGAGACTCAAACAATAAATAATCAACATCATCCCCACACTACTGACCAAGTATATTCATTAGGTCACGACCACAAATTATCCATGCACTACGGGCCAAGGATATTCGTGTATTCATCAATGGTCATGATCATGCCAACAACTGTCCATCAATGCACTACGGGCCAATGAGGACTTTTACCAAATCATTTGTAACATTACGGTCATGATTACACCGAATAATCCCTGGTCATAATCATACCAAGTCCATCTATGCACTACAGGCCACAGATGACTTTCAAAAAAATATAAACATGAGGATGATGACAATGATATAAGAATTCAATAAAACAAATTCAAGAATTATTTTATCCAAGAAATAATAACGTCCAAATTGTCAACAAGATACTTCTTTGTAGAGTAAAATTTAAGAATGCTCAGAAAAATATTTCTATGAAAAGATGCTGGATGAAGCGCAAATATCAAGGATATTCCACTAATTTCATGGAGTATAGAAGTCAAAACTTTAACCAACTGAGTATAATAAAGAATGGAATAACAAAAGAAATCACCATGCATGCGGTACTTCGCATAGACAAGTTATTCCAACAGAATAATAAATAATGGAACCAGGTCCGGCGTAAACGCACAGACAGGATATTTCGATAAAATAATAAATGCGGAATAATAAATAATGGAACCGGTCGGCAGAAAAGCGCGCAGACGAGATATTAAACGAGAATAATAAATGCGGAATAATAAGTAATGGAACCAGGTCCGGCGTAAAACGCACATACAAGATATTTTGATAGAATATTAAATGCGGAATAATAAATAATGGAACCAACCAAGTCCGGCAGAAAATGCATGACATGATATTAAATGAGAATATTAAAAAGAATGGAATAATAGAAGAATTTCACCATGTATGCAGTACTTTGCATATACAGGTTATTCCAACATAATAATAAATAAGGAATAACAGAAGTTCTCTTCATGAATAAGAAAGAAATAATACCCCTTATAGGTACAACAATTAATATCCCTTACCGTAAAAGAAACTTGAAATTAGAATAGTGAGGTAGCAGACTTCTCTTCTTCTTTCTCTCTATAATTTTTCTCTATAATAATGGCTCTAAAGCTTTAGTGAATTGGTGAGAAATGAAGGAAGAACGAGCTTCTATTTATAGAAAAATATAGTTTCGATAATTGCACGTTTTGGGGCTCGAAATATTACAGTACAATACCTCCAACTTTTATTTTATTTTTAATTCAGTCATCCAAGTATTATCAAACTTACACCACCTCCCCTAATAGTAAATCATGTAAATCAATAGTAAATCATGTGACTCAATAGTTCTAAACATGTGATAAAATTAATTAGAGTATAGTACCTCCATCTATACCTCCATTTTTAACTTAGTCATGCAAGTATCATCAATCTTGCACCAACTCCCCTAATAGTAAGTGAATGTGACTCAATAGTAATTCGTGAATACTAACTCATGAATAGTAACTCGTGAATAGTACTCAAAACCACGAAAAGTGCCGAATACTTCGATTGAACAATATAATCTCCAGATATCAATTATTATCGAAATAAATGTCAATTTTTACTAACACAAATAATCCCAACACAATGGAACTATCAAATTCATCTTTAATCAACACGAACTTATTCATCATTAATATTATAACTCACAATATTTAACAACCAGGTCGTTTTTAGGAAAGATGGGGCTTTCCGATAAGGATTTCTCCTTATTGGCGCGCAATAAGATGACCAAACCTCTCCTTGACAGAACTTCTAGACATTGTAAATATTGTAATTTAATAATATGAATAACTTTGTAGCCTCAATTATTGATTTAATAATATAACATATTATACGTATGATCTTTGTGACAATAATCGAATCAATAATATGAGAGATATGATCGCAATTATCGTAGTAATAATTGAGTATAACCGAGTGACTTATCACGTAAGCATCAATAACCAATACCGTAATACTACTATGCAACCACGCCAGACATCGTACTTTTACTACCGGGTAGTTCAACAGTTTTAACGGTAATACTTTCGCCGTTATTTTTATAAAATGATAATTCTATCGTTTTTTCAATTTGACAATAATTCTGTTGTGGGTTCCACTAATGATTGTGCCGTCGTATGAATATTTCCTGCTAAAACAAATATTCCCCGACCAATCGAATATAATATAGCAACTTGCATACTTTGCAGAATTTATAAATACTACCCACAACTATAACATTATAACAAATTCATTCTATAATATTAAAAAAATATTTTGAGAAATTTAAATCTTTATTCATAAAATCTGGGGTCTCACATGAACTGAATACTTTTTAAATTGAGCAATCTTGCAAAAATCAGTACAATAATCGACAAAAAATTCTTAAAAAGTTAATACATTTGCATCAATACTATATATCATTCAGTCAAAAGCATAAAAAGGACAAATTCAACTTTTAGTAATAATAACTTTGGTGCAAAAAGCTTTTCATGCATGCAAATATCAACAATGAACCGATTCCGTCCAATCGAATCTCTATATACTTCCAATCTTCAGCTTACAATAACAGTGAATTCTACATTTCAAAAATTTCACTTAACTCTCCCAGAAACAATATGCTCCATACATTAAAAGTGAATTTTACATTACAAAATCTTCGTTCAACACAACCATATTGAGAGAAATAAATTAAATATGTGACGCCCCCAAAACAGGTATACATCACCCATCTTGAGTCGTCAAATAAAATTCAAATACAACTTAATAGTACAGTTGTCGTGTAAACAATACGACAAAACATGTGCTGTGAGTTTTAATACAAATATTGTCATCTAGACAATATCCACACCCAATTGAGTCCTCATTACATTTATTATCACACTATTTAACAGAATGGTGAGGACTACTAATGCTACTATCTGGACCGTCACTCCATTTCCGATTAGTCCCGACTACGTTCTCATTTCTGAAGAAACGGTGAAAAAAAAGCAGTGAGAGCTCAACTAGCCTAGTAAGAAATATTATGACTAAGATAATGCAGAATAAATTATCATTAGCCTTCAACAATGTTAAACTGATAAAATACAATAGACATCAAGTTTAACTGCATCGGAACAAGCAATCCAACAAGAGTCAAGTAGAGAATAAAATCTACTATCTTTTATGATTTAAAAAAGTTTTCATCACTTTTATCGCTGAGACTCAGCTTAATAAATAATTCACATCATCAATTCGTCCCTGCACTACAGGGCAAAGATATTATTTAGTATCACGACCACGAATTATCCATGTACTACGGGCCAAAGATAATCGTGTTTTCATCAATAGTCCTGATCATGCCATAAAATAATTCATCTTTACTCCCTTGGCCGAAGAGAATCCATAGCCATAATCATACCAAAAACTGTCCATCAATGCACTACGGGCCAATGAGGACTTTTTTCACATCATTTGTAACATTACGGTCATGATTATACCGAATAATTCCTGGTCATAATCATACCAAGTCCATCTATGCACTACAGGTCACAGATGACTTTCAACAAAATATAAACATGAGGATGATGACAATGATATAAGAATTCAATAAAACAAATTCAAGAATTAATTTATTCAGGAATTAATAACGTCCAAATTGTCAACATGATACTTCTTTGTAGAGTAAAATTCAAGAATGCTCAGAAGAATATTTTCATGAAAAGATACTGGATGAAGCGCAAATATCAAGGATATTTCACTAATTTCATGGAGTATAGAAGTCAAAACTTTAACCAACTGAGTATGATAAAGAATGGAATAACAAAAGAAATCACCATGCATGCGGTGCTTGACATAGGCGAGTTATTCCAACGAATAATAAATAACGGAACCAGTGTCGGGTGAAATTCACACCGCAAGCGGGATGTTCCAATGTAATAATAAGGAATAGAATAACAACAGAAATCACCATGCATGCGGTACTTCGCATACACAAGTTATTCCAACAGAATACTAAATAACGGAACCGTGTCGGTGAAATTCACAATCGGCGGGATGTTCCAATGTAATAAATGAATAATAAAGACAGAATCAGGTCCGGCGTAAAGCACAGACATGATATTCCAACATAAAAAAAAAGACGGAATCAGGTCCGGCGTATAACACAGACATGATATTTCAACAGAATAATAAAGACGGAACCAGGTCCGGCGTATAGCATAGACAGGTTATTCCAACAGAATAATAAAGAATGGAATACAGAAGAATTTCACCAAGTATATGGTAGCCCTCGTATACAGGTTATTCTAACAGAATAATAAAGATGGAATAACAGAAGAATTTCACCAAGTATAGGGTAGCCCTCGTATACAGGTTATTCCAACAGAATAATAAAGATGGAATAACAGAAGAATTTCACCAAGTATAGGGTAGCCCTTGTATATAGGTTATTCCAACAGAATAATAAAGATGGAACAACAGAAGTTCTCTTCATGAATACAAAAGAAATAATACCCCTTACGGGTACAACAAATAATATACCTTACCGTATAAAGAAGAACTGAATAAAGAAGTAGTGAAGTAGTTGAATACTTTTCTTCTTTCTCTCTATAGTTTCTCTCTCTAAAGTTTCAATGAATTCGTAAGAAATAATGAAGGAATGAGCTTCTATTTATAGAAGAATGGAATGAATAGTAACCAACCCATGAACGGTCCAGATTGATTTACTTTAATCGGACGGTCCATATTTAAAGCAAAATCTTTTACATAAAATATAATATATTCTATTTTATATAAAAAGATTTTTACTATATAAATACTATGCATAATAAAATATAATATATTCTATTTATAGAATAACTTTAATAAAGTATTCTGTTTTATATAAAAAGATTTTACTATGCAAAACATTATGCATAATTGAATATAATATATTCTATTTATCGAATAACTTTATAAAAGTATTCTGTTTTATATAAAAAGCTTTTCTGTTTTATTACATTAACAATACTAATAAAACAAAACTGAGTGAGTTATCACGTAAGCATTAATAATCAAAACCGTGTGCTACTATGCAACCACACGTATTCTCGTATTTTTTTACTACCGAAAGTAGTTCTACAAAGATTAACGGTGAAAACATCCGCCGTTATTTTCATAAAATATTTTTGTCGCTTTTCTCGATCCGACAATAATTACATTAATGGGGTCCACTAATGATTGTGTCGTCGCATTTAATATTCCCCGACACAAAGAATATTTCCCGACCAATCGAATATAATATAACAACTTGCATACTTTGCAAAATTTATAAATATTTCTCACAACTATAACATTATATTAAATCCACACCATAAAAAAAAATATTTCGAGAATTTTAAATCTTTATTCGTAAAATTAGGGATTTTACAATCTCCCCTCCTTATGAAATTTCGCTCTCGAAATTTACGTACGTACCTGGTATGCCAAGCAAATGAGGACACTTCGTCCGATTTTAACTCTTGAGGTATAACCTTTGAGTGTAGAATATATTCCAGGATTTTAACAGGTACATCTTTATACATTAAATTATCCGTTATCTCGTCCGGTTCTAAATCAATAATGTGGTTCGGGTCGTCCACATATTTACGTAACATCGATACGTGAAGAACGTTATGAACACGCGACATACTTGGCGGTAAAACGAGTCTATAAGCCATAGTTTCTACTCAATCGAGGATTTCAAATGGGCCATTTAAATCGAGGGTTGAGATTTTCTCTCTTCGTCGATTCTTGCTTCTAGAATAACGCCCTCTTGAACCTTCTTCTTCACATTCATCAGCTCTGAGTATGTTGCTTGAGCGGCTTTACCTTTATCGATTAAAGTTGATTCTAATCGTATATTTGTTATCTTCACGTGGGTTCGTATATTCGCACTCATAAATGCATACGATCTTCTACTCAATACGTCAGGTAACATGTTCTCTTTCCACGATGATATTGAATGGTATGGTCGTAATCTTCAACAGCTTGAGCCAACGTCTTTGGCGCATGTTACGTTCGTTTTAGGTGAAGAAAATATTTGAGGGTTTAAGAAATGGGGTTTTGTACTGGGGTCAGTACAAAATTCGATTTCACGCTCTGAGGTAGGCTAAGAAGTCTTTAGGAATACGTAAGGAAATTTATTAACGATAGAAATATCATTCTAAACTGTGACCCTCATCCAAGACTTGGATAGCACATCATATTGATACCTATCAACTTGCCACCGTTATTCACGACATCGCCTACAGAAAGTCTGGCTTCGGTGCATACCACACAAGGAAGTCAACAACGAAAGGATCGGGGCTCTTTACTTATAGCTTGATATGATAATGATTGACTTTAGTGGTTTGATTACTTGAATTCACATAACAGGTTGGTTAGGAGTATGAAAGCTAACAACCTTACAAAAGCATGATGAGTAGCTAACCAATCAATTCCAAAAATCACATCAAAGGCAATTATTTTCAAAGAGATAAGATCGACAGGTAACGTGAAAGTGTTGATTTGAATCAAACAAGATTTATAAATAGTGGAGGTAACGAAGGTTTCTTCCAACTGAGTTTCAACAGATAAATCAAAGTCTAACTTCTCCGGAGTTAAATTCAAACATTGAACACAACTAGGTGAAATGAAAGAGTGAGTAGAACCGGTATCTAACACGGTATAGACTTCACAAGAGTTTATCATTAACTTACCCGTGATAATTTTATTCAGGTTCCTCATCACGAAGAAAAAAAAATGCTCTCTCTTAAACTACCGGCTTTGGCTTGTTTGGGACATCCTTTGGCATCACCATCCCAGCTGGACTTGACTTCACCATACGACAAAATCGAGCTAGGTGACCTTCTCTTTCGCAATTAAAACACGCTTTGGATTATTGCGTACAGTTTGGACGGATGTGTCCCTCCTGTCCGCATTTGAAACATACGACCGGTGGTCGTTCTTCTTCCTTTGAAACGGGTGCTAGTGCTACTGTCTTTCCATCATTATTGAACCTTCTCTTCTTGAAATTTCCACTTCTATTATCTTGGCCATAATTACCACCGAAGTGGTTACCATTCTTGGTATGATAATTTCCCCACGATGGTTATCATTGTTCATGGTCGTTGCCACCGCATGCGATTATTATCGTGTTGTTGGTCGTTGCCTTTTGGTTGTGCTGACTCATTATCGTGCTCTAATAACTGAGCCCTATTCACAACATCTGAATATAAACAAAGTTTGTGAGAAATGAGGCATTGACGTATATTGGGTTTCAAACCTCGCAGAAACATTCGCGTCATTCTCTCCTCATTATCGACCAAATGGGATGCAAACCGGGATAATTCCGCAAACTTAGCCTCATACTGTGACACGGTCATATTGTTTTGCTCCAACTTGATAAACTCCACCTCCTTCATGTGACGAATACTTTCAGGAAAGTACTTATCATTGAATAGCTCTTGGAACTTCTCCCAAGACATCTTGAGTCGTCAGTCGGGTATGCTTTCTGATTCCCACCAATGATCTGCTTCTTCACGCAACATAAAGGTGGCGAATGGAACTTTTTGCTCCTCTGAGCATCCCAAGACATCAAATATCTTGATGATCTGCTTTAACCACGTCTACGCCTTCAGTGGTTCTGGCTTTCCCAAAAACTCCGGTGGTCCCAACTCCTTGAACTGCTTAGTGGTGACCGACCGTGGGTTGCCATTATTTCCACCTATATTTTGAACAGGAGTATCTCTTACCTGTTGTTGGATGAATTTCATAAAGCCTCTGAACATTCTATCGTTCATCATTTGGTCAGTGTTGTTGTTTGCCTGAGGATTGTCGCCTTCCTGATGCACATTATCCTGATTATTGATCTGTGGAAACTCAACGATCTCCTATGCTCCATTACTAATCTCAACATTCTCGGATGCCCTTTTCAAATACTACCACAAAACAAGGGTTAAATAACATATCACATATTATCCCTATACTCTGACCGACCAATTAAATACCAAATAAACTTAGGTAGGTCATACTAGCGAAGGAATTCCCCCTCTCTCCCCTCCTAGTTCTTGTCTCACATCTCAGCCAGGGATCATATCCCTAAGCTTTGATACCAACTGTGACGCCCCCAAAATAGGTATACATCACCCATCTTGAGTCGCCAAATACATGGTACAAAATTCAAATACAACTTAATAATACAGTTGTCGTGTAAACAATACGACAAAACATGTGTTGTGAGTTTTAATACAAATATTGTCATCTAGACAATATCCACACCCAATTGAGTCCTCATTACATTTATTATCACACTATTTAATAAAATAGTGAGGACTACTAATGCTACTATCTGGACCGTCACTCCATTCCCCGACTAGTCCCGGCTACGTTCTCATTTCCTGAAGAGAACAGTGAAAGAAAGGGTGAGCTCAACTAGCCCAGTAAGAAATATTATGACTATGATAATGCAGAATAAATTATCATTAGCCTTCAACAATGTTAAACTGATAAAATACAATAGACATCAAGTTTAACTACAGCGGAACAAGCAATCCAAAAAGAGTCAAGTAGAGAATAAAATCTACTATCTTTTATGATTTAAAAAGGTTTTCATCACTTTTATCGCTGAGACTCAACTTAATAAATAATCCACATCATCAATTCGTCCCTGCACTACAGGCCAAGGATATTATTTAGTATCACGACCACGAATTATCCATGCACTACGGGCCAAAGATAATCGTGTTTTCATCAACGATCCTGATCATGCCATAAAACAATTCATCTTTGCTCCCTTGGCCGAAGGGAATCCATAGTCATAATCATACCAAAAACTGTCCATCAATGCACTACGAGCCAATGAAGACTTTTTCAACATCATTTGTAACATTACGGTCATGATTATACCGAATAATCCCTGGTCATAATCATACCAAGTCCATCTATGCACTACAGGCCACAAATGACATTCAACAAAATATAAACATGAGGATGATGACAATGATATAAGAATTCAATAAAACAAATTCAAGAATTAATTTATTCAGGAATTAATAATGTCCAAATTGTCACCATGATACTTCTTTGTAGAGTAAAATTCAAGAATACTCAGAAGAATATTTCCATGAAAAGATACTGGATGAAGCGCAAATATCAAGGATATTCCACTAATTTCATGGAGTATAGAAGTCAAAACTTTAACCAACTGAGTATGATAAAGAATGGAATAACAAAAGAAATCACCATGCATGCGTAGATTGCAGATACACAAAAGTATTCCAACGTAATAATAAATAACAAAACCAAAGTCGTGAAATTCACAAAGCGGGATGTTCTAACGAATAATAAGGAATGAAATAACAATGAAAATCACCATGCATGTGGTACTTCACATGATGCAGTTATTCCAACGAATAATAAATAACGGAACCAGTGTCGTGAAATTGAGGGCATCGACAAGATGTTCCAACAGAATAATAAGGAATGGAATAACAACAAATCACCATGCATGCGGTACTTCAGCGTGTACAAAGTTATTCCAATTGAATAATAAATAACGGAACCAGGTCAGGTGAAATTCACACCGACAGGATGTTCCAACAGAATAATAAGGAATGGAATAACAACAGAAATCACCATGCATGTGGTACTTCGCATAGACAGGTTATTCCAACAGTATACTAAATAACGGAACCATGTTAGGTAAAATTCACACCGACAGGATGTTCCAACAGAATAAATGAATAATAAAGACGGAACCAGGTCCGGCGTAAAGCACATACAAGATATTCCAACAAAAAAATAAAGACGGAACCAGGTCCGACGTATAGCACATACATGATATTCCAACAGAATAATAAAGACGGTACTAGGTCCCACAGTATAAGATGATGGATATTCCAACGTAATAATAAAGAATGGAATACGTAAGAATTTCACCAAGTATAGGGTAGCCCTCGTATACAGGTTATTCCAACAGAATAATAAAGATGGAATAACAGAAGAATTTCACCAAGTATAGGGTAGCCCTCGTATACAGGTTATTCCAACAGAATAATAAAGATGGAACAACAGAAGTTCTCTTCATGAATACAAAAGAAATAATACCCTTACACTTACAACAAATAATATCCCTTACTAGTATAAAGAAGAAATGAATAAAGAAGTAGTGAAGTAGCGAATATTTTTTTTTTCTCTCTATAGTTTCTCTCTCAGAGTTTCAATAAATTAAAGAAATAATGAAGGAATGAGCTTTTATTTATAGAAGAATGGAATGAATAAGTAACTTGACCCATGAATCGGTATAGATTGATTTACTTTAATAGAGACGGTCCATATTTAAAGTAAAATCTTTTAAATAAAATATAATATATTCTATTTTATATAAAAAGATTTTTACTATGCAAACACTATCTGCAGCACTATGCAAATACTATGCATAATAAAATAAAATATATTCTATTTATAGAATAACTTTAATAAAGTATTCTGTTTTATATAAAAAGATTTTACTATGCAAAACACTATGCATAATAAAATATAATATATTCTATTTATAAAATAACTTTATAAAAGTATTCTGTTTTATATAAAAAGCTTTTTTGTTTTATTACATTAATAATACTAATAAAACAAAACTGAGTGACTTATCACGTAAGCATTAATAATCAAAACCGTGTGCTACTATGCAACCACACGTATTACTGTACTTTTACTACCGAGTAGTTCAACAGTATTAACGGTAAAACTTCCGCCGTTATTTTCATAAAAATATTTTTGTAGTTTTCTCAATCCGACAATAATTCCGTTGTGGGGTCCACCAATGATTGTGTCGTCGTACGAATATTCCCCGACACAAAGAATATTTCTCGACTAATCGAATATAAAATAACAACTTGCATACTTTGCAAAATTTATAAATATTTTCCACAACTATAACATTATATTAAATCCACACCAGAAAAAAAATTGAGAATTTTAAATCTTTATTCGTAAAATTTGGGATTTTACAAAATACATAAAACCTCATCCACAATTCTTACTAAGTAATGTAGGTAGTTTTAATCAGTAACCATAATAAACACAACACAATCATGCTGAACAAATAAATAATTATTGTATTTCAAACCAATGCTTAACCACACTTTACACATATGTTAAACAACCCATACACAACCATAAACAAATCCATAATAGAAATAACAAATATTTGTTTGAAATCACATGTTACATTATGTAGTTGATTTTTGGAAGTCTTAAAAATACCTGTTACTTTATGCTGTTGCTTTTTGAATACCTGTTACTTTATATTTTTATTGTTGCTTTTTGGAATGCTTCAAACAACTTGTTACTTTATGATAGACACGTAATTCATACATTTTATTATCCCTAATTTTGTCCTTTTAATTATATTAGTTTATTAAATTAATGTTTTATTTTATTTTGTAAGATTGAATATTTGTTGCAATAAAGTCAAAATCTTGGTGATCAAACGATATTTAATGCTCTTATTCATGTAAGGAATATCCAAGAAGAATCCAACAAGGAGAAGGAAAGAGGTTGAACAATCTTAGTGTGCAAGTCAAATCTAACAAGAGAAAAGAAAGTCAATTTAGAAGATCTTTTTGAGAAGTTGATTGACACTAGAAAATTGAAACCTACATGGAAAGGGAACAAAAGTGTCCAAGTTCAATGAATCTAAATTAGGGTTCAAAGTTATTTTTCCTATAAATAGGTCTCTTGTTTTAGAGGGAAAGGTATTAGGTATTGTATTACTTTAGGATCGTTAATAAAGAAAGTTTTCTTATTTATTTTCAATCTTCAACTTTTTCTTTATTTTAGTTAGTTTAATTATTTTTCATGTCTAGTTAATTTTTTATATCTAGGATGAAGATGAAATTAAATAATTATTCGTAATTTTTTTTTTATCTCTTCTATTATTTATGCTTTTATACTTAATTGATTTCGCATTCATGTTTCGTTATTGAAATACCTTCGTTTTATAGTTCTTATGTGATTTTAAATTAATTAAGAGGTTTTGATAGATTATTGTTAAAATATGAGTTTTTTATAATCCATGCTTGCTCAAAGAAATTTTGATGGGTTATAGTTAATCCTTAAATTTTTATAGTCTATGTTTGCCCACGTTAATTGTAAATTACTAAATTAAAGGGAAGGGAGATCAAAATCATAATTTGAGTTATAAAAATAGAAGAGATTGAATTATATGTTATGTTTATTATTTAGTGGATTCAGATTCCTAGATTGTTTTCTCATTAATTGTTTTCATATTCTAGTTAATTAATTCTCAATATTTATTTTTAATTCGCCTAAAATAAATATTAAGAAAATATTAAAATTAATCTAGTCTCTGTGGGTTCGACCTGTACTTGCCAGTTCTTCAATTCGACACTGTGCACTTGTAGTACATATTTTAACACATCAAGTTTTTGGCGTCGTTGCCGGGGAACGAATTAATTTTTATTTATTCGAATTAGTTTTAACTCTAGTTTTTTTTTTTCAGGATTATTGAAGCGGATCGAAGGAGCAAAAAGATAAAGTTTTTTTTTTGCTGCGCTTTCTTCGGTA
Source organism: Panax ginseng (assembly GCA_020205605.1). NCBI lineage: Eukaryota > Viridiplantae > Streptophyta > Magnoliopsida > Apiales > Araliaceae > Panax > Panax ginseng. The sequence continues at coordinate 28,052,112 of CM035131.1, read as the reverse complement.
CTTCATATCAACATATTTTTTTAAAAAAAAGTAGTTTAGTTTTTTTTTTATATATACTTTTTTTTGGTGTGCAACCTTCGTGTTTATGTAAGTCCCCAACTTTTATGAATAAAAAATGAATTTTTTATAAATTATCATTTTTGAATATTATGATATAATGTTATAGTTGTGGGTAGTATTTATAAATTTTGTAAAGTACGCAAGTTGTTATATAATATTCGATTGGTCGGAGAATATTCGTTTTAACAGGAAATATTCGTACGACGACACAATTATTGGTGGACCCCACAGCAGAATTATTGTCGGATTGAGAAAACGACAAAAATATTTTATTAAAAATAACGGCGTGAGTTTTACCGGTTGATACCGTTGAACTACTTTCGGTAGTAAAGTACGATGTCTGGCGCGTGGTTGCATAAGAAGCAATACCTGTATTGATTATTGATGTTTATGTGAGAAGTCATTCAGTTTTATTCAATTATTGTCGATATTTTATATGTTATTAAATCAATAATTGAGATGACAAAGTTGTTAATATTATTATTTGCATTATTAACGATGTCTAGAAGTTCTGCCAATGAGAGGTTTGGTCACCTAATTGCGCGCCAATAGGGAGAAATCCTTATTGGAAAACCCCCTCTTTCCTGGGAACGACCTGGTCGATTAATGGTGTGAATAATAATGATGATGAAGTTTTGTTTTATTCATATTATTAACGTAATAAAACAGAAAAACTTTTTATATAAAACATAATACTTTTATAAAGTTATTCTATAAATAGAATATATTATATTTTATTATGCATAGTATTTTGCATAGTAAAATCTTTTTATATAAAACAGAATACTTTATTAAAGTTATTCTATTAATAGAATATATTATATTTTATTATGCATAGTATTTGCATAGTACCTGCATAGTAAAAATCTTTTTTTATAAAATAGAATATATTATATTTTATTTAAAATATTTTACATTAAATATGGACCATCCGATTAAAGTAAATCAATCTGGACTGTTCATGGGTTGGTTACTATTCATTCCATTCTTTTATAAATAGAAGCTTATTACTTCATTATTTCTTACGAATTCATTGAAACTCTAGAGAGAGAAACTCTAGAGAGAAAGAAAAAAAGTATCATGCTACTTCACTACCTCTTTATTTCAGTTCTTCTTTATACGGTAAAGGATATTATTTGTTGTACCCGTAAGGGGTATTATTTCTTTTGTATTCATGAAAAGAACTTCTGTTATTCCATCTTTATTATTCTGTTGAATAACTCAGATACGCTGCTACCCTATATACTTGGTGAAATTCTTCTGTATTCCATTCTTTATTATTCTATTGGAATATCCTGTCTGTACTTTACGCCGGACCTGGTTCCGTTATTTATTATTCTGTTGGAATATCATGTCTATGATTTACGCCGGACCTGGTTCCGTCTTTATTATTCCGTTCTTTATTATTCTGTTGGAACATCCTGTCAGTGTGAATTTCACCTCACCTGGTTCCGTTATTTATTATTCTGTTGGAATAACCTGTCAATGCGAAGTACCACATGCATGGTGATTTCTTTTGTTATTCCATTCTTTATTATACTCAGTTGATTAAAATTTTGACTTCTATACTCCATGAATTTAGTAGAATATTCTTGATATTTGCGCTTCATCCAGTATCTTTTTATGGAAATATTCTTCTGAGCATTCTTTAATTTTACTTTACAAAGAAGTATCATGTTGACAATTTGGACGTTATTAGTTCCTGGATAAAATAATTCTTGAATTTGTTTTATTGAATTCTTATATCATTGTCATTACCCTCATGTTTATATTTTTTGAAAGTCATCTGTGGCCTGTAATGCATGGATGGACTTGGTATGATTATGACCAGGGATTATTCGGTGTAATCATGACCGTAATGTTACAAATAATGTGGTAAAAGTCCTCATTGGCCCGTAGTGCATTGATGGACAGTTGTTGGCATGATCATGACCATTGATGAATACACGAATTTCCTTGGCCCGTAGTGCATGAATAATTTGTGTGGTCGTGACCCTAATGAATATCCTTGTAGTAGTGCGGGGGATGATGTGGATTATTTATTAAGTTGAGTCTAAGCGATAAAAGTGATGAAAAACTTTTTAAATCATAAAAGATAGTAGACTTTATTCTCTACTTTACATTTTAATGGATTGCTTATTCCGCTGTAGTTAAACTTGATGTCTATTATATTTTATCAGTTTAACATTGTTGAAGGCTAATGATAACTTATTCTGCATTATCTTAGTCATAATATTTCTTACTGGGCTAGTTGAGCTCACCCTTTCTTTCACTGTTCTCTTCAGGAAATGAGAACGTAGCCGGGACTAATCGGGGAACCGAGTGATGGTCCGAGATGGTGTATTAGTAGTTCTCATTATTCTGTAAAATAGTGTGATAATAAATGTAATGAGGACTAAATTGAGTATGAATATTGTCTAGATGGCAATATTTGTATTAAAACTCATAGCATGTATTTTGTCGTATTTTACACGACTGTTGTATAATTAAGTTGTATTTGAATTTTGTACCATGTATTTGGCGACTCAGAATAGGTGATGTATACCTATTTTGGGGGCGTCACAGTTGGTATCAGAGCTTAGGGATATGATCCCTGGCTGAGATGTGAGATAATAACTAGGAGGGGAGAGATGGGGAATTCCTTCGCTAGTATGACCTACCTAAGTTTATTTGGAATTTAATTGGTCGGTCAGAGTATAGGGATAATATGTGATATGTTAATTAACCCTTATTTTGTGGCAGTGTTTAAAAATGACATCCGAAAATGTTGAGAACATGAACATCAATGGAGCACAGGAGACCATTGAGTCTCCACAGATCAATAACAAGGACAATGTGCATCAGGAAGGCGACAATCCTCATGCAAACAACAACACTGACCAAATGATGAACGATGGAATGTTCCAAGGCTTCATGCAATTCATGCAACATCAGGCGAGAACGGCTCCTGTCCAAAATGCAGGTGGAAACACTGGCAACTCTCGGACGGTCACCACCAAATAGTTCAAGGAGCTGGGACCACCAGAGTTTTTTGGAGAGCCAAAACCACTTAAGGCGGAGACGTGGATAAAATAGATCAACAAGATATTTGATGTCTTGGGTTGCTCTGAGGAGCAAAAGGTTCCCTTTGCCACCTTCATGTTGCGTGTAGAGGTAGATTACTGGTGGAAATCTGTAAAACGTACCCAACCTGCCGCACTGAAGATGACTTGGGAATATTTCCATGAATTATTCAATGACAAATACTTTCCCGAAAGTATTCGTCACATGAAAGAGGTAGAGTTCGTCAAGCTAGAGCAAAACAACATGACCGTGTCGCAGTACGAAGCCAAGTTTGCCGAGTTGTCCCGGTTTGCATCCCATTTGATTGATAATGAGGAGAGAATAACGCGAATGTTTCTAAGAGGTTTGAAACCCGAGATACGTTAATATCTTATCTCTCATAAACTGTGTTTGTATTAAGATGTTGTTAATAGGGCTCAGTTATTGGAGCGCGATAATGAGTTAAACCAACCAAAAGAGAGTAGCCGACAAAATGATAATACCAGTGATAGCAGTCATCGAAGCGGTGACAATAAGCGTGGAGGGAATCAACATGCCAGAAATGGTAACCACTTCGGTGGTAATCATGGACAAAACAATAAGAATGGACATTTTAAAAAAATAAGATTCAACAATGATGGAAAGACGTCAGCATCAGCACCTGTCGTTAAGGAAGGAGAACGACCACCTATCATATGCTTCAAATGTGGAGGGAGGACACATCACCAAAAACTAGCAAATGCCTCCAAAGCATGTTACAATTGTGGAAGAGAAGGACACCTGGCCCGATTTTGTCGTGCACCGAAGACAAATTCAGTTAGGATGGAGGCACCAAAGGACACCCCAGAAAAGTCAAAGCTAGTAGTGCAAGGGAGAACGTTTATCGTGACCTCCCAGAAAGCAAGGAACCCGAATGAGGTCATCACGGGTAAGCTTATCATAAACTCTAGCGAAATATATACCTTATTTGATACTGGTTCTACCCATTCTTTTATTTCTCCTACTTGCGCCAACGCTTAAATTTGACTCTGGAGAAATTAGACTTTGACTTATCTGTTGAAACTCCGCTGGGAGAAATCTTCATTACATCCATCGCTTATAAGTCTTGTTTGGTTCAAATCGGTACCCTCACATTACCCGTCAATTTTATTTCATTAAAAATACTTGCGTTTGACGTAATTCTAGGGATTGATTGGTTAACTACTCATCATGCAAAAATTGATTATTTTCGTAAGGCTGTTAGCTTTCATATTCCTAATCAACCTATTATATGAATTCAAGCAACTAAACCATTAAATTCAATTACTGTCATCTCAAGCCATAAAGCTATTCGTTTATTGAAAAACGGATGTCAAGCTTTCTTAGCTCATGTCACGGATCTAAATGTAAATACGTCGCTTTTGAATGATATTCCTATTGTTAATGAATTTCCGACGTATTCCCAAGAACTTCCCGGCCTACCCCAGGCGTGAAATTGAATTTTGCATCGACCTTGAACCCAGACAAAACCCATTTCCAAAGCCCCATATCGAATGGCTCTATTGAACTTCGTGGAGTTAAAGACCCAACCGCAGGAATTGTTAGACATTGGCTTTATTCGTCCTAAGACTCTCATTAGGGTGCTCTTGTTCTATTCGTGAAGAAGAAAAAGATGGGAGTATGCGACTTTGTATTGATTATCGGGAGTTGAATCATGTCACCATCAAAAATAGGTACCCATTGCCACGTATTGATGACATGTTTGACCCGATTCAGTAAGGCGCCAAATTCTTTTCAAAGATTGATCTTCATTCCTGGATATCACCAATTGAAGATTAGAACCGGATGACATTCCAAAGACTTTTGAACTCCCCAGATGGGCATTATGAATTCCTAGTCATGTCTTTTGGATTGACTAATTCTCCTGCTGCCTTCATGGATATGATGAACTGAGTATTTAAGGAATATTTGGATCACTTTGTGGTCGTCTTTATTGATGACATCCTTATTTATTCCAAAAGCCGTGAAGATCATGAGCGACTCTTGAGGCTGATACTCCAAAAGCTTCGTGAATATAAGCTTTATGCCAAGTTGAAGAAATGCGAGTTTTGGCTTGAGGAAGTAGTATTCCTTGGGCACGTGGTATCAAGTCATGTAATATCTGTTGACCCGGTAAAGATCGAAGCCATTCAAAGCTGGGAACAACCTAAATCAGTGACTGAAGTACGTAGCTTTCTCAGCTTAGCTGGTTACTATCGGAGATTCGTAGAAGGGTTTTCTCGAATCGCTACTCCATTAACTCAGCTGACTCGGAAAGATACAAAATTCGGTTAGAGTGAAGAATGTGAGAAGAGTTTTCAAGAACTCAAGAGGAGACTTATTTCAGCACCTGTTCTGACAATACCATCTGGCTCGGAGGGATTTGTCATCTATAGTGATGCTTCGGGCAAAGGATTAGGTTGTGTTCTCATGCAACATGGGAAAGTCATAGCCTATGTCTCGCGACAACTCAAAGAATAATATGAGAGAAATTATCCTACTCATGATCTAGAGTTGGCGGTAAATTTGTCTTCTTTACACTTTAAAATTTGGAGGCATTACTTGTATGGGGAGAAAGTGGAGATCTTTACTTGATCATAAAAGCCTCAAATATTTCTTCACTCAAAAGGAACTCAAAATGCGACAATGATGTCGGCTTAAACTATTGAAAGATTATGATCATACCATCCAATACCATCCAGGGAAAAACAAACGTGGTAGTGAGACGCGTTGAGTAGAAGATCATATCGCATGTACAAGTCTTGATATTGTCAACGCAAAGGCCCATTTTGTATGACTTGCAAAGGATGGAGATAGAGATAAAGACTCCAGGGACCCACATGATGATGGCAAATATACGAGTAGAATCGACTTTAATCGATAAAGTTAAAGCTACTCAAGCTACAGACCTGGAGCTGATGCGTATGAGGAAAAAAGTACAAGAAGGTTCTATGCCGGAAGCAATAATCGATGAAGAAGGAATACTTCGAGTCAACTCCAGACTTTGTGTTCCTAACGACCCTGATTTAAAGTATAAAATCATGATGGAGGCGCACAACACACCGTTTGCAATCCATCCTAGAAGTGCCAAAATGTATCATGATCTTCGACATATATTTTGGTGGGGAAATATGAAGAGGGAGATAACGCTGTTTGTCTCAAGGTGTTTAACTTGTCAACGAGTCAAGGCGGAGCATCAAGTACCAAAAGGTCCATTGCAACCACTTGAAATTCCAGAATGGAAGTGAGAGCACATTACCATGGATTTCGTTACTGGTCTTCCCAAGGTTTCTCAAGGCATAGATGCAATTTGGGTCATTGTTGATAGATTGACCAAGTCTGATCATTTCTTGCCAATACGAGAAACTAATGCACTTGAACGTCTTGCTCATATGTACATAAATGAGATTGTAAGACTGCATGGTATGCCAGTATCCATAGTTTCTGATCGAGACCCAAGATTCACTTCACGATTTTTGGTTAGTTTGCAAAAAGCTATGGGCACGGATTTACGATTTAGTTCGGCATATCATCCTCAGACGGACGGAAAATCAGAGAGGACTATTCAAACTCTTGAAGATTTATTGAGACTCTATGTCCTTGACTTTAAGGGAAGTTGGGACAAGTTCTTACCATTGGTGAAGTTTTCTTATAACAACAGTTATCAAACAAGTATTTTCATGGCTCCATTCGAGGCGTTGTATGGAAGAAAGTGTCGTTCTCTAGTATGCTGGGATGAGGTGGGTGAAGCAACATTGTTGGGACCGGAGTTGGTACGTATGACTACGAAAAAGATTCAAACGATCCGACAACGTATAAAAACCTCACAAGACTGACAAAAGAGTTATGCTGATCTTCATCGAAAGGACGTGGAATTCGATATTGGAGATCATGTGTTGTTACGTGTTGCTCCATGGAAAGGAATTACGAGATTTGGAAAGAGAAGAAAGCTCAAACCTCGATTCATTGGCCCATTTTTAATCCTCGATCGAGTAGGGACTGTAGCCTATAGACTCGCTTTACCGCCAAGTATGTCTCGTGTTCATAACGTTTTTCATATATCCATGTTATATAAATATGTGAAAGACCCGAACCACGTTATTGAGTTAGAACCAGACGAAATAGCGGAAGATTTAACGTATGAAGAGGTTCCTGTTCAAATCTTGGATAAGAAGGAACATATTCTACGCTCCAAGGTTATACCTCAAGTCAAAGTTTTATGAAGGAACCACGATGTTGAGGAAATGACTTGGGAGTTAGAATCTGAAATGAAATCAAGGTATCCTTACCTCTTCGACATACCAGGTACGTACCCTAATTTCGAGGGCGAAATTTCATAAGAAGGGGAGATTGTAAGACCCCAACTTTTATGAATAAAAAATGAATTTTCTATAAATTATCATTTTTGAATATTATGATATAATGTTATAGTTGTGGGTAGTATTTATAAATTTTGCAAAGTACGCAAGTTGTTATATAATATTTGATTGGTCGGGGAATATTTGTTTTAACAGGAAATATTCGTACAACGACACAATCATTGGTGGACCTCACAGCAAAATTAATGTCGGATTGAGAAAACGACAAAAATATTTTATTGAAAATAACGGCGGAAGTTTTACCGTTGATACTGTTGAACTACTCGGTAGTAAAAGTACAGTAATACGTGTGGTTGCATAGTAGCACACGATATTGATTGTTGATGCTTATGTGAGAAGTCATTCAGTTTTATTCAATTATTGTCGATATTTTATATGTAATTAAATCAATAATTGAGATGACGAAGTTGTTAATATTATTATTTGCATTATTAACGATGTCTAGAAGTTCTGCCAAGGAGAGGTTTGGTCACCTAATTGCGCGCCAATAGGGAGAAATCCTTATTGGAAAGCCCCCTCTTTTCTGGAAACGACCTGGTCAATTAATGGTGTGAATAATAATGATGATGAAGTTTTGTTTTATTCGTATTATTAACGTAATAAAACAGAAAAACTTTTTATATAAAATAGAATACTTTTATAAAGTTATTCTATAAATAGAATATATTATATTCTATTATATTCTATTATGCATAGTGTTTTGCATAGTAAAATCTTTTTATATAAAAATGTATACTTTATTAAAGTTATTCTATAAATAGAATATATTATATTTTATTATGCATAGTGTTTGCATAATTATCTCGCATAGTGTTTTCATAGTAAAATCTTTTTATATAAAATAGAATATATTATATTTTATTTAAAAAATTTTGCTTTAAATATGGACCGTTCGATTAAAGTAAATCAATCTGGACCGTTCATGGGTTGGTTACTATTTATTCAATTCTTCTATAAATAGAAGCTCATTCCTTCATTATTTCTTACGAATTCATTGAAACTCTGAGAGAAAACTATAGAGAGAAAGAAGAAAAAAGTATTCTACTACTTCACAGAATTCGGACTAATTGTTGAATTATGATTACGGGGACGAAATCCTTTTAAGAGGGAAAGGTGTGACAACCGAGACTTTGTGATTTAATTTTAAATATTTATTGGATTGAATAAATATTTTCGATGAATTAATTATTAGATTAAATAATTAATTGATGAAGTTGTAGTAAATTAATTTAATTATATGTGTTATATTTATTAAATTAATGTGGAGAATTTTATTATTCGCTTAATGTTATTTTTTTTTAATTAATTTAATTATGTGACTATATGCATTATTGAGAAATTATTATATTTTATTTAAGTAAATTAAATAAGATATTGATTTATTTTATAAAAGGAGTGTGACATTATTTAAACTATATGATAATGTTTTATTAAATTAAATGGTTTTTGAATTATTTTCTTGTTAGCCAAACATAGCACTAAGGGAGGTTATGGGCGCTTAACCCATGATCGGGTAATCGACCACCACCAATCGTCGCCTTTTCTATTTATAATACGTCTTCTTCTTTTCTATTATTCTTCTAAGTCTGATAAAAACATCACAGAGAGAGAGTTTAAGAAAATTGTTGAGAGAGATTGCTTGGTGTTTGAGAATTATTGAGGACTGAAGCCCTGGTTGTATAGCAAAGTGTCAATGTTCCAATTGAACACTTTTACGGGAATGTTAGAGAAGGCCATACTCGCTGAAGGTGGAAGCGATGCGGTAACTAAGTACAATCAGGATAAGAAGAAGAAGAAAAGTGAGAATGAAGGCAACAACAAAACTGGTGGGAGTAGTACTGGGGGCAATCATAGTCAGAAGAGGAAGTGGTTTGATAATTCGTCGGCTGGAAGTCAACAGGGAGGGCAGAAGAAGAAGATAGAAATGTGTCCAACCTACAGAAAAACTCACTTGGGAGTTTGCATGAAAGGGAAGCGAGTGTGCTACAATTGTGATCAAGAAGGCCACATAGCACCAAACTGTCTGAACCCAAAGAAGGTTGTCTGCTTCACATGTGGCTCAAAGGACCATCTTGCAAGAGATTGTCCTAAGAAGGTATCGGGAGGGACGAGTTCAGGAGGAAATAGAGGAAATATTGGTGGAAGCACTCTGACCATTGCAAGACCAACCGCAACCAATCGACCGACAGCCAGAACGTTCAACATGATAGTGCAAGATGCGGTGCAGTCTTGCGATGTGGTGTCAGGTATCATTCCGATCAATAAAGTTAATGCTTATGTATTATTTGATTCGGGAGCTACTTGCTCATTTATATCTGATGACTTTGCTAAGAGCTTAGAATTGCTTAAGGATGAGTTAGAATACCCCATGAACATAGAAATTGTGAATAGAGAAATAATCCCTGTTAAGTATGTGCATAAGAATTGTAGAGTGGATATTAAGGGTAATATCATGAACGTAGATCTTATCCCTATTCGACTCAGAGAATTCTATGTGCATTATTGAGAAATTATTATATTTTATTTAAGTAAATTAAATAAGATATTGATTTATTTTATAAAGGAGTGTGACATTATTTAAACTATATGATAATGTTTTATTAAATTAAATAGTTTTTGAATTATTTTCTTGTTAGCCAAACATAGCACTAAGGGAGGTTAAGGGCAGTTAACCCATGACTGGGTAACTGACCACCAATGCGTCAGTTCCTTTTCTATTTATAATACGTCTTCTTCTTTTCTATTATTCTTCTAAGTCTGATAAAAACATCACAGAGAGAGAGTTTAAGAAAATTGTTGAGAGAGATTGCTTGGTGTTTGAGAATTATTGAGGAAGGCTTTAATTCATCTCCTATTATTTTATCTACGCTTGGGTAATCTCTTCAACCCAATTATTATTTTTACATCTTTTAAAGTTTTCATGAATATAGCTTAAGTTTTTTGTTAAGTTTCTGTAGTTGGAAAGAGTAGGAATTATGTGATTATGTGTTAATATAACATCATAGCATGTTTTAATATATATTATATGGGTTTCCATATCTTCAGTTTCATGAAATTATACAGTAAAAGATTTTAGAGTATGTAATATGGCCATATGGCCTTATACGCATTTTTTTAATATGTCAAACATAAATTATTTTGCAAAATTCACACACTTGTATGATTATGCTTGATGAAATGAACAAAACGAAATTTGATTGGTTGGATTTGGTCTTATATCGAATCTATGGCGTTGAATTTTAGAATTCATGTTCAAAACTTCAAGAACATCAAGAACAGTACAATTTGCATAATTTAATTATGTAATTATGTGTTTTAATTGGTTAAATCGCTCTATAAATGTTGGGTAATGATTATGTATGAATTATAACATGTGGGTATGTGTAATTTGGTGAAATTAATGATTATGTAGTGTTTATTTCGCTGAATTCTGTGTTCTTCGCGAAATGGAAATTCAGAGACTGGAGTCTCGCGCCGCGGCGTCAACTCCTAGTTCATTTCCCGCGCCGCAGCTGTAAGACCCCAACTTATTATAAATAAAATTAAATTTCCTCCATTTATTATTTTGAAATAGTAAGGGTTGATTTGATTAATATGGATAGTTATGGGTAAAATACGCAAATATTTTAAATAAGCAAGTGGTTATAAAATATTCGTTTGGTCGTGGAATATTCTTGTTGTCGGGGAATATTCGTATTTACGTTGCCGACCTTTTTGTGTGGGCCCCATAATGAAAAGCGATTGGATGACTAAAACGCACAAGAATAAGTTGGTTATAAATAACTTGGCGTAGTTGTTCACAGATTATACTATTGGAATACCCTTGGTTAAAACACACAGAAGACACTGCACGGTATTACACCAATTATTGATTCTTACGTGAAGGCACTTTACTCAATAATTGTTACAGTAATTATTGTTCAGTATTTTATTTTATTGATTCAATAATTACTGCGTTGATATTTTATATTATTGTTGTTTCAATAATTGTCACTACACAGTATTTTCTATTATCGGAGCAATAATTCATATTATCTTAATAATATTATTGGATAATATTATTGGCAATGTCTAGAAAGTTCTGTCTAAGGAGAGGTTAGGTCATCTAATTGCGCGCCAGTAAGGAGAGATCCTTATTGGAAAGCCCCATCTATCCCGAAACCTCACGGTTGTCGAGATTGTGATTCTGTAATATTATTCGTGAATAATTAATTATTGATTTATATGATGAGGAAAATATTGATTTTATGTGGATATAGATGGAGAAAATTTTTAATGTGACAATTGTTGAAAATTAATATTTTATCTTTTTCTGATAAAATAATTCAATTAAATATATTATTTTAATAATATATTGATGGTGATATTTTTACAATGAATGTGGGATATATGAGTATATGAGGAGGAAGAGTATTTTGTGGCATTAAATAATTAACACATGTTTTGTGTGTCGGTGAGCCCCATTTCTTGACCGAATTTGATTATAGCACGTAAAATCGCATCGTTTGTGGATTTGATCCAATTTCTGTTTGGAATTTGGAAAAACTTTCTTCTGCAAAGTTGTAGATAATGGAATTTCCTATGGAAAAGACATGAGGTTCGAATTTTTCTAATAAAAGGGCTATTTATTGTGAATTATTGAAGTTTCAGAGTTCCAAAATAATTAATTTTTGGAAGTTTAAAATATTTTAAGTAACAAAAACATTTTTGGGATGTTGGCACATGTTTTGGTTGATGATTTTTGTCTGGTGTGGTGTACGTAGGAATATAATTTGAAAATATTAATAATTTATTAAATTTTCTGCTTTGGTGTTCTAAGCATTTTCCTATAAATAGGGTGCTTAGGTTAGAATTGAAAATCACACTAGAAACTAAAGATTTCTCTCTCTTTCTCTCTCGATATATTGAGCGTATTCCTGTGAGTATTTAAATACTTTAAGTGTTGCTATACGGTGCAAGTTCAAGTCATAGCCTATATCCGGTGTTTCAACTAGAAGTACTATTCTTTCGAGGTAAGGGATATTTTTTTTTTCTTCAAATGATATTATTTCTTTCAATATCATTATGCCGAAGTATTGATCTGAAATTTTAATCAAATTTGGAACTTTTTGTGTCGGGGTTACTATTCACGTATACGGCACTATTCACAGAAAAATCAAAATTTTGTTTTTCGTCTAAAATATCTATTATGGATACTAGCTTTGATTGTATCCATATTTTGATCATTCTTGAATTTTACTCCACTATGATTATTTATGAGATATTTTTGGACATGAAATAGCTGAAATACGAATCCTTAATATTTATTCTTTTGTTTCACTGGATTCGTTCCCTTTAAAATATTTTTCATCATCCTCAGTCCTAAATGATGATATTATTGAATATCTTTGGCCTGTAGTGCAAAGATAAATGATTTTATAATGAATATCTTTGGCCTGTAGTGCAAAGATGAACATGTGTTGAGATGAACATGGCCGACTGATGATATCTTTGGCCTGTAGTGCAAAGATGAATATTTGATTCAAGATGTATATTGATTGATGTTACAGGGATAAAATATTGATGAAAGACTTTTAAATTCATAGATAGTAGTAGATTTCATTCTCTACGTAACTCTTCTATGGATTATTATTTCCGCTGTGAATATTGATCTGAAACTTGTTGTCTATTGTATTTTATCAGATTTTTCCCTGTTGAAGACTAACGATAATTTGTTCTATATTATATTAGTCATAATATTCTTTACTGGGCTAGTTGAGCTCACCCTTTTCCTTGTTGTTCCATTTTTCTTCTCAGGAGGCGAGAATGTAGCGAGTACTAGTCGGGGTATGGAATGATGATTCTAGAAGTTGTTTAGTAGTCCTCACCATTTTTGTATAATAATGTATCAATAATTGTGATGAAGATTTATTTGGGTATAGATATTGTCTAGAAGATAATATTTGTATTTAAACTCACAGTTTTTATGATGTATTAATAAAGTTGTAGTTGTTTCTGTACCATATTATTGACAACCTAAAATGGGTGATGTATACCTATTTTGGGGGCGTCACAGTTGGTATCAAAGCTTAGGGATATGATCTCTGGCGGAGATCGGGGAATAGAACTAGGAGGGGAGAGACGAGTAAATCCTTCGCTAGTGTGTCCTACCTAAGCTTATTTGTTAGTTGGTCAATATATAAGTATATTATGTGATATGTTGATTTCCTTAATTAACCCTTGTTTTATGGCAGTATTTGAGAATGTCGACTGAGAATGTTAACAGTGGAGTAAATGAGATCGTGGAAACACCTGTACTCACCAATGAAGAGAACGTCGCGAAGCCAAAGAATGTTCCTCCCGTGAATAACGCCATCGAGAAGATGATGAACGACGGGATGTTTAGAAGTTTTTGCGATTCATACAAAATCGAATTTGGGAGACTCATGCACAAAATACAGGTGGAAATGATAACAACGCACGATTTGTCACGGCCAAGCAGTTCAAAGAGTTGGGACCACCAAAATTCTGGGGAAAGCAGGATCCAATTAAGGCGGAGACGTGGGTCAAACAAATCACCAAGATATTCGATGTCTTGGGATGCACGGAGGAAGAGAAGGTTCCATTCGCCACCTTTATGTTCCGTAATGAGGCGACATCTTGGTGGGAATCATGAAGCGTACCCATCCAAATACCGCACTCAAGATGTGTCTTGGGAGACGTTTTAGAAACTTTTCAATGACAAGTACTTTCCCGAAAGTATTCGTCATATGAAGGAAGTGGAGTTCATTAGACCGAACAAAATAACATGACGGTGTCCCAAAGACGAGGCAAAGTTTGCGAGTTATCCGTGTTTGCACCTCATTTGGTGGAGAATGAGGAACGATGACGCTGAATGTTTCGAGAGGTTTGAAACCCGACATACGCCGAAGATCTCATTTTGCATAAATTTTCTCTCTATTCAGATGTTGTCAATGGGGCTCAATTTTTAGAAATGCGAGATAACGAAAGTCGTTCAACCGAGGGACCACAACCCGTGGATCATACCGAGAGATAGTAGTCAATGTAACAACGATAACCAAATGGAGAAAGAAAAAATTTGGACAAAAATGGCAACCACTCTGGTGGTAATCATGGCCATAAAAATAGAAGAAGCGAGTCGGGGGGAGATTTTAAAAAGAGGAGATTCAACAATGACAATGCGAAGACGTTAGCACCAGCAACAACTGGTTCTAAGGGAGGAGAACGACCACCGGTCGTATGCTACAAATGCGGGAAAGAGGGACATATCAACCCAAACTGCCCACAACAATTCAAGGTATGCTATAATTGTGGAAAGGAAGGACATATCGCTCGAGATTGTAGGATAGCAAAACCTAGTTCAGCGGGGACGGTGACTCAAAAGGCTGTCCCAGAAAAGTCAAAGTCAACGGTTCCTGGAAGAGCGTTTGTTGTGACTGGTCAAAATACGAGGAACCCAAACGAGGTGATCACGGGTAAGCTAATCATAAATTCTTGTGAAGTTTATACCTTACTAGATACCGGTGCTACCCATTCATTTATTTCTCCTGCTTGTGCTCAACGTTTAAACTTAACTCCGGAGAAATTAGACTTTGATTTATCTGTGGAAACTCCGTTAGGAGAAACTTTCATCACATCCACTATTTATAAATCTTGTTTGATCCAAGTTGGCACCATCACATTACCTATTGAGCTTATCTCTTTAAAGATACTTGCATTTGACGTGATTTTAGGGATTGATTGGTTAACTACTCATCATGCCAAAATTGATTGTTTTCGTAAGGTTGTTAGTTTTCATATTCCTAATCAACCTGTTGTTCGAATTCAAGTAACTAAACCATTAAAATCAATCACTGTCATATCAAGTCATAAGGCTATTCGTTTATTGAAAAATAGATGTCAAGCTTTCTTAGCCCATGTTATGGATTTGAATAAAGACACGTCAAATTTGAATAATATTCCTGTTGTTAATGACTTTCCTGACGTATTTCCTAAAGAACTTCCCGGTCTACCCCCGGAACATGAAGTTGAATTCTTTATTGATCTTGAACCGGATACAAAGCCCATTTCTTAAACCCCATATCGAATGGCTCCTATTGAACTTCAGGAGTTAAAGGTCCAACTATAGGAGTTATTGGACATCGGTTTCATTCATCCTAGTACATCTCCTTGGGGTGCTCCTATTTTATTTGTAAAGAAGAAAGACGGGAGTATGCGACTTTGTATTGACTATCGGGAATTGAACGATGTCACCGTCAAGAATAGGTATCCTCTACCTCGTATTGATGACTTGTTTGACTAGTTACAAGGAGCACAATTCTTTTCAAAGATTGATCTTCGTTCTGGATATCATCAGCTGATGATTAGAACTGAGGATATTCCAAAGACTGCCTTCAGAACTCGGTACGAGCATTATGAATTCTTAGTCATGTCTTTTGGATTGACTAATGCTCCTGCAGCTTTCATGGATATGATGAACCGAGTATTCAAGGATTATTTGGATTTGTTCGTTGTTGTCTTTATTAATGACATCCTCATATATTCCAAAAGCCGTGAAGATCATGAGCACCATTTGAAGCTGGTACTCCAAAGGCTTCGTGAAAACAAGCTTTATGCCAAGTTGAAGAAATGCGAGTTCTGGCTTGAGGAAGTAGCATTCCTTGGGCATGTGGTGTCAAAACATGGAGTATCTGTTGACCCGGCAAAGATTGAAGCAATACAAAGTTGGGAGCAACCGAAGACGGTGATCGAAGTACGTAGCTTTTTGGGCTTAGCTGGTTATTATCGGAGATTCGTGGAAGGGTTTTTCGAATCGCTACTCCATTAACTCATCTAACTCGGAAGGATACAAAATTCGTGTGGAGCGAGGAATGCGAGAAGAGTTTCCAAGAGCTCAAGAGGAGACTTATTTTGGCACCTGTTCTAACAATACCATCCACACGGATGGATTTGTTATCTCAACAATGCTTCGAGCAAAGGGTTAGGATGTGTTCTCATGCAACGTGGGAAAGTCATAGCCTATGCCTCGCGACAACTTAAAGAATATGAGAGGAATTATCCTACTTATGATCTAGAGTTGGCGGCCCAGCTTGTTTTCAAGCTTAAAGATCCGGAGGCACTATCTATACGGGGAGAAAGTGGAGATATATTCAGACCATAAAAGCCTCAAATATTTCTTCACCCAAAAGGAACTCAACATGCGGCAACGACATTGGCTCGAGCTGTTGAAAGACTATGACCACACCATTCAATACCATCCTGAAAAAGCGAACGTGGTAGCTGACACATTGAGTAGAAGATCATACGCGGGAACGAGTGCAATGTTGTTAAAACAAAGGCCCATTTTGTGTGATTTACAAAAAATGAAGATAGAATTCAAGACTCCGGGGACCCATGTAATAATGTCAAGTATACGCATAGAACCAACTTTAATCGAAAAAATTAAAGTTGCTCAATCCACAGATCTGGAGCTGATGCGGATGACGAAGAAAGTGCAAGAAG
Source organism: Panax ginseng (assembly GCA_020205605.1). Classification (NCBI taxonomy): domain Eukaryota; kingdom Viridiplantae; phylum Streptophyta; class Magnoliopsida; order Apiales; family Araliaceae; genus Panax; species Panax ginseng. The sequence continues at coordinate 28,035,112 of CM035131.1, read as the reverse complement.
GTGCTATTCCAGAAGCAAGAATTGATGAAGAAGGAATACTTCGAGTTCACTCCAGACTTTGTGTTCCTAACGATTCTGATTTGAAGTACAAGATCATGATGGAGGCACACAATACACCATTTACGATCCATCTTGGAGGTACTAAAATGTATCGTGATCTTCAACATATATTTTGGTGGAACAATATGAAGAGAGAGATTGCAAAGTTTATCTCGATGTGTTTAACTTGTCAACGTGTAAAGGCGGAACATCAAGTACCTAAGGGTCCGTTACAACCACTTGAGATTGCTAAATGGAAGTGGGAACACATTACTATGGATTTCGTTACGGGTCTTCCCACGGTTTCTCAAGGCATAAATGTTGTTTGGGTTATTGTTGATAGATTAACCAAGTCTGCTCATTTCTTGCCGATACGGGAGACTTATTCCCTTGAACGTCTTGCTCATATGTATGTAAATGAGATTGTGAGGTTGCATGGCATGCCAGTATCCATAGTTTCGGATCGTGACCCAAGGTTCACTTCAAGATTTTGGGCTAGCTTGCAAAAAGCTATGGGTACGGATTTACGATTCAGTTTGGCATACCATCCTTAAACAGATGAACAATCAGAGAGGACTATTCAAACTCTTGAAGATCTATTAAGACTCTGTGTCCTAGACTTCAAGGGCAGTTGGGATAAGTATTTACCATTGGTGGAATTCTCCTACAACAACAGTTATCAGGCAAGTATAGGTGTGGCTCCATTTGAAGCATTATATGGACGAAAGTCTCCAATATGTTGGGATGAGGTGGGTGAAGCAACATTGTTGGGACCCGAGTTGGTACGTATGACTACAGAAAAGATCCAAATGATTCGATAACGTATACAAACGGCACAGGATCGACAAAAGAGTTATGCGGATCTTCATCGAAAGGACGTGGAATTTAGTATTGGGGATCATATATTGTTGCGAGTTGCTCCATGGAAGGGAGTTACAAGATTTGGGAAGAGAGGAAAGCTCAATCCACGATTTATTGGTCCATTTCATATTCTTGACCGAGTAGGAAATGTAGCCTATAGACTCGCGTTACCTCCAAGTATGTCTCGTGTTCATAATATTTTTCATATATCTGTGCTTCATAAATATGTGAAAGACCCGAACCACGTCATTGAGTTAGAACCAGATGAGATAGCCGAAGATTTAACGTATGAGGAGGTATCTATCAAGATCTTGGATAGGAAGGAGCATGTCCTACGCACAAAGATCATACCACAAGTCAAAGTTTTGTGGAGGAACCATGCTATAGAGGAAATGACCTGGGAGTTAGAAACAGAAATGAAAGCGAGGTATCCTCAATTTATTACATTTTCTCAATTTATTATTTTGAAATAGTAAGGGTTGATTTGATTAATATGGATAGTTATGGGTAAAATACGCAAATATTTCAAATAAGCAAGTGGTTATAAAATATTCGTTTGGTCGTGGAATATTCTTGTTGTCGGGGAATATTCGTACGACGGCGCAGCCTTATGTGGGCCCCATAAAGTTGTAGTTATTTCTGTACCATGTTATTGACAACCTAAAATGGGTGATGTATACCTATTTTGAAGGCGTCACAGCAGCGCCACCATATTGATTGTTGATGCTTATGTGAGAAGTCATTCAGTTTTATTCAATTATTGTCGATATTTTATATGTAATTAAATCAATAATTGAGATGACGAAGTTGTTAATATTATTATTTGCATTATTAACGATGTCTAGAAGTTCTGCCAAGGAGAGGTTTGGTCACCTAATTGCGCGATAGGAGAAATCCTTATTGAAAGCCCCTCTTTCCGGAAACGACACAATCAATTAATGGTGTGAATAATAATGATGATGAAGTTTTGTTTTATTCAGATTTATTAACATAATAAAACAGAAAAACTTTTTATATAAAAATAGAATACTTTTATAAAGTTATTCTATAAATAGAATATATTATATTCTATTATGCATAGTGTTTTGCATAGTAAAATCTTTTTATATAAAACAGAATACTTTATTAAAGTTATTCTATAAATAGAATATATTATATTTTATTATGCATAGTGTTTGTATAGTGTCTGCATAGTGTTTTCATAGTAAAAATCTTTTTATATAAAATAGAATATATTATATTTTATTTAAAAATTTTTGCTTTAAATATGGACCGTTCGATTAAAGTAAATCAATCTGGACCGTTCATGGGTTGGTTACTATTCATTCAATTCTTCTATAAATAGAAGCTCATTCCTTCATTATTTCTTACGAATTCATTGAAACTCTAGAGAGAGAAACTATAGAGAGAAAGAAGAAAAGTATTCTACTACTTCACTTGTAACGGGACGAATTGTTGAATTATGATTCTGGGGACAGAATCCTTTTAAGAGGGGAAAGATGTGACAACCGAGACTTTGTGATTTAATTTTAAATATTTATTGGATTGAATAAATATTTTCGATGAATTAATTATTAGATTAAATAATTAATTGATGAAGTTGTGGTAAATTAATTTAATTATATGTGTTTTATTTATTAAATTAATGTGGAGAATTTTATTATTCGCTTAATGTTATTTTTTTTAATTAATTTAATTATGTGACTATATGCATTATTGAGAAATTATTATATTTTATTTAAGTAAATTAAATAAGATATTGATTTATTTTATAAAAGGAGTGTGACATTATTTAAACTATATGATAATGTTTTATTAAATTAAATGGTTTTTGAATTATTTTCTTGTTAGCCAAACATAGCACTAAGGGAGGTTATGGGCAGTTAACCCATGACTGGGTAACTGACCACCAATGCGTCAGTTCCTTTTCTATTTATCATACGTCTTCTTCTTTTCTATTATTCTTCAAAGTCTGATAAAAACATCACAGAGAGAGAGAGTTTCATCTGAAACTTGTTGTCTATTGTATTTCATCAGATTTTTCCCTGTTGAAGACTAACGATAATTTGTTCTATATTATCTTAGTCATAATATTCTTTACTGGGCTAGTTGAGCTCACCCTTTTCCTTGTTGTTCCATTTTTCTTCTTAGGAGGCGAGAATGTAGCGAGTACTAGTCGGGGTATGGAATCATGATTCTAGAAGTTGTTTAGTAGTCCTCACCATTTTTGTATAATAATGTATCAATAATTGTGATGAGGATTTATTTGGGTATAGATATTGTCTAGAAGATAATATTTGTATTTAAACTCACAGTTTTTATGATGTATTAATAAAGTTGTAGTTGTTTTTGTACCATGTTATTGACAACCTAAAATGGGTGATGTATACCTATTTTGGGGCGCCACAAATAGCCACCACGCCGTGCATGACACCAAGTATTAAAGTCATAGCTATGCACCAACGGCCTTGATACCAATACTAAAAAGTAAAAGTAGCCATGCAAATACTTACTTAGCGTAATATCCGAAATAATTTTTTTTAAGTGTTCAAGTATAGAAATGTGATAACAACTTAGTCTAATGACTATAAAAACTTGTTAGACATATAATGAGGTGTTAGAATAAATTCTTGACATGTCCATAACACAATTACGTGTGAATTGAATGATCAAATGCATAGTTACCTTATTGTTTGTGAAGTCTTAATTTTTGACAATAAGTGTAGTAATTGACTAAGTACAGTCATGAACTCGAGTTAGACAAAGAATAAACTTGTGATGTTTATTATGTGATAATTGATTGGTGTTGTGAACATGAATGATATGTAGGATTTAAATCAAAGAACGAGTTTTATTAACGTGTAATCTACGCACGAGGCAAGTTTTTTACCCTAAACTTTCGTTGAGCAAGTTTCCTAACCCTACTTGTTATCATTGAGCAAACTCTCATTAGTATTGATTAAGTCTGTTTCGTATATTAAAGCTTATTAATCCTTCAAGCATGATGTTGTTATACAATAATTATTCTATTGTATACTTTTGAGATTTTATCCAAGTTAAATTATCAGTTATTGTTAAACCTTATTAGACTAGCGAACCCTTATTGATTCGACTAGTCCATAGTTGATGAGCATTCTAAATTTCAAAACCCTTGATGAATTATCCAAACCAAACTTCCTTTGGTGCGGACTCGAATGTCAAACTGAGATGAACAACCCTGTATAGGGGATTACTTACGCGTTAGCATTAAGATATTGTGCACAGTATGGTACTAAGGGCTAATCCCCCTAAGTACGAGAAAAAGAGTCCATAGTCTTATGACTGTTAAAGGTTTCAAGTATAAACACTTGACAACCTAGGACATAGTTCAAGGTCTTATGACCCTCAAAAGTTCTTTTGATTCTTGTTATTCATTCTTGATTCAAAAGTTGAGCTTTTATATCAGAAGTTGTTAATTCATTCGCATGTTATTATTAGTCAATTGTTATATTGTTCTACTTGTGGGCATTCGCGTTCACTCTTGTGTATAATAACATTGCAGTTAAGAATAAAAGAGCAGACGAACCTTCCACTAGTAAGGGCAAGGGAAAGATTAGCAAGTAATGAAAACTGTTTTATTATGGTGGTTATGTAATGATGATTATAATTGATGTTACTTAAGATTTATTTGTTATGATTTCCGCACAGATGTTTTAAGGTTATAGTAACCTGGGATTTATTTATTATGTAGTTGATGTAACCCCATAAGGGGAGATTTATTATTTATTCTATCTATTGCATGGTTTGCATTTATTTACGGGTAGATAGATAGATGATGTTTGTACAGTGAACACCAAATCCTGTGGAAATGGAAGTACCGGATTTGGGGGTTTCACAGGTTGGTATTAGAGCTGTAGGTTATGAACCTTAGGTGGTGGACAACCTTAGGTAGTAGCCTTGTAGGATATTGAGAACATAGTGATGGTAAACTCTTATCGAGTTCTAAGAAATGAATTTCTGAATTCATTGAAGATAATAAAAGACTTTATGTGCTTATGTGTTAATCTATGTGTTCGCTAGCACGGATTAGTAACTAAAACATAAAATTTTGTTGTCGGGGATGTCTGGATGTTGGAGGAGCTAGTCGAAATGGGAGGAGGAACCCCAGTACCTACTGAGGAGGAGGAGCCCCAGACATTCATGTTGTCGAGGAATAAGCTGTACAGTAGAGAGCCATCTCCATTGATCAACTTTGTTGTTGGTCAGGAGCATGAGCTCGAGACCGATCCGGAGGAGGATCTCGAGGAAGAAGAGGAGTTCCCACCGAACTCCATTGATGCTGAGATGTATGATGCACTTTATGATCGTAACATAGAGTTGCAGGATACTGTCCGGGATCTGACTGAGCGGGCGGTTAGTCAGAAAATTATTATTGAGCAGAGGGATAGGGAGATTGTGACTCTTCACACACGTTTGGGAAACGTGGAGTGGGATCTGGTTCACGAGAAGGGTCAAACCGAGGATAAGTCCGCAGAAATAGAAAAATTGAAGAAAGATCTGAAAGAAAGCTCAGAGAGACTGGCATTAGCAGAGGAGGGCTGGGTAAGAGAATCGCGTCGTGCTAATCTCGCAGAAGATGATTGTCGTGTAAAGAAGGCTAAGCTTAGGGAGACGTACTCTACATTTCACAATGCAATGGATACGGCCCAGGATCGAGTTATGAAATACCCAATCCAGTTTGAAGGTTTACCATCATACATGCTTGATCGTAGGACGATGTCTCGTATTATAGAAGAAGAACGTGGCAAGGCTATCCAACGTCTTAATAGGCAGTGATAGTATTAGTTTAATTATGTGAAAACTATTTGATAGTTAATGATGTAAATTCCGATGTGTTTATAAACAAAGGAATATTTTGATGTTTTAAATCCTGTAGATTATTTATCTCGGGATAGTGGATGTAAATAGCAGTGATGCTATCTTTTGATGTTAAAACTTTTGAATTTAATGATAATGTCAGAGTTTATTTGAATTGATGTGTTAAGTGAGTTATGATTAAATGTTTTAGTTAAGTCTTAAATGTTTAAGAGATTGAATAAAGACCTAATAAGCGTATATTTCTTAACAGAAATATGCCGCCTAGAAGAAGACAAAACCGTCATTAAGCACAAAAAGAACCAATGAACAACACTGACACCAATGTTAATCCTGTTCAGCAGTTTGTGAATCTTTTGGCTGGGGCAATTAACAATCAACCACAAGCTCCACCAAACACTTCGTTTAAGGACTTCAAGGCGGTGGGACCGCCAGAGTTTAAGGGTTCCATAAACCCAATCGAAGCTCAGACTTGGGTGATGGAGATGGAGAAGGTGTTCGACGTCGCTCGAGTAAGAGAGGATCAGAAGACCGCGTATGCAACGTTTATGCTGAAGTCCGAAGCCAGTTATTGGTGGCAAGCAAACAAAGTGAGAGGAGGTGAGGGGGTAATATCCTGGGAAAGATTCAAAGAAATGTTCTTCGAGATGTACTTTCTGGAAAGTTCACAAAATCAAATGGAAGTTCAGTTTCTAGAGTTGAAACAAGGGAGTATGACAGTACCTGATTATGCAGCAGGGTTTAACGAGTTGGCTAGGTTCGCCACATACCAAGTGCACACCGACGAGTGGAAGGCAAGACGATTCAAACAGGGACTGAAGCCCTGGTTGTATAGCAAAGTGTCAATGTTCCAATTGAACACTTTTACGGGAATGTTAGAGAAGGCCATACTCGCTGAAGGTGGAAGCGATGCGGTAACTAAGTACAATCAGGATAAGAAGAAGAAGAAAAGTGAGAATGAAGGCAACAACAAAACTGGTGGGAGTAGTACTGGGGGCAATCATAGTCAGAAGAGGAAGTGGTCTGATAATTCGTCGGCTGGAAGTCAACAGGGAGGGCAGAAGAAGAAGATAGAAATGTGTCCAACCTACAGAAAAACTCACTTGGGAGTTTGCATGAAAGGGAAGCGAGTGTGCTACAATTGTGATCAAGAAGGCCACATAGCACCAAACTGTCTGAACCCAAAGAAGGTTGTCTGCTTCACATGTGGCTCAAAGGACCATCTTGCAAGAGATTGTCCTAAGAAGGTATCGGGAGGGACGAGTTCAGGAGGAAATAGAGGAAATATTGGTGGAAGCACTCGACCATTCAGGGGACCAACCGCAACCAATCGAATCGAAGCGGCCCGAACGTTCAACATGATAGTGCAAGATGCGGTGCAGTCTTGCGATGTGGTGTCAGGTATCATTCCGATCAATAAAGTTAATGCTTATGTATTATTTGATTCGGGAGCTACTTGCTCATTTATATCTGATGACTTTGCTAAGAGCTTAGAATTGCTTAAGGATGAGTTAGAATACCCCATGAACATAGAAATTGTGAATAGAGAAATAATCCCTGTTAAGTATGTGCATAAGAATTGTAGAGTGGATATTAAGGGTAATATCATGAACGTAGATCTTATCCCTATTCGACTCAGAGAATTCTATGTGCATTATTGAGAAATTATTATATTTTATTTAAGTAAATTAAATAAGATATTGATTTATTTTATAAAGGAGTGTGACATTATTTAAACTATATGATAATGTTTTATTAAATTAAATAGTTTTTGAATTATTTTCTTGTTAGCCAAACATAGCACTAAGGGAGGTTAAGGCGCTTAACCCATGATCGGGTAACCCGACCACCAATGCGTCGATTCTTTTTCTATTTATAATACGCCTTCTTCTTTTTCTATTATTCTTCTAAGTCTGATAAAAACATCACAGAGAGAGAGTTTAAGAAAATTGTTGAGAGAGATTGCTTGGTGTTTGAGAATTATTGAGGAAGGCTTTAATTCATCTCCTATTATTTTATCTACGCTTGGGTAATCTCTTCAACCCAATTATTATTTTTACATCTTTTAAAGTTTTCATGAATATAGCTTAAGTTTTTTGTTAAGTTTCTGTAGTTGGAAAGAGTAGGAATTATGTGATTATGTGTTAATATAACATCATAGCATGTTTTAATATATATTATATGGGTTTCCATATCTTCAGTTTCATGAAATTATACAGTAAAAGATTTCAGAGTATGTAATATGGCCATATGGCCTTATACGTATTTTTTTAATATGTCAAACATAAATTGTTTTGCAAAATTCACACACTTGTATGATTATGCTTGATGAAATGAACAAAACGAAATTTGATTGGTTGGATTTGGTCTTATATCGAATCTATGGCGTTGAATTTTAGAATTCATGTTCAAAACTTCAAGAACATCAAGAACAGTACAATTTGCATAATTTAATTATGTAATTATGTGTTTTAATTGGTTAAATCGCTCTATAAATGTTGGGTAATGATTATGTATGAATTATAACATGTGGGTATGTGTAATTTGGTGAAATTAATGATTATGTAGTGTTTATTTCGCTAAATTATGTGTTCTTCGCGAACTAGAAATTGATCTGAGTCTCGCATCATGCAGCATAACTCCTAGTTCATTTCCCGCGTCACATACCACCACCACGCCAAGCAAAGACCAAGTATCAAGTCATGTCAATCATATACCGAAGAAAAAAGTGGCCATAAAATACCACTTAGCGTAATGTCCGTAAATAATTTTTTAAATGTTCAAGTATAGAAATGTGATAGCAACTTAGTCTAATGACTATAAAAACTTGTTAGACATATAATGAGGTGTTAGAATAAATTCTTGACATGTCCATAACATAATTATGTGTGAATTGAATGATCAAATGCATAGTTACCTTATTGTTTGTGAAGTCTTAAATTTTGACAATAAGTGTAGTAATTGACTAAGTATAGTCATGAACTCGAGTTAGACAAAGACTAAACTTGTGATGTTTATTACTTGATAATTGATTGGTGTTGTGAACATGAATGATATGTAGGATTTAAATCAAAGAACGAGTTTTATTAACGTGTAATCTACGCACGAGGCAAGTTTCTTACCCTAAACTTTCGTTGAGCAAGTTTCCTACCCTACTTGTTATCATTGAGCAAACTCTCATTATTATTGATTAAGTCTGTTTCGTATATTAAAGCTTATTAATCCTTCAAGCATGATGTTGTTATACAATAATTATTCTATTGTATACTTTTGAGATTTTATCCAAGTTGAATTATCAGTTATTGTTAAACCTTATTAGACTAGCGAACCCTTATTAATTCGACTAGTCCATAGTTGATGAGCGTTCTAAATTTTAGAACCCTTGATGAATTATCCAAACCAAACTTCCTTTGGTGCGGACTCGAATGTCAAACCGAGATGAACAACCTCAGATAGGGGATTACTTACGCGTTAAGCGTTAAGATATTTTGCAGATGTGATGGTACTAAGGGCTAATCCCCTCGAAGACGAGAAAGAAGAGTCCGTAGTCTTATGACTGCTAAAGGTTTCAAGTATAAACACTTGACAACCTAGGACATAGTTTAAGGTCTTATGACCCTCAGAAGTTCTTTTGATTCTTGTTATTCATTCTTGATTCAAAAGTTGAGCTTTTATATCAGAAGTTGTTAATTCATTCGCATGTTATTATTAGTCAATTGTTATATTGTTATACTTGTGGGCATTCACGCTCACTCTTGCGTAATAATAACATTGCAGTTAAGAACGAAAAAGCAGACGAACCTTCCACTAGTAAGGGCAAGGGCAAGATTAGCAAGTAATGAAGACTATTTTATTATGGTGGTTATGTAATGATGATTAGAATTGATGTTACTTAAGATTTATTTGTTATAATTTCCGCACAGATGTTTTAAGGTTCGAGTAACCTGGGATTTATTTATTATGCAGTTGATGTAACCCCATAGAGATAGATAGATGATGTTTGTACAGTGAAAACCAAATCCTGTGGAAATGGAAGTACCAGATTTGAGGGTGTCACATCACTACTTCTTTATTTCAGTTCTTCTTTATACGGTAAGAGATATTATTTGTTGTACCCGTAAGGGGTATTATTTCTTTTGTATTCATGAAGAGAAATTCTGTTATTCCATCTTTATTATTCTGTTGGAATAACTCAGATATCGCTGAGCTACCCTATACTTGGTGAAATTCTTCTGTATTCCATTCTTTATTATTCTGTTGGAATATCCTGTCTATGCTTTACGCCGGACCTGGTTCCGTTATTTATTATTCTATTAGAATATCTTGTTCAGGCTTTTACGCCGGGACTGGTTCCGCCTTTTATTATTCTCGTTTTTTATTATTCATTAGAATATCATGTATACATCTTTTTACGCTTCTGACCGGGTTCCGCCTCTTTAATATTTCGTTCTTTATTATTCTGTTGGAACATCTTGTCGGTGTGAATTTCACCTGACCTGGTTCCGTTATTTATTATTCTGTTGGAATAACATGTCTATGCGAAGTACCGCATGCATGGTGATTTCTTTTGTTATTCCATTCTTTATTATACTCAGTTGATTAAAATTTTGACTTCTATACTCCATGAATTTAGTAGAATATTCTTGATATTTGCGCTTCATCCAGTATCTTTTCATGGAAATATTCTTCTGAGCATTCTTGAATTTTACTTTACAAAAAAGTATCATGTTGACAATTTGGACGTTATTAGTTCCTGGATAAAATAATTCTTGAATTTGTTTTATTGAATTCTTATATTATTGTCATCATCCTCATGTTTATATTTTTTTGAAAGTCATCTCGTGGCCCGTCAGTAGTGCATGGATGGACTTGGTATGATTATGACCGAGGGATTATTCGGTAATCATGACCGTAATGTTACAAATGATGTGGTAAAAGTCCTCATTGGCCCGTAGTGCATTGATGGACGATTTGTTGGCATGATCATGACCATTGATGAATACACGAATTTCCTTGGCCCGTAGTGCATGGATAATTTGTGGTCGTAACTCTAATGAATATCCTCGGTCAGTAGTGCGGGGGATGATGTGGATTATTTATTAAAATTTGAGTCTAAGCGATAAAAGTGATGAAAAACTTTTTAAATCATAAAAGATAGTAGACTTTATTCTCTACTTGACTCTTTTAATGGATTGCTTATTCCGCTGCAGTTAAACTTGATGTCTATTATATTTTATCAGTTTAAAATTGTTGAAGGCTAATGATAACTTATTCTGCATTATCTTAGTCATAATATTTCTTATTGGGCTAGTTGAGCTCACCCTTTTTTTCACTGTTCTCTTCAGGAAATGAGAACGTAGCCGGGACTAGTCGAGGAACGGAGTGATGGTCCGAGATGGTATATTAGTAGTCCTCATTATTCTGTAAAATAGTGTGATAATAAATGTAATGAGGACTAAATTGAGTGTGGATATTGTCTAGATGGCAATATTTGTATTAAAACTCACAGCATGTATTTTGTCGTATTTTACACGACTGTTGTATAATTAAGTTGTATTTGAATTTTGTACCGTATTTGGCGACTCAAAATAAGTGATGTATACCTATTTTGGGGGCGTCACAGTTTAGTTGTCTATTTATTTTGTGATTTGTGGTAAAATGGATTCTTAATATAGTTGGAATAATAATTTTGCATGGAATCAAGAACCCTATGAAAATTTTAATTCGCACCAAGTAAATCAATGTTTTCCAACTTATGAAAATCCTTATCCATATCCATGTTCATATCCTTATCCATATTCATGTTCATATCCATATTCAGATCCAGAACCTTAATATTCACAAGAATTATCAAATGAACAAGAGGAAAGACTTAGTGCCCTGGAGAAAACTACGAAAGTTTTAATGGAAGAATAATTTAATATATATTATATCTCGTCTATAAATTCAAATGAGTCGATTAGCCACCATAATAAATGAACAAGATGTGGGTGGATTTTCTAGTAACTTCGAGGTTAATTTTGAAAATCTTGATGGTTGTGGAAATGATGAGGAAAGTGAAAATTTTATATTCAATTCTACACAATTTGAGTCAAACGTATTTGAGGAGTCTTTAAATTATGAGTCTATGCCTAAAATTGATCATGTTGCATTTGATGAGTCTGTTGAAAAAGTCTATAAGCCTAAAGTTCCATACCCCGAAAGACTTATTAAAAAAATCACTCATTGATTTTTTGGACCAGCCCATTAAAGTAAACATGATCCAAGAGTTGTCATTGACCCAAGAGATAATTGAAAATAGACTCGTGATTGTAAAAGATCCAAGTGATTTTTTCTTAAATCACCTTGACCAAAATTGGAATGAATCCGAATATTTAGATGAGGTCAATGAGCCGTTGAGATCCACTACAAATAAGTCAACTAAACTAGAACATGTATTTGAACCAATTCTTCCATCATTTGAACATGTTAATGAAATTTTTCTTGAGGTAAACTTGCAGCATAACTTTGATGAAAATTCTGACTATTTTCAATTTTCTAGACCTCCTGAAAATAATAAAAAGTTCACACTCACTTATCCATTTGTAACATTCATTTTTAGTCACATAATTTTTAGGATTTATAAAATTTGTAGATATGTACATTTGTTTTCTTTCTCACCACATCTTCTTGCAGAACAAATGCCCCACATACAAGGTACAATTCTTTCACATCTTTGTTCTTTTTTATTCATTTGCATACACTGAGGACAATGCATGATTTAGGTATGGGGGGGGAGTTTGTTTGTATTAGATTTTTTTTTCTTTTTACGAAAAAAATAAAAAAAACACAAAAAAAATTAAAAAATTAAAAAATTTGTTTGACTTTTTATGAATTGAATTAATTCTAATAAGTGTTTGTGGAGAAAAACTCATGAGTGAGATTGAAAGATTTAGAACTCTTGAATTTTTGATAAGATACAAAATCTTAGTTCAAAACACCATCTGAATTTAAACTTGATTTTACAAGTATTTTTGCACTTCACGTTTGCACTAATTCTTAGTTGTGGGGTATAAACCATGATTCGAGTAATTTAAAAAAAAAGAAAAGAAAAGAAGAAAGAATGAAAAAAAATGAAGTTGAAAAAAAAGAAAAGAAGAAAGAATGAAAAAAATGAAGTTGAAAAAAAAGAGAAGAAAAGGAATAAATAACTGCTTCAATGTCCATTAAACGAAATAACTGGGTATCCAAGCCTCGGGAAGCATCGATATTCATGCTGAAAAGTGTGATGGATAAAAGCAGCTTGACTAGTCTAATTTTACGTCCTTTGTTACTCGAGTTAGTAAATTCTTAGGGGTGTCTCTACACCTAGTGCCCTAAAGCCATCTGGTTTGGGAGTCATTGGTCCAACGCTCGCTCTACATGGGTAACTCTGAAAAGCCTAAGAAAATGAGACATTGCACAAGTCAAGAATCAAAATTGAAAAAAAAATGGAAAAAAGAAAGAAAAATGAAAAAATGAGCATGCTTGATTTTCATGATAAAAATCCCTACTAAGAGTTACATCATATACACAATGCATGCATCATATGAAATTGATTTAATGAAGGATAGTGTTTAAAATAAAGATTGAGTATTTTTGATAAAGTGAAAGTGTAATTTTGAATTTAATCTTACTTATGTATAATGCCCATAGATATTTAGAAGCTTTCTTTCAATTTCATAATTTGTTGAATCCAAAAATATTTTTGAATTTTGTGGGTATATTCAATGCAAACCCTCACGAGACACAACTCGTCCACTTGGGGTAACCTTGGGGTTTAAAGGCTTGTTGCAAATGTTAAGTGCAATCGTGTTTCCTACGAAAATGGGGTAGTATAATTTTTGTTTTATTTTATTTTTATTTTCCTCGAGGACGAGCAAAAGCTAGGTATGTGGGTATTTGATAGACACGTAATTCATACATTTTATTATCCCTAATTTTTTCCTTTTAATTATATTAGTTTATTAAATTAATATATTTTATTTTATTTTGTAGGATTTAATATTTGTTACAATAAAGTTAAAATCTTGGTGATCAAGCGATATTTAATGCTCTTATTCAATCAAGGAATATCCAAGAAGAATCCGACAAGGAGAAGGAAAGAGGTTGAACAATCTTAGTGTGCAAGTCAAATCAAACAAGAGAAAGGAAAGTCAATCTAGAAGATTTTTTTGAGAAGTTGATTGACACTAGGAAATTGAAACCTACATGGAAAGGGAACAAAAGTGTCCAAGTTCAATGAATCTAAATTAGGGTTCAAAGTTATTTTTCCTATAAATATGTCTCTTGTTTTAGAGGGAAAGGTATTAGGTATTGTATTACTTTAGGATCGTTAATAAAGAGAGTTTTCTTATTTATTTTCAATCTTCAACTTTTTCTTTATTTTAGTTAGTTTAATTATTTTTCATGTCTAGTTAATTTTTTATATCTAGGATGAAGATGAAATTAAATAATTATTCGTAAAAATATTTTTATCTCTTCTATTATTTATGCTTTTATACTTAATTGATTTCACATTCATGTTTCGTTATTGAAATACCTTCGTTTTATAGTTCTTATGTGATTTTAAATTAATTAAGAGGTTTTGATAGATTATTGTTAAAATATGAGTTTTTCATAATCCATGCTTGCTCAAAGAAGTTTTGATGGGTTATAGTTAATCCTTAAATTTTTATAGTCTATGTTTGCCCACGTTAATTGTAAATTACTAAATTAAAGGGAAGGGAGATCAAAATCATAATTTGAGTTATAAAAATAGAAGAGATTGAATTATATGTTATGTTTATTATTTAGTGGATTCAGATTCCTAGATTGTTTTCTCATTAATTGTTTTCATATTCTAGTTAATTAATTCTCAATCTTTATTTTTACTTCGCCTAAAATAAATATTAAGGAAATATTAAAATTAATCTAGTCTCTGTGAGTTCGACCTGTACTTGTCAGTTCTTCAATTCGACACTGTGCACTTGCAGTACATATTTTAACACATCACTTTATGCTGTTGTTTTTTTTTGAATACTTAAAAAAACTGTTATTTTATGCTGTTACTTTTTGGATTAACAACTATTGTGCAGTGATGAACTTTTTTGTAGTATTAATTTAATTTTTATTGTTTATAATTTACGCTACTCTTAATTAGTAGTTAGAGTACTCTATTATTGTATATAAATACATATATATATATATATAGATATTTATAATAAATATAAATATAAATTTATATAATACTTATAAATTTATATTTAGAACCTATAAAATCTATTAATTATACTAAAACACAGTACATGCCACAATAGCTTGACACATGTCATCCTCAAAATTTAACACATGTCCTATCTAATTAATGTTCCTCAATACCCTTAACAAAAATGCCCAACTAACATAACAAATGAGATTGAAACAAACCTAAATTTATTCCCCTAAATTTGGAATCAACTATTCAAATATGGCGTCTAAAATAAAATTTAAATAACAAATAATATCAATCATAACTTACTATGTTGATTTTATAATCCCCAAAATCTACTATTTTTCTAAACATAATTATTATATCCTAAAATTACTATTTTTCTAATATTATATCATTCATAATTATACCATACATTATATCATACATGTATGATATAATATTATAATACTACGTATGATATAATATTATAATACACGATATAACAAAATAATAAACTTACTACCTATCTAAACTATGCGGATATTTACTAATTAAATTATATTACAACATAATATTATACCATTTATAATTATATTACAACATAATATTATGCGCTTTAAAATATTTAAAATAAAATTAAAATAACAAATAATATCATTCATAACTTACTATGTTGATTTTATAATCCCTAAATCCACTACTTTTTAAAACATAATTATTATATCCTAAAATTACTATTTTTCTAATATTATACCATTCATAATTATACCATAAATTATATCATACATGTATGGTATAATATTATAATACACGTATATAACAAAATAATAAAATCACCACCTATCTAAATTGTGCGAGATATTATCATTACTAATTAAATTATATTACTACATAATATTATACCATTTATAATTATATTAAAACATAATGTTATACAGATTTAAAACATTTAAAACAAAATTAAAATAACAAATAATATCAATCATAACTTACGTATTTATGTTAATTTTATAATCCCCTAGATTACTACATTTTCAAGCTAAACGGTTTTTATATTATCGTTACTTAATTATTATCTCCTAAAATCACTATTTTTTAATCTCACGTTAATATTTTAATTTTATAATCCCATAAATCACTAAAAATCTAAATTATTTTAATAATGTTAGCTAATTTAATATTATCATTACTAATTTAATTATTATCTCCTAAAATCACTACTTTTTTAATCCCAAATTTAATATTTTGAATTTATAATCCCTAAATCACTACAAATCTAAACTGTTTTGGTAATGTCATCTATTCTAATATTATTCTTTTTAATTTAATTATTATCTTTTAAAAGCACTACTTTATGATATTATCATTACTGTTGAATGACACTTCTGTCCCTCCAAGTTACCAACCATTTTTAAAGTCGTCTCTAAAGTTCAATTATTATCGATTAGGTCCTTAAAATGACATTTTGTTGGCTTTTTCATTCATTCAAATTGATCTAACTCTCAACTCTACATTTTGACTAAACTCGATCAGCTTTATTGAACCCAAAATTTTAATATTTTAAAATTTAAAATTATTTTAAAATATGTTTAAAATAATAATTATTGGGTTGAGGTCAAATTGGGCTGACGGAATGGTAACACAAACAAAATGACTTTACGGACCTAACTGACAAAAATTGAACTTTAGGGACGACTTTAAAAATAGGTGGCAACTTGAAGGGACAGAAGTGTCATTCAACCAAAATTGAGCTATTATCATTATTCTCCGTTAATTAACCTAATTTCTCCATATAAATACATACCAACTATTATGCAACAACTCATGCTACAAATAATTCTAAATACTTTTAAAAGTGCAAATGACTTATATGGAGACCTTCAGATTATGGTGACAATGCATTCAATGAGAGGGGTTATGTCTTCATTTTGTGGACTATATCTCATGGTGTTTATATTTATGGCTTCTTCATCTATTGTATTCGATTATCTGGATTGTAGCTTTGCATGATTTGTTAAGTACTAGCATCCGGTAAATCATTTTCATCATCATTAATAGTTTTTTTTGGCATTATGGTAATACTGTAACAATTGCCAAAAATGGATAAAAAACTAATGAGACAATGTATTCGTTTTTTAACTATAACATTGTGTTATGTATGACGTAGTGTTATACTGCTATGTTTTTGGACACGATATTTGTTTAACATGTAATTTCCCTTATGGTTTGAGGATCGAAATTGGGACATTCTTTATCTGTTTCTCCTTTCGTTTGGATGTTTGAATTCTGGTGCAAGTAAGCGTATATGAGACATGGACTCTTTAAAATGCATCAACACCATGTCGAGATATTTGAGACTTGGTGAGGTTTGTGTAATGTGTAACAGACTTCAAATATGCCACTAACAATTGTATCAATATAACAACTCGATGACATTGTGCATTATATTTTTTAAATATTTATTAGTGCTTTAGAATGAAAGAGGTATCCATTTTTAACTCCATTGGTTACATGCATTATAAACATTTTTATCAAAAACTTAATATATATATATATATATACACACACACACACAACTGTTATATAATGTCTTGGGGTTTAGTGATCAGATTGATTCTATACATGGATATGTATTTGGGCACAAAAGTTTTACCCAACTCTATGCAACATATGATACCAAAATTTGATCATCGCACAACAATCTACCATCTTCTTATTATATTTTAATTTAGTAATTGCACGTATAAATTTATTATTAACAAAATAAATAATCCCGCTGCAACGCGCGTGTTTATATCTAGTAATAATCTATGACATAGACCTGGAGACCTACCCTCCCTTCCCTCTCTCTCCAAATCTCCAACCTCCAACCTCCAATGTTAAAATCCAATAACTCTCTTACATGACTCTTCTTTTTCTCTATTTTTGCAATTATATCAAATATTAAATTTAAAATTTCATAGAATGATAAGATATTTTTACCTTAAAGTAGGAGAGTCAAGTGGAGCAATGCTTCCATGTTCCGGTACAAGTTGGTGTTGTTCTTTCCAAACCTGTTTACTCAGTTTAATCACATAAGTATATAAAAAAAAACTAATAAGATAAGTAGTAACTCATGTCCCATTGGAACTGGATACTTTTTAAATTGAGCAATTTTATAAAAATCAGTATGATAACCTACAAAAAAAAATCCCAAAAAGTTAATACATTTGCATCAATACTATATATCATTCAGTCAAAAGCACAAAAGGACAAATTCTACTTTTAGTAATATTACCTTTTGTGCAAAAAGCTTTTCATGCTTGTAAATATCAACAATGAACTGATTCTGTCCAATCGAATCTCTCTCTATATATACTTCCAATCTTCAGCTAATATTAACAATGAATTCTACATTTCAAAATTTTCACTTAACTATCTCAGGAACAATGTGCTCCTTACATTAAAAGTGAATTTTGCATTATAAAATCTTCATTCAACACAACCATATTGAGACAAACAAATTAAATACATAAAACCACATCCACAATGATTATTATAGGTAGTTTTAATCAGTAACCACAAATCAAAACAACACAATCATGCTGAACCAACTAAAAATTATTGTATTTCAAACCAATGCCTAACCACACTTTGCACATATGTTAAACAACCCATACACAACCATAAACAAATCCATAATAGAAATAACAACATTTGTTTGAAATCACATGTTACTTTATGTAGTTGATTTTTGGAATGCTTAAAAATACCTGTTACATTATGATGTTTCTTTTTGAATACTTGTTACTTTATATTATTGCTTTTTGGAATGCTTCAAACAACTTGTTGCTTTTTTTAAAACTTGAAAAAACTGTTATTTTATGTTGTTCCTTTTTGGATTAATAGCTACTGTGTACTGATGGACTTTTTTATAGTATTAATTTGATTTTTATTGTTTATAATTTACGCTACTCTTAATTAGTAGTTAGAGTACTCTATTATTGTATATAAATACATATATATAGATATTTATAATAAATTTAAATATAAATTTATATAATACTTATAGATATATATTTAGTACCTATAAAAATAATAATCTATGACCTCTCCTAGAGACCCACCCTCCATTCCCTATCTCTCCAAATCTCCAACCTTCAAATTCAAAATCCAATAACTCTATTGCATCCACCATAAGTAAAAAATTATGCATGTTCAGCAGGTTCATGGATTTTTTCAATCTCATCCATTACTTGAACAAACAGCGGTTATGTGTACTTTTCTTGCCCTCCGAAAGCCTGTTGAAAAATAAACTTGTCCTAAAGTAATTAAGTATTTAATATATTTATGTTTTAATTAAAATTTATGTCCTTGTTGATTCATGTATTTGAATGTTCATGAAGCTAGTTGAAAATGTGCCTAGGAAGTTGTTTTTCATAATTAAGTGTTTATTCATATATTTGAGTTTATACATGTTTGGAGATTCTTATAAATACCTATGTACTCAACTCATTTGAAGTAAGCAAGAAATATAAGATTTTTTTGTGATAACATCTTCTCCATTTTCTCTAGTGTGTGTGAGTTTATTATTTCCAACAAATTGGTATCAAGAGCTAGGTTGCTAGTAACACCTGCTAGAAAATGGCAAATAGAGCGGTCCAATTCCAAGTTTCTCAATTGAAGAAGGATAACTAGCTATGAGAGTTGGTGTATTCGCATGAAAGCGATTTTTGGTACACAAGATCTATGGGATCACATCGTGACCAAAGGCTATGTAGAGCCCGGAGATGAAAATTCGTTATCACAAGCACAAAAGGAAGCTTTGAGTGCCACAAGAAAGAAAGATAAAAAAGCGATCACTATCATTCATCAATGTTTGGATGATGCAATGTTGCAAAAAGTTACTCTTGCCACCACCGCAAAGCAAGCGTGGGAAATTCTCCAAAATTCATTTAAGGGTGTTGCCAAAGTAAAGAAGGTTCATTTTCAAACCTTGAGAAGTGACTTCGAAAGTTTGCATATGAAGGACTCTAAATCAATTTCGAATTTTGTTTTCTAGATTTTTGACAATTGTCAATTAAATGAAAAGTAACGGTGAAGAAATTAGTGATGTTCGAGTAAATGAAAAAATCATTCGTTCTTTAAGTCCCAAATATGAGTATATTGTTGTAGCCATTGATGAGTCGAAAGACATGGAAAGCATGACTGTTGATGAACTTATGGGCTCGTTGCAAATTCGTGGAGAGAGGCTTGAAAAGCAAAAGAAGGGGCCTATTGATCAAGTGCTCCAAGTGAAGCTTTCTTTCAAGGAGAGAGAAGAAAAACATGGAAATAGTCAACGAGGTCGAGGCTGAGGCCAAGCAAGGGGCCGTTGAAGAGGAAGTCATTACTCTTCTCATAAAGAAGAAAGGGGCCAAGAGTCTCACCACACAAGGGGTACGTGAAAAAGGAAATTATTCACGACCATATCAAAGGAGATATGATAAATCTCGAGTTTAATGTTACAATTATCACGATTATGGGCACTATGCTTCGGAGTGTAATTAAGAATGATTCGAAAGATATTGAAGGAAAGTCAAATTATGTGGAGAAAAATGTTGATGAAGTGAAGCCCACTTTACTTTTTGACATGCAAAGGAGAGATGAGTCAAGATGACAATACATGGTATTTTGACACGGGTGCAAACAAAAAATTATTGTATTTTTGTCTTTTTGCGGATTGTGAACCTATGGGGTTTGAAAAAGCATCCAAAGACGAAATGGAGAAGTGCCATGAATGATGTGACGCCACTAAAATAGGTATATATCACACATCTTGAGTCGCCAAATATATGGTACAGAATTCAAATACAAACTTAATTATACAACATGAGCTGTGAGTTTTAATACAAATATTGTCTTCTAGACAGTATTCAAACTCAAAATACGATAAAACATAATCTGAGAGTTTTAACACGAATATTGTCATCTAGACAATATCCACACACAAATTCAATCTTATTATATTTATTATCACACTATTCATAGAATAGTGAGGACTATTAATGCTATCATCTGGACCGTCACTCCGTTCTCCGACTAGTCCCTGCTACGTTCTCATTTCTTGAAGAGAACAATGAAAGCAAAAAGGGTGAGCTCAACTAGCCCAGTAAGAAATATTATGACTAAGATAATGCAGAATAAATTATCGTTAGCCTTCAACAGTGTTAAACTGATACAATATAACAAACATCAAGTTTAACGGTAGCGGAACAAGCAATCTATTAGAAGAGTTAAATAGAGAATAAAATCTACTAACTTCTATGATTTAAAGGTTTTTCATCACTTTTATCGCTGAAACTCAGCTTAATAAATAATCCACATCATTAAATCATCCCTGCACTACATGCCAAGGATATTTTTTAGTATCACGACCACGAATTATCCATGCACTACGGGATAAAGATAATCATATTTTCATCAACGGTCTTGATCATGCCATAAAACAATTCATCTTTGCACCCTTGGCCGAAGAGAATCCATAGCCATAATCATACCAAAAACTGTCCATCAATGCACTACGGGCCAATGAGGATTTTTTCCACGTCATTTGTAACATTACGGTCATGATTATACCGAATAATCCATGGTCATAATCATACCAAGTCCATCTATGCACTACAAGCCACATATGACTTTCAACATAATATAAATATAAGGATGATGACAATGATATAAGAATTCAATAAAACATGTTCAAGAATTAATTTATCCAGAAACTAATAACGTCCAAATTGTCAACATGATACTTCTTTGTAGAGTAAAATTCAAGAATGCTCAGAAGAATATTTCCATGAAAAGATACTGGATGAAGCACAAATATCAATGATATTCCACTAATTTCATGGAGTATAGAAGTCAAAACTTTAACCAACTGAATAATAATAAAGAATGGAATAACAAAAGAAATTATCAGGCATGCGATAGACCGCACAGACAGGTTATTCCAACAGAATAATAAATAACGGAACCAGGTTGTAAGACCCCAACTTATTATAAATAAAATTGAATTTTCCTTTATTCATTATTCTAAATTAATAAGGGTTAATTTGATATAATTCTTTGGTTATGGGTGAAATGTGCAAAGTTTACAAAATAAGCAAGTGGTTATAAAATATTCATTATTGTTAGGGAATATTCGTTTGGTCGTGGAATATTCTTTTTTCGTCGGAATCTCCGTTGCTGACAGTAGCGATCATTGGTGGGCCCCATAACGGAAAAGCGGTTGGATGAAGGAAAGCGACAAAATTGATTTTATAAATAACGGCGTAAATTATTACCGAATTAACACCATTGGGGGTTACACAGTGGTTAAAATACGATGTCTGGCGTGGTTGCACAAAGAAGCACGGTATTACAGATATTTGTTGAATTATTGATCCTTACGTAAAAGACACTACTCAATAATTGTTACGGAATTCTTGCTTCATTATTTTATCTTATTGATTCAATAATTCTTTGCATTGATATTTATATTATTATTGTTTCAATAATTGTCATTACACAATATTTTCCATTATCAAATCAATAATTTATATTATTTGAATAATATTATCGAGATAACATTATTGGCAATGTCTAGAAAGTTACGTCAAGGAGAGGTTTGGTCACCTAATTGCGGCGCCAGGAAGGAGAAATCCTTATTGAAAGCCCCTCTTTCTCTGAGGAGCGGCACCGTTGTCGATAATGTGATTACTCGTAATATTATTTTGAATAATTAATTATTGATTGTTATGATAAAGAAAATATTTATTTGGATATAGATGGAGAAAATTTTTAATGTGACAATTGTTGAAAATTAATATTTTATCTTTTTACGATAAAATAATACATTTAAATATATTATTTTAATAATATATTAACGGTGATATTTTTATAAATGATTGTGGGATATATGAGTATATGAGGAGGTAGAGTATTTTGTGGCATTAAATGTTTAACATATGTTTTGTGTGTTTGTGGACACAATTCTTGATAGAAAATTGATTATAGGCGTAAAATCGTCTGCTTTATGGATTTTGGTCAATTTCTGTTTGGAATTTGGAAAAACTTTCTTCTGTAAAGTTGTAGAGAATTGAAATTCCTATAAAAAGTCGCGAGATTCAATTTTCTGATAAAAGGGCTATTTATTGTGAATTATTGAAGTTTTAGGAGAATAAAATGATTTTTATTAAATTATGGGTGGGACCCACTTTTGTTTTTTCAAACACATGGGCTTTCTTTGGATTTTTTTTCCAAGGTGGTGGCTGGTCATGGTCTAAAGCATGCGTGAATTTTAAAAATTAAAAAATAATATTAATTTATTATTTTAGTCTCTTCATGGCGTTAACATTTTCCTATAAATAGAGGCTAAGTTAGAATTGAAAATCACACCGAAACTAAGTTTTCTCTTTCTCTCTCTCTAATTATCGAAGCGTATTCTTGTGAGTATACTTTGAGTGTTGCTATCTGGTCTTGAGGGTTTACACAAGACTATATCTGAAATTCATCGGTAATACGATTATTTTGAGGTAAGAGGGGTATTATTTTCTTCTTAAATGATATTTTTCTTCAATATCATTATGCCAAGTATTGGTGAACTTTTTATCAAATTTGGAACTTGTTGTGTCAGGTTACTTATTCACGTGTACTGCAAGACTTTATTCACGTATACGACCTTATTCACTTAATACGACCTTATTCACTCACGAAAAATAAAAATTTTCTTTTGTCCAAAATATCTATTCGGATACTAGCTTTGATTGTATCCATGTTTTGATCATTCTTGAATTTTACACCAATATGATTATTTTGAAGTATTTTTGGACATGGGTAAAACAAAGTACGAATCCTTAATCCTTAATCCTTGTCATTTTGTTTCAATTGGATTCGTTTCTTTAAAAATGTTTTTCATCATTCTCATCCTAAATGGTGATATAAATGAATATCTTTGGCCAGTAGTGCAAAGATGAACGATTAATCGATGAATATCTTTGGCTGTTGTGGTGCAAAGATGAGCAGTGTTGAGATGAACATGACCAATTTGGTGATATGAATGAATATCTTTGGCTGTAGTGCAAAGATGATTAAAGATGTATATTGATTGTTATTACGGGATAAACTATTGATGATGGACTTTTAAACCTTAGAAGATGGTAGAATTCTTTCTCTACGTGACTCTTCCAATGGATTGTTTTGCTTTCATTTGCATTTGTTGATCTAAAACTTGTTGTCTATTGTATTCTATTAGATTTTTCCTGTTGAAGACTAACGATAATTTGTTGTATATTATCTTAGTCATAATATTCTTTATCTGGCTAGTCGAGCTCACCCTTTTCCTTTTGTTCCATTTTCTTCTCGGGAGGTGAGAACATAGCGAGATCGAGTCGGGGTATGGAGTGATGGTTCTAGGAAGATGTTTTAAATTTGTCCTCACTACTTACGTAAAATAGTGTATGAATAATTAATGAGGACTTATTTGGGTGTGTATATTGTCTAGAAGACAATATTTGTATTCAAACTCACAGGTTGTATTGTCGTATTCTACACGACATCCGTATTGTCAAAGTTGTAGTTTGTTTTCTATACCATGTATTTTGGCGACTTCGAGAATGGGTGTTGTATACCTATTTTGGGGCGTCACGGTTGGTATCGAGCTTAGGGATATGATCTCCAAGCGGAGATCGGGAATAGAACTAGGAGGGAGAGACGAGTAAATCCTTCGCTAGTGTGTCCTACCTAAGCTTATTTGTTGGTCGGTCGTAATATATAGATATTATGTGATATGTTAATTTGTTTAATTAACCCTTGTTTTATAAGCGATGTTTAAGAATGGTCACCGAGAACGTTAACAATGGAGTTTATGAGGCCGTGGAGACGCCTGTACTCACTAACGAGGAGAACGTCGCAAACAGTGGCAATGTTCCTCCCCGTGAACAACGCCAATCGAGCAAATGATGAGCGACGGGATGTTTAGAAGCTTTTTGCGGTTCATGCAAAATCGAATGAGGGAGACTCGTGTACAAAATACGGGTGGAAATGATGGCAATGCACTCATCTGTCACGGCCCAAGCGGTTTAAGGAGTTGGGACCACCAGATTTCCATGGAAAGCGGATCCGATCAAAGCGAAGTAAACGGGGTCAAGCAAATTACCAAGATATTCGATGTCTTGGGGTGCACGGAGGAACGTAAGGTTCCATTCGCCACCTTTATGTTTAAATGTGGTGAAGCGACATTGGGTGGGAATCATGTAGCGTACTGACCGATGCACTTAACATGTCTTGGGGAAAGATTTGAAGCTGTTCAATGACAAGTACTTTCCGGAAAGTATTCATCATATGAAGGAGGTAGAGTTTATTAGACTCGAATGAAAACAACATGACGGTGTCTCGATGACGAGGCAAAGTTCGCAGAGTTATCCGGTTTGCACCTCATTTGGTGGAGAATGAGGAGCGAATGACGCGTATGTTTACGAGAAGGTCTAAAACCCGAGATTCGTCAATACCTTATCTCTCATAAATTTTCTCTGTATTCAGATGTTGTCAACAGGGCTCAGTTATTAGAACGAGATAGTGAGTATACTCAATCGAGGGACCACAATCAGGGTAGTCATCAGAACGATGATAACCAAATGAGGAGGAAAGAATACGGACAAAGCGGTAACCACTCGGTGGTAATCGTGGACATGATAATAGGAGAAGTGACTCAAGTGGAAATTTCGAAAGAGAAGATTCAACAATGACGGGAAGATATCAACGGCAAAGACCAAAGACCAACAACAAATGCTAGGGGAGGAGAACGACCGCCGCTTAGATGTTACAAATGCGGGAAGGAGGGACATATCATTAAACCGTCCCACAACAATCCAAGGTATGTTATAAGCTGTGGAAAGGAAGGCCACATCGCTCGAGATTGTACTATCGCGAAACCAAGTTCAACGAGGAGTGGTGATTCCAAGTATCGCCTCGGATAAGTCAAAATCAGCGGTTCCTGGAAGAGCGTTTGTCATGACTGGACAAAACGTGAGGAACCCGAACGAGGTGATCACGGGTAAGCTAATCTTGAATTCTTGCGAAGTTTATACCTTACTAGAATCACCTGTTCTACCCATTCTTTTATCTCTCCTGCTTGTGCTCAACGTTTAAACTTGACTCGGGAGAAATTAGATTTTCATTTATCTGTTGAAACTCAGTTGGGTGAAACCTTCGTTACATCTACGGTTTATAAATCTTGCATGATCCAAGTTGGCACTATCACATTGCTGTTGATCTTATCTCTTTAAAGATACTTGCTTTTGATGTGATTTTAGGAATTGATTGGTTAACCACTCATCATGCCAAAATTGATTGTTTTAAATAAGGTTGTTAGTTTTCATATTCCCAACCAACCTATCATACAATTCAAACCACTAAACCACTAAAATCGATCATTTGTCATATCAAGCCACAAAGCTATTCGTTTATTGAAAAAGCGGATGCCAAGCTTTCTTAGCCCATGTTATGGATTTGAACAAAGACAAGTCGATTTGAATAATATTTACGTGGTTAAAGAATTCCACGATGTATTTCTGAAGAGCTTCCCTGGCCTACCCCCGAACGTGATGTTGAATTCTTTATTGACCTTGAACAAGGTACAAAGCCCATTTCTAAAACCCCATATCGAATGGCTCTATTGAACTTCGAGGAGTTAAAAGTCCAACTACGAGAGTTATTAGACATCGGTTTCATCTTCGTCTAGACGTCTCCTTGGGGTGCTCTGTTTTATTAAGTAAAGAAGAAAGACGGGGGAGTATGCGACTTTGTATTGACTATCGAGAATTGAACCATGTCACCATCAAGAATAGGTATCCGCTACCTCGCATTGATGACCTGTTCGACCAGTTACAAGGAGCGCAATTCTTTTCAAAGATCGATCTTTGTTCTGGATATCATCAGCTGAAGATTAAAACTGAGGATATTCCAAAGACGGCATTCAGGACTCGATACGGGCATTATGAATTCTTGGTCATGTCTTTTGGATTGACTAATGCTCCTATTTGCTTTCATGGATATGATGAACCGTGTATTTAAGGAATATTTGGATCGGTTCGTTGTTGTCTTTATTGATGACATCCTCATCTATTCCAAAAGCCGTGAAGATCATGAGCACCATTTGAAAATTTGGTACTACAAAGACTTCGTGAACACAAGCTTTATGCCAAGTTTGAAGAAATGCGAGTTCTGCTAGAGGAAGTAGCATTCCTTGGGCACGTGGTGTCAAAACAAGGAGTATCTGTTGACCCGAAAGATTGAAGCAATACAAAGTTAGAGCAACCAAGTCGGTGGCCAAGTACGCAGACTTTACGGGCTTAATTTGGTTATTATCGGAGATTTGTGGAAGGATTTTCTCGAATCGCTACTCCGTTAACTCAGCTGACTCGGAAGGATGCAAAATTCTTATGGAGCGAGGAATGCGAGAAGAGCTTCCAAGAGCTCAAGAGAGACTCATTTAAAGACTGTTACGACAATACCATCCGGTTCGGATGGATTTGTTATCTCACGATGATTACAGCAAGGGGTTAGGATGTGTTCTCATGCAACATGGGAAAGTCATAGCCTATGCCTCACGACAACTCAAAGAATATGAGAGGAATTATCCTACTCATGATCTAGAGTTGGCAGCAGTCGTATTCGCGTTGAAGATATGGAGACACTACTTGTATGGAGAGAAAGTGGAGATTTATACGGACCATAAAAGCCTCAAATATTTCTTCACCCAAAAAGAACTCAACATGCGGCAACGACGTTGGTGGAGTCATTAAAGATTACGATCACACTATTCAATATCATCCCGAAAAGCGAACGTAGTAGCTGACGCATTAAGTAGAAGATCATATGCAAGTACGAGTGCGATATTGTCAACGCAAAGGCCCATTTTGTATGACTTGCAAAGGATGGAGGTAGAATTAAAGACTTCAGGGACCCACATAATGATGGCGAATATACAAGTAGAACCGACTTTAATCGATAAAGTTAAAGCTGCTCAAGCTACGGACACAAGGGCGATCGTTATATGAAGAAGAAAGTGCAAGAAGGAGCTATTCCTAAGCAAGAATTGATGAGGAAGGAATACTTGAGTCAATTCTAGACTTTGCGTTCTAACGATTCTCGACACGAAGCATAAAATCATGATGGAGGCACACAACACCCCGCTTGCGAATCCATCTCGAAGTACCAAAATGTATCATGATATTCGACATACATTTTGGTGGAACAATATGAAGAGAGAGATTGCGGAGTTTATCTCAAGATGTTTAACCTGCCAACGTGTAAAGGCGGAGCATCAAGTGCCAAAAGGTCCATTGCAACCACTTGAGATTCCGAAATGGAAATGGGAACACATTACTATGGATTTTTGTTACTGAGTCTTCCCAAAGTTTCTCAAGGCGTAGATGCAATTTGGGTTATTGTTGATAGATTAACCAAGTCCGCCCATTTTTATCTTCCGATACGCGAGACTTATTCCTCGAACGTCTTGCTCGTATGTACGTGAATGAGATTATGCGATTGCATGGCATGCCAAGATCCATAGTTTCGGATCGTGACCCGAGATTCACTTCAAGATTTTGGGTTAGCTTACGCGAAGCTATGGGCACGGTTTACGATTCGATTCGAAAGATACCATCCTCAAACAGACGGACAATCGTAGAGGACTATTCAAACCCTTGAAGATCTATTAAGACTCTGTGTCCTAGATTTCAAAGGAAGTTGGGATAAGTACCTACCACCTTGGTGGAATTCTCCTACAACAACAGATTATCAAGCAAGTATAGGCATGGCTCCATTTGAGGCGTTGTATGGGCCGAAAATGTCGCTTCTCGATAGATTTGGGACGAGGTGGGAGAAGCAATATTGTTGGGACGAGAATTAAATGCACGCATGACTACGAAAAAGATCCAAATGATTCGACAACGTATTCAAACTTCACAAGATCGACAAAAAGAGTTATCTTGATCTTCATGTAGAAAGGACGTGGAGTTTAATATTGGAGATCATGTATTATTACGTATTGCTCCATGGAAGGGAGTTACAAGATTTGGGAAAAGAGGAAAGCTCAATCCAAGGTTTGTTGGTCCATTTGAGATTCTTGACCGAATAGGGAACGTAGCCTATAGACTCGCGTTACCTCCAAGTATGTCTCGTGTTCACAATGTATTCCACATATCTATGCTTCAGAAATATGTGAAAGACTCGAACCACATTATTGCATTAGAACCGCATTTAGATAACGTAAGATTTAACCCTACGAGGAGATACTGTTAAGATTTTGGATAGGAAAGAGCATGTCTTACGCACGAAGGTTATACCACAAGTTAAGGTTTTGTGGAGAAACCATACAATTGAGGAAATGACATGGGAGTTGGAATCGGAGATGAAAGCAAGGTACCCTCACCTTTTCGATATACTGTGTATCGTATGACAATTTCGAGGACGAAATTTCATAAGGAGGGGAGGTTGTAAGACCCCAACTTATTATAAATAAAATTGAATTTTCCTTTATTCATTATTCTAAATTAATAAGGGTTAATTTGATATAATTCTTTGGTTATGGGTGAAATGTGCAAAGTTTACAAAATAAGCAAGTGGTTATAAAATATTCATTATTGTTTGGAATATTCGTTTGGTCGTGGAATATTCTTTTTGTGTAGGGATCTCCGTCATTTACCGCGCCTAGCGATCATTAGTGGGCCCCATAACGGAAAAAACGGTTGGATGAAGGAAAGCGACAAAAATTGATTTTATAAATAACGACGTAAATTATTACCGTTAACACTTTGTTGGGTTACTTCGGTGGTTAAAATCTGATGTCTGGCATGGTTGCACAAAGAAGACACTTAGACATTACCTGATATTTGTTGAATTATTGATCCTTACGTAAGAAGACACTTTACTCAATAATTGTTACGATAATTACTTTGCTTCATTATTTTATCTTATTGATTCAATAATTCTTTGCATTGATATTTATATTATTATTGTTTCAATAATTGTCATTACACAATATTTTCCATTATCAAATCAATAATTTATATTATTTGAATAATATTATCGAGATAACATTATTGGCAATGTCTAGAAAGTTCTGCATCTAAGGAGAGGTTTGGTCACCTAATTGCGGCTTGGCAGCAGTGAGAGAAATCCTTATTGAAAGCCCTCTTTCTGAACTACCGGTTTTTATCGATAATGTGATTACGTAATATTATTTTTGAATAATTAATTATTGATTGTTATGATAAAGAAAATATTTATTTGGATATAGATGGAGAAAATTTTAATGTGACAATTGTTGAAAATTAATATTTTATCTTTTTACGATAAAATAATACATTTAAATATATTATTTTAATAATATATTAACTATGATATTTTTATAATGATTGTGGGATATATGAGTATATGAGGAGGTAGAGTATTTTGTGGCATTAAATGTTTAACATATGTTTTGTGTGTGTCGGTGGACACAATTCTTGACCGAAAATTGATTATAGTATCGTAAAATCGTCTGTTTATGGATTTTGGTCAATTTCATTTTGGAATTTGGAAAAACTTTCTTCTGTAAAGTTGTAGAGAATTGAAATTCCTATAAAAAGTCATGAGATTCGAATTTTCTGATAAAAGGGCTATTTATTGTGAATTATTGAAGTTTGGAAAAATAAAATGATTTTTATTAAATTATGGGTGGGACCCACTTTTGTTTTTTCAAACACATGGGCTCTTTGGGATTTTTTTCCAAGGTGGTGGCTGGTCATGGTCTAAAGCATGCGTATGAATTTTAAAAATTAATAATATTAATTTATTATTTTAGTCTCCTCATGCGTTAAACATTTTCCTATAAATAGAGGGCTAAGTTAGAATTGAAAATCACACCGAAAACTAAGTTTTCTCTTTCTCTCTAAATTATCGAGCGTATTCTTGTGAGTATACTTTGAGTGTTGCTATATCGGTCTTGGTTTTCACAAGACTATACCAAAATTCGGTCAAATACGATTATTTTGAGGTAAAGGGGTATTATTTTCTTCTTAAATGATATTTTTCTTCAATATCATTATCTTAGAAGTATTGGTGAACTTTTTATCAAATTTGGAACTTGTTGTGTCGGGGTTACTATTCACGTGTACTGACCTTATTCACGATATCGACACTATTCACGAATACGACCTTTATTCAATTAAAAATAAAAATTTTTTTTTTGTCCAAAATATCTATTCGGATACTAACTTTGATTGTATCCATGTTTTGATCATTCTTGAATTTTACACCAATATGATTATTTTCAAGTATTTTTGGACATGGGTAAAACAAAGTCACGAATCCTTAATCCTTAATCCTTGTCATTTTGTTTCACTTGGATTCGTTTTTTAAAAATGTTTTTCATCATTCTCAAATCCTAAATGGTGATATAAATGAATATCTTTGGCACAGTAGTGCAAGATGAACGATTAATCGATGAATATCTTTGGCACAGTGCAAAGATGAGCAGTGTTGAGATGAACATGACCAACCGGTGATATGAAAATGAATATCTTTGGCACAGTGCAAAGATGATTAAAGATGTATATTGATTGTTATTACGAGGATAAACTATTGATGATGGACTTTTAAACCTTAGAAGACGGTAGAATTCTTTCTCTCGTGACTCTTCCAATGGATTCTTGTTTCACGCATTTGTTGATCTAAAACTTGTTGTCTATTGTATTCTATTAGATTTTTCCTGTTGAAGACTAACGATAATTTGTTGTATATTATCTTAGTCATAATATTCTTTATGGGCTAGTCGAGCTCACCCTTTTCCTTTTTGTTCCATTTTCTTCTCGGAGGTGAGAACATAGCGAGGATCGAGTCGGGTATGGAGTGATGGTTCTAGGAAGATGTTTTCTTTGTCCTCACTACTTACAGTAAAATAGTGTATGAATAATTAATGAGGACTTATTTGGGTGTGTATATTGTCTGAAGACAATATTTGTATTCAAACTCACAGTTGTATTGTCGTATTCTACACGACATCTGTATTATCAAAGTTGTAGTTTGTTTTCTATACCATGTATTTTGGCGACTCGTGAATGGGTGTTGTATACCTATTTTGGGGCGTCACACGTGTCATGCGTGAACGCAGACGAGATATTCCAACGAATAATAAATAATGAACCCGGGTCGAGCAAAATTCAGCACCGAGCGGGATATTCCAACAAAATAATAAAGAATGGAATAATAGAAGAATTTCACCGTATGCGGTGCTTGCCATATATCTGAGTTATTCCAACGAATAATAAGGAATGGAATAACGAAGAATTTCACCAAGTATGCGGTACTTGATGATGGCAAGTTATTCCAACATAATAATAAAAAATAGAATAACAGAAGTTCTCTTCATGAATACGAAAGAAATAATACCCCTTACGGGTACAACAAATAATATCCCTTACCTTATAAAGAAGAGTACTCTGACGGTTAGAGCGGGGATATACTTGAAGAAAACTTGTACTACACTCAAAGCTTTCTTAAACTCTAAAGAAATATGCTCAAGATTATAGAAGAAGAATTCTCTCTACAGTTTTTCTCTCTAGAGTTTCAGTGAATTCGTAAGAAATAATAAAGGAATGAGCTTCTATTTATAGAAGAATGGATTGAATAGTAACTAATTCATGAACGGTCCAAATTGATTTACTTTTAAACAGACGGTCCATATCGATTCACAATAAAATATAATATATTATATTTATAATCTAATAAAATGAATAACTTTATAAAAGTATTCTGTTTTGTATAAAAAGATTTTATTATGCAAACACTATACATGCAATATGCAAATACTATGCATAATAAAATATAATATATTCTAATTATTGTCTAATAAAAAACAAATAACTTTATAAAAAGTATTACATTTTATATAAAAAGATTTTACTATGCAAAATACTATGCATAATAGAATATAATATATTCTAATTATTGTCTAATAAAACAAATAACTTTATAAAAGTATTTTGTTTATATAAAAAGTTTTTCTATTTTATTACATTAATAATACTAATAAAATAAAATTTCATCATCATTATTATAATTCACACTATTAATCGACCAGGTCGTTCTTAGGAAAGAGAGGGCTTTCTAATAAGGATTTCTCCTTATTGGCGCGCAATTAGGTGACCAAACCTCTCATTGGCAGAACTTCTAGACATCGTTAATATTGAAAATAATAATGTTAATAACTTCGTCGTCTCAATTATTGATTTAATAATATATAAAATATCGACAATAATTGAATCAAATAACGCGAGATACTATGCAACAATTACTGCAGCAATAATTAAACAAAACTGAGTGACTTCTCACGTAAGCATCAATAATCAATACCGTGTGCTACCATGCAACCACACGTATTACTGTACTTTTACTACCGAGTAGTTCAACAGTTTTAACGATAAAACTTCCGCCGTTATTTTTATAAAAATATTTTTGTCGTTTTCTCAATCTGACAATAATTCCATTGTGGGGTCCACCAATGATTGTACCGTCGTAAGAATATTCCCCGATCAATCGAATATTATATAACAACTTGCATACTTTTCAAAATTTCTAAATATTACTCACAACTATAATACAATATCAAATTTACTCCATAATATTCAAAAAAAAATCGAGAAATTTAAATCATTATTAATAAAATTTGGGGTCTCACAAATGAATAATGCAAAAGGTGAAGTAGAGAAATACAAAGTAAGATTAGTAGCCAAAGGGTACAGTCAAATACCCGGTATTGACTATGATGAAAGTATTTTTCCCTGTTGCTCACTTGGAAAATAT
Organism: Panax ginseng; assembly: GCA_020205605.1. Taxonomy (NCBI): domain Eukaryota; kingdom Viridiplantae; phylum Streptophyta; class Magnoliopsida; order Apiales; family Araliaceae; genus Panax; species Panax ginseng. The sequence continues at coordinate 28,001,325 of CM035131.1, read as the reverse complement.
AAATTGCTTGTATCATTGGCGGCTTAAAATGGTTGGTTGATTTACCAAATGGATGTGAAGTTAGCATTTTTAAATAGATTTCTTGAAGAAGAGGTGTACGTGGAACAACCGCTTGGCTACATTGTCAAAGGAGAAGAAGATAAAGTTTTGAAATTGACGAAGGCATTATACGAATTGAAGCAAGCGCCGAGAGCTTCGAAAAGCAGAATTGATAAATATTTCCAAGGCAATGATTTTAAAAGATGCCCGTTTGAACATGTCGTTTATTCGAAGGTCGGAAAGAATGGCGATATTTTATTTGTGTGCTTGTATGTTGATGATTTGATTTTTACTGGAAGTAATCCAAGCATGTTTGAAGAATTTAAGAGGGCTACGGCGCGTGAATTCGAGAGTACAGATATGGGTCTCATGGCTTACTACCTAGGTCATGAAGTGAATCAAAGTAAAGAAGAAATTTTCATTTCTCAAGAAGGATATGCTAAAGACCTTCTTAAGAAATTTAAAATGCTTGATTGTAAGTCGGTAAGCACACCCATTGAATGTGGAATTAAATTGTCAAAGCATGAAAGAGGAGATACAGTGGATCCAACGTTTTTCAAGAGTCTTGTTGGAAGTTTGCTACACTTAACATCCATAAGACCGGATATTGTATATGGAGTTAGCCTTGTTAGTCGTTACATGAAAATCCCCACCATGACTCATTTGAAGGTTGCTAAATGAATTCTCCATTACATCAAAGGTACTCTTGATTTTGGCTTATTTTATTCAATTTCAAATAATTTCAAGCTTGAGGGATATTGTGATAACAATTGGACTGGTGATGTTGATGATAGAAAGAGTACAACTGGATTTATTTTCTTTATGGAGAATTCAGGATTTACATAGTCCTCAAAGAAGCAACCTATTGTGACCCTCTCTACTTGTGAAGAGGAATATGTTGCCGCTACATCTTGTGTTTGTCAAGCCAATATTTGGCTTCGAAATCTTTTAAGAGATCTTAATTTGCAACAAGAGAAGCCAACATAGATTTATATCGACAACAAGTCGACAATTGCATTGACTAAGAATCCGGTGTTTCATGATCGAAGCAAACACATTGAAACGAGGTATCATTTTATAAGAGAATATGTTGCAAAGAAAGAAGTTGAACTTGTATTTGTTAAGACTCAAGACCAAATTGTTGATATTTTTACGAAGCCACTCAAAGTCGAATTATTTTGCAAATTGCAGAGCTCACTTGGTGTGACAAGTTTAAGAGGGGGAGTTGAAAAATAAATTTGTCCCAAAGTAATTAAGTATTTAACATATTTATGTTTTAATTAATATTTATATACTTGTTGGTTCATGTATTTGAAAGTTCATGAAGCTAGGTTGGTTCATGTATTTGAAAGTTCATGAAGCTAATTAAAAAAGTGTCTAGAAAGTTGTTTTTCATTAAGTGTGTATTTATGTATTTGAGTTTATACATATATATCGATTTCTATAAATACCTATGTACTCAACTCATTTGAAATAAGCAAGAAATATAAATACTTATATAAATCAATTCGTAAGCTCAGCTTCAGGAAGCACATGAATCGATTACTTCTAATCTAATTTAAATGCAGAAAAATAATGATAATTCTAGTGAATAAGAAGATAATTAAATGCATAAAAAGATGGATTCTGACGAAGAGGTCGAAAGTTTAAACGGTTAATTCATATATATATATATATATATATATATATATATATATATATGAATTAACTACTTTTTCACAAACTTTCCTGAACCATCTAAAAGTAATAAAAAAAACTTATCGATAATCTAATGTGGCCGGCTGCCGGCCGATCTTGACTTTTGATTCACCCATGCCAACCTTATTTCCCCACCTACTAACATACTATATATATATATATATATGGTATCCATTCATTGACAATAGGTTGTTGGGAAGCGGCCACTTTTACCCAACTGTCCTTCTGACCTTTAGCGAACTTATAAAAAAAAAAAAAATTGTTTAAGGCCTGTCTGCAGTTGTAGTAGTGGTTGAATAAAAGGTTCTTCCCAACAACCTATTGATGTGGATAAATCCCATATATATATATATAACACTTTAGTTCGTTTTTAGTGCGTACCTCTTTATTTTACACTTTACTCATTACTTTTAGCGCGGACTGGGTGACGGTTTGGTCCGTTGCTATAGAACAAATAAACAATTTATATGTTATGACGACGTTTTGATGTGTCGCTAAAAATTAAGACGATAAAATATTTTCTGATATACGCAACGAATTTGAACCGTTGTCCGATTTATCGCTAAAGATAGTGAATAAATTATGTTAAATAAAAAATATTCACCTAATCACTTAACTTTCATCCTGAACCTTTAACAAATTAAAAAACTAGTCCTTATCCTTAACATGGCCCCTCCTAAAGCAAATAACTTAGCTGCCGACTTGCAATGAATAAAAAAAGAACAAATTTTCTTGAGCCCCTATCCAAAGTTGCCGATTTGCTCCCTTGTCCTGAAATGAAAATTATTTTCCATTTTTTTAATCACATTTATTTGAAAACTTTGACTACATTTATTGGCAAGTATTTGTCTTTGTTCTGTAGCATTAGTATAAAACACATGCGGGAATATTACAGTATTTAAGTCGTATTAATTAACAAAATTTAAGTTTGAAGATATATATTTCAAATTAATTTTCAAAAATTAATAATAATATCATAATTCTAAAAGGAAGAGTACATATACAGTAAAACCCCTATTTAGGAATACTCTATATAAGAATAACCTCTACAATATTATAAAAAAAATTGGTCCCAATTTGGTAGAGTTATAAATAGGAATAACCTCTAAATTATAATATGTTATATACTTTTTAAGTTCCAGACAAGAAAAACTTTACCTCTATATACTAATAATTTCATATATATATATATATATATATATATATATATGAGAGAGAGAGAGAATATTAATTTTAAAAGACTATATTTTCTATAAAAGACTACATTTCTTATAAAGAACTACATTTTTTTATAAAAACTACATTTCCTATAATGCACTACATTTCCTATAAAAGACCACATTTTCCTAGTTTGAATATCTAAAGAATTTATGTTTTCTTTAATTTTTGTTATAAAATCTATATTTTTGTTAAAGTAGATATTTTTTGTGTTCGAAAAATATTTTGTACCAATATCTCTATTTAGTAATAACCTCTCAATTAGAATACAAATAATTTGGTCTCAAGTCTATTCCTAAATAGAAGTTTTACTGTGTATAAGGAATGATCTATAATAAGTACTTGTTATGAATTAAAAATAATTAAATATCATTATTAGCGTTCAAAGAAGAACTAACGATATTAAAACCTAAAAATTCAGGTACGGATTACGTCCGCTACTAATAGTAGTGGATGCCGTTGAAAATAGTACCGTCTTTCGCGATTATTAGTAGTGGACGACGATCTTGGTTGTTTGTTCCTATATTAAACGATAAAGATGGTGTATGCCATTTTTTATCCATAGTAAATACTCCCTCCGTTCCTAAATGATTGTCGTTTTAGAAGAAAAAATTTGTTCCAAAAAATTTATCGTTTACAACTTTCGAGGAGAATAAATTATTTATTTTCTTATATTACCCCTACTTTCTCTCATTGTCCCAAGAAATTATCTACTTTGTATTAATAGTTTTCAACTTCCCATAAAGGGGTAGTGATGAAATTTCAAATAAATTTTATTTGGTAAACGATACTTTCTTGATCCATGTGTCAAAATCTTAAACGACAATCTTGTAATACATGTTATGAATTAGGACCATATGTATGTGTGTTTTATATCCATCCTTTATGTTACACCAATAATTAATCTTCCATACACCGTTTCTTCTATAAATAGAAGCATACCAATTTAATGAAAGAACCAGAAAAGCAAAATGAAAGTGCAAATCATATCCAAAGAGTTTATAAAACCAACTAGTCCTACTCCCCCAAGCTTTAAGAACTACAAGATATCCCTAGTAGATGAGTTAGCCCCAATAATGAACGTTCCTCTCATTCTCTATTACCCTGCAGCTATTGGTCCCAATAATGAATGTTCCTCTCATTTGAAAATATCTCTAGCCGAGACCTTAACCAAATTCTACCCCCTAGCGGGAAGATACATGAAAGAAAATCACTCGGTTGATTGTAGTGACCAAGGTGCTGAATTTGTGCAAGCCAAAGTGGATATTCGGCTCGCTGATCTTCTCGAGCAAGGGATGAATTTGAAAGCCGAGTTGCTTAATAATTTCCTTCCAAGTCCATTAGGTGCAGCGGATGAAATCACGGATTCATTGCTAGCTGTCCAAGTCAACACTCTTGATTGCAGCAGTTTAGCAATCGGTGTGTGCATTTCACATAGGGTAGCCGATATATCAACTATCAGCGCTTTTATTAAAGAATGGGCTAGTACTGCAAGTTGGGGGAGATTGGACACTAACCCAATCTCCCCTAGCTTTGACTCGGGGTTATTTTTCCCTGGAAGAGGTTTACCTGGATTTTCTTCAGTATTTCCAAGGTCAAAAGAAAATGCTGAATTCCATAAGATTGTCACAAAGTTATTCAACTTCAACAAGGAGGCGATTTCAAGAATTAGAAGCAAGGCCACAAGGGTGCAGTCGGTGTTTGGAATCATATGCAAGGCGTTTGTTGATGTAAATAATGCAGCCAAACATGGACACTCAAGGGAGTTTATAGTTTTTCAAGCGGTGAATATGCGGGAAAGAACGATTCCTCCACTGTCAAAATATTTATTCGGAAACCTCTGCTTAGTTGCTCCTTCCCAATTTGTTGTAAGTGAAAACGAGATGGAGTTTCAAGATTTTGTGGATTTGCTTGGGAACTCTGTGAAGAGTACCTTGGAGGATTGTGCAAAGATATTATCAAGTGACGAAGATGGGAAAATGATGATAATTAATCCCCTCATTAAGTTGAATAAAAGTTTTTCTAATTCTGAGATGGTAAAAACTTGCACGTTTAGTAGCTGGTGTAAGTTTCCATTTTATGAAGCTGATTTTGGTTGGGGAAAGCCCATTTGGGTAAGTAGTGTCCACATTCCCGTAAGAAATCATGTTTGTTTGATGGATGATAGAGAGGGTGATGGGATTGAAGCATGGGTAAGTTTGGATGAAAAAGACATGCCTGAATTCGAACAGAATTGTAACATCAAAAGCTTTACCACTTAGTGAAGCATCTATCAATAATGTGCTGGAGACTAAAGAAATACAAAATGATGTATATAATTGTGATTGATTATAATCATTGGACCCATCTATATATGTGAAGTAGTTAATTAGTCACAATTTAACACATCATTTGATATTTATTTTTTTATAACAATATTTTATCATTATAACATAGCTTAAATATAATTTACTATCCTAAACTATTGGTCATATTCCACTTTGGTGATCCACCTTTCAATTTTGTCAATTAAATGATTGAACTATTAATTTTTTCTGATTACATTCAATTAGGTCTACCACGTCATAAATTGATAATGTGGCAGCTGATGTGTAACAAAAAAATAATTTTTTAATTTTTGATTAAACATTTATTATAGCTTAAAGGGCAAATTTGTCAACTACAAAAAAATGAAAGAAATCCCATTGTTCCTTCCCTCACTTTTGCTTCTGTACAGAAACTCCTTCCCACCGACCTCTTTAATTCGAGTTCCGTCCCACCGAAGACGACCGCGAAGATGAACCAGAAAACTCCTTCATTCTCTTTTCTCTCTCATCTCTCATCCTTCTCTCATTCTGTTTATTTCTTTGATCTGACCATGGTTTTGTGCATCGTCTATTTCCCCACCACTTCCCATGAACCCTCAATCGCAGCCGTCAAAATCCAATCAGCCTACCGCTCCCACGTAGTCCGCAACCTCTATAGAAAAATCTCGGCCGTCAATTTCGAAGCAGAGGGCTTACAACGCCTCATCCAACGCCAGGAGACCGTCGACGCCGTCCGATACAACGATCGGGAGAGGATCAAGTTGAATGAGGCTTTGATGGGATTGCTGTTCAGGCTGCATTCGGTCCCCGGGGTTTACCCGACGGATAGGGAGCTGAGGAGGAGCGTGAGCCGTCGGATTGTCGGGTTGCAGGAGATTCTGGATGCGATTTCGGATACTCGGGTTGAGGATTGGGCTGGGTTTTTGAAGGACTAGGACGACGTGGTTGAGAGAATGGAGGAAGATGTGTGTAGAAAGAGAGGTGGGTGTGTATGCTCGTGAGAGTGGAAGATCTAATAATATGGGAGCCCTCAACTGCGCCAAAGAGAAATCTGAGTACTAAATGGGACCCAGATTCTGTGCAGTAGTTTTTTTTCTTTTTCTTTTGATTTGGTTTGATTTTATTAAATTATTATGTTTTATTATGTTTTTGACATATTTACCTTGATGTTTAGAAGAGATAATTAAAATAATATTTTTTTAATTACACATAAGCATTAGTTTGTCTAGTCAGCGGGCCACATCAACAATTTCTGACGTGGCAACCTCAATTGAATGAAATTAAAAAAAATTAATAGTTCAATCATCTAATTGACAAAATTAAAAGGTGAATCATTGAAATATGACCTATAATTTATGGTAGTAAATTATATTTAAGCCTTATAACAATATTACTCATGAACTATATAGCAATATTAGTGTTGTGTTCATGTATATCAATATTGCATCAATAATTTGATTCTATATATATATATATTAATAGATTGATTTTACATTCTAATTAAGCTTTAGGCTAGAACCAAGTATATATTATGGATTCTCTTGTTCATTACTTATCTTTTGAGGACACTACTTTTCCTAAATAAAATCTTTTGAATACAAGATAAAGAGATAATTATGAGAATTATTAAAATGTTTTTGAATGTCTATTTAACACTTCTATTTATAGGCTATAAAAAATTCTATAACCAAATAGGATAGAAAATACTAAATTGGGTATGACTAGGAAATATAACTTTCCTAAACCAAAAGAGATTCTAGATAATACCTAAATCCAAACCCAATGAAGATTCATGTCATACCCAATAAATCTTCACCTTGACTTGAATCCTCCAAATATAACACAAATAATGAACTTTCTCCTTTTTCTCAAATGCACAACTAAAGTGCATCGATAACTAACTAGACAATGTTCGAACATGGTACGTGGTAACGATCGACTTCATTAACATGTCAGCTGGATTGTCTGCAGTACCAATCTATAAAATCTTAATATCACAATCTTCAACAATATCTTAAACAAAATACCTAACATTAATATTGTAACACCATAGTCCCACATCGAAAGATATAGAAAAAATTTGTCTGTGTATAAAAAATTAAGTTGCTACCAATGGTACCTTCATGTCATGACCTTTGGGTGAGCCTATGATGGGCTAAGATGACCCAAGAAAATACTATTGAGTTAGTGAGGTAAGGCCATATTCGGATGAATGATTCGATTCGGACTTGGGATTTGACCCGAGACTTGTTCCGGACTCGAAATTTAACCGTCGTTATTTTATATGGTATCAAAGCCGACTCTCGAAAGCTCGGGTCGGGTCATCTGATGGGGTTGCCAGAGGTGGGGACACGAAGGCTGGCAGTATTATCCCATAATAGTTAGAGAGGCAAAGATCTGTAGACCATATGTGTGATCGGTTCTGACGGGGACGTCAGAAATTTAAATGGGGGAGTTTGTAACACCCCAGTCCCACATCGAAAGATATGAAAAAAATTTATTTGTGTATAAGAAATTAAGTTGTTATCAATAGTATATTCAAGTCATGACCTTTTGGGTGAGCGTGTGGTGGGCTAAGATGACCCAAAAAGATACTATTGAGCCAGTGGTTTATGGTTTTATTTGGATAAATTTGATTCGATTTGGACTTGGGATTTGACCCAAGATTTGTTCCGGACTCAAAATTTGTCCCGGGTTATTTCAAATATGCTTCGTCCTCTCATGATACATCTGATCCTTAGTCTATTGTATAGTACCCAAACTAAGTAATACTCGGATACAATTATGTTTCATAACTGGTAAAAACACATCATAGAAATCAATTCTCTCGACTTGATTGAATCCCTTAGCTACTAGTTGAGCCTTGTACCTAGCCTCTTCAACTCCTGTGATGCCTTTCTTTTTCTTAAATATCCTTTGCAACCCACAATTTTCTTACTTTTAAGTGGTTTCACAAGCTCGTAAGCCTCTGATTTTTCTAAAGAGATTCCATCTCTTCATTCATAGAAAACAACCACTTTTTTGAATCATTTGAGGAAATAATATCATTATAAGTTAAAGTCATTATACTCAAATACCTCGACAACTGACAAGGCAGAAGCAACTTAATCAGAATACCCATATCTCTATGGTGGTCACATTGTCCTCTTTACGATCGTATCTAATGAGATTGTACTGATTGTCCACACACTCCTCATCTAGAACTATATTCTCATCTGCAACAGCAGTAGTAGGCACATGATTTGAACTCTGTTGTGATTTCTGTACCTGAGGAGAAGTTACGTTCAAGCTCCATCTTCTGACCAATACTATTAGAACTATCAGTAGAAGGAACAAAAGATTCTTGTTCTCATGAAACATATCAGACTCATCAAAAGTAACATTTCTGCTAATGATGACATTTGCTGATTTATGGTCAACACACCATGCAAAATTTATAACCTTTCACACCAGAACTATAACTAAGAAAGATGCATTTCTTGGCTCTAGGTTCGAGTTTTTCCTCATTCACATTTATATACATGACAACCAAACACCCTAAGAAATGAATAATCTGCAGGATTACCCGACGAAACCTCTTCATGGGTCTTACAATCTATAGTTTTGCAAGGAGAATGATTCACCAAGAAAGAATTGAAGTTGTGTTCAGTACTGCTTCTGTCCAAAATTCCTTGCATAAACCTACATTTAACAACATACACCTAGCCTTTTCTATCAAGGTTTTGTTCATGATCCGCTCTGCAACTCCATTTTGTTGCGGTATCTTCACAACTATATGATGCCTAACAATTCTTTCATTCTTGCAGAATTCATTGAACTCAGTCTCACAAAACTCAAGGACATTATCTCCTCTTAATTTACTTTTTTGTCTGCTTCTTAACCACAGTCTTCTACTGTTTGAAATTCACAAAATGTCATTCTTATGTTTCAAGAAGTAGACTCAAACCTTCCTGGAATAATCATTAATAAAGGTTAGCAGATAATGTGCACCGCTTCCTTTGGAAGGAACCCGTGAAGGTCCCCAAAGGTCTGAATGAATATAGTTCAAAGTTTTATTCATTTTATGAACCACAGTCTTGAAACTCACAGAAGTCCATCTTATCTATTTTCTATCTACAAAAGACATCTCTTACTCAAAGTATTCATGCTTTTTTCACTCATATGACCCAACCTCATATGCCACAACATGGCGGTGTCATATGTACTAACTAACACTATTATAAAACAGTAAATAGACAACACTTAAACTACAATGTTTTTATAAAAAACGTTATAATATTTTTTTTACAACGTTTTTTAACAAAATATTGTAGATATATATGAAAAAATGTTATCTATTTAAAATGGTATTTTTTTGATTTTAAATAGATAACGTTTTTTCGAAAAAACGTTTGTGTCAAAAACACGGAGGTGAAAACTTGAAATTAAATAAAGTCCTCAGCGTATTAGTCATTACTACTTTACTAGCCCTAGCCGACTGACCGACTCTGAAGTCGAACAACTCTGTTACTCTCGTCTCATCTCAAGTCTCAAACTCTCATTCTCTCTATCTGAATCTCTCAACTCTCAAGTGACAAGAATCATCCCAAACCCAGATCTCATCTCAGATCTCAAGCGACAAGAATCATCCAAAACTCTGTTACTCTCGTCGCATTTCAGATCTCGAAGACGCGATATAAATCTGCAACCTCCGTTTATCTCTCTCCATCGATAAGAGCTGTAAGCGCACTGTATTTCATTTATCGCTATTTTCTCTTGTCAAGCTTTCATTTGTTTCTCTGACAAATGTTGAGATTCGTTTTATAATTTGGTCAATTGCTTGGTGAGAAAGTGCTGGATATTGTGTTTTCCAAAAACACCCTACTGGAAATTGGAATTGCTTGATGGTGACTGAGATAATTGAGGAAGTGAAATTTGAAACTATAATATCATTATGTTCTAACATGCTGATATATTTCGAGTTTAAGCTAGGACCTTAGTAGATTATAAAGTAATTGCAGGAAATCATTATTTATTGGAAAATTTTGAATCAGTATATTCTTAATGAAGGTGTTGATTTTTAATTTTTTTGATTGGTGGTGGTTAAATAAATGGCCAAATTATGGGCTTTTGATTTATTTTTTATTTTGAAGAACATCAAGTTATGGTATGAATTCCCTTGAGGTTTAACATTTTATTGTGGTATAATCTTAATTTGGTACACATTTTGTGACAAGCTTTATGAATTGTTATTGGAGGATAATTTAAGTATGAAAATCTTTGTTCTCCATCTTTTATAGTTGAGCTTAGTTATTATATTTCTTAAAAAATTATAATGTATTTCCTCTTCTGCCTATTTTTAGGTCAATTTGCAGCAGGGGAAGACATCTCTCCGTATCAGTAAGCCCCATCCTGTAATTCTTAAATGAATTTGAATTTTAATAGAGACATCAGTGCTAGTTTTCATGTCTTCAAATATATATTTTTGCAGTTTGAGGACTTATCTTTCCACGTCTTTGTCAGAGCTACTCATTTTTTGTATTAATATGCTTTGTTATGACATATTACAATCTAAAAGCAGGTTAATAATTGATCTATGTAAAATTTAGACTGGTTTTAAATTTCTGTGCATGGAGAAAATTGAACCACCTTTAGTTTATGGTCATGATTCCTGAATTAGAGATTTTGGTTCAACTCTTTTATTACTCAGTTAACTGATAATTGATTTCAGAAAATGTAAGGCCAACTGCAATAATATTGGCTTAATCAAACTTGAAACTAATGAACTCAAGAAATGATGTACATTTTTCATTTGTGATCAAACTTGAAACTAATGAAGGAGTTTGAACATCCTATATATCCAGTCAAAGACAAAGGTGTTTTAGTGACACGGCTAAGATCCTTTAGTGTGTATATATGTACAACCTACCTATTACTATTTCCTGCTGTGATGACTGGTTTTGCGGAGGGTGAGCCATCAAATATGTAATTTCAATTTGTTTGTGTTTCACATTTTCATGATATTAAATCAGTCTTTTCGGACATCTTTTTTGGCTAATTTTAATTTGGACATCTTTTTTGGCTAATTTAATATCATTTTCATGATATTGAATCTGATGGCAGCAACTATAATTTTCCTTCTACCAACTGAACTTAAATGTACAAGTCTGTGTAAATACACTGTTCTAATACATACACACCTTCTTAGCATAGTTTCAGTTTTTCTGTTTGCATTTTCTTCCATTATGTTTTACACCTAATACTGAATGTGTACTGTTCTAAACATTTGGGATTGGTAGAGAGTTCCAGTATGGTACACTGCCAACTAACAGTTCTTGTTACTTTCATTGAATATGTTCTGCTGCTGGGTGGGGTCGCTTAGATGATGCTGCTGTTGTAAAGGTATGATTTAGTATTCACAATGAATCACTATTTTTAGTATTCACAATGAATCACTATGCTGCTATTATAAATATTAAGTGTATTTTTAAGTGATCCTATTTTTATCGTTATTTATATTTATTTTTAAATTAATAAATTATTAATTTATTAATGATAATATGATAATACGACTATGATGATAAACTTCAGTCATTGTATCATTTTAAAAGACCCGTAATTTAGATCGAAGCTCAAATAGGATTCTATAGCAATCGACCAACTTTCTAGACTGTCTGTCCATTCTGTTCTGTAAGGTACCAGTATTACAGAGACGTGGGAAATCCTTTACTGGCTATGAAGTGAATGCTCAAGGTGTGTCACCTGGAGACGGCCTGCATTTCCCAAACAAAAAAAGGTTCGCAATCAGGGTCCATCTAAAATGGCATGGGCACACAAAATAATTTTGACAACTCCACTACCAAAGTAGAACTTGACGGGAATATTGCATGGCAGTGGAAACACGAGACTTTCAGTCTATTTAGAGGTTGGGCAGGGATATACACCCAATGAGAAAGGTGGAGAAGTTAATATGAGTTCTGACAAGCAGCGCAAATCTGAGAAATCTCAAACATATGGAAACATGAATGACATGAAGAAGCAGACTTCGGGAACAACTTCATTTACTAACTTTTCTCAAGTTCTTCATACCAAATTAATCATACCAAGTTTCATACCAAATTATTCATACCAGCTGTCAGGTGAAGTGAAGCGTCTGCTTTATAGGAGTCTGGGATTTTTGGAATTTGCCAAATTATTCATACCAAGTTTGGAGAAATTTACTATTTTTCCCCTATCAAATTCTCCCTTAACGTCCATATAGTTAATTGACTACTATTAATAAGTAATCATTGTTTTTTCATGACATGGCTTGATTGTGACATAGATAGGACTCACAGTGGCCAATTTCAATTTATAAAGATGTTCATGTCTGAAATTGAGTAATAGAAATTTAATTTAACTCTTGTACTATCTTTGTAGGTGTATGAGACACTCACAGGTGTCAAAGTTGAAGGGAAACTTCCCATTGTTGGGAAAGAATCACTATTGCAATCTCTTCCATCTGAGTGGCCACTAGATCTAACTGAAGATATATGTAAATTGGATCAGCATAATTCAAAAATTTTGGTGGTTCTGGATGATGATCCAACTGGAACTCACTGTTCATGATATCGATGTCTTGACAGAATGGTGAGTGCATCTCAAATAACTTGTTAGGTGTTATAATTTTTTTTTGTGAAGACTGATGAAGACTCTATACTAAAGTTAAGACTAAGAGTTGTTATCTAACTCCAAACAGGCTGCAGTTCTTTCCATTGTCATTATAATTTGGTTAATATTCTTATATTGTATACAATCACCCCGAGTGACAAAACATCTTTAAGATGATAAATAAATGAAAAAGAAAGTATTATGCCTATCAATACTAAATCTTAGTTGCTATATATGTTTTCAGGAACATTGAGTCGCTTGTTGAACAGCTTAGGAAAAGGCCAAGTTGCTTTTTCATTGAGAAGGTAAATAGCTTCCTCAACGCATACAGTTTTGAATTTATTTTTTCAAATTTTTTGTTAAGATGACAAATGACCTTATATATATGTCACTGACTACAAAAAAAAAAAAAATCCCCACACAGGCTAGTGCAAATTGGAAAGAAACTGGATTGCAGGAAGCAAATGATGTTGGGGAAGCAAGGATTCATGATTATATAAGCAATCTTCAGTTTCGTATGTCTCCAACGGCTTTTTTCCAGGTACTTCTTCCCTCTTTCTATCAATCAAAAGTTCTCTCTTTCTAATTGAATTTGGGAAATCTTCAAGTTTCACAATATTATAGGTTAACACCCTTGCGGCAGAGAAGTTGTATTCACTTGCTGGGGATTGGCAGGTTTGGGTCCTGATACCTTGCTTTTTGATATCTGCTGTGGCACTGGGACAATTGGTCTAACATTAGCTCATCGTGTTGGTACGGTAAGGTTCTGCATCCACTTTTTGTTTGATTTCTGTTTTTGTTTAATTGGATTAAAAACTTTTGCCACTTTCATATGAAATATATACCTGGCCTGTTGCTAAAATTGAAGAATAGCTGAACCCAGTTGTTTGTTTACATGGGTTCTTTTTAGATGACAAACTACCACATTGTATTACCATGTAAATTAAAAAAAAATTCTTAAACTTTTTGGCTCTGTTCTTGCAGTCCACATCCATATTAATTATATGCTTCTTTTTGCTTATTTATCAAGATCCTGATCGATTTACCAAATTTATTATTCTGCAGTTACATTTCATGTAATCCTGAAAGCCTAGTGGCCAATGCTATCGAGCTATGCACACCATCTGTCGATAAAACCGAGAAGGGGAATAAGAATAATAGGGGTTGGAGGAATATGAGCAGTGCTGGTTTGTAAACGTATTGTATGGTATTAATATTTTTTGTAATTGGTATATTTTGAATTTGAGATGTATGGATAGTAATATTATTTGTAATTGGTAATATAGGTGAATCATAATCTTTTTTTTTTCTTTTTTTTTTAATCTACAACATTTTAAAAACGTTGTGTAAATATGCCTAAACGTTGTCTGATATACTAAATAATATTTTTATCTAAAAAACATTGTGGAATTATATTTTTTACAACGTTTTTAAGCATCTGTTAATTTTTGAAAAAAAAATTTATAACGTTTTTTCTTAAAAAACGTTGTGTATTGTGCTTAACTATAACGTTTTAAAAACGTTGTGTAAGGGTGTTAAATAGATAACACCCTTAACCACGATATTTTTCTGACTGAAACCTTAATTTTTTTTCCGCGTTGTCTGTTTACTGTTTTGTAGTAGTGTATAAAGAACAAATAACATTCAAATCTGTAGCTATAGAACCCTTCAACGTATTATATATAGTGTCAACCTTGATTCTTTTCATCAACACAAGAGAGCCTTTGCTAAGTTTTATAATTAACTCTACCTTCAGCTGTGTACTTAATTACACCCGCTTTCATCTAGTGTACTCAAAGATATGAATTAAGGTTCTTCAAACTTGGAACATGTCTATATAACATCTAGCAATGTGATGATTATGCCATCATGCATCTTAATTTTAATTGTACCAATGTCAATTGCTTTATATTTAGAATTATTCTCATCAAAATAATTCCACCATTAAATGCGCGGTTCATATAGAGATATAGATATTGATTAATAAAATGATATGTATATAATATATAAGTTTTCTTGTGCTTCTTTAATTTTATCCCAATATTTTTCATCTTCTGTGTTGTTTTTGTTAATTGGCAATTTTGGAAGAGGATAGAAATAGGGAGGAAGTGAAATATAACTTTTAAGAATATTTAAGAACATTTTCATTTCACTTGCTTCAAACGATCCAAGTACAAGATTATTTATAGGTTACAAGAGACCTATCTAAATGCTTCTACATGAACTATAACATGAATCTAATTTAATGAATGCATATACAAGAACACTAATATTCATGTATCAATACACCCTTTTACCATTCGTACCCCGATCTAGCATTGATGTGAAGTAAAGGTGCTATTGAAGTGGCTTGGTGCTATTGAAGTGTTCTGCTGGGTGAGTGCAAATTGTGCGCGTTAGAGCTCCGAAACGCAATCTAGCAAATGTGCTAGTTGGGAAAAAGTTGAAGAAGAAATTTGTGATTTGAAGCACATCACAAAGGTCGTCATATTGATAGTGTGACGCCCCAAAAATAGGTATACAACACCCATTCTGGGTCGTCAAATACATGGTACAGAAAGCAAACTACAACTTCAATAATACAAATGTCGTGTAAAATACGACAACACATACTGAGTTTAAATACAAATATTGTCTTCTAGACAATATTCACATTCAAATAAATCCTCATTACAATTAATCATACACTATTTTACAGAAATAGTGAGGATTGCTAAAACATCTTTTTAGAACCATCACTCCATACCCCGACTAGATCCTGCTATGTTCTCACCTCCTGAGAAGAAAAATGGAACAAAAGGAAAAGGGTGAGCTCAACTAGCCCAGTAAAAGATATTATAACTAAGATAATATACAACAAATTATCATTAGTCTTCAATAGGAAAAAATCTGATAAAATATAATAGACAACAAGTTTTAGATCAAAACTGCAGCGGAAACAACAATCCATTAGAAGAGTCAAGTAGAGAATGAGTTCTACTATCTTCTAATATTTAAAAGTTCGTCATCAATATTTTATCCCTGTAACAACAATCAATATACATCTTTAATCAAATATTCATCTTTACACTACAGACCAAAGATATTCATTTATATCACCAGTTGGTCATGTTCATCTCAACACCTGTTCATTTTTGCACTACGGGCCAAAGATATTCATCAGTTAATCATTCATCTTTGCACTACAGGCCAAAGATATTCGGTAATATCATCATTAAGAACTGAGGATGATGAAAAATATTTTAGAGAACGAATCCAGTGAGACAGAAGGATAAATATTAGGGATTCGTATAACAGTTTATCCAAGATCAATAATACTTCATAATAATCAATTGTGAAGCAGAATTCAAAAATAACGATCAAAACATGAATACAATCAAAGATAGTAGCCAAAATAGACGTCTTGGACAAAAAGAAAAATTTTCATTTTTCTAAATAAATCTTAAATGATTCGTGAATAAATAGTCAGATATCGTGAATAATAACTCAACACAAAAAGTTCTAAATTTGATTAAAAAGTTCACCAATATTTTGGCATAATGATATTGAAGAAAATAATATCATTTAAGAAGAAAATAACATCCCTTACCTCAAAATAACCGTATTTCCGATCGAATTTGGATATAGTCTTGTGAAACTTGCAACCAGATATAGCAACACTCAAAGTATCAAAATACTCACAAGAATACGCTCGATAATATAAAGAGAAAAAAAGAGAAAACTTATTTTTGGTGTGATTTTCAATTCTAACTTAGCCCTTTATTTATAGGAAAATGCTAGAACGCCAAAGGAGACTAAAATAATAAAAAATTATTATTTCAAAACCATTTTCTACGCACACCTTGGAAAGAATTCAAGCATGCCATCTTGGAAGAAAAAAATAGCAGCTCATGTGTTATTAACACCAACCAAAGTGGGTCTCATCCATAATTTAATAAAAATTATTTTATTTTCCAAAACTTCAACAATTCATAGAAAATAGCCCGTTTATCAGAAAAATACGAATTTTATGTCCATTCTACCTGAAATCGAATTCTCTACAACTTTATAGCTTTGAGTTTCTCCAATTTCCAAACCGAAAATATCTGAAATCCACAAACGGGTGATTTTTAATACCTCAAATCTGACAAAATAATGATAAAACACCTCAGCATTAATTCTTTCGTTTATAACCAAATAAATAAATCCATTATTTATATCCACATCAAAGAAATATTTCCTTATCATATAAATCAATAATTAATTATTCACAAATAATATTACAGAATCACAATTATGACAACCAGACTGTTCCCAGGAAAAAGGGGGTTTTCCAATAAGGATTTCTCCTACTGGCGCGCAATTAGGTGACCAAACCTCTCCTTAGACAGAACTTTCTAGACATTGCCAATAATGATATCTCATAATATTATTCAAATAATATGAATTATTGATCTGATAATGGAAAATACTGTGCAGTGACAATTATTGAAACAACAATAATATAAATTATCAACGCATCAATTATTGAATTAATAAAATAAAATATTAAACAGTAACTACTATAACAATTATTGAGTAATGCCTTTTTACGTACGAATCAATAATTCAACAATACCATATGTAATACCGTAATGCTATCGTATTTTAACCACCGAGTAACCCAACAAAGTGTTAATCTAACAATAATTACGCTGTTATTCATAAAAACTCATACTTTGTCGTTTTCCTTCATCCAACCGTTTTTCGTTATGGGGCCCACAAATGGCTGCGCCGTCGTACGAATATTCCCCGACAACAAGAATATTCCACGACCAAACGAATATTCCCCGACAGAATTGAATATTTTATAACCACTTGCTTATTTTACAAAATTTGCACATTTCACCCATAACCAAAGCATTATATCAAATTAACACCTTATTAATTTAGAATAATGAATAGAGAAAATTCAAATTTATTTATAATAAGTTGGGGTCTTACAACCTCCCCTCCTTATAAAATTTCTTCCTTGAAATTGACGCACGTACCTGGTGTTTCGAACAGGTGAGGGTACCTCGCTTTCATTTCCGATTCTAACTCCCATGTCATTTCCTCAATTGTATGGTTCCTCCACAAAATCTTAACTTGTGGTATAACCTTGGTGCGTAGGACATGCTCTTTTCTTTCCAAGATCTTAACAGGTACCTCCTCGCACGTTAAATCTTCGGCTATCTCGTTTGGTTCTAACTCAATAATGTGGTTTGGGTCTTTCATATATTTACGAAGCATAGATATATGAAAAATATTATGAACATGAGACATGCTTGGAGATAATGCAAGTCTATAGGCCACATTTCCTATTCGATCAAGAATCTCAAATGGACCAACAAATCGTGGATTGAGCTTTCCTCTCTTCCTAAATCGTGTAACTCCCTTCCATGGAGCAATACGTAATAATACATGATCCCCAATATTAAATTTCATGTCCTTTCGATGAAGATCAACATAACTCTTTTGTCGATCCTGTGAGGTTTGAATACGTTGTCGAATTATTTGGATCTTTTCTGTATTCATGCGTACTAATTCTGGTCCCAACAACGTTGCTTCACCCACCTCGTCCCAGCATACTGGAGAACGACACTTTCGTCCATACAACGCCTCAAATGGAGTCATGCCTATACTTGCTTGATAACTGTTGTTGTAGGAGAATTCCACCAGTGACAAGTACTTATCCCAACTTCCTTTGAAATCTAGGACACATAAGTATCGTGCCATCAGTTGATCTTCAGTTTTCGACAGATCATTCCTTGCTATCAATTGGTAAAATTCCTTAGTATAGTCATCCACGGATCGAGTACCTTGTCTTAACAAATGTAATCTCTTAAGTAGAGACTGAGTGTATTCAAAAGGAAGAAAGTGATTGCAGCTTCTTCTTCATCTTCTCCCACTTGGTAATTTTAGATTTTCCTTGTCTCTCTCTTGAGCGCCTCATCTGTTCCCACCAAGCAGATGCTCGGACCTTTAATTTGATGGAAACCAATTTCACCTTAATGTCATCTGATACTTCCGTATAATCGAAGATACGCTCTACCTCGTTCATCCAATTGATGAATCCTTCTGCGTGCAGGGTTTCAGAGAATTTTGGTAGCTCAATTCTGAAACCCAGATTACGGCGATGGTCCTCACAGCCACGTCGTTCCCACGGTTGCCTCCTACGGTGGTAGGGGTTTTTGAAACTCGACTCAGAATCATAGGATTCTTCATCGTGTTCGAGATGTGGGACCTCCTCCTCTGAAAACTGTCCACGAACCCCCTAGATTTTGCGTTGTTAGGCGCTGGGTGAGCTCTACAAACTGTCTCTGTAAATCTTCAATCAACACGTCCTGGATGCTACGATCACGGTGTGGAGCTTCCTCAGCCAGAATTGGCCCTCTACGACCACGACCGCCAGCCATTAAAGACAATGGGTCGACTCCCAAAAAGATGTTTTAGGCTTTGATACCAATTGATGCCGGACAGGATAGCGATTATCCTGTGGGCTGGGTAACAATGGAATTCACAGGTAATGGAGCAAAAGATTCACCAAAATACACAGAGAAATTTCTCTAATGTGTTAAGTGTGTTATCAAAATTCAAGTTATTTAACTCAACCCACAAGCCGGGTTTATATATGGATGGCAATCTTTATCCCCAAGTCACTCTAGAATATTTTTAGGGATATAGAAATAAAATCTTTCTAGGGAGGTGAGAAAGATTCTAACAAACTTCCTAAATTTACGGAAACAAATAACAAACTTACAAATAATAAAAGTTACTTATTTAAATAATAAAATTTAAAAACAATTTAAACTAGTAATATGTCGGGCTCCGAAGTAAAGACGCCCTTCTCTTCCTGAAGCCGAAGGTGGAGCTGAATGAACCCTTTGAATGAACCGAAGCTTCATGAAGCCGAAGGTGAAAGTGCCCCCGAAGCTGAATGGGTTAATGCCGAAGGTGGCCACGTCTTTTCTGACGATCATTTCGTTCATGATACTCCAAAGCAATTAACATATTATCCAATAGCTCAGTTTCTTCGATCTCGGACCATTCTGCATCAAAACCCTAAGCTATTTTGGGGCCAAATATATAATTAATATTAAACTCCTACTAAAAAAGAAATTAAAGGCCTAATTACACTTATGTTATATAAAGTACCATCAAATTTATAATTTGACCCTCAAAGAATTTGAGCTTACAATTTACTACATCAAGTACCTAATTTTATATAATTTAGCCCCTAATTTTCGAATCTGGCCAAAATTGGTCGGAATACCCGACCCGCCCAAAAATCTGATCGGGTTTTATGTATTTAATATCAGTTGACCATATAAATATACGGTTTGACTTAATTTTAAAAAGGGCTATTTACAGTTCCATTACATCAAGTACCACCATATTCATGATTCGTCGGCCCCCCAAAGAAAATAAATTAAAATTATTAAAAATAAAATTATAAATATAATATTTTTTTAGCCCTTTAAAAAAGTAATTAATACCGTAGAAAAAATGTTTAAAATTATAAATAAAATTTAAATTTATAAATAAAATTATAAATATAATTTATAAAATTTAAGTTGTGATATAATTTATAAAATTTAAGACGCAATAAAATTATAATTTATGATATAATTTATAATTTGCAAGATTTAAGTAGTAAAATTTATACATACAAGTTGTTAAATTTAAGACGTAAAATTTATAATTTATGATATAATTTATAATTTGGAAGATTTATGTTATAAAATTTATGCATACAATTTGTTAAATTTAAGGCGTAAAATTTATAATTTATGATATAATTTATAATTTGCAAGATTTAAGTTATAAAATTTATACATACAATTAGTAAAATTTAAGACATAAAATTTATAATTTAAAATTTGCAAGATTTAACTTGTAAAATTTAAGACATAAAATTTATAATTTATAATTTGCAAGATTTAAGTTATAAAATTTAAGACATAAAATTTATAATTTGCAAGATTTAAGTTGTAAAAATTATACATACAATTTGTTAAAATTTCCAAATTTGAAGGAACAAAATAATTTGAAGGATTAGAGAAGAAGAAGAGAGCAAATGGATCATTTTTTCTCTTTTTTTTCAATTTATAAAATTAAAATTATAAATAAAATTATAAAATTATAAATAAAATTTGTGAAATTTAAGTGGTGATATAATTTGTAAAATTTATACATACAATTTGTTAAAATTTCCAAATTTGAAGGAATAAAACAATTTGAAGGATTAGAGAAGAGGGAGAGAGGAGAGAGAGCAAATGAGTCATTTTTTTCTTTTTTTCTATTTCAATTTATATAATTTTAAATTTTAAATATTTATAAATAAAATTATAAATACAATTTGTAAAATTTAAGTTGTTATATAATTTGTAAATTTTGATATATAAAATTTATAATTTTGATATAAATAATTTATAATTTGCAAGATTTAAGTTGTAAAATTTATACAGACAATTTGTTAAATTTAAAACGTAAAATTTATAATTTATGATATAATTTATAACTTGCAAGATTTTAGTTTTAAAATTTGTACATAAAATTTGTAAAATTTAAGACGTAAAATTTATAATTTATAATTTACAAGATTTAATTTGTAAATTTATACATACAATTTGTTAAAATTTCCAAATTTGAAGGAAAAAATAATTTGAAGGATTAGGGAAGAGGAAGAGGAAGAGAGAACATGAGTCATTTTTTTCTTTTTCAATTTTTTCCTCCTCTTTTTGTATGCTCTTTCAATATAAAAAGGGTATTATTTAATTAATTAAATTTTGGGCACTTTTGTCAATTGTTTAAAAGTTTAATGTTATTCGTGTTAAAATATAATTTGTATGTTTAAAAGTTTATTGATTTTTTTGGTAATTAAGTCTATTTTTTAAATTTTAAAATAAAAAAAATTATATTTGGTAATATTTGTATTAATATTGAATTTTAATAATTTAATATATAATAATTATTTAGAAGGATTTATACAGATTTAATACGTCAAAATAAGTATTTATATAAATTTTATACGAATTAGGTACTTGATGTAGTAAATTGTGAATTTGGTGGTACTTAATGTAACATAAGTGTTATTAGCTCGTATTGTATACGGTATCTGGTCAGAAATTAGGTCGGATTTTGAAATTGGGGGTTAAATTTTATCAAATTAGATACTTGATGTAGTAAAGTGTAAGCTCAAATTCTTTGGGGGCCTAATCATGAATATGATGATACTTCATGTAGTAAATTGTATTTACCCCGAAACTAAAACATAAAAGTGCGAAAATCTCATAGAATGAGTGCAGATTTAGCTTAAAAATGACAACAAACACTACAAGAAAAAAGCTTATCTGCGACCGCATGTGGTCGCCAATACGTATCAACGACCGCATGTGGTCGCTCATAGAAGCCTCACATAATCTAGTCGTTGGGTGGACGCCAACAACCAATTTTAGCGATTGACGCACTACTACAAAACAGTAAATAGATAACGCGGAAAAAACATTATGATTTCAATCAGAAAAACGTCGTGGTTAAGGGTGTTATCTATTTGACACCCTTACACAACGTTTTTAAAACGTTGTAGTTACACATTTTACAACGTTTTTAAGAAAAAAACGTTGTAGATTTATTTTCCATAAATTAGTTATGCTTGAAAACGTTGTAGAAGGTATGATTCCACAACGTTTTCTGATTAAAAATGTTGTAGTTTAATATATCAGACAACGTTTAAGCATATTTACACAATGTTTATAATGTGTCATCTATTTAGAAGGCGTAATTTATTTATACAAATATACAACATTTTTAAAATGTTGTAGATAAAAAAAAAAGAAGGTTATTGTTCATCTATATTACCAATGCACCTGCAATATGCTAATACCATGATATATATCTAAAAGGTCTAAATTTTCATTTAAATTTAAAGCCAAAATGTATCAACCATTCAAAATACATCCCAATAATACCATTCGTTTACAGTTTCAAATTACTATATCCACAAAATATATACCAAACTATCCATATATACATCTCAAATTCACTTTTCAATCTACAAAATAAACCAAATTATCCATAAAATTAAACTACTACCTAAGCATGTGCAAAAAAGCCTAGGTGCATAAAGGCTCAGATAGTGTGTTCCCAAGGGCATATGCTTGTGGTTGGGCAATAGCAGCATTTCCTGGAATGGCTGAATTGATTAGTTCTCCAGCTGAACCCCCAAATACAGCTTCCACAGCAGCACCAATCATCAAACTTGGTGCATAAAGGCTCAGATAGTGTGTTCCCAACAAGAAATGCCTCAAAGCCAGTGGGTGGTACAGTTTTGTAACCTACAAAAAGAGACAGATGGATGTTGCATCCAGAATATTTTTAATGGATTGCAGACAATGCTTCAACAATTATGTGAAAAAACAATCAGACAATTTGTCTGTTTACCTCGCGAATGGTGAAGTTCTTCAGTGATTTTGACATTTTCTCATCGTTTGCTGTAACAAACCCATTTTGACATTTTCTCATCGTTTGCTGTAACAAAACCATTACGAGCACTCATTGCACTGCACTAAGCCATACTGTTATGCTTTTAATATGGAAAAGAATCAATGTATTAACTTTACACCAGGAAAATAGCCATACTGTTATACAAGTTTCCAAAGTAATCCCACTAAAAGTACAAGAGTAATCGTCATGCAGCCGTAAATTTTTTATTTAATTCTTTAATTTTTTGGCTTATTATAGCAAAATACAGGCAAGGGAGTAGCTGAAGAAGTATAGACTTTACTTGGACTAAAATGATGTACAACCTTCAAATCTTCTGCAGTTGTAGTTTTAGTTTTAAGTTTTAACTATTAGTCTATAATTGTATCAAACAAAGCAATGCCAGAATCTTGCAGGACAGACACTGTTCAGAAGGAAATGCAAGTCCCCTCGATAGCTGTTTTGATTTTGGTTACAAACTTTAGCTCAAGGTCCACCTATCTAGCATCTATATGTATGGCATTACTTCTTAAGACTGTTAGTCGCTGGTAATAGACAAAACTATCACAAACTTAATCTCTATGTTGAATATAGTATAGACAAATACATACAAGCATTTTTAAGAGGAAAGAAAGGTAACAAATCTAGAGCAGAGGAATTAGAAAATTAAATTAATGTATATGAATTAGAAAAGTAAAACCTCTTAGACGATAGGCAACACTTAAGTTTTGCATAAACGGGTACACCAAAAGACGTTTTGTCGGTGTTGTGCAAAACCCAATCAACCGTAGGAGATTCCTGTGAACTGCCACGCTTATCATCTCGACTTCACACTGGAATGCTGCATCTCCAGGATTCTCATAATCAGTTAACCGCTTCACGCTGGAATGCTGCATCTCCACCAGGATTCTCGCAAAGTTATATTTTTGATGTAAGCACAAAACAACAGAATCATTTGATGTAAGCACCACATGTCTAGATAGCGTCCAAGACATCTGCTCCACCACACTTGCTACTAAACTGATCATATGTTTCCTTGTAAATATGAGTAGAAAGCCTCTGCCACACTACGTCATATAGGTGCCACTGCCGCCATTGCCAGATGCCAAGCTGCCGTATGGAATAAATTTCATAGGCAATGAGCGAGGAGCAAAAGGACTGATTTCAAGTTCTGGCTGTGCTGTAGAAATTGGCACTACTGGAGGAGTCATTGATCTCTGATGAGCAAATGACGGAGAAAATATCTTTGCTCCGGGGTTGAGCTTGAATTCCTAATGAAAATACGTTTTCAACAAAAAAAGGTTATCAACTTCACAGAAAATATAAATAATGTTTGAATGATGAGCACAAGTTTTTACAAGGGTACTGTTTCAACGTTCAAACTCTGAAAACACTAGCATACAAAACATCATATAATAGCAGATGCTGCGAACAATTTGACAAGGCACTGCACTGTTCAAAGCCTCTGCCACACTACCTCATACAGGTGTTGACAGACATTCAAGGTGGGTAAAACACTTTTATGGCACATTTTAATTTCAGAAATTTATCAGCAATTAAAGAAGAAAAGAGAATCACTTGGTCAGAATAACATTTTAAACTACAACTTACAAGGCCTCAATATCCATATCAGCCACTTACCTTGGCAGTTCTGTTAGAACTTGTGCTTTTTGGAGGGACCATTTCAGTTAGTGTTGATGATGACCTGAGGTATGATTCTGAGGTTACGTCCGGTATTGCAGCAACGCCAGCTGAAGCACCAGAAGAAAAAGCCTCTGAACAAGGGGTGTCTTCAACAACATCAAATTTGACAACGGAACGTGCAGGACTATCATGCTCACTATTTGGCAATGCCTTCAATGTAATCTTTTTATGATTATTCGTAACAAAATTTAATTGGTTGTCACAAGCATCAACTGCATGAAAAGATTTGGAAATTAACTACAAATAACTCATTCAGTAAAGTGATAAAGGCATTCAGAAAATCAAACAACGTTGAATCTAGTAACAGGATTTAGTAGGTAGGCATAGCATCTATTGGATAAAGAGGACAAAAAATAGTCTAATTTACAAGACACAAAGGGTATTGCAAAGGAAAAATGTTTAAATTATACAAAGAAAGTAAGAATAATCTCCTAACAGCAATCAGGTATAATTTACCACCTGGAAACATACCACTGCCCAGATACATCCCATTTAAGAAAAAACCCACTCAACTGGAAAATATTCACAAATTTTTTTTCATTTTGTGATGCTATAGATTGCACTTGTCATGCAGGTAAGAGGAGGTCAGGTAAACTATTTTATTTTTTATACATCAGTTCCATATACGATATGGCACATAAAAAGTGATTCCCAAAAAATACGGACCCTTAATATACATTTTGCAGGGTAGTTAAGCACTAACTAAGAGTCCAAAGGACATTGTACTATTTCAGGGCAGCAGCAGATGGAAGCGAACGTGAGTACCCAATTCCAATCGCCCTGAACATCGCTTAATATTAACCCATCCACAAATATTAAGTGACCACATAGATCAATTTTCCAAACAACAAAAATTTTATATTTCAAGTCGTACAAAACTAAAGTAGAGTACAGAACATAGTCTTAACAAAAAACAGAGTGAGATGATATGTTAACTATTGTCTGAAATCTGAGGTGAATATTATGAAATTAATTAAACCTTACACATATAAAACATAATGACTAGTATAGACTAGTCCTTTAAACTCGTGAATATAGAAGAAAATATATTATTGGAGTATATATCCTTTACCTATGACATTATTAGCAATTATATCAGAACATACAAACGGTCTCTCAGAGGTAATACCATGGATGATTAACTATTGCAAAACCACGAACTATCCAATATCTGCAAATGTTCCTTTTCTGGGTCTGGAATATGGGAAGAGGGTGGGGTTGCGACACACCGGGATTTGAAGAGGTTTTTGAAGTTAACAGCCGCGGCTTAACGGATCGCCTCGTCAACGGTTGGCTCAGCCAGGAGGCGGAGCACAGCGAGACCACAGTTTGGGGTATCGGCGGCGTCAGAGAGGCTGGATTCTGCACGGCGGCGAGGTTCAGGGAGAGGAGATAGAGTATCGAGGAAGCATTGAGAAAGAAATTGAAGGATTTGTTGGTTCCATTCCATTTTTTCCTCTAGTTAGGGTTTATACAAGTTTTGTGAAATGAATATAGATATGAATGAAACTAGGGTTTTGTATATGATGACTACAAAAAACTTAAGTGTATGAAATCATAAAGAGCGAAGAGAGAGAAAGTTACCTGAGAGGGGACGATCGATTGCAGCAGTCGAAGTTTGAGAGAGTGATGAGTTTGAACAAGAGCGTGAGAGAATAAAATATGTTACTAATAAGTCAGGCCAGCAATAGCTCCGTGTTTAAGCTCCGTGTTTTTGACAAAAACGTTATCTATTTAAAATCAAAAAATGTCATTTTAAATAGATAACATTTTTTTTATATATATTTACAACGTTTTGTTAAAAAATATTATAAAAAAAAATACCACAATATTTTTTATAAAAACGTTATGATTTAAATATTGTCTATTTATTATTTTATAATAGTGACGTCTCAGCGATCTCCAAATAACAATTGATTTTGTCGCTAAGCTGAGTCACCGTTAGTCAGATCTCATATGACATGGTCCATATGTCAGCGACCAACATTAGCGACGTTGCGGCCACTAACATCCTCAAGCCAATAGCGGTCGCAGATACTTAATTATTAGCGGCCGTATACGATCGTTGATTTCTAATTTAAAAAAATTGTCTATTTTTTGGATTTTCAAAAAAAAAATTGTTCTTGCTTTATATCCCAACACACAACAATATCTATAAATAAACCAACATCCATACAAATCCATCGATTCATCCATATATTAAAATAAAAACCAACACAATATATATAAACATCCACGCACGTATAAACATAAACAAATACTGTTAGGCTAAAATTTATATACAAATTAAATGTCATAACGTACAATATAAATTGTACATTCAGTCGGTAAAAAAATAATAATACAAATATAGAACAAGAGAAGAGGACAATGCAAATGTCTTCACGCATCAAATATCCTTCAGATGAGGCTGTAACAAAAGAATAAAACATGTTAAATATAAATTATATATATGTTGATACTGGTATGACTTCTGCAAAACAAAAAACGACCATTTCTAATGTATTACAATAACAAAAAGCTAAACTTAAACAGAAAGCTAAACATGTATTATTAAATGTAAAGCTAAACTAAACATGCAAAACTAAACATAAAGCTAAACAATGACAAGATTATACCTCGGCATCATCATGTTGTTGTGTTCCGCTCGCCACTGTATAAGCTAACTCCTCAGGACTTAGAGACAGCAAATGCCCGCCAAGTGTAAGAAGAAGATTATGATCTTGATAGTCGGTCGTCGTCGATAAAGTTTGTCCCCAATACTCATTAAGAAGTGTAAGCTAATTGTGGCCCACCTCTCCATGAAATCGGAAAACATCCTTGGTTTTATAGTCCTAGACATTTCAGTTGTTACTCCTATTTTTGCAAAAGCTACTGCCATAAAGTGAAGGGTTGCCAACTGAAGACTTTTTTTAATCATAGTTTTATCTGACTCAAGGTATACTCAAATTTGGGTATCAGCCAGAGTAGCGCGGTCGCGCCACTTCTAGGCTTAAAGGCAACGCGGCAGCGTCGTGATGTAGAGATGCCAAAATAGTTATTTTTGAATTGTAGCTTAGATTATGAGTACTAATGCATATTATGATGTAATAATGGGGTTATGAAATGTTTAGTACAGTCAGACATGTTTTGACAATATCGAGCAAGAATTTCAAAGGATTTCTATAAGTTTTCTAAATGAAAACAAAGAGTTTTTAAAACTAAAAGCAAGTTAGAGTATGAATGCAATTGCATGGCTTATATGTATGAAATGTGGTATAGGGATAACCAAGTTGAATACGCTAAACAGAGCTAGACAAATAACTTTAAAAAGAAAGTATAGTAAAGACTACGAGAACTCAGTTCAAAATTTGTCTTATATGACTGAGTATGTGAACTAATAGTATAGTTTAGTATTAAACAAATGACTGATGGGTGTATATACATAATTATATGACTGTGTAGGATTTACGAAGCGTAGGTAGCCGTAAATTATAAACTACGCGACAGCCAAGTCTTCCTGTTCCTATTTGCTACATGAATATTCAATATGGAATGTTTATAAATTATACTGCAATGAGCATGTGGTATTACATATGATGTGTGTGGGCCCAAGTGCAAATTAGGGTTAACATGCCCTAATTGAATGAAGACGGAAAAATCAGAAATAAAGAAGCTGGATGTGACGCCCCCAAAATTAGGTTTACATTACCCATCTTGAGTCGCCAAATACATGGTACAAAAATATAAAATACAACTTAATAATACAACCGTCGTAACATATACGACAAAACATAAAATTGGAAGTTCAAACAAGAATATTGCCTTCTAGACAATATCCACTCTCAATGGAGTCCTCATTACATTTATTGTCACACTATTTAATGTAATAGCGAGGACTACTAATCTTTATCATCTGGACCAGCTTATCTGCTTCTCTCGACTCGTCCCAAATTATATTCTCATATCCTGAATAGAACAATGAAGGAAAGGGTGAGCTCAACTAGCCCAGTAAGAAATATTATGACTAAGATAATGCATAATAAATCATCATTAGCCTTCAATAATGTTAAACTGATAACATATAATAGACATCAAATTTAACTGCAGCGGAATAAGCAATCCAGTAGAAGAGTCAAGTAGAACATGATATCTACTATCTTTTATGATATAAAAATGTTTTCATCAATTTTTATCACTGTAATACTCATCAACAATTCTTTGTTATACCCAAAACAAAGAGAACTCTCATCACCTGTCTTTACCTGAACCACCACAGGTTATAATTAAATTTACAATTCATATTTATAATCAGGTAAATCAACAGTTTCCCCTTACCATAAAGGCTTAATAGAATGTTTACTCAATATCCTTACCCCAAAGGCTAAAGATATTCAAATGTAATAACAATGATCATACCAATTAGTTGTCTACCTTTGGACTATGTGCCAAAGATATTCAACTATAAAACCAATCGTTGAGACTCAGCTTAATAAATAATTCTCATCATCGAATCATCCCTGCACTACAGGCCAAGGATATTCGTTAGTATCACCAGTGGTCATGATCATGTTATACACCTGTCCATCTTTGCACTACGGGCCAAAGCTATCAATTAACAATTCATCTTTGCACGTAAGCCAAAGATATACAAATTAGAAAACCAATAATCAACAAATCCATCTTTGCACGTAAGCCAAAGACGACTTTCATCACAATATAAAAATGAAGATGATGATAATGATATAAGCATTAATCAAACGAAATCAAGGATAAATATTAAAGACTTTAAATTTATCCAAATATTATCAATCACTTAATAAACTCATAATCTAATATTATTAATATTATAACAATATTTTAATCACTTCTTAAACTTATAAAAGATTTATTTCAATTGTTTACACTTTACCAAATAATGCATTTAATCATTCAAAAATGCCATATTTATAAGATTTCATCACCAATGATCAAATCCTTTATCAGAAATATGCATATACCTTATATAGGATTCCCAAGTCATAAAATCCTATTTTCTAACTTTGTTACTTCACATAACATATTTAACTCATTTACTCATAACTACTTTATTTTTATGAAAAATACCAAATCAGTCCCAAAAATATTTCTTTTCTGGAATTTAGCAGATTATAGTCCCATAATGAACATATATTTTTCTCGGAATTTTTAAAATTTATTTACTATTTTTCAAAAATCAATTTCTAATTAATTCCTTAAGAAATTAGCTACCTCAAGTTTAACTCCAAAATTTTCCAAATCTTGGCAGAATCTTACACATGTTAACGTGAGCTTTCAGTTTAAATTTCATGGTCATCGGAGTTATAGAACTCCGGTTATTGCATTTTTCGTCGGAAAAACCTAAATATTGAAATGGTCATAACTTGCTCATTTTAAGTCGAAATGAGCTTATTTTTGGACAGGAGGTTCTTTATACCATATATTTTCATGCCCAAAAGGCTGGAATTTTTCTCACAAATTAAGTGGCCGAAACTGCCTTTTAAAAATCTGGGCAGTAACATTTTCGGTATTTACAACTTTTGACTCCTTTGCTAAAATCAGTCCACACGAAAATCTACAACACCTTTTACAGTGATTCCACTTGGAGATGCTACAAAACTCATAGATCTAACTTTAGAACTTGACCACACTCAAAAATTCAAAATATAATAGGAGATATGGTCAATTGAATTTCATGTTCCATTTTCACCAAAATCTGATTTTTTAACCCTTTGTGATTTCTAAGAAACTTTCATGTTTTCACATAATAACCAACATAACTCATCATAACACTTACTAATACTTCATATACCCATGATTTTCATCAGTCCAATGCTTTTATCATGACTCTCATCATAATCAACGTAACCAGATCATTTCCACAATTTAATAAGGAATGAATATGAAGGATCATTCACCATGCATGTGGTAATCCACATAGACAGATTATTCCAACAAAATAATAAAGAATGGAATAACAGAAGGATTCACCATGTATGCGATAGAGACCGCATAGACAGGTTATTCCCAATAGAATAATAAATAATGGAACCAGGTCCCAAGCGAACGCACGCATGTGATATTCCGGCGAATAATAAATGCAAAATAATAAATAATGGAACCAGGTCCGACGTAAACGCACAGACAGGATATTCCGACAGAATAATAAATGCGGAATAATAAATAATGGAACCAGGTCCGGAGAAATTCGCACAGACAGGATATTCTGACAGAATAATAAAGAACGGAATAATAGAAGAATTTCACCATGTATGCCGTACTTCGCATAAACAGGTTATTCCAACATAATAATAAGGAATGGAATAATAGAAGAATTTCACCATGTATGCAGTACTTCGCATAGACAGGTTATTCCAACATAATAATAAGGAGTGGTATAACAAGCTCTCTTCATGAATACGAAAGAAATAAAACCCCTTACAGGTACAACAAATAATATCCTTTACCTTAGAATGAAGCTGGATACTGGAATAAAAATATAGCAGACTTCTCTTTTTCTTTCTCTTTATAATTTCTCTTTATAATAATGGCTCTAAAGCTTTTGTGAATTGGTGAAAAATGAAGGAAGAATGAGCTTCTATTTATAGGAAAATATAGTTTCGATAATTGCACGTTTTGGGGCTCAAATATTACAGTACCATACCTCCAACTTTTCTTTCATTTTTAATTCAGTCATCCAAGTATTATCAAACTTACACCACCTCCCCTAATAGTAAATCATGTGAATCAATAGTAAATCATGTGACTCAATAGTTCTAAACATGTGAAAAAATTAATTACAGTATAGTACCTCCATCTATACCTCCATTTTTAACTTAGTCATGCAAGTATCATCAATCTTGCACCAACTCCCCTAATAGTATAAGAATGTGATTCAATAGTACACACATGTGAACAAATAGTTATATGAGCATGTGAATTAGTAGCAATTAATTGCTCATTTTCCCGATTAATTACCCGGTTGGTCAATATAACATCCAGACATCAATTACCATCGAAATAAATGTCGATTTCCATTAACACTAACAATCCCAACACAATAGAAATATTTTTCTCAAAAATTTCATTTTGGAAATTTCGAAGTTTGACTTTCCGAAAAAGTCAGCTGTTGACTTTTTTGACCAAAAAGTCAACCTCAGAAAATTTTGTGTATATAGTCTATTTCTACTAATTTCATCGCTCCGGACTCAAATATCATGTCCGCGTCTCCAAATTCAACTCCGAACTCAAATTCAATTATAATAACATTCATCATTAATATCATAACTCACAATATTTAACAACCAGGTCGTTCCCAGGAAAGATGGGGCTTTCCAATAAGGATTTCTCCCTATTGACGTGCAATTAGGTGACCAAATCTCTCCTTGGCAGAACTTCTAGACATTGTAAATATTACAATTTAATAATATGAATAACTTTGTCGTCTCAATTATTGATTTAATAATATATAAAAAATATCGACAATAATTGAATCAAACTGAGTGACTTCTCTCGTAAGCATTAATAATCAATACTGTGTGCTACTATGCAACCAAACGTATTTTACCATCGATTATTTTATGACAACTGGCTTACTTTGAAAATTTTTCAAATATCACCCTTATCTTTAAACTTTTATCAATTTAACTATTTACCAAAATAGAAAAATTGAATACTTTTATTTCATAAAATTCGGGGTCTCACACTGGACCAGAGAGAAGCCTCCACGTGTTTTGAAGCAGAAGGCTCGTGGAGGCAGCTCGTTTTTGAAATTGATTGAAGGATTGGATTGGTGGCTAGAAGGGTAGGACGATCTGGGCATTACTCTGATGACTATAAATACTCATTCCACTCCATTGGGAAGGGGACCTCACTTTTGACTCTTGGACCTTTTGGAAGACTAAGAGATTTGGAGATTCTCTCTCAACCCGAAGACTCAAGAAGGCTCTCTGAATCCTTGCTACCCTAACATTGTTCTCGGATTCTAAGAGTTCTGCCACATGTTGTTGGAGTAATCGCTCACCTGTTCTTCTCCCCTCTTCAATCAATCAATTTCGTACTTTTCGTGGATTTCTCTTATCCTCAGCCAACACAAAACCCTAACCCTAGCAAGGTACGATTTCCTTGCCCACATTTCTTTGGCGACTCTGCTGGGGAGGTGTAGAATTCGTGAAGGGTATGCCCACAACTCAAAGTGGGAAAACTACAAGAAGAGCTGTTTCACCAACAAATAGCATTACCTCACCGGATTAACTTCCAAGGCAAGCAACTTAAGCTTTCCAAGGCACAAACCTGGATTTTGACCAACCACTTATTGAAGACGCTTCGAAAGGGAGTTCAACATCACCATACATAGCCCATCAACAACAAACCAACGAATGAAGGCAAGGCGAGGATGCAAGCAGAGAGCAGGCAAATGTTGTGCAACTGGAGATTCTTAAGGCGTTGAAGGAAGCACGGGAAGGACAAGGGATGATGATGGCCATGATGCTGGAGATGCAGAGAAAGCAAGAAGAAATTGGGAATTTTCGCCAGCAGTTGATGCAGATCCCCACCTTCAAGGCCATGTTCCAAGGCAGTTCGCAGGGAGAACAAGCAGGAGTGAAAGATAAAGAGAACCAGATTGTACCTCCATCGACGGAGAATCAGTCGGTTCCAATCATCAACTTAGATCCCCAGAACAGTGGTGATGCACCATGACCCAGGTTGGAATCAAGCCAACCTCAGACAAACATCATCCCAACTGCTCTCCCAGCATATTCACAGGTGCAGATGCCAACCATCCCAAGCCATGCCTAGCGAGTGAGCCATCAATTGCCATCTGCGCCAACTTTACATGACGCAAGTGTGCATCAACCAATCTCGTTACCATACACACCGCCGATACAACATTATATCACAACACCCCAGAGAGTTTACGCCATGAGCCAATACGTGACGAATGATGATATGATCGATGTGATTGATCAACTTCACAGGTAGACATCCCAACCCTCGGAGTTAGACTTTACTCCACCTTACCCGGCACACATTCGAAGGCAACCTTACACGACAGGGTATATTGAGCATCCCCCACAGTTTCCAAAATACAACGGGGAGAAAGGAAATGCCAGGGAACATATTGTCAGGTTCGTAGAGTCGATATCTTCGTGGCTAGGATATGATGAAGTGAACAACCGCAACTTGTTGATGCAGGAATTCAACAAGACTTTGACAGATAGTGCCTTCAGTTGGTACTACAATTTGGAGAAGCGGTCAGTCCATGATTGGGATGACCTAAAATTATAATTTTTTAAGAAGTTTTTCTATGTGCAGAAACAGGTAACCATTGTAGAGCTCATATGGTTCAAGCAGAAGTCAAATGAGGAGCTATCGACCACGCGTTGTGAGTTCAGGGCCCGAACACGCGTAAGTACGAAGAGTCGATTGAAGAAAAGAACTTGGTCAGCATTTGCAACAATGGTGCCTTAGATGCCTTCAAGCCCCACCTCATTACCAAGGCTTGTGATTCCTTCGCGACCCTCTCATCTTTTGCACAAGACTTGGGATGAATCATGACATTGCCCACTAGCCATGCGACGGTTACATGGAAGAGCAAGAGGACATCAACTGTGGCTTTGGTGGATTTTCAGTCAAAACCACAATGGGGCAAGAAAAAGAAGAATGAGAAATTTGAGTGAAGCAAAGAAAAGCATGGGGACAAGTATACTAGAATGCCAGTTTCGGAGGCTATCACATGCAGTAAGAAGACATCCAGGAGCCTGTACGAATAATGGGTTGAACACGGAGTGGTGAAACCTCGAAGGCCCCGGTTGGTTGTGACGGAAGAGATGAAAAGAAGACCAGACTTCTGTGTATACCACCAATACCCAGGGCATTCCACTATGGACTGTTATAGTCTGCGGAGGATATACCATAGGAAGTTGGCGGCCGGGGAGATTGAACTAGGAGAAAAAACAAGCAACACTATCACCCATGGTGCAGTCCCGAAAGTCAAGAACCCAAATACTGGCTCTACCATCGAAAGAACTCTAAAATACAGATGAATTAAAAATCCACCCAAGATGGTGGTTTAAGTCCTCAGGAGTATACCTTGCCAAGTAAATGGATGACTAAGGGAGGAGGCACAAGAATTGATGAATTAAAAAAAATCCATCCAAAATGGTGGTCCACTCTAAATAGTGGCCAAGTCCTCGTAGACTGCACTTGCCAAGAAATTGGATGACCCAAGTGACGAGGCACCCGATTTCAAGTCCTCGTAAACTGCACTTGCTAAAAAATTGGACGACCCAAGTGACGAGGCACCCGATTTTAAGTCCTCGTAGACCGCACTTACCAAGAAATTGGACGACCCAAGTGACGAGACACCCGAGTGTTACACTTTATCATCAAAAGTGAATGAGGCACCTGACTATAAGTTATCGTAAGTTATACTTTCAACTTCAAAAGTAATTGAGGCACCTGAGTATCAGCCCTCAACCCCGAAAAAAAAATAGAGTTACACTTTATCTCTAAAAGTGGTGAACGTTATGCTTTTTTCGACAAAAGCAAGAAAGTTACACTTTATCTCTAAAAGTGGTGAACGTTATGCTTTCCTCAACAAAAGTAAGATTTATTATATGAAACGTTATGCTTTTTGTTAAAAGCAATTTGATTATCAATGAATTAATAAATTTCTACTTATACTTGAATGTTTTTTTGATTTCTTAATAAAAAGTATGAATTCAAGTGTTGGTTTGTGGAAAATATATATATATATATATATATATATATATATGTCTTTGACAAAATTCATGTTTGTTTGTTTATAATACCTATTGTTGTCATGTAGTATTAATTTGAATAACTTGAAATTCAATGATAAATATTGAGTTTTAAGGAATTGTTCAAATTAAAGGCAATCAATAAGGATAAAAGAAACTATAATTTGATGAATGAAATATATGTACATGAATTTTCAGATACAGGAAATAGAAAAAACTACGAAAGTTCATGATCTAAAGGCCATGACTTGTCAAACTGAAAAGAGGGGAATAGCTAAAGCCTCCAAGTCGACAATGGTGTGGTACCTTGAGCCTTCGTATTAGAGGCTATCGAGCCTTCAAGGTCTTGGTCAGCTGACTCAATTTCCCAAAAGCTTGGTCTTCAATTTATCTATGGCATCTTGAAGCTCCTAAAGCTCTACATAAAGTAAGTCATTCTCATAGAGACGTGAAGTGACCTCCGACCAAAGTGCAACAACATGATGATTGGAAATATAGAGATCCAACCTAGCATAGAAGGGAGACATGTCCAAGGAGAGTTAGGAGATACCACGAGAGACAGAAGGTCATATAACCCACCAAAAGTGTTATCCACAATACCCTCCCGAGCAATCAGTTAACTCGGCGGAATCATCCCTGGGAGGATGAACATCAGCAATAGTCTCAAAAGAATTCCTCCTCAAAGAAGTAGGAGTCTCATCGGTACCCTCAAAAATTTTATGTGGAGAAGTTGTAGAAAGGCATGAAGAAAGCGCTGCACCACCCACAATAGGCCATCCAAGCTTACATCAAACAAAGAATCCTTAGCATCAGGACATACACAATTATCATGTGGTGAAAAAGACTCGATACAAAAAGTGATATTCTGGGACATCACAAGTAATGGAAGCCGCTGCCCCATTTACGGTGCTTATAAAGAGCCTAATGGGAACATCATCATCCTCTTCATCAGCATTGGTCTTCTTGATGACTTCTTGATTCTAAAGAAAAGAAAATTTTCAAGATAGGGTAAGAAGGATTAGATCAAAGATTTTCCAAGATATCCTAGGAGAGCTCTTTTAGGGCTCGTCCTCCTAGGGTTTGCACCCCTAGAGGTTCCCTCTCCTAGAACTTTCATTTTTGAGGCTTGCAAAATATCAAGCTTCAATAAGTATAGACTTCAACACTTAAAAATATTTTACGCGATCATCTCACCAAAGGCGTGACTCATGCGCAGGGGGGGGGGGGGCAAATGCTTACTGGTAGATGACATAGACATCCTCCAGAGTAGAGGTGTATTCCCCCCAAATAGTGACGAATATGTATGTAGAGGAGCACCATGGTTCTGTTGGATACGAGTGTCCTTGCATAGCTGGATGCAATGAAGAATGTCAGCCTTTTCTTTAGTACATCCACATAATCAACATTCTCAAGTATCTCGTTGATCCAAATCTCCACAAGCCACAACATATATAAACAAACCTTCTTTCTCTGGCAAGAGAGAAGTTGTACAGTCATAAGCCTAAACTTGCTCCTAAAAAACATTGGAAGAACCAAAAGAGGGGAGCCCTTCCCCAATCACTGAGGAACGGGGCCTCCTTGGCGGTTTCTGGGTCTGTAGAATGTTCAATAGAGATCAAGGGCCTACAAGCAAGAAGAATTCAATATAAGGGCTCTAAAGAGAAAGGAAAAATATGGCAAGGAAAACATTTGAACTTGAATGCTTATCATAACAAAGAAGGAAGTCTGAGATTTAAGCTTAAAAACACCTGAAAGAAGAAGCAAAAAAGAGCACAAGTATTAGGAGCCATTCAAAAAAAAAAATAGGGTAGAGGAAGAACAGAAAAATATGAAGGAGGAGGCCACTAGGTTAGTTCCCCTAGGGGTTGCCCCGTAGGGTTTAGCCACCTAAGGAGCTCTCCCCTCTTACATTTAACTTCTTCTTGCTCGTTGAATAAACTGATTAGAATAAATGCTACTTCGCCGGAATATCCGAGCTAAGATCCTTGTTAAGGTAAAATGGCCCGAAATAAATTATTCTTCCTTGCGGTGTTGTCCTTTTCTTTGAAAATATCTGAGCCAAGTACCTTGTTAAGGTGAAATGGCTCGGAATAAATACTTCCTCGTTGCGGTGTTGCCTTTTTTTTCTTTGAGAATATCCGAGCCAAGATCCTTGTTAAGGTGAAATGGTCCGAAATAGATACTTTCTCCTTGCGGTGTTGCCTTTTCTTTGAGACTATCCGAGCCAAGATCCTTGTTAAGGTGAAATAGCCCGGAATAGATGTTTCCTCGTTGTGGTATTGTGGTCCGAAAAAGAAATACTACAATTGTGACGCCCCCAAAATAGGTATACATCACCTATTCAGAGTCGCCAAATACATGGTACAGAATACAAATACAATCTTAAATATAAAACATGAGCTGTGAGTTTTAATACAAATATTGTCTTCTACACAGTATTCAAACTCAAAATAAGTCCTCAATACATTTATTATCACACTATTTCATAGAATAGTGAGGACTACTAATGCTATCATCTGGACCGTCACTCCGCTCCCCGACTAGTCCCTGATACGTTCTCATTTCCTGAAGAAAACTGTAAGATCCCAACTTATTATAAATGAAATTAAATTTCCTCTATTTTATAATAGTAAGGGTTGATTGGATTAATGTGGTTAGTTATGGGTAAAATGCGCAAATATTTTAAATAAGCAAGTGGTTATAAAATATTCATTATTGTCAAGGAATATTCGTTTGGTGGTGGAATATTCTTACTATCGGGGAATATTAAATGCGATGGTAGCAACCTTGTGGGGTCCCATAACTGAAAGCGATTGGATGAAGAAAACGACAAATATAAGTTGTTTATAAATAATCTTGGCGTAGTTATTCACAGATTATCTTTGTTTAAAATACCCGGTGGTTAAAACCACGATGCATACACGGTATTGAACCAATTATTGATTCTTACGTGAAGGCACTACTCAATAATTGTTACGATGTAATTCTTTGCTCAATATTTTATTTTATTGATTCAATAATTGCTACGTTGATATTTTATATTATTGTTGTTTGATAATTGTCAACGCTTTGATATTTTCTATTATCAGATCAATAATTCATATTATTTGAATAATATTATTAGATAACATTATTGACAATGTCTAGAAATTTCTGTCTAAGGAGAGGTTTGATCACCGAATTGCGCGCCAGTAAGGAGAAATCCTTATTGGAAAGCCCCCTCTTTCCTGGGAACAGCCTGGTTGCCAGTATTGTGATTCTGTAATATTATTTGTGAATAATTAATTATTGATTTGTATGATAAGGAAAATATTCATTTTATGTGGATATAGATGGAGAAAATTTTTAATGTGACAATTGTTGAAAA
The DNA here is from genome assembly GCA_020205605.1 of Panax ginseng. NCBI lineage: Eukaryota > Viridiplantae > Streptophyta > Magnoliopsida > Apiales > Araliaceae > Panax > Panax ginseng. Next base: position 27,962,122 of record CM035131.1, on the reverse strand, counting down.
TTGATATTTTATCTTTTCTGATAAAATAATTTATTTAAATATATTATTATATTTTAATAATATAATAATGGTGATATTTTTTACAATGAATGTAGGATATATGAATAAATAAGGAGGAAGAGTATTTTTGTCACTAAGAATTGTTTAAAACTTGTTAAACATGTTTGTGGGCCCATTTCTTGACTAAAATTTGATTTTAGCCTGTTAAATCGCTCGTTTGTGGATTTCGGTCAATTTCTGTTTGGAATTTGGAAAAACTTAAACTTACAAAGTTATAGAGAATGGAATTTCCTATGGAAACAACATAAGATTCGAATTTTTCTGATAAAAAGGGCTATTTATTATGAATTATTGAAGTTCCGGATTAATTGATTATTATTTTTTTTGGAGTTTTAAATGACTTTTATATGAAAAACGTTTTTGTTAATTTTATTGAGTGGATGGCTGATGTTTGGATTCAATTAGTGTGCGTAGGAAGTTTTAGAAAAATAATAATATTATTTATTAAATGAGTCCTCTTGAGCTCTTGGAAACTCTTCTCGCATTTCTCGCTCCATACGAATTTTGTATCTTTCCGAGTCAGCTGAGTTAAAAAGTTCAAACCAATATTTTGGCATAATGATATTGAAGAAAATAATATCATTTAAGAAGAAAATAACATCCCTTACCTCAAAGAATCAGTACTTCGGAATGAAAAGTCGGAAGTGATGCTGAATGAAACTTGTACTGAAAAGCAACACTCAAAGTATCTAAATACTCACAAAATACGCTCGATAATATAGAGAGAGAATAAGAGAAAGCTTATGTTTAAAATTGTGATTTTCAATTCTAACTTAGCCCTCTATTTATAGGAAAATGTTAAGACGCAAAGTAGACTTGACTTTCTTTACGATGGCTTTACCTGCTACTATTGCCACCCACCACATTTGAAATAAAATCCAGCACATTTTTTTACCAACCACAAGTGGGGCCCACTAAATTCTAGAATTTTCTACCAAAATCATTTATAAACCTAATTTCCGAATCAGTCACCTCTTAAAATTCATAACAAATCATACGTTCATTTTTAACGGTTTAAAATTTGTGGACATATACTCAACTTATATATGTATAACATATCCAAAAATCACAACGATCCAACAGCCGGATTAAAAATTATAACTCATGCAATATATCGTCAAAATACTAATTTGATTTTTAATACCTTCATTCCGACAAACATACTGATAAAACACCTCAATATTAAATCCTTCAATTATAACCACATAAAATAAATAAATCCATCATTTATATCCACATCAAATAAATATTTTCTTATCATATAAATCAATAATTAATTATTCATAAATAATATTACAGAATCACAGTTATGACAACCAGGCCGTTCCTAGGAAAGAGGGGGCTTTCCAATAAGGATTTCTCCTTACTACCGCACAATTAGGTGACCAAACCTCTCTTTAGACAGAACTTTCTAGACATTGCCAATAATGTTATCTAATAATATTATTCAAATAATATGAATTATTAATCTGCTAATGGGAAATACTGTGCAGTGACAATTATTGAAACAACAATAATATAAAATATCAACGCAGCAATTATTGAATCAATAAAATAAAATATTGAAAAGTAATTACTGTAATAATTATTGAGTAGTGTCTTCTTACGTAAGAATCAATAATTCAAAAATCTTTGTGCAATCTGGTAAAGCTTCTTCACATGCAACCATGCGTATTACTATATTTTAACCACCGGGTATTCCAACAGTGCTAATGGTAACAACTACGCCGTTATTTATAATACGCCGTTATTTATAAAAACTCAAACTTGTCGTTTTCTTCATCCGACAGTTATTCTGTCATGAGGCCCATGAATGACTGCGTCGTCGTACGAATATTCCCGACAAAAATAATATTCCACGACCAAACGAATATTCCCCGACAAAAGGAATATTTTATAACCACTTGCTTATTTTGTAAAATTTGCACATTTCACCCATAACCAAAGCATTATATCAAATTAACTCCTTACTATTTCAAGATAATAAATAGAGAAAATTTAATTTTATTTATAATAAGTTGGGGTCTTACAACCTCCCCTCCTTATGAAATTTCGTCCTCGAAATTGACGTACGTACCTGGTGTTTCGAACAGATGAGGGTACCTCGCTTTCATTTCCGATTCCAACTCCCAGGTCATTTCTTCAATAGCATGGTTTCTCCACAAAACCTTAACTTGTGGTATAACCTTGGTGCGTAGGACATGCTCTTTTCTATCCAAGATCTTAACAGGTACCTCCTCGTATGTCAAATCTTCGGCTATCTCGCCTGGTTCTAACTCAATAATGTGGATCGGGTCTTTCATATATTTACAGAGCATAGATATACGGAAAGCATTATGAACACGAGACATGCTTGGAGGTAACGCGAGTCTATAGGCCACATTTCCTATTCGGTCAAGAATCTCAAATGGACCAACAAATCTTGGATTGAGCTTTCCTCTCTTTTCAAATCTTGTAACTCCCTTCCATGGAGCAACACGTAACAATACATGATCCCCAATATTAAATTCCACGTCCTTTCGATGAAGATCAGCATAACTCTTTTGTCGATCTTGTGAGGTTTGAATACGTTGTCGAATCATTTGGATCTTTTTTGTAGTCATGCGTACTAATTCTGGTCCCAACAACGTTGCTTCTCCCACCTCGTACCAGCATACTAGAGAATGACATTTTTGTCCATATAACACCTCGAATGGAGCCATGCCTATACTTGCTTGATAACTGTTGTTGTAGGAGAATTCCACCAGTGGTAAGCACTTATCCCAACTTTCTTTAAAATCTAGGACACATAGTCTTAATATATCTTCAAGGGTTTGAATAGTCCTTTCTGATTGCCCGTCCGTTTGAGGATGGTATGCCGAACTGAATCGTAAATCTGTGCCCATAGCTTTCTGCAAGCTAATCCAAAATCGTGAAGTGAATCTTTGTTAACGATCCGAAACTATGGATACTGGCATGCCATGCAATCGCATAATCTCATTCACGTATATACAAGCAAGACGTTCAAGGGAATAAGTCTCACATATAGGCAAGAAATGAGCCGACTTGGTTAATATATCAATAATAACCCAAATCGCATCTATACCTTGAGAAACCTTGGGAAGACCCGTAACGAAATCCATAGTAATGTGTTCCCACTTCCATTTCAGAATCTCAAGTGGTTGCAATGGACCCTTTGGCACTTGATGCTCCGCCTTTACACGTTGACAAGTTAAACACCTAAAGATAAACTTTGCGATCTCTTTCTTCATATTGCTCCACCAAAATGTATGTCGAAGATCGTGATACATTTTGGTACTCCCAGGATGGATTGCAAAAGGTGTGTTGTGTGCCTCCATTATGATTCTGTGCTTCAAGTCAAAATCGTTAGGAACGCAAAGTCTGGAGTTGACTCGAAGTATTCCTTCTTCATCGATTCCTACTTCTGGAATAGCACCTTCTTGCACTTTCTTCTTCATACGCATCAGCCCCAGGTCCGTAGCTTGAGCAGCTTTAACTTTATCGATTAAAGTTGGTTCTACTCGTATGTTTGACATCATCACGTGGGTACTTGGAGCCTTTAACTCTATCTCCATCCTTTGTAATTCGATAAAAATGGGCCTTTGTGTTAACAACATTGCACTCGTACCTGCATACGATCTTTTACTCAATGCGTCAGCTACAACGTTTGCTTTTCCAGGATGATATTGAATGTTATGGTCGTAATCCTTCAACAACTCGAGCCAGTCATTTCCGTATGTTGAGTTCCTTTTGGGTGAAGAAATATTTGAGGCTTTTATGATCCGTATAAATCTCCATTTTCTCCCCATACAGGTAGTGTCTCCAGATTTTCAATGTAAAAACGACTGCTGCCAACTCCATATCATGAGTAGGATAATTCCTCTCATATTCTTTGAGTTATCGCGAGGCATAGGCTATGACTTTCCCATGTTGCATGAGAACACATCCTAACCCTTTGCCTGAAGCATCACTGTAGATAACAAATCTATCCGAACCAGATGGTATTATCAGAACAGGTGCCGAAATGAGTCTCCTCTTGAGCTCTTGGGAACTCTTCTCACATTCCTCGCTCCATACGAATTTTGTATCTTTCCGAGTCAGCTGAGTTAACGGAGTAGCGATTCGGGAAAATACTTCCACGAATCTCCGATAATAACCAGCTAAGCCCAAAAGCTACGCATTTCGGTCACCAACTTCGGTTGCTCCCAACTTTGTATTGCTTCAATCTTCGCCGGGTTAACAGATACTCCATGTTTTGACACCACGTGCCTAAGGAATGATACTTCCTTAAGCCAGAACTCGCATTTCTTCAGTTTGGCATATAGCTTGTTGTCACGAAGTCTTTGAAGTACCAGCTTCAAATGGTGCTCATGATCTTCACGGCTTTTGGAATAGATGAGGATGTCATCAATAAAGACAATAATGAACTGATCCAAATATTCCTTGAATACACGGTTCATCATATCCATGAAAGCCACAGGAGCATTAGTCAATCCAAAAGACATGACTAAGAATTCATAATGCCCGTACCAAGTTCTGAAGGCAGTGTTTGGAATATCTTCAGTTTTAATCTTCAGCTGATGATATCCAGAACGAAGATCGATCTTTGAAAAGTATTGTGCTCCTTGCAACTGGTCAAACAGGTCATCAATACGAGGTAAGGGATACCAATTCTTGATGGTGACATGGTTTAATTCTCTGTAGTCAATACAAAGTCGCATACTCCCGTCTTTCTTCTTTACAAATAAAACAGGAGCACCCCAAGGAGATGTACTAGGACGAATGAAACCGATGTCTAATAACTCCTGTAGATGGACTTTTAACTCCTGAAATTCAATAGGAGCCATTCGATATGGGGTTTTAGAAATAGGTTTTGTACCCGATTTAAGGTCAATAAAGAATTCAACATCACGTTCTGGGGGTAGACCGGGAAGTTCTTCAGGAAATACGTCAGGAAATTCACTAATAACAGGAATATTATTCAAATCTGACGTGTTTTTGTTCAAGTCCATAATATGGGCTAAGAAAGCTTGACATCCGTTTTTCAATAAACGAATAGCTTTATGGCTTGATATGACAGTGACTGATTTTAGTGGTTTAGTTGTTTGAATTCGTATAACAGGTTGGTTAGGAATATGAAAATTAACAAGCTTACGAAAATAATCAATTTTGGCATGATGAGTGGTTAACCAATCAATCCCTAAAATCATATCAAATGCAAGTATCTTTAAAGAGATAAGATCAATAGGTAATGTGATTGTGCCAACTTGGATCAAGAAAGATTTATAAACTATAGATGTAACAAAGGTTTCACCCAACGGAGTTTTAACAGATAAGTTAAAGTCTAATTTCTCCGAAGTCAAATTTAAACGTTGAGCACAAGCAGGAGAGATAAAAGAATGGGTAGAACCGGTATCTAGTAAGGTATAAACTTCGCAAGAGTTCAAGATTAGCTTACCCGTGATCACCTCGTTCGGGGTTCTCGCGTTTTGGCCAGTCACGACAAACGCCCTTCCTTGAACCACCGACTTTTTTTGTCCGTAGTCGCCTTTGGTGCCGCCGTCCCAGTTGGACTTGACGTCGCTAGCGGACAAAATCGGGCTATGTGACCGTCTTTTCCATAATTGAAACACACCTTGAAAGGCTGTGAATAGTTTGGACTTATGTGTCCCTCCTCTCCGCATATGTAGCATCTATCTGGTGGTCGTTCTCCTCCCCTAAAATTTGTTGTTGGTGATGGTGCTGGTGCTGATGTCTTTCCATCATTGTTGAATCTCCTCTTTTTGAAATTTCCACTTGACTCACATCTCCTATTGTCATGGCCACGATTTACACCCGTATTTTGTACACGAGTCTCCCTCGTCTAATTTTGCATGAACTGCAGGAAGCTTCTAAACATCACATCATTCATCGTTTGCTCGGTAGTGTTGTTTACAGGAGAAATATTGCCTTCCTGTTGCACATTTTTTTGGTTAGTAATCAAAGGTTGTTCCACAGTCTCATAGACTCCATTGTTAACGTTCTCAGCTGCCATTCTTAAAATTTGCCATAAAACAGGGGTTAATTAAATAAATTAACATATCACATAATATCTCTATATTATGACCGACCAACAAATAAGCTTAGGTAGGACACACTAGCGAAGGATTTACTCGTCTCTCCCCTCCTAGTTCTATTCCCCGATCTCCGCCAGAGACCATCTCCCTAAAATCTGATACCAACTATGACACCCCCAAAATAGGTATATGTAAGACCCCAATTTATAATAAATAAAATTAAATTTTTTCTATTCATTATTCTGAATTAATAAGGTGTTAATTTGATATAATGCTTTGGTTATGGGTGAAATGTGCAAATTTTGCAAAATAAGCAAGTGGTTATAAAATATTCATTTCTGTCGAGGAATATTCGTTTGGTCGTGGAATATTCTTGTTGTCGAGGAATATTAAATGCAATAGTAGCCTTGACCATTTGTGGGCCCATAATGTAATAAGCTTCGGATGAAGAAAATGACAAGTTTGAGTTTTTATAAATAACGGACGTAGTTATTCTGAATTAACACTTATTGGAATACCCAATTGGTTAAAATACGATGTCTGGCGTGGTTTAAGGCGATGACACCTTGTATTGCACGTATTTTTTGAATTATTGATTCTTACGTGAAAGGCACTACTCAATAATTGTTACAATAATTACCGCTCAATATTCTATTTTATTGATTCAATAATTGTTGCATTGATATTTTATATTATTGTTGTTTCAATAATTGTCACGACACAGTATTTCCCATTATCAGATCAATAATTCATATTATTTGTATAATATTATTAGATAGCATTATTGATAATGTCTAGAAAGTTCATCGAGGAGAGGTTTGGTCACTAATTGCGGCGCCAAGAAAGAGAAATCCTTATTGGAAAGCCCCTCTTTCCTAGGAACGGCCTGGTTGTCATAATTGTGATTCTGTAATATTATTTGTGAATAATTAATTATTGATTTATATGATAAGAAAATATTTATTTGATGTGGATATAAATGATGGATTTATTTATTTTATGTGGTTATAATTGAAGGATTTAATGTTGAAGTGTTTTATCAGTATCTTTGTCGGAATGGAGGTATTAAAAATTAAATAAGTATTTTTACGATATATTGCGTGAGTTATAATTTTTAAACCGACCGTTGGATCGTTGTGATTTTTGGATATGTTATACATATATAAGTTGGGTATATGTTCACAAATCTTGAACCGTTAAAAATAAACGTATGATTTGTTATGAATTTTAAGAGGTGACTGATTCAGAAATTAGGTTTATAAATAATTTTGGTGGAAAATTCTAGAATTGAGTGGGCCCCACTTGTGGTTGGTGAAGAAATGTGTTGAATTATATTTCAAATGTGGTGGTTGGCAATAGTAGCAGGTCAAGTCTGCTTCGGCGTGCTAACATTTTCCTATAAATAGAGGGCTAAGTTAGAATTAAAATCACACCAGAAACATAAGCTTTCTCTCTTTCTCTCTCTATATTATCGAGCGTATTTTGTGAGTATTTAGATACTTTGAGAGTTACTATTCAGTACAAGTTTCATTCAGCATCACTTCCGACCTTTCATTTTGAAGTACTAATTCTTTGAGGTAAGGGATATTATTTTTTTCTTAAATGATATTATTTTCTTCAATATCATTATGCTGAGATATTGTTATGAATTTTATTATGGAATTTCTACCTTTTTGTGTCGGGGTTACTATTCACGTATACGACACTATTCATAAATTCGACACTATTCACCAAAAAATAAAATTTTCTCTTTTTCGTCCCAGATGTCTTTTATGGTTACTATCTTTGATTGTATCCATGTTTTGATCTTTATTTTTGAATTCTACTTCACACTTTGTTATTATGGAGTATTATTGAATTTGGATAAAAATGAAATCTGAATCCTAATATTTGTCCTTACATCTCTCTGGATTCATTTTCTAAAATGTTTTTCATCATCCTCGATCCTTAATGGTGATACTTGATGAATATCTTTGGCTGTAGAAGCAAAGATGAATGATTACTGATGAATATCTTTGGCGTGGTGCAAAGATGAGCAGTGTTGAGATGAACATGACCAAGTGGTGATACAAATAAATATCTTTGGCCCGTAGTGCAAAGATGAATATTTGATGCAAGATGTATATTGATTGATGTTCTGAGGATAAAATATTGATGATGGACTTTTAAATTCATAGATGATAGTAGATTTGATTCTCTACTTAACTCTTCTAATGAATTGTTGTTTCCGCTGCAGTTGTTGATCTAAAACTTGTTGTCTATTGTATTTTATCAGATTTTCCCCTGTTGAGGACTAATGATAATTTGTTGTATATTATCTTAGTCATAAAATTCTTTACTGGGCTAGTTGAGCTCACCCTTTTACTTTTTGTTCCATTTTTTCTCAGGAGGTGAGAACATAACAGGATCTAGTCGGAGTATGGAGTGATGGTTCTAGAAAGATGTTTTAGCAGTCCTCACTATTTCTGTAAAATAGTGTATGAATAATTGTAATGATGACTTATTTGAGTGTGGATATTGTCTAGAAGGCAATATTTGTATTTAAACTCACACTATGTGTTGTCGTATTTTGCATAACAATTATAATAATAAGTTGTAGTTGTTCTGTACCATGTAATTGGCGACTCACAATGGGTTGGGTGGAATCGACCTATTTTGGGGGCGTCACAGTATACCTTACCCATTCTGAGTCGTCAAATACATGGTACAGAAAAACAACTACAACTTTATTAATACAATTGTCGTGCAAAATACAACAACACATACTGTGAGTTTAAATACAAATATTGTCTTCTAGACAATATCAACACCCAAATAAAGTCCTCATTACAATTATTGATATACTATTTTACAAAAATAGCGAGGGCTGCTAAAACAACTGTATCAGACCATCACTCTATACTACTCGACAGTTCTGTATGTTCTCGCCTCGAAGAAAAATGGAACAAAAGGAAAAGGGTGAGCTTCAACTAGCCCAAAGATATATTATGACTAATAATATACAACAAATTATCCTTAGTCTTCAATAGGAAAAATGCGATAGAATATAATCGACAACAAATTTTAGATCAACAAATGCAGCTAATGATTCTTTAAAGAGTTAGAGTGAAGAATGAAATCTACTATCATCTATAATTTTAAAAGTCCATCATCAATATCGATATCCCTCGAACATCAATAAATATACATCTATCTTACTGAGCCAAAGATATTCATTTGTATCACCAGGTTGGTCATGTTCATCTCAACACTGCTCATCTTTGACCACGGGCCAAAGATATTCATCGACGTAATCATTCAATTCGCATATACGGCCAAAGATATTCATCATCCAAATTCAATAATAAAATTCACCATTAAGGAGGCGAGGATGAAAAAAAAACATTTTAGAAAACGAATCCAGTAAAATGGCGAACGGATTAAAATTTGCACATTTCACCCATAACCAAAGCATTATATCAAATTAACTCCTTACTATTTCTAGATAATAAATAGAAAATTTAATTTTATTTATAATAAGTTGGGGTCTTACAACCTCCCTCTTTATGAAATTTCGTCCTCGAAATTGGCGAATCGACACGTACACTGTGTTTTCGAGCAGGATGAGGTACCTCGCTTTCATTTCCGATTCCAACTCCCGTGTCATTTCTTCAATATAGCATGGTTTCTCCACAAAACCTTAACTTGTGGTATAACCTCAAAAGCGTAGGACATGCTTTTTCTATCCAAGATCTTAACAAGTACCTCCTCGTATGTCAAATCTTCTTTATCTCATCCGGTTCTAACTCAATAATGTGGTTTGGGTCTTTCACATATTTACGGAGCATAGATATATGGAAAATATTATGAACACGAGACATGCTTGGAGGTAACGCGAGTCTATAGGCCACATTTCCTATTCGGTCAAGAATCTCAAATGGACCAATAAATCTTGGATTGAGCTTTCCTCTCTTTTCAAATCTTGTAACTCCCTTCCATGGAGCAACACGTAACAATACATGATCCCCAATATTAAATTCCACGTCCTTTCGATGAAGATCAACATAACTCTTTTGTCAATCTTGTGAGGTTTGAATACATTGTCGAATCATTTGGATCTTTTCTGTAGTCATGCGTACTAATTCTGGTCCCAACAATGTTGCTTCTCCCACCTCGTCCCAACATATTGGAGAACGACATCTATAAATTATTATTTTCGCTGCGAATATTGATCTGAAACTTGTTGTCTATTGTATTTTATCAGATTTTTCCCTATTGAAGAATAACGATAATTTATTCTATATTATCTTAGTCATAATATTCTTTACTGGGCTAGTTGAGCTCACCCTTTTCCTTTTTGTTCCATTTTTCTTCTCAGGAGGTGAGAATGTAGCGAGTACTAGTCGGGGTATGGATGAAGGTCTTAGAAAGTTGTTTTAGTAGTCCTCGCCATTTTTGTAAAATAATATATCAATAATTGTAATGAGGACTTATTTGAGTGTTGATATTGTCTAGAAGACAATATTTGTATTTAAACTCACAGTTTATATGTTGTATTAATAAAGTTGTAGTTGTTTCTGTACCATGTTATTGACGACTCAAAATGAGTGATATATACCTATTTTGGGGGCGTCACAAGAATAATGAAAGCAAAAGGGTGAGCTCAACTAGCCCAGTAAGAAATATTATGGCTAAGATAATGCAGAATAAATTATCGTTAGCCTTCAACAGTGTTAAGTTGATACAATATAACAAACATCAAGTTTAACTGCAGCGGAACAAACAATCCATTAAAAGAGTCAAGTAGAGAATAAAATCTACTATCTTCTATGATTTAAAAGGTTTTTCATCACTTTTATCGCTGGGACTTAGCTTAATAAATAATCCACATCATCCCTGCACTACGGCCAAGGATATTCATTAGTATCACAACCACAAATTATCAATGCACTACGGGCCAAGGATATTCGTGTATTCATCAATGGTCATGATCATGCCAAAAACTGTCCATCAATACACTACGGGCCAATGAGAACTTTTACCACATTATTTGTAACATTACGGTCATGATTATACCTAAAAATCCATGGTCATAATCATACCAAGTCCATCTATGCATTACAGAGCCCACCAGATGACTTTCAATGAAATATAAACATGAGGATGATGACAATGATATAAGAATTCAATAAAATAAGTTCAAGAATTAATTTATCCGAGAACCAATAACGTCCCAAATTGTCAACATGATCTCGCTTTGTGGTGTAAAATTCAAGAATGCTCAAAAAGAATATTTTCGTGAAAGATCTTTGGATGAAGCGCAAATATCGAGGATATTCCACTAATTTCATGGAGTATAAAAGCCAAAACTTTAACCAACCGAGTATAATAAAGAATGAAATAACAAAAGAAATCACCGGGCATGTGATAGACCACACGACGAAGTTATTCCAATGAGAATAATAAATAATCGGAACCGGTGTCTTGCGTAAACGCATGCAGACGGGATATTCCAACGAATAATAAATAATGGAACCGGTCATGCGTAAACGCCTTGCATGTGATATTCCAACAAAATAATAAATAATGGAATAATGTAAGAATTTCACCATATATCCTAGATTGGCATGACGAGTTATTCCAACATAATAATAAAGAATGGAATAACGTAAGAATTTCACCAAGTATAGGGTAGCCAGCGTATCTGAGTTATTCCAATGTATAATAAAGAATGGAATAACGAAGTTCTCTTCATGAATACGAAAAAAATAATACCCACTTACCTTAGAAGAAATCGGATATAGGAGTAGTGAAGTAGCATAATACTTTTCTTCTTTTTCTATATAGTTTCTCTCTAGAGTTTGATGAATTTGTAAGAAATAATGAAGGAATGAGCTTCTATTTATAGGAAAATGGACTGAATAGTAACTAATTCATGAAATCGGTCAGTTTGATTTACTTTTAAACAGACGGTCCATATTGATTTACTATGCAAAGATTAATAAAATATTCTAATAAAACAAAATCTTTTAAATAAAATATAATATATTCTATTTATAATCTAATAAAACGAATAACTTTATAAAAGTATTTTGTTTTATATAAAAAAGATTTTACTATGCAAATACTATCTGGAGACACTATGTAAATACTATGCATAATAGAATATTATATATTCTATTTATAGTCTAATAAAACAAATAACTTTATAAAAGTATTTTGTTTTATATAAAAAGATTTACTATATGCAAATAATATGCATGCACTATGCAAACACTATGCATAATAAAATATAATATATTCTATTTATAATCAAATAAAATAAAATTTTATAAAAGTTTTACATTTTATATAAAAAGTTTTACATTTTATTACATTTATAATAATAATAAAATAAAACTTATCACCTTTATTATAATTCACAATATTAATCGACCACGCTGCTTTCCAAAGAAAGAGGGCTTTCCAATAAGGATTTCTCCCTATTATGGCGCAAATTAGGTGACCAAACCTCTCCTTGCGCGTAACTTCTTGACATCGCTAATATTGCAAATAATAATATTAATAACTTTGTTATCTCCATTATTGATTTAATAATATATAAAATATCGACAATAATTGAATCAAATAACGTGAGATACTATGCAACAATTCATCGTAGTAATAATTGAAAAAAAAGCGAGTGACTTCTCACGTAAACATCAATAATCAATACCGTGTACTTACTTATGCAACCACGCCAGATTCATCGCATTTTTTAACACCGGGTACTTCAATAGTTAACGGTAAAACTTCCGCCGTTATTTTCATAAAATTATTTTTGTCGTTTTCTCAATCCGACAATAATTCCATTGTGGGGTCCATTAATGATTGTGTCGTCGTACGAATATTCCCTGTTAAAACGAATATTCCCCGACCAATCGAATATTATATAACAACTTGTGTACTTTGCAAAATTTATAAATATTACCCACAACTATAACATTATCTCAAATCCACACCATAATTTTGAAAAAAATATTTCGAAAAATTTAAATCTTTATTCATAAAATTTGGGGTCTCATAATCTCCTTTCCTTATGGAATTTCTCCCTCGAAATTAGGGTACGTACCTGGTATGTCGAAGAGGTAAGGATACCTTGATTTCATTTTAGATTCTAACTCCCAGGTCATTTTCTCAACATCATGGTTTCTCCACAAAACTTTGACTTGAGGTATAACCTTGGAGCGTAGAATATGTTCCTTCTTATCCAAGATTTGAACAAGAACCTCTTCATACGTTAAATCTTCCGCTATTTCGTCCAGTTCTAACTCAATAATGTGGTTCTGGTCGTAACATGGATATGTGAAAAACGTTATGAACACGCAACATATTTAGCTGTAAAACGAGTCTATAGGCCACAGTTCCTACTCGATCGAGGATTTCAAATGGGCCAATTAAATCGAGGGTTGAGATTTCCTCTATTCATCGATTCTTGCTACTAGAATAACGCCCTCTTGAACCTTCTTCTTCACATTCATCAGCTCTGAGTATGTAGCTTGAGCGGCTTTAACTTTATCGATTAAAGTCGATTCTACTCGTATATTCGTTATCTTCACGTGAGTCTCTAGAGTCTTTAACTCTATCTTCATCATTTGTAAGTTATACAAAATGGGTTTTTATGTTAACAATATCGCACTCGTAAACGCATACGATCTTCTACTCAACGCGTCAGCTACCACGTTCACTCTTCTATAATGATATTGAATGGTATAATCGTAATCTTCAATAGCTCGATCCAACTTCTTTGGCGCATTATACGTTCGTTTTGGTTGAAGAAATATTTAAGGGTTTTAGAAATGGGTTTTGTCTTCGGGGTCGATAAAAATTGATTTCATGCTTTCTAGGGTAGGCTAAGAAGTCTTCAAGAATACGTCAGAAATTTATTAACAATAGAAATATCATTCAAAACTGTGACTCTCATCCAAGACTTGGATAGTACGTCACATCGATACCTATCAACTTGCCATCGTCATTCACGACGTCGCTAACAAAAAGTCTGGCTTCGGTGCATTACATACAAGGAAGTCAACAACGAAAAGATCGGGGCACTTTACTTATGGCTTGATATAACAGTGATTAACTTTAGTGGTTTGGTTGTTTGAATTCGCATAACAGGTTGGTTAGGAATATGAAAGCTAACAACCTTACGAAAAGCATGATGAGTAGTTAACCAATCGATTCCTAAAATTACATCAAAGACAAGTATTTTCAAAGAGATAAGATCGAGAGGTAACGTGAAAGTGGCGATTTGAATTAAATAAGATTTATAAATAGTGGAGGTAACGAAGGTTTTTACTAACAAAATTTCAACCAATAAGTCAAAGTCTAACTTCTCTGGGGTCAAATTTAAACGTTGAGCGCAAGCAAGAGAGATAAAATAATGGGTAGAACCGATATCTAATAAGGTATAGACTTTATAAGCGTTTATGATTAACTTACCCGTGATAACTTCGTTCGGGTTTCTCGATAAACGCTCTCACTTAAACTACCGGGTTTGACTTGTCTGAGACATCCTTTGGCATCACTATCCCAGCTGTCACTACACGCAAAATCGAGCTAGGTGACCTTCTCTTCTACAATTGAAACATGTTTTGGATTACTGCGTACAGTTTGGACGGATGTGTCCCTCCTGTCCACATTTGAAACATACGACCGGTGGTCGTTCTCCTTCCTTAACAACAGGTGCTGGTGCTGACGTTTTTCCATTATCGTTAAATTTTCCACTCCTATTATTTTGGCCATGATTACCACCAAAGTGGTTACCATTCTTGGCATGATAATTCCCCCCACGATGGTTATCATTGTTCCGATGGCCGTTGCCACCAGTACGATTATTATCGTGTTGTTGGTCATTGCCTTTTAGTTGTGCTGACTAATTATCGCGCTCCAATAACTGAGACCTATTCACAACATCTGAATATAAACAAAATTTGTGAGAAATAAGGTATTAACGTATATCGGGTTTCAAACCTCTTAGAAACATTCGCGTCATTTACTCCTTATTATTAACCAAGTGAGACGCAAACCGGGACAACTCGGCAAACTGTGACACGGTCATGTTATTTTGCTCCAGCTTGATGAACTCTACCTCTTTCATGTGACGAATACTTTCAGGAAAGTACTTGTTGTTGAACAGCTCTTGGAACTTCTCTCAAGACATCTTCAGTGCGGCAGATTGAGTATGTTTTACAGATTCCCACCAGTAATTTGCCTCTGCTCGCAACATGAAGGTGGCAAAGGGAACCTTTTGCTCCTCGGAGCATCCCAAGATATCAAATATCTTATAGATCTGCTTTATCCACGTCTCTGCCTTAAGTGGTTTTGGCTCTCCAAAAAACTCCTGTGGTCCCAGTTCCTTGATCTGCTTAGCGGTAACCGTCCCCGAGAGTTGCCAGTGTTTCCACCTGCATTTTGGACAGGAGCCGCTCTTGCCTAATGTTGCATGACTTGCATAAAGCCTCTGAACATTCCATCATTCATCATCTGGTCAGTGTTGTTTTTTGCCTGAGGATTATCGCCTTCTTGATGCACATTACCCAGATTATTGATCTGTGGAGACTCAACTGTCTCCTGTGCTCCATTGATGTTCTCAACATTCTTGGATGTCATTTTCAAATACTGCCACAAAACAAGGGTTAATTAACATATCACATATTATCCCTATACTTTGACCGACTAATTAAATACCAAATAAACTTAGGTAGGTCATACTAGCGAAAGAATTCTCTATCTCTCCCCTCCTAGTTCTTATCTTATATTTCAGTCAGGGATCATATCCCTAAGCTTTGATACCAACTGTGATGCCCCCAAAAAAGGTATACATCACCTATTCTGAGTTGCCAAATACATGGTACAGAATACAAATACAATCTCAAATATACAACATGATGAAATGAGTTTTAATACAAATATTGTCTTAGAGGCAAGTATTCAAACTCAAAATAAGTCCTCAATACATTTATTATCACACTATTTCATAGAATAGTGAGGACTACTAATGCTATCATCCTGACCGATCACTCGCTTTCCCACTAGTCCTCGCTACGTTCTTATTTCTCAAGAGAAAATGAAAGCAAAAGGGTGAGCTCAACTAGCCCAAAGAAGAAATATTATGGCTAAGATAATGTGTTAGTTCCCAAAGAGGCACAATATAGATCTAGAAGGGGGGGGGGGGTTGAATAGATCCTTAGAATTTCAAAATACTTTTCTCTATTAAGTTGTATTGCTCATTAAGTAGCTCATGACAAATTTAAGAATCTTTTCAAGCACAGCGGAATAAGTAAAAGATCCCCTTCATTGATATATTCATAATCACACATACATTGTTCGTAGAATTACTTGATGATAGCGAAATTAAAACATACATAGCATGATTATAGCGCTTAATGTACATAATATAAATGACATAAAGTAAAAGACACAAGGGGTTTTAAGTGGTTCAGAGACTCAAGCTCCTAATCAACTCTTCTACTTTCAACTAGTAGGATTTCCACTAAGGAAGGGTAGCACCCTGAATCACTAAGATTCTTTCAAGGCCAGCAGCCTTGGAACTTCAGTTCACCAAGAACTCTTCAAGGCCAGCAGCCTTGGAACTTCTCTAGTTCCCTAGGAACTCTTCAAGCCCAGTAAGTTTGGAACTTCATTTAGTCCCTCCGGACAAAGACCCCTCAGGCCCTGGCTTCTTGTTGTTGTAGTTGTTGATGTTGTTGGTGCTGAGCTGCTAAGATGTCATTAAGCTCTGAACATCTTTTGTACTTAGCAGCTTGATGTGATCCATTTTGCTTTCAACTTCGAGTCCGAACCACATCTTCTTTGGTGTAGCTGATCTTTACTCTTTTCTGCTCATCTTCATCTGGTATCAGCTGTGCACCATCACCATCTGGGTTTGTTAAGTCTCTGTGCTTTTAGTAGACTTTATCTGGCACTTAGCAATCCCTGAACCCTTCTTGAATACTTTGCAAACATGGTTCTGCGCTTGTTCATTTTCAGCTCTCGGTTCATGGTGATTCGTAGAGTGGTTCTCTTGTTCTTCTTTGTACTTAGCCACTTTCCTGAATACTATCTTCTTGGCCTTCTAAAACTCTCGACTTGCCATCTTCATGGCATTCTCATCTTTGTTGAGTGAAGCTTCGATCTGTTTAATTCCTTCTTCAAAGCTGCTTCACTTTCACCTTGATAGTCTTACTGTCACTGAGACTTGTTCTATTGATCTTTGGTGGAACTCGTAGAGTCAACAATAGCATTCACCAACTCAACGATTCTACAACTACACGATCATCAACATCTTTTGATCTTTGAAGCTTTGTTGATTTATACTGCTTCCCAATCTTCTCGTTGGAAAGTAGCCTTTGAAAGCTATTCAAATTTCTTCGCAGATCTCGAGTTATTTGGTACAGACTGCAGATGTGACATGACATCTTTTTCTGACTTTCTGACACTGCAGTTTGTTGTTTCACCAACCTTGTAAGATATGTCACTTTAATGTCTTGGGCAGGTCGAAGACTTTATTTCCTTCTGATTTCTCGATCAGAGGTTGTCTTTGCATTGATGCTTTCAATAAGCTCTTGTTAGAATATTACCCTTCAGATTGAACCATTTCTAATGCTTCAGTCTTCAGCTATTCGAACTCTACGATTCTAATGCATGTATTCATGGACTTGATCGTAGTGTCTTATTGACTGGTAGAGACAACACTACTATTTTGAAGAATGTTGTTTGGATCTCCACGTGAAACACCTCTTCCTTCTCTTGTGCAGTGCTTTGATACTTCTGTTTGCCTCGACTGTTCTCAAATACTGATGATTTGACTCTTTGTTATGGTCCCTTTTGAATAGTAAGACATCTCAGATTTGTAGCATGCTCAGTTCGCTTTCTCCTTGTGATCTCCCGTTCACCTATCATCAATGGACTGACCCATGCTTAATCACTTTAGCCTTGTTCTTGAGAGACTGACCAGTATCTTCGTGTACACTCCATCAGTTCTTTCTTTGTTTGGTAAACACTACGATCCTGGTTGCTTCTAAGATAGTTATCTTTTGTTTGCTTGATAGCTACTGCACTTGCTGACTTTCCTTAGTCAGTTACAGAAGTCTTCTTCTGATTTCCTTGTGGAAGACTTCGTCTTAAACGGCTTCACAACTCAATCTTGATGTTGATTGGTTTGATGCTTAGATCTTCTATTAGCTTGCATGCCATTCGTTGAGTGCTCTTTGGTTTCCTTTAGATGGGACGTATCTATGGAGTGCCAACTAGAGGCTTCATTCCTTTGGATATTCTGGGAGTGCTCAATTGTTGAGAATCGTGTTTGCTCTACGATTCTGACTTGGCATTGTGAGCACATCTGTTTACATCTTAGTTCTGCACTCTACGATTCTCGCTTCTATTGTGCGTAAACTATGACCCGAGATCGATCTCTGACACTCTCTACGATTTCTATTGTTGTGCTTGTTTTCATCCGATCTAGCTCGACTACGATTTCGCCTTTGATACGATCGATGAGACTCTACGATTTTGAGTGCGATCTACGATCCTTGATTTGGTCGTTAGTAGACTCTACGACTCCAAGTGTATTCTACGATTCGTCACTTAACTTTGGCGGATGCTCGGTTACTCGTGGGCGGCTTTCTTTCTACGATTCCGAACACGACTTTCTCAAAGGACTATGGCTCGAGGAAGTTCTCCTCGACACCACGATCCTTTCTCGCCTCTCCGGAAGTCTACGAACTCCTAGATCTACTATCTTGCAGATCACGATTCTACCTCGATAGCTCTCTAGTTTTCCTCGACTCTCCGGCGGAGATCACGATTTCAGTGCAAAGGTTTCGACGATCGAATGTTTTCATTCTGTTACATCATAAGATCAACCTAACATGCTTGATCTTTCTATATTTATAGTCCTTGTACATCATTTCTTTTAAAGGACTTTACAAAGCTGTTTTGCTTATGTAGGATCAACCTAACACATTTGATCGATTCATTCTAAGTCCTTGTACATATGTTTCTATTATCTATCAAAGGACTTTACAGCTTTTCTTAATGCAAACATACTTGCATATTCATTCTTATATATATTTCATAATCAAATCATATGTAAACAGGAATATCATTCATATGTTTATTCCTGACATAATGCAGAATAAATTATCGTTAGCCTTCAACAGTGTTAAACTGATACAATATAACAAACATCAAGTTTAACTGCAGCGAAACAAGCAATCCATTAAAAGAGTCAAGTAGAGAATAAAATCTACTATCTTCTATGATTTAAAAGGATTTTCATCACTTTTATCACGGGACTCGACAATAAATAATCCACATCATCCCCCACACTACTGGCCAAGGATATTCATTAGTATCACAACCACAAATTATCCATGCACTACGGGCCAAGGATATTCGTGTATTCATCAATGGTCATGATCATGCCAACAATCGTCCATCAATGCACTACTACGGGCCAATGAAGACTTTTACCATATCGTTTGTAACATTACGGTCCATGATTATACTCAAAAAATCCATGGTCATAATCATACCAAGTCCATCTATGCACTAAAGGCCACGTATGACTTTCAATGATAATATAAACATGAGGATGATGATAATGATATAAGAATTCAATAAAATAAGTTCAAGAATTAATTTATCCAGAAACCAATAACGCCCAAATTGTCAACATGATCTTCGCTTTGTGGTGTAAAATTCAAGAATGCTCGTAAGAATATTTCCGTGAAAAGATCTTCGGATGAAGCGCAAATATCAAAGATATTCCATTAATTTCATGGAGTATAAAAGCCAAAACTTTAACCAACCGAGTATAGTAAAGAATGTAATAACAAAAGAAATCACCGGGCATGCGATAGATGATCACACGCATGAGTTATTCCAATGTAATAATAAATAATGTAATCAGTCTTGCGTGAACGCACAAACAGGATATTCCAATAGAATAATAAATAATAGAACCGGTCATGCGTGCGCATTGCATGTGATATATTCAAATGAATAATAAATAATGGAATAATGTAAGAATTTCACCATATATGCGGTACTTTGTATGTATGCTTTATTTCAACATAATAATAAAGAATGGAATAATGTAAGAATTTCACCAAGTATAGGGTAGCTCAGCGTATCAAAAGTTATTCCAATGTAATAATAAAGAATGGAATAATGAAAGTTCTCTTCATGAATACGAAAAGAAATAATACCCTTACCTTAGAAGAAACGGATATAGGAGTAGTGAAGTAGCGAAATACTTTTCATCTTTCTCTCTATAGTTTCTCTCTAGAGTTTCAAAGAAATTAAGTAAGAAATAATGAAGGAATGAGCTTCATTTATAGGAGAATGGATCTAATAAGAACTAATTCATGAACGGTCCAGATTGATTTACTTTTAAACTAGATGATTACTATATTGATTTACTATCGCAAAGATTAATAAAATATTCTAATAAAACAAAATCTTTTAAATAAAATATAATATATTCTATTTATAATCTAATAAAATGAATAACTTTATAAAAGTATTCTGCTTTTATATAAAAAGATTTTACTATGCAAATACTATCAGTACCTTATATGAAACATTTATGCATAATAGAATATTATATATTCTATTTATAGTCTAATAAAACAAATAACTTTATAAAAGTATTATGTTTTATATAAAAAGATTTTACTATGTAAACACTATGCAGTACTTATGCAAATACTATGCATAATAAAATATAATATATTCTATTTATAATCAAACAAAACAAAACTTTATAAAATGTTTTCTATTTTATATAAATTTTTTTTTTATTACATTTATAATAATAATAAAATAAAACTTATCATCTTTATTATAATTCACAATATTAATCGACCAGGTCGTTCCCACGAAAGAGGGGGTTTTCCAATAAGAATTTCTCCCTATTGGCGCGCAATTAGGTGACCAAACCTCTCCTTGGCAGAACTTCTAAACATCGTTAATATTACAAATAATAATATTAATAACTTTGTTATCTCAATTATTGATTTAATAATATATAAAATATTGACAATAATTGAATCAAATAACGTGAGATACTATGCAACAATTCATCGTAGCAATAATTAAACAAAACCGAGTGACTTCTCACGAAGCATCAATAATCAATACCGTAGCTGCTACTATGCGACCACGCCAGACATCAGTACTTTTAACACCGGGTGTTTCAACAATTAACGGTAAAACTTTCGCCGTTATTTTCATAAAAATATTTTTATCGTTTTCTCAATTCGACAATAATTTTATTGTGGGGTCCACCAATGATTGTGTCGTCGTACGAATATTCCCTGTTAAAACGAATATTCCCCGACCAATCGAATATTATATAACAACTTGCATACTTTGCAAAATTTATAAATATTACCCACAACTATAACATTATCTCAAATCCACACCATAATTTTGAAAAAAATATTTCGAGAAATTTAAATCTTTATTCATAAAATTTGGGGTCTCACAACAATCATCTGAAGAAAAAAAATAGATGAAATAATCATGAAGAATTGGCCAAAAAAAACAATATTGATGACCGATAATTTTTTAGCCGTATAAGAGAGGTATGGTGGTTCTCCGACGTGCCCTCGTCATGACATGAAATGTGAGCACTGGATTGATTTTGTGGCCCTAGTTATTTACAATGTGATGGTGCTTTGATTATCAACTACATGGCTACTTACAATTGCGTCACAAATAAATGACTGTAATCATAAACTTTGTGGATGTTCTGAAGTAGGTCACGAAGAAGAAATTTGGTGTAAATATTGAGAAGGGTACTCCTTTAAGTGAAGAACATGAATGTTATTTGGCTGATGAAATCTACAAAAGGCCAGTGACAATATACAATTACGCAAAAGAACTTAAGTCGTTTTATGTGCCTGAATGATGATGGCAAAATAGTTGCCATAGTTGCAGCATTCGATGTGGTTGTACCAAAAGTGGGGGCTCTGATTAGGGGTAGCCAAAATAATTAAGGAACGCTTGAATATGTTAAATTCAGGGATCAAGGAATTGAGCCTACCAAGGGACTAGTATCAATGGTACTTGGATCTTCGCAGGCATGGAACAGCCAAACACATTGTCTTTAGTCTCGTAGTCGACCTCTTGGTTCTCTATATCACAGGCCTCAAAGACGTCAGAGATACTATCCTTTTCCCCCCGAAGTTGTGAAAATTAAAAGTCTCTAATTGATTAAGTTATAATTGAGTTTGATTACAATTTTTAATGCTCAAATTAGAAATTTGCTTCATAAAGGGGACTAACTGGGGCGAAGAGGATTATTACATACAGAGATAGTGGATTTATAGGAGGGATGTGTGGTATTACCATGCAGGATTATTGCATATATATAAGGAATCTGCAGGGAATCATGAAGATTATTGCATATATATAAGGAGTAAGATCCTATGGGTTTTAATTATAAATGCATCATATAGTTGATTATTACTTTTGCAAAAGTCAATCAATTATGCATATAGATATCATTCATACATATAGATTATAAGACAATATTTTATATATATTGATTTTACATATACATCTAATTTAAAATTAATATGGGTAAGGCTGAAGTCCATGTTTACAAAATTTTGAACCTACTTTTGGGTTAATTAGTATAAAAATTAATTACTTGAATGTTCTTTTTTTAAAAAAAAAGAAAAAAAAAGGAATTATTTACTGAAGCTGTGTGAAGCTATTAGGTGATTGTAGTCTTGGCAATTGCAGAATAGTAATATTGATTCATTATATCACTCATTATATTATATTATATATATAATTGAGATGTTTCCAAAAAAAAATTATTATTATTATTGAAACAATTAAATATCCTATTTTTAAATATGAATGTTTTGATTTTATTTCCAAAATCTTTGGAAGGATTTGATTTGATTTTCAAAAATAAAATAAGATTTTATTTGTTAATATATAATTTCTAAATTTAATTTGATTTATCTTAGTTTTATTTCAAAAAAAATTAAGGAAACAAAATGTGAGTTGATTTTCTTTCCAAAATATAAGGAAGGATTTGATCTTATTTACAAAGTAAAATAGTATTTGATTTTTTTTGGTAAATTACAAATATTATATATATATATATTTTACGGATCAAGTCATACCTTTATCTTTATTCACTCGTGCTCACCCCCTTTAGCGATGGACCAAGAACGATTCGATCATACAATCGTAAATCATACTTTTAGCGACGCTATATGTCATCGTCTCTAAAGTATGTATTTACGGTGTATTAACCAAAAACCGTCGCCTAAAAGGGGGGAAGACGCAATTAAGTGAGTAAGATAAAGGGTATCTGATTGATCCGATCAGATATATATATATATATATATATATATATATATATATGCATGGGCCGGAAATTAATTGGTTGTTTTGTGCTACCTAGCTATGGTTATTATATATCATGTTGTATATATGAACCAGCATGATGAGTATGGGTGGCTATACTAATTTCATGCCAGTACATGATGAGTAAGAATAGCCCAGCGAAAAAGGTGAAGACATATAACTTTATGGATAGCAGGATGGGTGATATTGGATTAATCCATCTACCATGGGCATTATTACTTTTTTGTCAAGTCAATCAAAAAACAAACATCTTCATAGCAGCCTATAACAAAGCATATAATAAAGCATACCTGTGAAAAGGAATGATGCAGCAGCTACAATTTTTCCTTGACAGAAGACGGTTATTTATCTTTGGCTTGGACTCAAGGCACGAGGATTTTGGAGTGAGGGGCTTGTAGTGTATCAAGGCCCAAGATTAGGAACATCCTAATTTATATAAGGAAACCTGATATCATAATTAAGAAGATTTTGGGGAACCACTTTGGATACATGAATGTATGCAGCCATCTCGCCTAATTAAATGCACCCAAGTAATATGACAACAAAACTCCATACTGCAATTCAGATTCAAGATATGTGGCCTTTATGAATATTGACTCCTTTATCTTTCCCAAAATAAGAAAATAAGGAAACAAATTTTGGGCAAGATATGAAAAGATTTCAGAAGATTTTCCAATATGTCCAAGGAAGAGCCTTGCTAGGTCTTTCCTCCTTAGGATTTAATTCTAAGGGTTTGGCTCCCTAGGGGTTCCCTCTTCTAGGACCATTGCCTTCGAGACCTGTAAAGAGGAGTCCTGCAAAGTCGTTCAAAAGCTTGAAGTATTCTTGCACGATCATCTCTTTGGAAAGACGACTCTCGTGCAGGGGACAAATGTGGGCCCAAGTGCAAATTAGGGTTAACATGCCCTAATTGAATGAAGACGGAAAAATCAGAAATAAAAAGGCTGGACCCGAGAGAAGCCTCCACGTGTTTTGAGGCAGAAGGCTCGTGGAGGCGGCTCATTTTGGGAATTAATTGAGGGATTGGATTGGTGGCTAGAAGGGCAGGATGATCTGGGCATTACTTTGATGACTGAGGGTAAATTTGGAATTTTCCCGAGGGCATATGCCTAGCACATGACCACTCTCCAGAAAACCCTATAAATACCCCTTCCACTCCATTGGGAAGGGGACCTCACTTTTGACTCTTGGACCTTTTGGAAGACTAAGAGATTTGGAGATTCTCTCTCAACCCAAAGACTCAAGAAGGCTCTCTGAATCCTTGTTACCCTAACAAGGTTCTCGGATTCTAAGAGTTATGTCACGTGTTGTTGGAGTAATCGCTCACATGTTCTTCTCCCCTCTTTAATAAATCAATCAATTCCGTACTTTTCGTGAATTTCTCTCCTCCTCAACCAACAAGAAACCCTAACCCTAGCAAGGTACGATTTTCTTGCCCACAATGTGTATATGAATCTCAAAACTCAAATTATGACTATATTTGGTTGAGTTATGGAACTCAATATGTGATATGTGGTATGTTGGGCATGTGGAACTTATATTGTCTTAAATTGAGATATATGTTGAGCATGAAATTATGTGCTATATGATGCATGAAAACTGTTGAATTTGCTGAGCTGTCGAGCTCAATCTTGCAAAAATAACTTTTTGTAGGTAAAATATGCAATGCAATAATGTCTGCTAGCTGAAAGATAAGGAATGGAAGATAGCAGTGGAATGCAGTTCTTATATTAAAATTTGTATATAATTATGTTAATAGTTTGAATATGTATAGCTGACAGATATGTACAGTTTAGATTATTCAATAAATAAGAGATGTTTGTTTTGAAACAATAATGTATTGTGGTGAATGTTTGTATATAGAATTATACATGTTGGACATCAATACAAAAGATGATAAGCATTGCTACTTAAGCTCTTATAGCTCACTAGCTACTATGCAAAATACAGGAGATCTTAAAGATTGCGATTCGGGAAACGAAGGAAAGAAGAAAGAAAAATTTTAATTATCCGCATTTTCAGTTGATATTGTATCTAATTTTGATGTAAGGTTGAACTTAGATAATATTGAACGTACAAGGTCGAGACTAATTTTAATCCTAATATTGGGTTAAGTTGGTCCCGATTTTGGAGTCATCACAACTCCCATCGTCACCGCCTCCGACTTCCCGCCACCCGCCTCCTGCCTCCCAACCCCTCCTTGTCCCTGCCTCGTGCCCTTAGATCTCTTTCTCCATGATAAACAAAACAAATAAACAGAAGTATAGTCTATTCAGTTGGAATGATATTTATATTTTTTTGAAACGTAGTTATGGACTTTGTTTTCATATATCTATGCTTTCAAATCTGAGTTTTAAATATGAAAATTTTAATGATTTTGTTGTGATTGTGCAATTTGAGATAAAGTTGGGGTTTAGGAAAGAAATGAGTGTTTGATGATGGTTATGGAGGAATTGAAAATGGTGGTGGTAATGGTGGTGGTGGCGCTGTTGTGGTTCGACTGTGATGGAGCAACGGTAGTGTACGTTAATGTAGGGCGATGATGGTAAGGAGAGATAGTGGAGAGTTTTTTGGGTTTTTTTTTTCTAATTTGTACTTTTTTGTTAAACATTATTTTGTATAATTTTTTACTTAATATTTTTAAAATCTACATTAATTGGGATTAATTGTATTTAGAGTATTTAATTATAGGTTAATTGTATTTAGAAGTATTTTAATTTGGAGTTAATTATGTTTACAAGTATTTTAACTTATTAATGAAGTCAAACTATATCTAAATACTGTCAAATCGTATAAAAGCAATTGGATTCAATTAGGTGCAGAATGGGTTCGGTATTTCAGTCAATTTTTGTCAAAAATTGATTTTAGGGTAGACGTTGTATGCAATTAAGTAATTTATGTAGTAAATTATAAGCCCGATTATTACTTTGGAGGCTGAATTATAGATCTGATGGTATTTAGTGTAACAGAAGTGTATATAACCTCATCCAATATTATTTAGATAGTAATACTTTAATATCTACGAGTCTTTGTGACAGAATCGTTGTGTGTACAATTACTATTAGGATACATAATAATAATTTTATTTAATTTAAAAGATAAAAAAACATTAATAAGGAAAAATTATAAATAACTAAACTTATAAGAGTAAAAGGAGGAAGGGATTTGTGACACACCCTCAAAGCTGAGTATAAACCATTAGCATTATCTAGTAGGGGTGCTCCTAAATTTTTTTTGATTTTTTCAATTTTTTACCAAACCTTGATCTTGGTGCAAGTCTTTTCGGTTTTTGAAATTTTAACAATTTTTCTGCAGACTGCAAGAATAAGAATGAATGACTTTTTTGAATTCTAAAAAACCAAAATACCGAAAATACTAAAATTTAATAATATAATAATTAATAGTTAATATTTTGTAGTTTTATATATTAAATAAATTTTTATATATTACTAATTTTTATATAATAGTAATTGTAAGACCCTCAAATTTTTATGAATAAAAATGTATTTTCTATAAATATCATTTTTGAATATTATAGAATAAATTTGATATAATGTTATAGTTGTGGGTAATATTTATAAATTTTGCAAAAGTCGCAAGTTGTTATATAATATTCGAATGGTGGGGAATATTCGCTTTAAATGGGGAATATTCATACGATTTACACAATCATTAGTGGACCCCACAATGTAATTATTGTCGGATTGAAAAACGACAAAAATATTTTTAATGAAAATAACGACGGAAGTTTTACCGTTAATCGTTTGAAACACCCGGTTTAAAAGTACAGAATACGGCGTGGTTGCATAGTAGACACCAGTATTGATTATTGATGCTTACGTGAGAAGTCATTCAGTTTTATTCAATTATTGTAGATATTTTATACATTATTAAATCAATAATTGAGATGACGAGTTATTAATATTATTATTTGCATTATTAATGATATCAAAAGTTCTCGCGAAGAAGAGATTTGTCACCTAATTGCGCGCCAATAGGGAGAAATCCTTATTGAAAGCCCTCTTCCCGGAACGACACAGTCGATTAATAGTGTGAATAATAATAATGATGATGAAATTTTGTTTTATTAGTATTATTAATGTAATAAAACGAAAAGCTTTTTTATATAAAATGAATACTTTTATAAAGTTATTCGCTTTTATTTGGCTAATAAGAAAATCTTTTTTATATAAAACTAATACTTTTATAAAGTTATCTCATTTTATTAGACAATAATTAGAATATATTATATTTTATTATGCATAGTATTTGCATAGTGCCTGCATAGTGTTTGCATAATAAATTTTTTATATATAAAATAGAATACTTTTATAAAGTTATTCGTTTTATTAGATTATAAATAGAATATATTATATTTTATTGTAAACCAATCTGGACCGTCTGCTTAAAGTAAATCAATCTGGACCGCTTCATGGATTGGTTCTTATTCATCCATTCTTTTTATAAATAGAAGCTCATTCCTTCATTATTTCTTCTACGATTCAATTTGAAACTCTGTAGAGAGAGAAACTATAGAGAGAAAGAAGAAAAGTATATCAAGTTTCTTTTACGGTAAGGGGTATTATTTTTTTTCATATTCATGAAGAGAACTTCTATTATTCCATTCTTTATTATTCTGTTGGAATAACTTGTATACGCGGTCTACCCTATACTTGATGAAATTCTTCTGTTAATCCATTATTTATTATTTTGCTGGAATAACTTGTCTATGCGATGTACCGCATATATGGTGAGACTCTGTTGTTATTCCATTCTTTATTATTCTGTTGGAATATCATATGCATGCGCTTTCTACGGGACCGTTCCGCCTTTATTATTCTCGTTGAATATCCTGTTTGTGCGTTTCTGTGGGACACGGTTCCATTATTTATTATTCCGTTGAAATAACTTTTTTACATGTAAGTCTGCGCGCGTGCGTGATTTCTTTTGTTATTCCATTCTTTATTATACTCAGTTGGTTAAAGTTTTGACTTCTATACTCCATGAAATTAGTGGAATATCCTTGATATTTGCGCTTCATCCAAAGATCTTTTCGTGGAAATATTTTTCGAGCATTCTTGAATTTTACTCTACAAAGAAGTATCATGTTGACAATTTGACGTTATTAGTTCTGAATAAATTAATTCTTGAACTTGTTTTATTGAATTCTTATATCATTGTCATCATCCTCATATTTATATTTTGTTGAAAGTCATCTGTGGCTTGTAATGCATAGATGGACTTGGTATGATTATGACCAGGGATTATTCGGTGTAATCATGACCGTAATGTTACAAATGATGTGGTAAAAGTCCTCATTGGCCCGTAGTGCATTGATGGACAGTTGTTGGAATGATCATGACCATTGATGAATACACAAATATCCTTGGCCCGTAGTGCATGGATAATTTGTGGTTATGATACTAATGAATATCATTGGCCGTAGTGCAGGAATGATGTGGATTATTTATTAAGCTGAGTCCCAACGATAAAAGTGAAGAAAAACCTTTTAAATCATAAAAGATAGTAGATTTTATTCTCTACTTGACTCTTTTAATGGATTGCATGTTCACCTTGCAGCTTAAACTTGATGTCATTGTATTTTATCGGTTTAACATCGTTGAAGACTAATGATAATTTATTCGCATTATCTTAGTCATAATATTTCTTACTAGGCTAGTTGAGCTCACCTTTTCTTTCACCGTTCTCTTTAGGAAATGAGAACGTGGCGGAACTAGTCGAGGAGCGGGTGACGGTCCCGATGATAGTGTTAGTAGTCCTCACTATTACATTAAGTAGTGTGACAATAAATGTAATGAGGACTTATTAAAGAGTGGATATTGTCAGAAGACAATAGGTGTATTAAAACTCACAGCTCTCTTGTTGTATATTAAAGAATGTATTTGTATTCTGTACCATGTATTTGGCGACTCAGAATAGGTGATTTATACCTATTTTGGGGGTGTCACAGTAATTTTATTAATTTTTTTTTATATATATTAATAATGTTTTGTAGTTTTATTTTATATATTAATTATTATTAATAGTTAATGATTTCTTAGTTTTAAAAAAATTGTTAATATATAAAAAAATTATATTATTATTAATAATTATATATATTATCATGCGGTATAACCGAAAATCGAACCAAAAAAATCAGTACTGATTTTGTACCAAATTGGTACCGAAATCGATAATTCGGTACCGGTTCCGGTTCTTGCTTTTTTGCTAATTTCAAATTGGTATCGATTTTATATTTTTGGTACCGATTCGATTTTTACCGATGAACACCACTATTATCTAGTCATAAAAACAAGATTGCGTGACTTAAGTTCCAGCTAGTCCACAGTTTTATTTGAAGAATGATAAAAATAAAATTGTGGACAAAGGACCACATTACAAAAGAACAAGAACAATACAGGCCTAAATGTTATTAAAAGGTTAAATCAAATTATTTATTTTAATATAAGACGAATTAATACTTATACGCATGAACATAGAACCGGCACCAGTACCAGTCCATGGACGAAGTATGTTGCACTGTGTATGTTAGTTTACCTGTTTTTGGAGTATTTGGTCTTTCAAGCGCACAAAACCTAATTTAAAATTTTATTTATTAAATAACAATTTATGTTAAACGTAATTTATTTTTATAAATACAGTTTTAATGCTACGTTTTAAAATACTGATTAATTGCTAAACTGGGTTTTTTAAAAATAGTTCATCTATTAGGGATATAGTTCATCTTGTAGTTCTCAAGGCTTGGGCGAGCTAGTAGGAATAGGTGGTTTTGTGATAAGATTTGTACTTTCATTTTTGGTTTTCTGCTTTTCTAGTTCATTAAATTGTTATGCTTAAATTTATAGACCAAATACTCTTCTTATAATCAGGTGCGAACCCACATCTTATATTGTGGGATCAATTGACCCACTATAAAAATAATTATTTTATAATATAAGGTAAATTTTAAAAAATTTAAGTATTATATAAATTTATTCTACTAAAATTTTATAAATTTTATGTTATACTGATATGTCAAATTAAAATGTATAACTTTGTCAATTAAATTTTAATCACATATATGTATCTCTCTATAATATTTTAAACTAAATAATAATCTAATTTATATTATTTTTAAAAATAATTAATAAATTAATTATTTATGAACAGTTGTGATTAAATTTTTTTATTATGAGTCAATTTTTTTCTGCAAAAGGCTAAATATGATATATTATTAAAAAACATATCCCAAAATTTACAAGAATTAGATAATAGGATATATGATTACAAATTTGTGCACAAATTTGTGCAGCATACGATCCGGATCTTAAACTCACCCCTTATCTAACTCACCCGAGCTCACCCCTCTTTAGCGACGGACCTGATAACGACGATTGGTTATATGGCAACTGTTGCTATATACTTTTAGCGACGCTATATGTTGTCCGTCATTAAAAGTATAGACAACGATTAAAAACTCAACAATATAGTTGGTTAACTGTTAGGTCAAACCATATTAACTATTTTTATTTCTCCCACCCCACCCCACCCCACCCCACCCCCCACCACCCCCCACCCCCCCACCATAAAAATAATGAGTACACCACCCCATATTATTTTTTTAGGAGGGAGTGTTGGGTGGGGGTGGGAGATGACTGGGTGGGCGTAGGTGGTAGGGGGGGTGGTGGGTGGGTGGAGTGGGTGGGGTATACATAATCGCTTAATAGTATTTTTTGGGAGGGAGTGTTGGGTGCGTGGGTGGGTAGGTAGGTGGGTGGGGTGGGGTGGGGTGGGGTGGGGTGGGGTGGATGAGGGTAGAGGGTGGGTGGTGTATACATAATCGCTTAATATTAATTTTTTTTGGGAGAGAGTGGTGGGGAGTGAGTGGGAGTGGGAGTGGGAGTGGGAGTGGGAGTGGGGTGGGGGTAAGAGGTGGAGTGGGGGTGAGGGGTGTATACATAATCACATAATATTATTATTTTGGGGTGGGGTGGGGTGGGGTGGGGTGGGGTGGGGTGGGGGGGTAAGGGGTATATACATAATCACATAATATTAGTGTCAAATCAGGCCTTCATGGAACCTATAACCTATAACAATATTAAAATGGTTAATATGGTTTTTAACCATAATTATATGGTTCCAACCCACATTATCCATATTAAAAATGGTTAATATGGTTTTAGTTTTTAAATGGAACCATAACCATATTTTGAAAACCAAAACCAACCCATAACCATATTTTGCCATGCCTAAACGGTTGTATGATCAAACCGTTGCCGGGTCCGTAGCTAAAGAAAGGTGAGCTCAGGTGAGTTGAATAATGAGTGAGCTTAAGATCTGGACTCTCTCTCTCTATATATATATGTGTGTGTGTGTATGTGTGTGTGTATGTGAGAGAGAGAGATATTTGAAAGTATAAAAGTATTAAAAAAAATTAACTCGAGGCATTGCCTCAGTCAAATTATTTATAGTTTATTAATAATTTTGACCCCACTAAAAAAGATTTCTGACTTTCCCAGTGCTTATAATTAAAGTTTATTGGTAGAACATAAAGGACTAGCCATCTAGCCAGCAATTTGCAGAATGGGTCATTCTTAGTAAATCAAGTCAAGCATTACTAAATCAAGATTAAAAGTAAAAATGTGATCGATGACAAGGGCTAAGATTAAACTATGCACTGATTAAGTGCATTAAAATTCTTATGCTTAGCTAATCGGTTCATTGCAGCTCAAAAGTTTTTGTGATGCAGACGGGAGCATTTTCCCTATGACTAGATTATCCATATCTAGTTAATTAGTTAGTCTAGCCACCAAAGTTCTAGATGTATGAAGAATATATAAAATAAACTCCATCCAATATAATTTGAGTTAGATTTTAATTTTTTATTAATTCTAAAATTAGAGATACAACGTCTACTTTGTAAAATGTTATTACATTAATTTATACTTAGTTGATTGAATATTATCAGTTTATCATATATATATATATATACCACAATTACTACAAAGATTTAAGTTTATGTTTTATGGTTTTGTGCTCTACAAGTGGGATTATACTCTTTTTTTTATTAATTACTCCTTTCGGCCTCAAAAAAATGACGTTACATTTTTTATTCAAATTAAAAACTATATAAAATAGAGAAAAAAGAATAAAATAATTTTAAATTTATTCTTAGTAGCCGTACATAATTATATATTTTCACAGGGACGGCTACCAAGCTAAACAATTCTTTGTAGAGAATTGAATTGACATTTTTATAAATAAATTTAATAATTTCACAATATTCTCTCACGTGAGATAGACTCCACTTACCATTCATCTTGTGAAATTATCAAATTTAATATCAATTATCTTCATTATATTTTCCCAAGTAATTATATGTTCGTCTTACAATCAGTCAACTCCAATCTTAATCATATACGAATGCAATGATAACTCTTGTATTATTGCTTGGGTCGTTTATTAAGCAATCTTAGTATTCTAGAATCCATGTTTTGATTGGCTACCTAGCTAAACAATTCTTTGTATTCTAGAATCCATGTTTTGATTTGAGTCAATCTTACAACATTTTCTTGTTCTTGTTGATCTTATGATTAACAACTGTTATTGGACTATTAGAGCACATAAAAATAGATAGTGGGTTTATTTATCTATAATAGGGCTAATAGTATTTTCAGACTCAAAATTTTATCCGTGTTATAAATAAATTTATTAAAAAAAATCTATGCGAAATAATAAGTAAGCTCGATGGATCTTAATTAAAGATTATATAAATTTATTACTCCAGAAAATAGATATACGCGTTATACATGACCAAAATTTATATTTTTATTGTATTTGATCATAATTTGGCATATTTTATTTTTTATGAATCCGGTTAGGGTGAAGTTAGCACTAATTTTATCCTAGAATTTATCCGGTTAGGGACCGATAGTAGTGTGCACTTATGGAGCTTCAATAATTACTGAACCATACCGGTTGGTTCTTCTAAGACAGAATCGTTAAACATATTTGCCATGCATGGCATCCGCAACACACGTTAAAATTAAGCAAGTTGGTTTTTAAAATATTTTCATGGAAATTTCAAAATGTTTATTAATGTTATTATTATTATACACATCATGATCTTCCTAGCAATTAAGTGGAAGAAATTGTAGGCGTAACCACTAGAATTTTTCCTATTTCTTTTCCTGTCGGCAGATTGGAGAGAAACAATAATAAAAAAAAAGAGAGTAGCATTTCACAAAAGAATGAGATTAATTGATATTTGAGGAATATGAAGATTATACAAAAGTTCTTCCTGAAATTGCATTCAACTTTTATTGTAAAGTTAATATGTTTCTTCATCACCGTATTCAATAAAAGTTGAAGAGATTAATTAGGAAATTTGGAGAAAAAAGGGCCATCTGTTCCTTTTTGGTGACCAAAATCAGGATATATATGCTTTTATTTTAATTTTTTCTATTTGAAGAACTGTTGTATCACTTCCACCCAGGATGAAGAATCTGAAATAAAATGGAGTAGAAGAACAAACGAATACATGAAAGGAAAGGCATAGTAAAAATGTTAAATTTCAATCGAATATAGTAAAAAAATATCTTGCATAGTAATAATTTTTGTTTTTTTAAAAAAAGAAAGGCATTCGGTTCAAAATCGTAAAAGTTTTTATTGGTACCATATCGGTACCAAACCGAGCTTACCGGTATCAATAGACATTCGGTTCAAAATCGTAAAAGATTTTACCAGTACCATATCGATATCGAACCGGACTTACCGATATCGGTACTCGCTTTTGGATAAAAACAGGTAACTTATTTGGACAAATTCGATACAATAAATTACCGATGAACACCCCTATTTATAAATCTGGTTGAACATCTATAATATAAAACAGAGCGGCTCAAATCCCAAAGTTTCAACATCCAACGGTCTCAAATCAATTTAGGCTTCAACATTTAACGATCTAAAATCATTTGGGGCTTCAACATTCGACGGCCAAGAATTTATTTATCAAAAATTCAAACCCACATCCATCATCTCACTCTCTCACTCTAACGAATTTTTAATTGTCAAGTTATTATTTAAAAAGTTACAATCAATCAAAAAGGCTTATAAATAATAGAAAATAAATCTTGAAATGTAGTTAAACTTGGTTTAAATTTATGAGAATTTGACTATTAAAGTTAGATATTCTCTATTTATTCATTGAAATTTGTCTTCATAAGAATTTTTATTTTAAATGCTTTGTGGAGTATGTATGAAAAGTACGAGTGTGTTAAGAATTAATTTAGGCTTTTAGTTTAGTGTGTGTCCAGTTTATAATTTATTTATTTTTATTTTTTTTGAATTATAGAGTGCCTTCTATAAGCCTAAATTAATTCAAAGACTTTAATTTTAATTAATATAATAATTTATTGCTGGTCTTCTATTAATAAAAGATTTTCCTCATTTTTAATGCAAAAGTTACATATTTAGAATCTTCGGAAGTGTGCTAAACCCATTGATAAAATCTACATCAGGTATATAATGAGGTAGGTTATATCACATATGCAACGATCAGGATACAAATGAAATGATACTCTTCAACCAAAGTAAAAAATAAATATTTTTCGTTTCAAAATATATGATTATATATTATTAATTTATTAAAATTAATTGTACACATTATTAAATTTAAAATTGACATAAATAAATTTAATTTTAATTAATATAATAATTAATACTGTAAACAATTTAAAAAGTATTATTAAAATATAATATTTATTATTTGTATATACTAGCCAAGTGTCCCGTGAGAAGCACCTGTTGTTTTTTAAATAAAAATATTTTATAGAGTGATTATAAAATTTATTTTTTGAATTTTAAATTGACTTGCTATTATTTTTAGAATCACTATAAATTTTGTTTAAAAATAAATGACTATAGATCACATATTGAGTGTTACTAATGTGATTCTTTCGTTATTTTAATTTAATATATTAAGTTTTTATATAGTTTCAAATTTTAATATTTAGTTTTTATAATCAATGCTTTATATTTATATATGTATTTTTAATTAGACTTTAAATTTGAGTGAAAACCTAAAAATATAAACTTAGTGTTTAAGTCGTACTCTATTGTATAATTAATTAACAAAATTTAAGTTTAAAGATATATATTTCAAATTAACTTTTAAAAATCAATAATAATATCATAATTCTAAAAGAAAGAGTATATGTGTGTGTGTGTGTGTTATATCCATCCTTTATGTCCCATGCACCAATAATTAGTCTTCCATACCCCGTTTCTTCTATAAATAGAAGCATAACAATTTAATGAAAGAACCAGAAAAGCAAAATGAAAGTGCAAATCATATCCAAAGAGTTCATAAAACCAACAAGTCCTACTCCCCCAAGCTTTAAGAACTACAAGATATCCCTAGTAGATGAGTTAGCCCCAACAATAAACGTTCCTCTCATTCTCTATTACCCTGCAGCTAATGGTCCCAATAATGAACGTTCCTCTCATTTGAAAATATCTCTAGCCGAGACCTTAACCAAATTCTACCCTCTAGCGGGAAGATACATGAAAGACAGTCACTCGGTTGATTGTAGTGACCAAGGTGCTGAATTTGTGCAAGCCAAAGTGGATATTCGGCTCGCTGATCTTCTCGAGCAAGGGGTGAATTTGAAAGCCGAGTTGCTTAATAATTTCCTTCCAAGTCCATTAGGTGCAGCGGATGAAATCACGGATCCATTGCTTGCTGTCCAAGTCAACACTCTTGATTGCAGCGGTTTAGCAATCGGGGTGTGCATTTCACATAGGGTGGCCGATATGTCAACTATCAGCGCTTTTATTAAAGGATGGGCTAGTATTGCAAGTTGGGGAGACCCAATCTCTCCCAGCTTTGACTCGGGGTTGTTTTTCCCTGGAAGGGGTTTACCTGGATTTCCTTTAGGATTTCCAAGGTCAAAAGAAAATGCTGAATTCCATAAGATTGTCACAAAGTTATTTTACTTCAACAAGGAGGCGATTTCAAGAATTAGAGGCAAGGCCACAAGGGTGCAGTCGGTGTTTGGAATCATATGCAAGGCGTTTGCTGATGTAAATAATGCAGCCAAACACGGACATTCAAGGGAGTTTATAGTTTTTCAACCCGTGAATATGCGGGAAAGAACAATTCCTCCGCTGTCAAAATATTTATGCGGAAACCTCTTCTTAGCTGCCACTTCCCAATTTGTTGCAAGTGAAAACGAGATGGAGTTTCATGATTTTGTGGATTTGCTTGGGAACTCTGTGAAGAGTGCCTTGGTGGATTGTGCAAAGATATTATCGAGTGACGAAGATGGGCAAATGATGATAATTAATCCCTTCATTAAGTTGAAGAAAAGTTTTTGTAAGTCCGAGATGGTAAATACTTGCACGTTTAGTAGCTGGTGTAAGTTTCCAATTTATGAAGCTGATTTTGGTTGGGGAAAGCCCATTTGGGTAAGCAGTGTCAACATTCCCATAAGAAATCATGTTATTTTGATTGATGATAGAGAGGGTGATGGGATTGAAGCATGGGTAAGTTTGGATGAGAAAGACATGCCTGAATTCGAACAGAATTGTAACATCAAAAGCTTTACCACTCATGGGCGGATCTAGCATCTGTTCCTAGCAGGGACGGATGTTTTTGGGCTGAAGACTGAAGTGAAGTGCTAAAGTTTAGCGAGTTAGAGAGCGAGAGTTTGAATACTTTATATACCGTATGTTTAGTTCTTTTTATAATAGTAGTAGTTTAAGTTTTTTTTTACCCTTAAGTTTAATTTTTTTCATAAATCTGCTCTCTTAAGTTTATTAAATTTTATTTTTACCTCTATCCTTGTACCTATAAAAAAAATCCAGCATAAGCACACCTACCTATGAATAGATCTGCCTGTGCCACTTAGTGAAGCTTCCGTCGTACGTGAAGTATCAATAATATTCTAGTGACTAAAGAATTGTTACAAAAATGAGATTCAAAATGATGTGTATGATTGTATTGATTATAATCATTGGATCCACCTATGCATGTACTGAAGCATTAATTAATTAATTACAATTCAACACATCATTTTATATTTACTTTTTTATAACCATATTTTGTCATTATAACATTACTCATTAACTATGTTGCAATACTAGTGTTGTGTATGACATATATATATTGCATCAATAATTTGAGTCTATATGAATAGATTGATTTTACATTCTAATTAGTCTTTAGGCTAGAGGCAAGAATATATTATGGATTCTCTTGTTCATTACTCTTTTGAGGATCGGACACTAACTAATTTTCCTAATTGTTGAAGATATTGTGAAAGAGTATATTAATTGTCCAGCGGTGGGAATGGATTAGCAATGCATATATGCTTGTGGTATTGGTGGAACTGCATGTTCTTCCCCGCATATTCTTCACCGTTTGATATATGTCATCAATGAGTAACTATACCCTTCCATTTGATTCCAAACACCATTTGCACCCTTGTAGCCTACTAGCCTTGTTGCCTCTTATGCTCGAAATGTCCACCCAGATCTCCTTCGACCTTCGAGTAAAAGCCCATTAAGAAGGCCAAATTGAGATTATAAGAAAGTTTTAAATTTTAAACTGATGATAGTGTGGACTGGTTATGCGACCCAATCTACTACAGGCACGATCCAAATTATATAGTTTAGCCCCCAAATCCCAATCTGGTTGGGCCACAAAAATTCGAAATCTCATATAATTTCTTAAGTTTACGTTGTCAAGTATTGATTAGGACAAAAATAAAGGTAACAAGGAGGACTGAAGTCAATATTATTGGATTTTAAGTATTTACGCACGAGTAAAAAGAAAGTTAAATTATTATTATTTATTTATCTAATTCTTGTAAACAGTAAAGAACATGTTAAAAGGATTATTTAATTGTAATTTAAATGAGATTTATACTAGTGATTCATAATTAACATCAAATATTATTAATTTTTTGAACCGGAAAATATTGCACTACTGTCTAGTATCCTCCCTGATTATTAGTCACTTTTTAACCAAACTAATATTAACGTACGGTTAAAAAGTGGATCCCACGTGCAAAAACATCAAATATTGCTGCAGAAATATAAGTTCCCTAAAATAAATAAATCTAGTCGGTGTGCAGCAGCCTTCTATGAACACAGCAATCTTAGCACCTAGTTCCACACCAAACACTTTCTCATCTCTCTCCTATGTATCACTCATCCGTTTCAATAATTCCAGTATTCCAATTCATACAAATATATCCAGTAATCAAATTCAATTCCATGGATCTCCAACCTGAAGACCTCCAATTCCTAACAGTACCAGACATCCTGAAAGAATCAACCTCAATCCCCAACAAGTCCCCCAAAACCTTTTACCTCATAACCCTAACCCTAATTTTCCCTTTATCCTTTGCAATTTTAGCTCACTCCCTCTTTACACATCCCCTTCTCTCTCAAATCCAAAACCCATATGGAAATGGATCCCATTCCTCCCTGTGGACCAAACTCCTCATTTTCCAGTTCTTTTACCTCATCTTCCTCTTTGCTTTCTCTCTCCTATCCACTGCTGCTGTTGTCTTCACTGTTGCCTCTATGTACACCTCCAAGCCTGTTTCCTTCTCCTCAACCACTTCTGCCATTCCCAGAGTTTTCAACCGCCTATTGATTACTTACCTCTGGGTAATTCTCACCATGGTTGTGTATAATTTGATTTTCCTCTGTTTTGTGCTTCTTTTGATTGTGGCAATTGATACCCAGAACCCAATTTTGTTCATTTTCTCTATAATTGTTGTTTTCGTTCTGTTTCTTGTGGTTCATGTTTATATAACTGCATTGTGGCACTTGGCTAGTGTTGTTTCTGTGCTTGAGCCGATTTACGGGTTTGCAGCGATGAAGAAGAGCTATGAGTTGTTGAAGGGTAAGACTGGAATGGCGGGCTTGATTGTTTTTGGGTATTTTGTAATTTGTGGAGCAATTAATGCGATTTTTGGATCTGTGGTGGTTCATGGTGGGAATTATGGAGTGTTTTCAAAGATTGTTGTTGGTGGGTTTTTGGTTGGGGTGCTGGTGATTGTGAATTTGGTGGGCTTGTTGGTGCAGAGTGTGTTTTACTATGTTTGCAAGAGTTATCATCATCAAGAGATTGATAAGAGTGTTCTGTATGATCACCTTGGTGGCTATCTTGGAGAATATGTGCCTCTCAAAAGCAGCGTTCAGATGGAGAACTTGGATGTTTGAGTCTAAGGTTAGAGCAATTATAGGTTCTTTCTTGTTTGTTGTATGAATGTATGAATTTAGATAATGATGTGTACACTGTAAAGGCTGAGCAATATCAATGTGTTTGTCACATTTTATACTGTTTATATTTGTTAATGACTTTTGAGTATGACTATATGAGTAGTGCTTCATATTAGTTTTTAGCTTTTGCCAGTTTTTTTTTCATGTTTGATGAATGGTTGAAATTGTGTAAATATGATAATGTAGTTCAGATTGTCATTAAAAGAAATAGCATGTGTTATTTGATATTTCAGTATAAAGGATAAAGTCACTGCTAACACAGATCATATGTTGTTGCCATTATTGTTTTATTTTAGTATTTGCTACAAGTATCAAGGGGTGTTGCTGATGTTAAAAGGAGGAATGGTGTATCCTCTCAGGGTTTTTTTTCCCTCTTTTCCTATTAAATATAATCTCCTTGTATCTTAACACGAGAAATTGATTAACTTTTATTTGATATTCCATTTTCCCATGGATATAGTGGCCCATCATTAGTTATACAGTTATACTACTCGCACACAAACTAACTGAACCATTCTTAGAAGGTGCAAAGAGTTACTCTGATATTTAAAAAAATTATCTGCTATATGTTTGAAAATGTCAGGATTATATAGCTTTTGTAACCTTAGTTTCATAAATAGAAAGAGTAGAGCTGTAAAAGGGGTGTTACGTCTTGTTAAGTGAAGCATTATGTTTGTAGGAGAAGTGCGTACGTGAATACTTATCCCAAAAAGAAAGAGAAAAGAGAGAAGAGAGAGAGAGAGATCATGTTACTTGAAGAAAATAATTCATTAACATGTATTGTATAATTTGTTTATGTGGAAACCCAACCAGATAGTAATTGTTCTGCACAGGCTGATCAACTTGAATCTTGATTCTGAGATAACTGGCAAAGCTTGATTTTTATAAAGAATATGTGAAGGGAAAGATTTATTTAATAGCTCTTGTATATATGGACACCCAAACTAGTGGTTATTTACATCAGGCATTTCCTAATTATTGGTTCATACTTGAAGCCTGTTATTAACTCGTCTAATCATTGAGATTTGGACTGCATGTACATGTAAATTATTCAATGTTAGCTTGGTTTTAGTGAAATTGCAAAGCCTTGTTATTAGTGTTAGTATTACATTGATTTGATGGAAAGAATTTCTGAAAGTTTCTAGTTCTCATCTATTACTCCTTCGCCTGCCATGAATTATATGTTGTTCTTAATTGCTCTGCCCTTTTCTTGTCCTGGAGGATCAAACTTGTGGTTTAAATTGGGTATCATTGTGAAAAGGCGCACAAGCCTATAGATTTAGGATGTGGTTTTCGTTGTTGAACAAGGCTTATTTGGGAAGGATGAGCCTTGGAATTGTTTACGAGTTATTTTAATTTTCGAGTGCTTACTTTGTGTAATATGCATTTATTTTTGGAAGAAGTCTTTGTTATTATTAGATGTTTGGCTGTTTTGTTTGTCTAAAAAGATTAGGTTAATTTATTGCATACCCTTCTGAGTTCTGAGCTACTCTCTCATGTTAGTAACTCAGTTATTGCATAAACTAATGAATAGATCAAACCAAAATTTGTCTCAAACACTGAAATCAGAAGATTTTCATATGCTTTAAGAATTCGTATGGTACTATATTCAAAACCATATGAAGCTGGAAGGTCATAGCTATGTCGCAAGGAGTAGCATTTGCTGATAGTGTTAATTTCTACCTATCTCATATATCTACATACTTTAATATTTTTTATCGACATAAATTTATTATCATGTATAACATGATCTTAAAAAAAACTGTCAACTTATTGAGCTTTCTCTTTCTTATAATTCCTCCTATTTTCATTCCGAATAGTTGGTGAATTTAAGCTCCACGAGTAGTTACATTTATAGAATTTTATATCCCATGATATGCCTCCATAATTGTGTAAGGTTGGTTTTATTATTATCCCATAATCTTAAATCCTATTTTAATAAATAACTTAATTTCTCTATTTCAAAAAATAATAGTTTAGTTTTATACTCCCTCCGTCCATTAATATAAGACGTTTTAGAGAAGTTTTTTTGTCCCTTAATATATAACATTTTAGAATTCCAAGTAAGCATTAATTGCTTAGTTTCTAATATTACACCAAATATTAAATATAACTTTGATTCTCTCACTATTTTTTGTCCAATAAATAACAATTTATTTTTTCAATACAAGGGCAATATAGATATTTGATATTATATTTAATGTTATACAATTATTTTCTTAATACATGTGCACAACTCTAAAAAATCTTATATTAAGGGACGAAGGGAGTATTCATCTTCATTAGTTCATCTTAATGATGTTTAATTATGCCTAATTATTTCTAAAGTACTTAATCTATGTTTGTTTGCAAGGATTATACTTGAAATAGGACTATTAATCTCAAATGTCTTGTTTGTTTTTAAATTTAGACTTGAGACTATTAGTCCATGGATTATAAAATTACATAATATGAGGATTATTTAATACCATGTTCAACTAGGTATTATAATTCATATCATTTGAGACTAAAAATTTATAGACAAAATTAACTTTACTTTTTTTCTAAAATAACCATAATATCATATTTTATTCATTTATCAACCTTAATTTGACAGACTTGTTATTAATTCTTGTACAATTATATATATATATATATATATATATATATATATATATATATATATGGGGAGCATTATTTTTACATGTATTTTTAATATTTTCATATGATTCCTTCTTAAATAAAGGTGGGACCCACCGTATGTTTATGTGAGAAATGATAATGTGGAAATATCAAAATACATATAAAAATATCGGCTTATATATATATATATATATATATATATATGTGTGTGTGTGTGTGTGTGTGTGTGCCCCCAAAATAGGTATACATCACCTATTCGAGTAAATCAAATACATGAGTATGTAATACAAATACAATCTTTAATATACAACAAGAGAGTCATGAGTTTTAATACAAATATTGTCTTACAGACAATATTCACTCTCGAAATAAGTCCTCATTACATTTATTGTGACACTATTTTAATGAATAGTGAGGACTACTAATACTATCATCCGGACCATCACTCTATCGCCTTGACTAGTCCCGCTCGTTCTCATTTCTGAAGAGAACGGTGAAAGAAAGGATGAGCTCAACTAGCCCGGTAAAAGAAATATTATGACTAAGATAATGCGTAATAAATTATCATTAGTCTTCAACGATGTTAAACCGATAAAATACAATAGACATCAAGTTTAACTGCGTGAACATGCTGATCCATTAAAAGTCAAGTAGAGAATAAAATCTACTATCTTTTATGATTTAAAAGGTTTTCATCACTTTTATCGTTGGGACTCGAACAATAAATAATCCACATCATCCCCGTTATCACTTTACTGACCAATGATATTATTTAGTATCACGACCACGAATTATCCATGCACTCATGCCAAAAATAATTGTGTTTTATCAATCATCCCGATCATGCCATAAAACAATTCATCTTTTTGCACCTTGGTCGAAGAGAATCCATAGCCATAATCATACCAAAAAGCTGCTCATCAATCCACTACGGGCCATGAGGACTTTTTTCACATCATTTGTAACATTACTACCATGATTATACCGAATAATCCCTCAGTCATAATCATACCAAGTCCATCTACATCTATATACTATAGGCCACAGATGACTTTCAACAAAATATAAACATGAGGATGATGACAATGATATAAGAATTCAATAAAACAAGTTCAAGAATTAAATTATCCAAGAACTAATAACGTCCAAATTGTCAACATGATACTTCTTTGTAGAGTAAAATTCAAGAATGCTCAGAAGAATATTTTCATGAAAAGATCTTTGGATGAAGAGCAAATATCAAGGATATTCCACTAATTTCATGAAGTATAGAAAGTCAAAACTTTAACCAACCGAGTATAATAAAGAATGGAATAACAAAAGAAATCACCATGCATGCGGTACTTGCAGATGTATGATTATTCCAATAGAATAATAAATAACGGAACCGGTCAAAGCGTAATACGACCGATAGGATATTCCAACATAATAATAAAGAATGGAATAACAACAAATCACCATGCATGCATGCGTCGTCAGATGCATAGGCAGTTATTCCAATGTATAATAAATAACGGAACCATGTCAAAGTAAATTCAAGACCGAGCGGTGATGTTCCAATGAAATAATAAAGAATGGAATAACAATAGAAATCACCATGCATGCGGTACTTGGCGATAGACGAGTTATTCCAACTGAATAATAAATATCGGAATCGAATCTGGCAAATAAAACGCATTGCATGTGAGATAGTCAAATGTAATAATAAAGAATGGAATAACAACGAATTTTACCATGTACTACGGTACTTGCATAGTGAAAGTTATTCCGGTGAGAATAATAAATAATGGAATAATAGAAGAATTTCACCAAGTATATGGTAGATCAGCGTATACGAGT
This sequence comes from Panax ginseng, assembly GCA_020205605.1. Lineage (NCBI taxonomy): Eukaryota > Viridiplantae > Streptophyta > Magnoliopsida > Apiales > Araliaceae > Panax > Panax ginseng. The sequence goes on along the minus strand of CM035131.1, from coordinate 27,917,834 downwards.
TATTCCAATGTAATAATAAAGAATAGAATAATGATTTCTCTTCATGAATATGAAAAAATAATACCCCTTACTAAGACAACAAATAATATCCTTTACCTTTGAAAGAAGAGTACTCTCATTTGGTAGTATGAGGATATACTCGAAGAAAACTTGCACTACGCTTCAAGCTTTCTTAAACTCCAAAGAAATACGCTCAAGATTATAGAAGAAGAATTCTCTCTATAGTTTTTCTCTTTAGAGTTTCGAATTGAATTAAATGAAAAGAATGAAGGAATGAGCTTCTTTTTATAGAAGAATGGATTACATAGTAACTAATTCATGAACGGTCTAGATTGATTTACTTTTAATCGGACGGTCCAGATTTAAAATAAAATCTTTTAAATAAAATATAATATATTCTATTTATAATTTAATAAAACGAATAACTTTATAAAAGTATTCTATTTTATATAAAAAGATTTTACTATCAGAGACACTATGCTTGACACTATGCGTAATAAAATATAATATATTCTATTTATAGAATAACTTTATAAAAGTATTACATTTTATATTAAAAGATTTTACTATGCAAAATACTATGCATAATAGAATATAATATATTCTATTTATAGAATAACTTTATAAAAGTATTCATTTTATATAAAAAAATTTACGTTTTATTACATTAATAATATCAATAAAACTAAACTGAGTGACTTATCACGTAAGCATCACTAATCAATACCGTGTCTTCTACTATGCAACCACGCCATTCATCGTACTTTAACAATTTGAGTGTTTCAACAATGATTAATTTGTAAAACTTCCGTCATTATTTTCATAAAAATATTTTTGTCATTTTCTCAATCCAACAATAATTCCGTTGTGGGGTCCACCAATGATTGTGCCGTCATACGAATATTCCCTGTTAAAACGAATATTCCCCGACCAATTGAATATTATAAACAACTTACGTACTTTGTAAAATTTCTAAATATTACCCACAACTATAACATTATATTAAATCCAAACCATAATATTCAAATTTTTTTTTTGAGAAATTTAGATCTTTATTCGTAAAATTTGAGATTTTACAATATATATATACATATATATATATATATATATATGGGTTATATGTATATACACACTTGTATGGGCTATATGCGTATACACAGCTGTATAGTACACAGTCGTGGTTTAATCGTCGCTATAGACTATAATATCTATGGCGACAGTTGAACTGTCATCGTAGTCCAAAAAAAAAAATACTAAAATACGAAAAAAAAATTAGTTGATTTTAAAAAAAATACAAAAAAATTAAATCAGATTTTAACAAAATTCGGGCGTCCGGACTTGATCCTGTGTGTGTGTGTGTGTGTGTATATGTATATATATAAGTTTATCCCTTATTTAACATACCTTGCATTCCCCTTTAGCGACGGACCGGGAGACGATTCGGTCCATCGCTATAGGTTCGATCCGTCGTTATATGTTGTTTGTCGCTAAAAGCTAAGACGCAGCAGATTCTATATATATTTTAATCGAATCGTCACCCTATTCCGTCGCTAAAGGGGGGTATGCAAAGTATGTTAAATAAGGGGTAAGCTTAAGATGAAAATTGGGCAAATAGCATCATAACCATCTATTCCAATAATCAAGGGCGGAGATTAAAAATGGTATAGTAAGTACGCTACTTGAAAGAAATGGCGGTGAAAATATTAAAGCAACGTCCGCGTATTTAACAAGCGTATGATAAAAAAAAATTCAATGCCCAAATTACCCCCCCCCCCCCAAGCGGATGTATAAGCTAACCAACAGTTTTGGGTGTATAAGCCAAAAGTCAACGCCTCATGCAATCAAACAACTGACACCTCATGCAATCGAATAAGGAATCCGCAATATGCAATCAAATCCAAGCAACAATCCAATATGCAAAAAAATCCATATCGCAGAAATGACAATTACAATCTAATATGCAATCAAATTAAAATCACAGAAGAAATAAAATACAAATCACATAAACGGTCAATTAGTCATGCAATCCAATATGCAATCAAGTCCAAATCACAGAAGGAATCAAATCCAAATCAAAGAAAGAAATAAAATATGGGATAGCCTTCAAGCTAAAATATAAAAACTCACACGAAATTCCAGTAGTAAAAAAAATTCAAACCTTATATTATTATCATATTTATTCCTTATAATTTCTTTTAAATATCCTCCAAAAAAAATATTAACGAAGAAAACTGCACAATTAATCAAGCAAGGCTTTGTAGGTCAAAATCATCCTGGTAAGTTTTCAATTATGGATGAAGATATGTTTAATTCAAGTTCTTCAAATTCTTCTCATGATAATATTGACATGGATAATATTGGTGTTCATAACACGAACCAATCACATATTAACGTTTCAAAAAGTCCATATGAGGGTCAAATTTTTTCTACTATCCAAGAGGTTGAAGAATTTTATAGAACATATGCATGTAGTTGTGGATTTGAAATAAAAATTGGGCAACTCATAAATATGATCACTCCAATAATTTGTTCAACTGACTTTTTACATGTAAGAAAGCTAGAAAACCAATTGAAAGAAAAAAAACAAGACGTTGATGAAGTTGATGGTAGTAAGGTCAAAAGAAAAAGGGATTCTATAGGTCGGACGATGTGCAAAGCTAGAATGTTTGTTGTTCATCTAAAGAAAGAAGATACCTGGAAAGTTTCAAAAATTGAGCTGTCTCACAATCATGATTTGGTGACTCCGAGCAAGAAAAATTTCATTCAAATATAACTCCTGTTGCCCGAAGTTTAATCGGAACTTTCACAAGGGCTGGAGTTGGGCCAAGTAAAATGATGAATGTATTTAGTGAAATAGGAGGAGGGGTGGAAAATGTCGGCTTCAGTGATAAGGATATTCAAAATGTTGTACGAGATATAAGACGTGACACAATAGATTCAAACGATGCCCAAACATCATTGCAGTACTTGAAAAAACTCTCGGCGAAAAATCCTCTATTTTTTTTACGATATCAAACGAGATGAAGATAATCGCATCGAATGTATCTTGTGGATAGATTATCGATCAATGATAGCTTACAAAAATTTTGGGGATGTAGTGACATTTGATACAACTTATCGAACGAATAAGTATTCTGTGACACCCCCAAAATAGGTATACATCACCCATTCTGAGTTGTCAATACACTGCATGCGAAAAACAACTACAACTTTATTATTACAACAATAAAATCGTGAGTTTAAATACGAGATATTGCCATCTAAACAATATCCACATACAAATAAATCCTCATCATAATTATTGATACATTATTTTACGTAAATGGTGAGGACTACTAAACAACTCTCTAAAACCATCATTCCATACCCAGGCTGTACTCGCTACATTCTCGCCTCCCGAGAAGAAAAATGGAACAAAAGGAAAAGGGTGAGCTCAACTAGCCCAATAAAAGAATATTATGACTAAGATAATACGAACAAATTATCGTTAGTCTTCAACAGGAAAAAAATCTAATAGAATACAATAGTCAATAAGTTTTAAATCAATACTCATGATGGAAAATATTAATTCATAGAAGAGTTATGTAGAGGATGAAATCTACTAATATCTATGAATTTAACAAATTCCGTCGAAAAAATTTTTATCCACAGTAACATCAATCAATATATATCTCGAATCATATATTCATCCTTGCACTACTGAGCCAAGGACATTCACCATTAGTCATGTTCATCTAAACACATGTTCATCTTTACACTACGGGCCAAAGATATTCATCAGAAATCATTCATCTTTGCACTACAGGCCAAAGATATTCATCAGAAATCATTATTGAACCAATAAAATATTGAGCGATAATTATCGTAACCATTATTGAGTAGTGCCTTCTTATGTAAGAGTCGATAATTGGTGCAATACCGTCTGCTATCTTCTTGTGCAACAACGCGTATTCATCGTGTTTTAACCACTTAACCGGTATTCCAACAAAGATAAACCAGAACAACTACGCCGTTATTTTTAAACAACTTATATTTGTCGCTTTCTTCCTCCAATCGCTTTCAGTTATGGGGCCCACACATTTTCGCTACCGTCAAATTTAATATTCCCACAACGATTTAATATTCCACGACCAAACGAATATTCCCCGACAACAATGAATATTTTATAACCACTTGCTTATTTTGAAATATTTGCGTATTTTACCCATAACTATCCACATTAATCACATCAACCCTTACTATTTCAAAATAATAATTAGAGGAAATTAAATTTCATTTATTAATTATTTGGGGTCTTACAACCTCCCTCTTTATGAAATTTCGTCCTCGAAATTGACATACGTATACTGTGTTTTCAAAAGATGAGGATACCTCGCTTTCATTTCTGCTTTCCAATTCCCGTGTCATTTCTTCTATAAGATGGTTCCTCCACAAGACTTTAACTTGTGGTATGACCTTCGTCGTGTAGGGACATGCTCATTCCTATCCAAGATCTTGACAGTAACTCCTCATACGTTAAGTCTTCGACTATCTCGTCCTGTTCTAACTCAATAACGTGGTTCGGTCTTTTCACATATTTACTGATGCGGATATGTGAAACACATTATGAACACGAGACATACTTGGAGGTAACGCGAGTCTATAGGCTACATTTCCTACTCGGTCAAGAATTTGAAATGCACCAATAAATCATGGATTGAGCTTTCCTCTCTTCCCAAATCTTGTCACTCCCTTCCATGGAGAAACTTCAACAATATACATGATCCCCTATACTAAATTCCACGTCCTTTCGATGAAGATCCGAATAACTCTTTTGTCGATCTTGTGCCGCTTTGTATACGTTGTCGAATCATTTGGATCTTTTCGGTGAGTCATATACGTCTTAACTTTCGGGTCCCAACAATGTTGTTTCACCCACCTCATCCCAACATATTGGAGAGCGACACTTTCGTCCATATAATGCTTCAAATGGAGCCACACCTATACTTGCACGATAATCTTTGTTGTTGTAAGAGAATTCCACCAATGGTAAATACTTATCCCAACTGCCCTTGAAGTCTAGGACACAAAGTCTTAATAAATCTTCAAGAGTTTGAATAGTCCTCTCTGATTGTCCGTCCGTTTGAGGATGGTATGCCGAACTGAATCGTAAATCCATACCCATAGCTTTTTGCAAGCTAACCCAAAATCTTGAAGTGAATCTTGGGTCACGATCCGAAACTATAGATACTGGCATTCCATGCAACTTCACAATCTCATTTACATACATACTAGCAAGACGTTCAAGAGAATAAGTCTCCCGTATCGACAAGAAATGTGCAGACTTGGTTAATCTATCAACAATAACCCAAATAACATTTATGCCTTGAGAAACCGTGGGAAGACCCGTAACGAAATCCATGGTAATGTGTTCCCACTTCCATTTCGGAATCTCAAGTGGTTGAAATGGTCCCTTAGGCACTTGATGCTCCGCCTTTACACGTTGACAAATTAAACATGTTGAGATAAACTTTGCAATCTCTCTCTTCATATTGTTCCACCAAAATGTATGTCGAAGATCACGATACATTTTAGTACTTCCAGGATGGATTGCAAATGGTGTATTGTGTGCCTCCATCATGATCTTGTACTTCAAATCGTAATCGTTAGAACACAAAGTGCGGAGTGGACTCAAGTATTCCTTCTTCATCAATTCTCGCTCCTAATAGCACCTTCAGTACTTTCTTCTTCATATGCATCACCCGGGTCGATGGCTTGAAGCAACCTTAACTTTTTCTATTAAAGTTGGCTCTGTCGTATACTTGACATCATCGCACTCGTTCCTCGCATATGATCTTCTACTCAACGCGTCACCTACCACGTTTGCTTTTCCAGGATGGTATTGAATAGTGTGGTGGTCGTAGTCTTTCAATAGCTCGAGCCAACGTCATTTGCACATGTTAAGTTCTTTTTGAGTGAAGAAATATTTAAGGCTTTTATGGTCCGAATATATCTCCACTTTCTCCCTATATAGATAGTGCCTCCGGATCTTTAAGCGAAAACGATCTGCGCTAACTCTAGATCATGAGTAGGATAATTCCTCTCATATTCTTTAAGTTGTCATGCGAGGCATAGGCTATGACTTTTCCATGTTGCATGAGAACACATCCTAACCCTTTGCCCAAGCATCATTGTAGATAACAAATCCATCCGCATCAGATGGTATTGTTAGAAACAGTCTTAGAAATGAGTCTCTGTTAAGCTCTTGGAAACTCTTCTCGCATTCCTCGCTCCATATGAATTTTGTATCCTTTTGAGTCGATGAGTTAACGAGTAGCGATTCGAGAAAACCCTTCCACGAATCTCCGATAATAACCAATTAAACCCAAAAGCTACGTCATTTGATCAACGACTTGGTTGCTCCCAACTTTGTATTGCTTCAATCTTCACGGGTCAACAGATACTCCATGTTTTGACACCACGTGCCCAAGGAATGCTACTTCCTCGAGCCGAACTCGCATTTCTTCAACTTAGCATATAGCTTGTTTTCACGAAGCCTTTGGAGTACTAGCTTCAAATGGTGCTCATGATCTTCACGCTTTTGGAATATATGAGGATGTCATCAATAAAGACAACAACGAATTTATCCAAATATTCTTTGAATACTCGATTCATCATATCCATGAAAGCCATGGGGCATTAGTCAATCCAAAAGACATGACTAGGAATTCATAATGCCCGTCTCGAAGTTCTAAAGGCGCCTTTGGAATATCCTCGGTTCTAATCTTCACCGATGATATCCGAATCGAAGATCGATTTTAAAAAGAATTGTGCTCATGGCAATCGGGTCAAACAAGTCATCAATACGAGGTAGAGGATACCTATTCTTGATAGTGACATAGTTCAATTCCGATAGTCAATACAAAAAGTCGCATACTCCCGCTTTTCTTCTTTTACTTAATAAAACAGGAGCACCCCAAGGAGATGTACTTTGGGCGAATGAAACCGATGTCCAACAACTCACCGTAGTTGGACCTTTAACTCCTCAAGTTCAATAGGAGCCATTCGATATGGGGTTTTAGAAATGGGCTTTGTACCAAGTTCAAGGTCAATAAAGAATTCAACTTCACGCTACGGGGTAGACCGGAAGTTCTTCAGAAATCGTCGCCAGAAAGTCAATAACAACAGAATATTATTCAAATTTGACGTGTCTTTATTCAAATCCATAACATGGGCTAAGGAAGCTTGACATCGGTTTTTAATAAACGAATAGCTTTATGATTAGATATAACAAAGATGATTGATTTTAATGGTTTAGTTGCTTGAATTAAATACAACAAAGTTGTTTAGGAATATGAAAGCTAACAACCTTATGAAAACAATCAATTTTGGCATGATGAGTAGTTAACCAATCAATCCCTAAAATCACATCAAAAGCAAGTATCTTTAAAGAGATAAGGTCAACAGTGTAAGGTGATGGTGCCAACTTGAATCAAACAAGATTTATAAACAAAGGATGTGATGAAAGTTTCTCTAACGGAGTTTCCACGAGATAGGTCAAAGTCTAATTTCTCCGGAGTCAAGTTTAAACGTTGAGCACAAGCAGGAGAGATAAATGAATGGGTAGCATCGGTATCTAGTAAAGTATAAACTTTACAAGAATTTATAAATAGCTTACTCGTGATCACCTCGTTTGGGTTCCTCGCATTTTGACCAGTCACAACAAACGCTCTTCCAGGAACCGTTGACTTTGACTATTCTGGGACAGTCTTTTGAGTCACCGTCCCCGCTGAACTAGGTTTTGCTACCGTGCAATCTCGAGCGATATGTCTTTCCTTTCCACAATTATAGCATACCTGGAACTGTTGTGGGCAGTTTGGATTGATATGTCCCTCTCTCCCGCATTTATAGTATATGACCGGTGGTCGTTCTCCTCCCTTGGAACCGATTCTTGTCACCGTACTCGCTGCTTTCATAGTCGTTGTTGAATCTCCTCTTTTTAAAATCTCCTCCCACTCGCTTCTTCTATTTTCATGGCAATGATTACCACCAGAGTGGTTACCATTTTTGTCCGCTCTTTTCTTTCTCCACCGTTATTGTTGTTTTGTTGATCGCTATCTCGTGGTATGATCCTGATTGTGGTACCTCGGTTGACCGTACTCGTTATCTCGCTTCTAACAATTGAGCCCCATTAACAACATCCTAATAGAGAAAAAATTTATGAGAGATGAGATCTTGACATATGTCGGGTTTCAAACCTCTCGTAAACATCCGCGTCATCGCTTCCTCATTCTCCACCAAATGAGGTGCAAACACGATAACTCGCAAACTTCACCTCGTCTTTGAGACACTTTGTCATGTTGTTCTCGCCCAGTCTAATAAACTCCACTTCCTTCATATAGACGAACACTTTCGTGAAAGTATTTGTCATTAAATAATTCTGAAACGTCTCCCAAGACATCTTGAAATAAGTAATTTGAAGAATACGCTTCACGATTCCCACCAATGAATCCGCCTCCACACCCGGAACATAAAGGTGGCGAATGGAACCTCTCGTTCCTCCGTGCATCCCAAGACATCGAATATCTTGGTAATTTGCTTGACCCATATTTCCTCCATGATCGGATCAAAGCTTTCCTTAAATTCGTGGTCCCAACTCTTTGAATCGCTTGCATTTGATAACCCGTGAATTGCTATCATTTCCTCCTATGTTTTGAACACGAGTCTCCTCATCTCGATTTTGCATGAACTGCAAAAGCTTCTAAACATTACGCTGTTCATCGTCGTCGATCGGTGGTGTTGTTCACAGAGAGGACATTGCCACTGCTGCTGCATTGCGTTCTCCTCGTTGGTGAGTACAAAGGCGTCTCCACGCCTCATTTCCATTGTTAATATTCTCGATCGACATTCTCAAATCATCATAAAACAAGGGTTAATTAAGGAAATCAATATATCACATAATATCCCTATATATCGACCAACTATCAAATAAGCTTGTAGTAGGACACACTAGCGAAGGATTTACTCGCCTCTCCCTCCTAGTTCTATTCCCCCGATCTCCGCTAGAGATCATATCCCTAAGCTCGATACCAACCGTGACACCCCCAAAATAGGTATACATCATCCATTCCGAGTTGTCAATACACTCAGCATGAAACAACTACAACTTTATTATTACAATAATAAAACTGTGAGTTTAAATACGAGATATTGCCATCTAAACAATATCCACATACAAATAAATCCTCATCATAATTATTGATACATTATTATGCGAAAATGGTGAGGACTATTAAACAACTCTCTAAAACCATCATTCCATACCCCGACTCATACTGCGCTACATTCTCTCCTCCGAGAAGAAAAATGGAACAAAAGGAAAAGGGTGAGCTCAACTAGCCCAAGAAAGAATATTATGACTAAGATAATACGTAACAAATTATCGTTAGTCTTCAACAGGAAAAAAAAATCTAATAGAATACAATAGATAATAAGTTTTAAATCAATACTGCAATGAAAATATTAATTCATAGAAGAGTTACGTAGAGGATGAAATCTACTAATATCTATGAATTTAACAAATCCATCATCAATATTTTTATCCCCGTAACATCAATCAATATATATCCGGAATCATATATTCATCCTTGCACTACTGAGCCAAGGACATTCACCAATTAGTCATGTTCATCTAAACACTGCTCATATTTGTACTACACGTGCCAAAGATATTCATCGAAATCATTCATCTTTGCACTACAGTGCCAAAGATATTCATCGTAAATCATTCATCCTTTCACTACAGGCCAAAGATATTCCATAATATCATCATTTAAGACTGAGGATGATGAAAAATATTTTTTTAAAGAAACGAATCCAGTGAATCAAAATGACAAGGATTAAGGATTAAGGATTCGTACTTTGTTTTATCCACGTCCAAAAATACCTCAAAAATAATCATAGTGGTGTAAAATTTAAGAATGATCAAAACATGGATACAATCAAAAGCTAGTATCCACAATAGATATTTTGGACGAAAAGAAAAATTTTCATTTTTGGATGAATAGTGCCATATTCGTGAATAATCTGAGATATCGTGAATAAAGGTCGTATCGTGAATAAGTAACTCTCACACCAAAAGTTCCAAATTTGATAAAACTTTCAGATCAATATTTCAAAGATAATGATATTGAAGAAATAATATCATTACGAAAAAAATAATATCCTCACTTACCTGGAAAAGACAAGATTTAACCGGAATAATCGGATATATAGGCTATAACTTGAACTTTCACCGTATAGCAATACTCAAAGTATACTCAAAATACTCACAAGAATACGCTTCGATAATATAGAGAGAAAACTTCAGCTTCGTGTAATTTTCAATTCTAACCCAAGACCCTATTTATAGAAATTGCTTAGAACACCAAAGCAGAAAAATTTATTATAATATTAATATATTTAATAATCTTCTACGCCCACTTTGACAACTGATCTCGGATCATTAAACACATGCTAGGGCTGCCCACACACAAAAAAAAAAACGTTTGTATTATTATAAATATTTAAAACTTCCAAAAATCAATTATTTGAGAGCTTGAACTTCAATAATTCATAATAAATAGCCTTTTATCGTAAAATTCAATCTCGCTAGTTTTTATATGAAATTCAATTCTCTACAACTTTGCGGAAGAATGTTTTTCCAAATTCCAAATGTAAATTGACCAAATTCATAAACTGACGATTTTATAAAGCTATAATCAAATTTCAAATACGATAAATGGGGTCCACCGACATGTTTAACATGTTTTAAATATTTATTGCAACAAAAATACTCTTTCTCCTCAGATACTCATATATTCCACATTCGTTGTAAAAATATCACCATTATTATATTATTAAAATATAATAATATATATATTTAAATGAATTATTTTATCGAAAAAAGATAAAATTTCAATTTTCAACAATTGTCACATTAAAAATTTTCTCCATCTATATCCACATAAAATCAATATTTTCCTCATCATATGAATCAATAATTAATTATTCACAAATAATATTATAGAATCACAATATTGACAACCGTGCGTTCCCAGTGAAAAAGGGGCTTTCCAATAAGAATTTCTCCTTCTTGGGCGCCATGAATTAGGTGACCAAATCTCTCCTTGTATTGTAACTTTCTAGACATTGCCAATAATGTTATCTAATAATATTATTCAGATAATATGAATTATTGCTTCGATAATGAAAAAATACTATGTAATGACAATTATCAAACAACAAAGAATATAAAATATCAACGCAACAATTATTGAACCAATAAAATACTTGAATAAAGAATTATCAGAACCATTATTGAGTAATGCCTTCTTACGTAAGAGTCAATAATTGGTGCAATATACTATCTTCTTGTGCAACAACAACGCGTATTCATGTTTTAACCACCGGGTATTCCAACAATTAATAAATTAACAACTACGCCGTTATTTTTAAATAACTTATATTTGTCGTTTTCTTCCTCCAATCTCTTTTCATTATGGGGCCCACACATGCGTCAAGCAAATCATTTAATATTCCCGACAAAGATCTAATATTCCACGACCAAACGAATATTCCCCGACAACAATGAATATTTTATAACCACTTGCTTATTTTGAAATATTTGCGTATTTTACCCATAACTATCCGCATTAATCACATCAACCCTTACTATTTCAAAATAATAATTAGAGGAAATTAAATTTCATTTATTAATTATTTGGGGTATTACATATTCTATGCCGTTTATTTCGTTCACGGGGGTAAATCATCATTATCATTCCATCTTGTTTGGTTTTGCACTGATTCAGGATGAAACAGAGGATACTTTGTATGTGTTTTTGAAAGTTGGCTTCAAGCGATGAACAACAAGGCACCAGTTACCATTATCACTGATCAGGACAAAGCTATGAGCAATGTGATTGCTAAGGTTCTTCCAGAAACACACCATGCTCTTTGCACATGGCATATTAGCAACAAATTTCTAGAGAAATTACATACACTAATTGTATAAACAGTACCCAACATTTAAACATGATTTTAACTATTATGTGTATAAATCTTTGACTGTTGCAAATTTTGAGGAGCGATGGAAAAAGTTGATGATAGATTACGAACTGCATGACCATGATTGGCTCCAATCACTTTATGAGGTTAAACACAAATGGATCAAGGCGTACACAAAGAATTTTTTTGCAGCAGGAATGACGACTACATCTAGGAGTGAGAGAATGAACAATTTGTTCGACGAATATGTGTATGCGACAATGAGTATCAAGGAATTTATCGTAAATACAAAAAAAGCACTTGAGAAGCAGGTTATGAAAGAGAGAAAAGCTGACTGCGTAACTTGTCATCGGACCCGAAATATGACTCTTGAATCACCGTTGGAAACACATGGAGCAAATATTTATACAAAGAATATGTTCAAACGATTTCAGATTGAGATAATAAAATTTCATAAGTACGTAATGCAAAAGCTTCAACATCTAACAACATCGGATACAAAGTCGTATGCATTGTGCAAGGCAAGCAACAACGAAGAATCAAATAGGTACGTTACTGTTGTTAGTAATGTTCAAACTGGAGATATAAATTATAATTGTAAAAAATTTAAACATTCTTGAATGCTTTGTAAACACATTATAAGGCATATGATTGCCAAAAGTACAAAAAAGATACCTGATAAATACGTTTTAAGGCGGTGGTGTAGAGATGGTAATAAAGTGAAGGCTGAATTACCAAAGATTTTAACTGAAATGTCCAACTACGAGGAATCTCAAACGATGCGTTACAATTATTTGGTGACGTTGATCTTGCGATTAGCTTCTACAGGATCATGCACAATTAATGGTTTTAAGCATGTCATACAATTGTGCATTGACAATCAACCCATCGTCGAGAAATCTTCCCCTTAACGCCTAAAGGATCGAGGATAGTGTATCCGTCGTCGAGTAATTTCTCTATACCATGTCATATAATCCTCGGTAGATATATGCTGCAGAAGATGGTAATGTGGATTTTTAAACTCTCCTCGGTAAAACAGAAGATGGTGATGTGGATTTTTAAGGCGCTGATAATGTTTTGAATTAGGATCAAAAGAGGAGTATGCCCAGAATAATTCCCTAGGTATCAACTTCTGGGATATAGGCCTAGGGGTAGGACGACCAATGTTGAACCTTTCATGAGCCCACATTATAAGAAGGGTTGCGCAACCCGCGAATTTTTTCATTGTTTTGCGAGTAGTGTAAGACCCCAACTTTTATGAATAAAGATGAATTTTCTATAATTATCATTTTTGAATATTATGGAATGAATTTGATATAATGTTATAGTTGTGGGTAATAGTTATAAATTTTGCAAAGTACGTAAGTTGTTATATAATATTCGATTGGTCGGGGAATATTCGTTTTAACAAGGAATATTCGTACGACGGCACAATCATTGGTGGACCCCACAACGGAATTATTGTCGGATTGAGAAAATGATAAAAATATTTTATGAAAATAACGGCGGAATTTTTATCGTTAACTGTTGAAAAACCCAGTGTTAAAAGCACAGGAATACGCGTGGTTGCATAGTAGCACACGGTATTGATTATTGATGCTTACGTGAGAAGTCACTCAGTTTTGTTCAATTATTGCTTCAGTAATTGTTGCATAGTATCTCACGTTAATTGATTCAATTATTGTCGATATTTTATATATTATTAAATCAATAATTGAGACGACGAAGTTATTAATATTATTATTTGCAATATTAACGATGTCTAGAAGTTCTACCAAGGAGAGGTTTGGTCACCTAATTGCGCGTCAATAGGGGGAAATCCTTTTTGGAAAGCTCTCTCTTTCCTGGGAACGACCTGGTTGTTAAATATTGTGAGTTATAATATTAATGATAAATAAGTTCATGTTGATTAAAGATGAATTTGATAGTTCCATTGTGTTGGAATTATTAGTGTTAGTAAAAATCGACATTTATTTGGATAATAATTGATGTCTGGAGGTTATATTGTTCAATCGGGTATTCGGGACACTTTTTGTGTCGGAGTACTATTCACCAATTACTATTCACTCTAGTATTGTTCACTCGAGTATTTGGGACACTATTTGTGTTGGGGTACTATTCACGGGATACTATTCCCGAAGTACTATTTACGGGGTACTATTCACCCAAAAAATATATTTCTTTTCGGTCCAAATCATTTTTGGGTACAATATTATTCCATGAGGAGATGTGCTAATTTTTCAGACCGTTGGTTGAAATTATAATAGTAAATCAATATGGATCGTTGGTTTAAAGTTTTAATAGTGAATCAATATGGATCGTGTGAATCAGTATGGATCGTTGGTTTAAAGTTTTAATAGTAAATCAATATGGACCATCCGTTTAAAAGTAAATCAATCTGGACCGTTCATGAATTAGTTACTATTCAGTCCATTCTCCTATAAATAGAAGCTCATTCCTTCATTATTTCTTACGAATTCACTGAAACTCTAGAGAGAGAAATTACAGATAGAAAGAAGACTAGAAGTCTGCTACCTCTCTTTTCCAATATCCAGTTTCTTTTAAGGTAAGGGGTATTATTTCTTTTGTATTCATGAAGAGAACTTCTGTTATTCCATTTTTTTTATTCTGTTGGAATAACTTTGTACGCCGATCTACCTATACTTGGTGAAATTCTTCATTATTCCATTCTTTATCATTATGTTGGAATAACTTTATCATGAGAAGTACCGCATACATGGTGAAATTCTTCTGTTATTCCATTCTTTATTATTCTGTTGGAACATCCTGTATGTGCGTTTACGCATGACCTGGTTCCGTTATTTATTATTCTGTTGGAACATCCTGTTGGTGCGAAGTTCGCCTGACTTGGTTCCGTTATTTATTATTCTGTTGGAATAACCTGTCTGTGCGGTCTATCGCATGCCTGGTGATTTCTTTTGTTATTCCATTCTTTATTATACTCAGTTGGTTAAAGTTTTGACTTATATACTCAGTTGGACAAGAACTAGGAGGGGAGAGACGAGGAATTCCTTCGCTAGTATGACCTACCTAAGTTTATTTGGAATTTAATTTGTCGATCAGAGTATATAGATAATATATTGCATGCCAATTAACCTTTGTTTTGTGGCAGTATTTGAAAATGGCATCCAAAAATGTTGAGATTAGTAATGGAGCACAGGAGACCGTTGAGTCTCCACAGATCAATAATCAGGATAACGTGCATCAGGAAGGCGAAAATCCTCAGGCAAACAACAACACTGACTAGATGATGAACGATGGAATGTTCAGAGGATTTATGCAATTCATGAAACATCAGGCGAGAGCGGTTCCTATCCAAAATGCAGGTGGAAACACTGACAACTCTCGGACGGTCACATGCATTAAGCGATTCAAGGAACCGGGGACCACCGAGTTTTTGGAGAGTCAAAACCACTTAAGGTGGAGACGTGGATAAAGTAGATCTGCAAGATATTTGATATCTTGGGATGCTCCGAGGAGCAAAAGGTTCCCTTTGCCACCTTCATGTTATTGTCAGCGGAGGCGATTCTTGGTGGGAATCAGAAAAGCGTGCTCAACCTACCGCTGCTAAAGATGACTTGGGAGAAGTTCCAAGAATTGTTAAATGACAAGTACTTTTCCGAAAGTATTCGTCATATGAAAGAGGTAGAGTTCATCAAGCTGGAGCAAAACAACATGACCGTATCGCAGTATGAAGCTAAGTTTGCCGAGTTGTCCCGGTTTGCGTCCCATTTGGTTGATAATGAGGAGAGAATAACGCGAATGTTTCTAAGAGGTTTGAAACCCGAGATACGTCAATATCTTATCTCTCATAAACTGTGTTTGTATTCAAATGTTGTTAATAGGGCTCAGTTATTGGAGCGCGATAATGAGTCAACCCAACCAAAAGAGAAGCGGTACCGCAAAATGATAATACTAGTGATAGCAGTCATCGAAGAGGTGACAATAAGCGTGGAGGGAATCAACATGCCAGAAATGCTAACCACTTCGGTGGTAATCATGGCTAAAATAATAAGAATGAACATTTCAAGAAGAGGAGATTCAATAATGATGAAAAGACGTCAGCACCAGCACCCGTTGTTAAGGAAGGAGAACGACCACCTATCATATGCTTCAAATGCGGAGGGGAGGGACACATCAGTCCAAACTGCGCGATGCCGTCCAAAGCATGTTATAATTGTGGAAGAGAAGGTCACCTAGCCCAATTTTGTCGTTCACCGAAGACAAGTTCATCTAGGATGGAGGCACCAAAGGATGTCCCAGAAAAGTTAAAGCCAGTAGTGAAAGGGAGAGCGTTTGTCGTGACCTCCCAGAAAGCAAAGAACCCGAACGAGGTCATCACGGGTAAGCTTATCATAAACTCTAGCGAAGTTTATACCTTATTTAATACCGGTTCTATCCATTCTTTTATTTCTCCTACTTGCGCTCAACGTTTAAATTTGACTCCAGAGAAATTAGACTTTGACTTATCTGTTGAAACTCCATTGGGAGAAACCTTCATTACATCCACTGTTTATAAGTCTTATTTGGTTCAAATCGGTACCCTCACATTACCTGTCGATCTTATTTCATTGAAAATACTTGCATTTGACATAATTCTAGGGATTGATTGGTTAACTACTCATCATGAAAAAATTGATTATTTTCGTAAGGTTGTTAGCTTTCATATTCCTAACCAACCTATTATGCGAATTCAAGCAACGAAACCATTAAAATCAATCACTGTCATCTCAAGACATAAAGCTATTCGTTTATTGCAAAACGGATGTCAAGCTTTCTTAGCTCATGTCACGGATCTAAACAAAAATATGTCAGTTTTGAATGATATTTCTATTGTTAATGAATTTCCTGACGTATTCTCTGAAGAACTTCCTGGCCTACCCCCAAAACGTGAAATTAAATTTTGTATCGACTTTGAACCCGGTACAAAACCCATTTCCAAAGCCCCAAATCGAATGGCTCCTATTGAACTTCAGGAGTTAAAGACCCAACTGCAGGAATTGTTAGACATCGGTTTCATTCGTACTAGTACGTCTCCTTGGGGTGCTCCTATTCTATTCGTGAAGAAGAAAGATGGGAGTATGCGACTTTGTATTGATTATCGGGAGTTGAACCATGTCTGTGACACCCCCAAAATAGGTATACATCATCCATTCTGAGTTGTCAATACACGGTACAGAAACAACTACAACTTTATTATTACAACATATAAACTGTGAGTTTAAATACAGATATTGTCATCTAGACAATATCCACATACAAATAAATCCTCATCATAATTATTGATACATTATTTTACAAAAATGGTGAGGACTACTAAACAACTCTCTAAAACCATCATTCCATACTCCGACTCGTATCTCGCTACATTCTCGCCTCCCGAGAAGAAAAAATGGAACAAAAAGGAAAAGGGTGAGCTCAACTAGCCCAATAAAGAATATTATGACTAAGATAATACAGAACAAATTATCGTTAGTCTTCAACAGGGAAAAAAAAATCTAATAGAATACAATAGATAATAAGTTTTAAATCAATACTCGCAGCGAAAAATATTAATTCATAGAAGAGTTACGTAGAGGATGAAATCTACTAATATCTATGAATTTAATAAATCCATCATCAATATTTTTATCCCCGTAACATCAATCAATATATATCCGAATCATATATTCATCCTCAGACTACAAAGCCAAGGACATTCACCAATTGGTCATGTTCATCTAAACACTGCTCATCTTTGCACTACTACCAAAGATATTCATCAAAATCATTCATCTTTGCACTACAGCCCAAGATATTCATTAGAAATCAATCATCTTTGCACTACAAAAGCCAAAGATATTCAATAATATCATCATTTAAGACCGAGGATGATGAAAAATATTTTTTTTTAAAGAAACGAATCCAATTGAAACAAAATGACAAGGATTAAGGATTAAGGATTCGTACTTTGTTTTATCCACGCCCAAAAATACCTCAAAAATAATCATAGTGGTGTAAAATTCAAGAATGATCAAAACATGGATACAATCAAAACTAGTATCCACAATAGATATTTTGGACGAAAAGGAAAATTTTTATTTTTCGATGAATAAAGTCAGATTTTGTGAATAATAAGATCAGATATCGTGAAAAGTGCCGTATACATAAATAATAACTCCGACACCAAAAGTTTCAAATTTGATAAAAACTTCAGATCAATATTTCAGCATAATGATATTGAAGAAATAATATCATTACGAAAAAAAAATATATCCTTACCTCTTGAAAGACAAGATTTCTAACTGTAATCTTCGGATATATGCTATAACTTGAACTTTCACCGTATAAAGCAATACTCAAAGTATACTCAAAATACTCACAAGAATACGCTTCGATATATATAGAGAGAAAACTTCGCTTTTGGTGTGATTTTCAATTCTAACCTAAGCACCCTATTTATAGGAAAATGCTTAGAACACCAAAGCGTAAAATTTAATATAATAATATATTTATAAAAAATTTCTATGCCATCCTTTGAGAATCAAATCACCCACCTAGCATGTGATTAATGAGGCTCACAACATATAAAAAAACGTTTTTGTTATTTTTTTAAACAATTAAAACTTCCAAAATCAATTATTTGAACTCCTAACTTCAATAATTCACAATAAATAGCCCTTTTGTCGAAAAATTCAATCTCATGAGTTTTATAGGAAATTCAATTCTCTACAACTTTGCAAAAGAAAGTTTTTTCAAATTCCAAATGTAAATTAACCGAATCCACAAACCAAGCGATTTTACAAAGCTATAATCAAATTTCAAATAATAAATGGAGTCCAATTTACATGTTTAACATGTTTTAAACATTTATTGCAACAAAAATACTCTTCCTCCTCAGATACTCATATATCCCACATTCGTTGTAAAAATATCACCATTATTATATTATTAAAATATAATATATATATATATATATATATATATTTAAATGAATTATTTTATCGTAAAAAGATAAAATTTCAATTTTCAACAATTGTCACATTAAAAATTTTCTCCATCTATATCCACATAAAATCAATATTTTTGTCATCATATGAATCAATAATTAATTATTCACAAATAATATTACGTAATCACAATATTGACAACCGTGCGTTCCTGAAAGAGGGGCTTTCCATAAGAATTTCTCCTTCTTGCGCCGCAATTAGATAACCAAACCTCTCCTTGATGTAAATTTCTAGACATTGCCAATAATGTTATCTAATAATATTATTCAGATAATATGAATTATCGCTTCGATAATGAAAAATACCGTAATAACAATTATTGAAACAACAAAGAATATAAAATATCAACACAACAATTATTGAACCAATAATATCGAATAAAGAATTATCGTAACCATTATTGAGTAAAGGCCTTCTTACGTAAGAGTCAATAATTGGTGCAATAAGCGTGTCTTCGCGGCAACAACGCCAGACATCGTGTTTTAACCACCGGTATTCCAATAAAGTGTAAATCGGTAACAATTACGCCGTTATTTTTAAACAACTTATATTTGTCGCTTTTCCCTCCAATCGCTTTTCGTTATGGGGCCTTTACATATGGTCATACCGTCAGTGCGAATATTCCCCGACAAGATTTAATATTCCACGACCAAACGAATATTCCCGTCAACAATGAATATTTTATAACCACTTGCTTATTTTGAAATATTTGCGTATTTTACCCATAACTATCCACATTAATCACACCAACCCTTACTATTTCAAAATAATAATTAGAGAAAATTAAATTTCATTTATTAATTATTTGGGGTCTTACAAAGTCACTATCAAAAATAGATATCCATTGCCTCGCATTGATGACCTGTTTGACCAGTTGCAAGGCACCAAATTTTTTTCAAAGATTGATCTGCATTTTGGATATCACCAATTGAAGATTAGAACCGATGACATTCCAAAGACGGCTTTCAGAACTCGGTACATACATTATGAATTCTCCTAGTCATGTATTTTGGATTGACTAATGCTCCTCGCCGCTTTCATGGATATGATGAGCCAACCGAGTATTCAAGGAATATTTGGATCACTTTGTGGTCGTCTTTATTGATGACATCCTTATTTATTCCAAAAGCCGTGAAGATCATGAGCAACACTTGAGGCTGATACTTCAAAAGCTTCGTGAGCTTTATGCGAAGTTGAAGAAATGCGAGTTCTGGCTTGAGGAAGTAACATTCCTTGGGCACGTGGTATCAAGTCATGGAATATCTGTTGACCCAGCAAAGATTGAAGCTATTCAAAGCTGGGAGAAACCTAAATCAGTGACCGAAGTATGTAGCTTTCTCGGCTTAGCTGGTTATTATCGGAGATTCGTAGAAGGATTTTCTTAAATCGCTACTCCCTTAACTCAGCTGACTCGGAAAGATACAAAATTCGGTTAGAACGAGGAATGTGAAAAGAGTTTTCAAGAACTCAAGAGAAGACTCATTTCAAGACTGCTCGACAATACCATCTAGCTTTCGGAGGATTTGTCATCTCTGAAAGTGATACTTCAGCAAAGGGTTAGGATGTGTTCTCATACAACATGGGAAAGTCATAGCCTATGCCTCTCGACAACTCAAAGAATATGAGAGGAATTATCCTACTCATGATCTAGAGTTAGCAAATTGTTGTCTTCGTGACTTAAAATTTGGAGGCATTACTTGTATGGGGAGAAAGTGGAGATCTTCACGGATCATAAAAGCCTCAAATATTTCTTCACTCAAAAGGAACTCAACATGCGACAATGACATTGGCTTGAATCGTTGAAAGATTATGATCATACCATCCAATACCATCCTGGAAAAGCAAAACGTGGTAGTCGACGATTGAGTAGAAGATCATATGCGGATCTGAAAAGCGATATTGTCAATATGAGAGGCCCATTTTGTATGACTTGCAAAGGATGGAGATAGAGATAAAGACTCAGGGACCCACATGATGATGGCGAATATACAAGTAGAACCGACTTTAATCGATAAAGTTAAAGCTGCTCAAGCTACAGACCTGGAGCTGATGCATATGAGGAAGAAAGTAAAAGAAGGTGCTATACCAGAAGTAAGAATCGATGAAGAAGGAATACTTCAAGTCAAATCCATACTTTATGTTCCTAACGATCCTGAGTTAAAGTATAAAATCATGATGGAGGCGCACAACACACCATTTGTAATCCATCCTAGGAGTACCAAAATGTATCATGATCTTCACCATACATTTTGGTGGGGAAATATGAAGAGAGAGATATCGCTGTTTATCTCAAGGTGTTTAACTTGTCAACGAGTCAAGGCAGAGCATCAAGTACCAAAAGGTCCATTGCAACCACTTGAAATTCCAGAATGGAAGTGCGAGCACATTACCATGGATTTCAAGCATCGGTCTTCCCAAGGTTTCTCAAGGCATAGATGCAATTTGGGTCATTGTTGATAGATTGACCAAGTCTCGCTCATTTCTTACCAATACGAAAACTTATACACTTGAATGTCTTGCTCAGATGTACATAAACGAGATTGTAAGATCGCATGGTATGCCAAGATCCATAGTTTCTGATCGAGACCCAAGATTCACTTCACGATTTTGGGTTAGTTTATAAAAAGCTATAGGCACGGATTTACGATTTAGTTCGGCATATCATCCTCAGACG
This sequence comes from Panax ginseng, assembly GCA_020205605.1. Taxonomy (NCBI): domain Eukaryota; kingdom Viridiplantae; phylum Streptophyta; class Magnoliopsida; order Apiales; family Araliaceae; genus Panax; species Panax ginseng. The sequence goes on along the minus strand of CM035131.1, from coordinate 27,896,123 downwards.
GACGGACAATCAGAGAGGACTATTCAAACTCTTGAAGATTTATTAAGACTCTATGTCCTTGACTTCAAGGGAAGTTGGGACAAGTTCTTACCATTGGTGGAGCTTTCTTACAACAACAGTTATCAAACAAGTATTGACATGGCTCCAATCGAGGCGTTGTATAGAAGAAAGTGTCGTTCTCCAGTTTGCTAGGATGAGGTGGGTGAAGCAACGTTGTTGGGACCGGAGTTGGTACGTATGACTACGAAAAAGATTCAAACGATCCGACAACGTATAAAAACCTCACAAGACTGACAAAAGAGTTATACTGATCTTTATCGAAAGGACGTGGAATTCGATATTGAAGATCATGTGTTGTTACGTGTTGCTCGATGGAAAGGAGTTACGAGATTTGGAAAGTGAAGAAAGCTCAATCCTCGATTCGTTGGCCCATTTTTAATCCTAGATTGAGTAGGGACTGTAGCCTATAGACTCGTTTTACCGCCAAGTATGTCTCGTGTTCATAACGTTTTTCATATATCCATGTTATGTAAATATGTGAAAGACCCAAACTACGTTATTGAGTTAGAACCGGACAAAATCGCGGAAGATTTAACGTATAAAGAGGTTCCTATTCAAATCTTGGATAAGAAGGAACATATTCTACGCTCCAAGGTTATACCTCAAGTCAAAATTTTATGGAGGAACCACGATGTTGAGGAAATGACTTGGGAGTTAGAATCTGAAATGAAATCAAGGTATCCTTACCTCTTCGACATACTTGGTAATGCATTCCTAATTTCGAGGGCAAAATTTCATAAGAAGGGGAGATTGTAAGACCCCAACTTTTATGAATAAAGATGAATTTTCTATAATTATCATTTTGAATATTATGGAATGAATTTGATATAATGTTATAGTTGTGGATAATAGTTATAAATTTTGCAAAAGTACGCAAGTTGTTATATAATATTCGATTGGTGGGGAATATTCGCTTTAACATGGAATATTCGTGATGCGATGACACAATCATTGGTGGACTCCATAATGTAATTATTGTCGGATTGAGAAAACGACAAAAATATTTTATAAAAATAACGGCGGAAGTTTTATCGTTAATCTGTTAAAACACCCTTATGTTAAAAGTACAGTGAATACGCGTTGTTGCATAGTAGTAGTACACGTATTGATTATTGATGTTTACGTGAGAAGTCACTCTCGCTTTTGTTCAATTATTGCTTGATGGTGTTGCATAGATCTCACGTTAATTGATTCAATTATTATCGATATTTTATATATTATTAAATCAATAATTGAGATTTATGAAGTTATTAATATTATTATTTGCAATATTAACGATGTCTAGAAGTTCTGTCAAGAAGAGGTTTGGTCACCTAATTGCGCGCCAATAGGGAGAAATCCTTATTGGAAAGCCCTTTCTTTCCTGGGAACGACCTGATTGTTAAATATTGTGAGTTATAATATTAATGATAAATAAATTCGTGTTGATTAAAGATGAATTTGATAGTTCCATTATGTTGGAATTATTAGTGTTAGTGAAAATCGACATTTATTTCTATAATAATTGATGTCTGGAGGTTATATTGTTCAATCGGGTATTCGGGGCACTTTTTGTGTCGGAGTACTATTCCCGAGTTACTATTCACGGGTTACTATTCACTCTGTTACTATTCACTCTAGTATTGTTCACTCGGGTATTTGAGACACTTTTTGTATCGAGATACTATTCACGGGGTACTATTCCCGAAGTACTATTCACGGGGTACTATTTACCCGAAAAATATATTTCTTTTCGGTCCAAATCATTTATGGGTACAATATTATTCCATGAGGAGATGTGCTAATTTTTCAGACCGTTGGTTGAAATTATAATAGTAAATCAATATAGATCGTTGGTTTAAAGTTTTAATAGTGAATCAATATGGATCATTTGGTTTAAAGTTTTAATAAGAGTCGGTTTGAATGACCGCTTTAAGTTTTAATAGTAAATCAATATGGACCGCTTCATTTAAAAAGTAAATCAATCTGACCAAGTTAATGAATTAGTTACTTATTCACCCATTCTTCTATAAATAGAAGCTCATTCCTTCATTATTTCTTACTTAATTTCTTCAAAACTCTAGAGAAAAAATATAGAGAGAAAGAAGAAGAGAAGTCTCACTACCTCACTTTTCCAATATCCAGCTTTCTTCTAAGGTAAGGGGTATTATTTCTATTGTATTCATAAAGAGAACTTCATTATTCCATTTTTTTATTATTCTTGGAATAACCTATATACGCTGTGATACCCTATATACTTGGTGAAATTCTTACATTATTCCATTCTTTATCATTATGTTTGAATAACTCGTCACATCTGGAAGTCCGCATACATGGTGAAATTCTTCATTATTCCATTTTTATTATTATGTTGGAACATCCCATGCATGCGTTTCTTACGCATGACCGGTTTCATTATTTATTATTCTCATTGGAATATCCTCGCTTGCATCTGAAGTTCGCCCGACCGGTTCCGTTATTTATTATTCTATTGGAATATCGTATCCGTAAGCGTTCGCATGACCTAGTTCTCATTATTTATTATTCTATTGGAATAACTCCGTCTGCAATGCGGCCTATCGCATGCCCGGTGATTTCTTTTGTTATTCCATTCTTTATTATACTCAATTGGTTAAAGTTTTGACTTATATACTCCATGAAATTAGTGGAATATCCTTGATATTTGCGCTTCATCCAAAGATTTTTCATGGAAATATTCTTCTGAGCATTCTTGAATTTTACACTACAAAAAAGTATCATGTTGACAATTTGGACGTTATTAGTTCCTGGATAAATTAATTCTTGAACTTGTTTTATTGAATTCTTATATCATTGTCATCATCCTCATGTTTATATTATGTTGAAAGTCATCTGTGGCCTGTAGTGTATAGATGGACTTGGTATGATTATGACCAGGGATTATTCGGTATAATCATGACCGTAATGTTACAAATAATGTGGTAAAAGCCCTCATTGGCCCGTAGTGCATTGATGGACAGTTGTTGGCATGATCATGACCATTGATGAATACACGAATATCCTTGGCCCGTAGTGTATGGATAATTTGTGGTTGTGATACTAATGAATATCCTTGGTCGTAAAGGGGGATGATGTGAATTATTTATTAAAATCGAGTCCCAAATGATAAAAATGATAAAAAACCTTTTAAATCATAAAAGATAGTAGATTTTATTCTCTACTTGACTCTTTTAATGGATTGTTTGTTCATTGCAGCTTAAACTTGATGTTTGTTATATTGTATCGCTTTTAACAATCGTTGAAGGTTAACGATAATTTATTCAGTATTATCTTAGTCATAATATTTCTTCTTTGGGCTAGTTGAGCTCACCTTTTACTTTCATTGTTCTCTTCGTGAAATGAGAACGTAGCGAGGACTAGTCGGGAAACGGAGTGACGGTCCAGATAATAGCATTAGTAGTCCTCACTATTCTATTAAATAGTGTGATAATAAATGTAATGAGGACCCAATTGAGTGTGGATATTGTCTAGATGATAATATTTGTATTAAAACTCACAGCATATGTTTTGTCATATTTTACACGACTGTTGTATAATTAAGTTGTATTTAAATTTTGTACCATGTATTTGATGACTCAAGATGAGTGATGTATACCTATTTTGGGGGGTCACAAGTAGCATCATGCAAACCCCTATACAAATGCCCTAAAACTGCCGCCCCCGAGCATATGTAACTACGTCTTCCAAACTTACCAATAACAACAAATATCTAGGATGCAAAACATTTTTACTCTTGGTTGGAAACAAAATAGTGCCACACAAGTACAACAGATATACCTTAGTGTGTTTTACGACATCATCTAGAGTAGCATCACCAGGTACTTGTCCATATCTCTGTCTTAACTAAGGCAAACTTATGCCCTCCCTTTTATAGCATTGTTCCCACTCATCTACTACAACTTGTTGCCCCAAAACCCTTATAAAATAGCTTTTGGGATTTTTTAATTCTCCGAAAGTCAAAGGTTTTCCTAATACGGGCAACCCAAATAAAAATCCCACATCCTCTAAAGAAATGCTAATCTCTCCACAATTTAAGTGAAACGTATTTGTTTCATTTCTCCAACGTTCAACTAGAGCAGATACAAGAGATGCATCTATCTTTGACACTATAGCTTGATGACAAAATATACCAAAACTTACTTGTTCCAGCAAATATTCTTGTTGTTTAGTCAAGTTCCATTTAGTTAATTTTGCAGACATTTGACAAATTTCTAACACACTCCTATCCTACACGTCCAACAACATAAAAACATAAATCGTCACGACATAAATGTTTATAACAAATGTTTAACAAAATGAAAGTTGTTATACATTAATAAACTTACAATATTTTGCCATAAGTCTAACGATACGTGATTTTCTTGGTCCCATAACACAATAGGATTAGCAGGTCCGGGATTAATATCCATGTTTCCTACACATTCATCAAAATGTCGAGTATTAAATAATATATAAAAATTTCCATCAAAAATGGATATGAGCAAAATGAAAAATATAACCAAACACGTGTTCTAAATACTAATTTTTATAATATTATTTATCCTTCACCAGGTGCTACACCTGTCCGTGTGCCATAATAAATTAAAACTTTGACGCATAACATAGAAGGGAAATATTAAAATAGAGATAAGGAAGGTGGACGAGGAAAAATAAGATCACCTGCTAAATGTTATAGTCATTCAGTCAGTGGCAGAGCAATTATAATTTGATGGTATATAATACATGAACAAGTATAATATCTTTAGTGAGTTTACTGTAATGAAGGTTCGAAAAATGAAAAAGGTTCACTTTAAAAGCATCATCCTCTTTGTCCACTCATTTGTATAATGAAAATTGGGTTTATTTAGTTCCGATAGTATGGGGAGGAAATTGTTCCAAGAAATAATTCAGAGCAAGAAAGAAAATACAATTAAAACTGCTAACGCCAAGATCTCCCGCCACGTCCCAATCACGTAAGACGCCCTGATCCTACACACTAAACAAAGTCAACACCAAAAGCTTGACGGCTTCGACCGTCGGGGGATAGCTCAGGCGTGAGAGTCAGTACATGCGATCACAAGGTTAACAATGGAGGATAAAATATCTAGTGTATTGAGAGAGATAAAATTATCAGTTACCTGTTTATGGACGACCTCCTGGCTATGATATACTACAAGACCCGGTTTTGCGTGCAACCGACCCTCCTGACACTACCCACTGCAGGTAGCTTACCTGTTAATCCCATCCCCTTTGTTCACCGCTGGCCGACTATCCAATCCTCATTAATGCGATGTAAGATACCAGTCAGCCATTATCTTTGTCATCATCACCGGTCAAAACCCAAGTGAAGATATTTAAATATTTACTGGGTCAGCCCACTGACCTGACCCAACAAAGAGGCCCCAACTGATCGGGCCCAACTGAAATGACTTGGTAGATTAACCAAGTAACTCAGCCCAAGCCCTTAGGCCCAATATCTAAAATATCATGGCCCAACATTGCCCCCCAGTCTTTTATTAAACAGGATGTTTAATGAAAAAGTATAAATGGCATCGGTCCAGGGCAAAAGGATTTATAATAAGATCAATAAAGGCCCAAAATATAGCTTACCGAATAACTCCTCCAACCGCCGAAGAGCCACAAGTACCTCCCACAGAAGCTGATCTTCCTACGGACACCCTGGTTCAGACACCCTGGTTGAAATCGTGGTTTCTAACAAAGATCCCGAAGAACAAGTAGAGCGCATATCGATGAAATCCCTCACTCTCTACCAGAATCCAATGAGAAATCCCCATGTCGACCTCTAATAACATGCGTTCGTGATACCGATGATCATCGGTTCGGCAATAGTTCCATAACGGACCTGATGGACGAAGGAATGAAATACCGGACTAAAGGAATTTGATAGTTTGACTTTATCCCTTCACCTCGCTGCCCATCAATTTGAACTGATTGACTAATAATGGTCATCTACAGGCACACGCTATCTTCGGGTGCCTCCGTCCCAAATACAAAGAAGCCGAAGAGGATACTGAAGAGAATGCCGAAGAGGATACCGAAGAAAATGCCGAAGGGGATGCCGCCCGAAGGGAGAACGCCATTCGGAAGTTGGGTCATTTTTGATATATCAGGGATATGATATCGAGTCCGGATCCTTTATAACTCGTGGTACATCGTCAGAAGCTTGAAGAAGAGCTTAAAGAGCTTCGAGCCCTTAGGAATTTGGGTCCGCTACTGACCAAAGACCTTCGTAAGGAAATCCAGGCATCATACAGAAAATTCGCCGAGCTGAATGATAAGATAGTCCATATGTATGCTAAAGGATATGAAAATCTTCCGAAGTAAAGGCAAGAAAAGCTTGTCGCGACCAAGGTAGATCCATCTCTTCTAGATTCTTTAGAAGGCAGCGATGACAAGGAAGAAGCCTGAAGATGCCCTCCCCTTTATCTTTATTTGTAGAACTTTTTGCAAAAATCCTAACTTTTTGTGAACAGTTAATATTAATGAAATATCAACTTCATGCCTTATTACTTCTGGGTGAACATTCCCTGTCAGTAATTCATCATTCATCAACGTGAAAAATGTACAAGTGCCTCTTATCTTAAACTGTTAGTCAATAATCAAGCAAATTATATAACAGTCAAGAACGGTAATAAGATAATCTGAACTCAACACTTGAACAAAATAAAGTAATGCATACTTATCGTTACCGAAGTGTGAGACAGATCATGTATAAGGTGAATTCGGCTGATCCTCCTTGCACCATCGGGATCTTGTTTACCACTCGGGGTAAAACAAGTATATAAGGACCATGGAATTTGTCTACCATGCGGGGTAAAACAAATTCAAAAGGACCATGGAATTTGTCTACCATGCGGGGTAAAACAAATTCAAAAGGACACACCTGCCGATAAGTCTACCATCGAATGGCCAGCGAGTCCGCCCGAACCTCCTTACTTCGGTGCATTTGTTTACCACTCGCGGTAAAACAAATTTAAAAAGGACTATGGAATTTGTCTACCATGCGGGGTAAAACAAATTCAAAAGGACCATGGAATTTGTCTACCATACGGGGTATAACAATTCCACGAGGACACTCCTGCCGAAAAGGCTACCATCGAATGGTCAGCGAGTCCACCTCGTCCTCCTTACACCGATGAAGTTTGCCTACCACGAAGGGCCTAACAAATTCATAAGGACCACCTACCGAAAAGAATACCATCGAATGGTCACGAGTCCCCCCGTCCTCCTTATACCATGAAGTTTGTGTGTTGAATCTGAACCTGACAGCTTGCTGCACTGATTGCCCGGAGTAGAATATATGTTTGTACACAGCGTTCAGGAACTCTGCTTCTGTCGATTTGAACATAAACCTCCTCAAAGCTTCTTCTGAACGGTCCGGTCCTTTCCATCCTAACCTGCAGCTTTGGATGGATTTCTCCGAAGACAAGTACCCACAGGGCGGTGTGCCCTTAGTGGATTCTCGGGAATGTGACTTCTGGATCTACTTCGGTGATGACCCCTTTCGCTGTGGCGAGAACATTCAAGGCAGCGTGCCTTCTTTTTATTCTCAGGTATATACTCTCTGGATCAACTTCTTCGTCTGCTGCGACCATAATCCCGAAAACCAATAGAGTGAGGTACCCTCTTCGGATGCTCAGGAGTATGGTTCTTTGGTCTTCTTCGGTCATGAGGATCACCTTCTTCGGCTGCTGCGACCATAATCCCGAGAACTGATAGGGTGAGGTACCCTCTTCGGATGCTCAGGAATATTATTCTTTGGTCTTCTTCGGTCATGAGGGCAGCCTCGAGACATGTCTTCAAAGTGTATAGACTGTTTTCCATCTCATGGTTGTCCATCTTTAGGCTTACTACATCCTTTAGACTGGACATAATTGGACGTCTCGTCCCTCAGCTCTGCTATCTGAAGCATCTGCTCGTAATTGGACGCCTCGCCCTTCAGCTCTGCCATCCGAAGCATCTGCTCAGTTATATCCTTCCTCTGCTCAGCTACATCATCGCTCCGCTTCAAGAGAACCTCCAAAGCTTTATCTGCTTCGTCTGCCATCTTCGTCAGCTTTGCAGCCTTGTCGTCCTGACCACTTCGGTGCCGAGTTCTAGGCGAGGTGCCTTCTACTCGCCGGCCGGCCATCATCACGCCTTGTCGTGAAAAGAAGACCAACCATCTTCAGGCTTCACCATGGGCTCTGGAACGAGAACCCCCTGATTCATATTTTGAAGCCGTCCCTTCGGCAGTGGCTGTCCCTCCAGTGTAACAGTTCTACTCCTCACCATTCTTTCCGACGTAGAACAAATGAAACTTTGTGATTGAAAACTCAACGACACTAGAACACAACCCTCCTTCTAGCGCCAATGTTAACGCCAAGATCTCCCGCCACGTCCCAATCACGTAAGACGCCCTGATCCTGCACACTAAACACAGTCAACACCAAAAGCTTGACGGCTTCGACCGTCGGGGGATAGCTCAGGCATGAGAGTCAGTACATGCGATCACAAGGTTAACAATAGAGGATAAAATATCTAGTGTATTGAGAGAGAGATAAAATTATCAGTTACCTGTTTATGGACGACCTCCTGGCTATGATATACTACAAGACCCGGTTTTGCGTGCAACCGACCCTCCTGACACTACCCACTGCAGGTATCTTACCTGTTAATCCCATCCCTTTGTCTCATCACCGTCAATCGCTAATAATCCTCATTAATGCGATGTAAGATACCAGTCAGCCATTATCTTTGTCATCATTACCGGTCAAAACCCAAGTGAAAATATTTAAATATTTACTGGGTCAGCCCACTGACCCGACCCAACAAAGAGGACCTAACTGATCGGGCCCAACTGAAATGACTCAGTAGATTAACCAAGTAACTCGGCCCAAATTCTTTGACCCAATATCTAAAATATCAGGACCCAACAAAAACCAAGGAACACTTTTAGGTAATTTTGTCAATCGGGAGCTAAAGAGCAAGTTTCAATCAGAATGCACAAGAAATCATCATTGCTTTATGTTCAGACAGATAGGGTTGCATCAACATGATACTCGCTAAGGTTATTATTGACGTGTAAATAAGTAAGGTTAATATTCATTCTAAACAGAACAGAAAGCAAGTTGAATGAGAAACCTCGTATCAAAGGGAGTTTTCATTATTTCAAGTTAGGAAGACAATGACATTAAAGTGGCTGAATCAATTTCACAGTCTAGGGTTTGAGCCTTAAAGCAGTGAGAATCAACATAAATTTGTTCTTCATTTAAGTTGCACTTTAGGTTTACTGATTACAAAACTAAGACAGTTCGATGATTATGTTAAATTTTCCAAACTGTGGCTCTAGATGTTCTCTTAAATTTTATACCTCGTATAACATATAGAATCGGTAGATTTAGAGTATGAAAAAGCTGTCAATGTTTGTATACAAAGAGCTCAGCCAATTTTTGGTGTATCAGATGCCATTACAGCTATAGAATGTGATTTGCAAATAAGGAGTACATGCACAAAAAAATACTCTTGGTGCAGCTCCTATAAATAGACACAATTCAAAACTAGTAACTTCAGAAATGTATACATAAATCATTCATTAATATATCACATAGAAATACAAGAGTCCCTCAATCCCATATATGTTTCATAGCCAAAATCACACATACTTTTAGAAAAAAGGAAATTTAGCCAAAATGTTCTACAATTATCCTTCCTATGAGATTGATAAATGAATGGATCGACAAAATTTTGTTCCCTAACTAGTGAAAGGGTAAACTCCTACTATAACTACGTTGGATTTATACAAGTAACAAACATTTTAGTACTTCTCCTAAAGAAAAATAGATAGCCTGGTATGGGACAAAGTGAGTAACATATTTTTTACTATTTTGGAGTGTCCATCCCACACCAACATCCACACCCATGATGAGTCCACTGGACACGGGTACTTTTAGAGAACTAAAGAGTCCATGTAACACAGATTCTATGTAAATTTAAGAAGGTTGTGAATAAAACAATGTCAAAGGAAACATCACGAAAAAAATATAAAAGTTAATGACTTCTGTATGGGGAATCTGAACTGTTGAAGTTAATGACGGTTGGAGGCTTTATAAAATTATCCTCATCTGGAAAAACCAGCTCTCCAAATTTAGTAATAGAGCAACATAATCAAGGTTTGCTATATCAAAGAATTTGTTCACATTTCACTATTTCAGAATAGTTGTACATTCCTTCCCACAGAGACACTTCTACAACAAACTACTTTCGCATAAAAAAGTGTACCATGGAGACAAGCATCCACGAGAGATTATTATACTCTCTTCAAATAAAAGAAGTAGTTTCATAATTAAAATTACAAATGCCACCTAGCTAGATGCAAAATAAGAAATCTGATCCACCTCTCGAAAATGCATAAACTTCATATAAAAGTCAATTACAAAACTAGTTCATATTTCAATAAATACTACAGAATCACAAAGACTAAGCTCCACACCATTTGCTTGATTAAATTAGGCAAATATAAATCTAACAAAGAAAAAGATGGGCATTTTAATATATATATTCCTTTGTTCAATACAGATACAAAAACAAGAATATCTGGTCAATCGCATGAGGGTTTGACGATTTGACAAAGGAATCGCTCCAAAAAGGAGATAGGCTCGCAATCGTTTAGAAATCGCAGCAGGGTTTGATTTTCATAGCAGGAGGGAGGGTTTAGTTGAAATCGCAGCAAAAATTGCAGCAATCGCAGCAGGGTTTAGTAATCGGGGTTTAGTAATCGAAATTGCAACAATCGAAGCATTCACAGAAGGGTTTAGGAATCGAAATCAAAAATCGAAGGAGGGGCTTGTACGCCAGTTAAACTATCGGACGGCACTTGGGGGCAATTTGGGGATAGCGTTTTTTTTTACCGTCCGCTAGTTCAACTAGCGGATGGCGTTATTTCATATTAAATCTCCGCCCTTGATTATTGGAATGGATGGTTATGATGTTATTTGCCCAATTTTCATCCATAGCAAATACTTGCTATGAATCATTTCCCATATATATATATACACACAACTGATTTTGAATTTCCCATTCACCCTAATATATAAATCATCTGGATCATCCAAAGTTTAGAATAAATTCCATCGTTCATATAGTGTCAGAGTCACGGATACAACTAGGATATATATGTAACACCAACTTTGCACAATATGAGAATACAATATATTCTTTACTTTCATGGAGCTCGTCTCGCATATGTTTCAATTTCTGACATTTCTGTAATGAGATGACAAGGAGGTGAGGAACCCTCCACCAAAACCAAATAAAAATAAATCAAAAGTATAAAAGTCCAGATGTCTTTGAATTAACATTTAAATTTTTTGGAATAGATAGATGAGCTTGGTCCAAGATTATTAAATTAAAATTCAAATTATTTTGTTAATTAATCAAAACAACTAATTAAATAAAATAAGTTGTATAACATATTTATATCATTTAATCAAAATATTAAAATTAAAAACATACATATTTACATTAAATACTAATTAAAAAAAAACTAAAATACTAATTAAAAAAATACTAACGCTTTTATTTACGTTAAAAGTCGCATAAAAATATTAACGCTTTTAATATGTTATACAACTTTAAATATGTTAGTATATTATACAACGTTTTAATATTAGTATTTACGTTTTTCTTATTATTAAGTACTAAAATTTTAATATTTTTCTTAATATTAGTAATATTAGTTACTAATATTTTTCTTAATATTAGTAATATTATTAAATTTTAATATTTTAATATTATTAAGTACTAATATTAGTAATACTAAAATACTAAGTCACAAGAATATTAGTATTTACGTTTTTCATATTGTTAAGTATTAAAATTTTAATATTTTTCTTAATATTAGTAATATTATTTACTAATATTTTCTTAATATTAGTAATATTATTAAATTTAATATTTTAATATTATTAAGTACTAATATCAAGTAATACTAAAATACTAAGTCACTATAATATTAGTATTTACGTTTTCAACTAATATTAACTTTTAATGTTAATAGTAATAAAATATTAACATTTTTAATATAAAAAATATTAAAATTTTTAATATCAAAAATTTACGTTTTTTAAAAAATTTATAATATTGTAATATTTATATCAAAAAATATTAACGCTTTAATATTAACCTCATATCAAAAAATTTAATATTTTTAAAATATTAATTTTTTTAATATCAAAAATATTAATAAAATATTAAAGTTTTTTAATATCAAAAATATTAACGTTTTTTAATATTTTTAATATCAAAAATTAACGTTTTTAAAAAAAATTTAAAATATTTTAATTTTTTTGATATTAGTATTTTAGTATTTTTTTAATTAGTATTTGATGTAAATATGTTATGTTTTGAATTTTAGTATTTTAATTAAATGATGTAAATATGTTATACAACTTATTTTATTTAATTAGTTGTTTTGATTAGTTAACAAAATAATTTGAATTTTCGTATTTTGATTAAATGATGTAAATATGTTATGCTTTTTTTATTTTGAATTTTAGTATTTTTTTTGTTTTGATTAAATGACATATTTACATATGTCAGGGACATTTTTGAACTTTCTCTCTTTAAGTCTCCATCTGTCAGCCACGTCAGCGAAATTCTAACCCCGTTAGTCTTCTGTTAACGGCAGAGACACGGGCGACCCAAAAAATGTAACGTTAGGGGTACTTTTGGACAAAAAAAAATATAAGATGCTCGGTAGACATCGCGATAAAAATCAGGGGTATTTTTACCCTTCTCCCTATAATAAATACTTTAAAGGAAAGAAAAAAAAACAGTTATACACCATTAATAATGTGAAGGTCAATTCAAGCAGCCAATAAATTTATAGCATTCTTTCCTTTATGTAAGCATCCAATTTAACAACCATACATACCTGATCAATTTCATTTTATTTATACAAAACTTCTTGATGAATCACATGTGGAAGATTGTGAGGATGAGAGATTGTCCAGCGTGATTCGATCCTTAGAAGCTTAGATATGATTGAACCCATTATGATTGATGGTCATGATTCATTTATGGATCAATCTCAGCTGTATTTAAAAATTGATAATTAATTACTCAATATTTTTTTTATATATAAATAAATTTAAATTATAATTTAAAATATATTATTATTGACAATGATATAATAGTCCAAACAATAATTTTTTATCCAATCCTTTAATTATTCATGAAAAAAACAAATATAATATAAAATTATTTTAAATTATCTATGAATAATTCTAATAAAAAATAAACACGTAATTAAAATTATTTAATTCTAAAATTAATAATTTTAAAATTATAATCCATGAGATTATAATTCCGATATAAACAAACAAACAAACATAGCCATAACTCCTAATGCACAACAAAAAAACAAACACCATTATTCTAAGAGATCTTACTCCTAATGGACAACAAAAAAACAAACACCATTATTTTATTCAAAAGGTGACAAGCTTTTTATATTAGCGTCAATGAATACTCAACTATCAAAAATATTGATTAATGCCTGGTTAGGTTCCTAGTCAACATCAAATAGTAAAACTTATATATCGCTTTCGAACATATTAATTAGTACCTTATTAATTAACCTTAATTATGTTTCATTAACTATGCAGAGTCCATGTTTAGTTTATTACTATATTCATAGTCGTATATTATATGAACAAAATAAAACGACTGTTATTATCGGTGTTATAAATGTCGTTTAAATATATACTATTTATTTGATAATATTATTTTTAATTTGATAGTATTAATAATTTAAAATAAAGAGTTTACATTACTCAAGTGCGGTGTTCAGATTTATTATAGAACTCGATTTGAATTTGGGCAAGAAAGCATAAGTACAATTTAGATTCATTCTAATTTTTAAATTTTTAAAACGGAAGGAGAAAAAGAATTTCGTTACGCCGTGCCTTCAAACACGGACTTAATAAAACAATAAAAGAAGAAATATGAAATGAGAGAGGAGGGAGATATAATTTCACTTCCGTCTTAATTCACAAGGGTGGTGGGAGGCGTTTATATAATGTTGTCTATTTTATTTTCAAAAGTACATATTATTTTTTTAATAAAAAAAAATAGTGTAGTGTACTTAAATACGATTCATTGTGAATAAAATGGAAATTTTATCTTATATTTTTATCTACTTTTATTATTTTAAAATTTATATGACAACTGTACATATGATGTATTATCTCTATTTCAAATTATAAAATTATTGAACGTTTTAAAATTAATTTGAGACATTTTTAAATTTAAAAATTGAAGTGATTTATTAAAAATTATAAAATAATAAATTTTACAACGAGCAATATATTTTAAATAGTTTTATATTTTATCATTTATTGACTAAAATTTTAAATTTTCATGTAATATTTTAGTTGAAAATATTTCAGATATATTTTAAAAATTAATAATAATTTTATATTTGGAATCGTGGGAATATTTTATAGAATGAGTATATATTCAGTTTTCAAGTCATACCTGTAATCCTACCCGACAATGTGACACTTGTCATTCATGTCGTTTGCAAACTTCGACGTGGAATACCTTTTTTGGACATTCCTCTCCTGTTTAAATGAAATCTTATGAATGATTATATTAAAACAAAAACCATATATTTTATTTCCCTTTCATCTATATCTATATCTATCCATATTTATATATCTATATACATATATAATAAAATAAAATAAAGTTTTTTTATCCTTACACTCTTTTTCTGAGTTTTAAACAAAAAAGAATAAAAAACATAAATTAGAACCGAAAAAAAATAGAAAACTTGAAGTTTTCCTTTGTGTTGTTTCTGAGTTTTTAATAGAAAATTTAAAATTTTTCTTTTCTTGCGTTTTTGAGTTCTAATGAAAAGAAAAAAAAATATCACTTTTACAAATTTACCCTTATATTAATTATAATCATTGAACCATGAATAAAAATATGCAAGATAAATTTAATCAATGTAAAAAATTCCATAATCAAATATAAATATTCAAATAAATGTTAAACAAAAATTACTTCTACAAAGTCATTGTCATACCATATCCAAAAGTCACCAAACATAATTTGTATTATTAATACTAACGGAGATTATTCATCAAATTCTTCAAGAAATTTAATCTCCTCTCTAATGGTAACCCAAACACTTCTCGTGCCTTGTCTTGATTTTCTAGTAGCCATAAATAGGTTTCATCGATTTTTTCCTCATCAAAATTCATTTCAATAAGTCTTTTAAAGGTATCATTTGTAGAATAGACTCGCACAGATGAATTGATAAATGCTTCTCCCTATTTTTCAAATGTCTCCCTTGCTTTTCCAATATGGTAGCTAATTTATCAATCATATTAGTTAATTTACCTTCATCATCAGAATGTTTTGTCTTTTTCTTTTTTTTCTTTTGAAGTACGTACACTTTCTGTTAGTACTTGAGAATGTTCTTGAGAAGAGGCTTGAGAATGGGTTAACATAAAGTCGTCGATATCATCCAAATTAAAACTTTCTAAAATTACTTCATTTCGGAATATTGCACCATCAATTCCAACAATTGTAGATTCTTGCTCAACCATGTCCTTCCATTTTTTTCGTTTCTCTTTTGCAGTTATTGAACATTTCCCTTGTTGCCCTATCTTTAGCAAATAATTCTTCCAAGCGATCATAATGGTAGATTGCTTTATCCCTCCATATAGCAGCTTTAGGCTTTGTTTAGTTATAAAGACATTATTATCAAATAAAAGACATTATCTATATACCCACAATTAAATTGGACAAAAGTAATTCAATTAAACTTAAATAAATACCTCTATAAGGTCTTTCCATACTTCAGGTTCAGCATCCCATTTTTTTGTAACTGAGCTCCAAGTAAAGCCACTAAGTCCAATTGAACATTTAAACAAGTCATAACACTCGGCAAAATGAGATTTGAGAGTCTTCTGGCGATTAAGCAAGTGACTTTTCTTCAAGTATGGTATCTCAAGTTTTTTTATCAAATATTTCAACATGTTTGCATAGGCATGCGTCTTAAAAGTTCCATCAGGTCTGTTCCGTTGCGCTTGCTCATAAAGCATTGCCTCAATGAACAATTCATCCATTATATTTGTCCATTTCAAATTTTCTTTCTTTGAGGCTGGAATTTCATTTGTTGTTTTGGTCATGTTTATCATATACAAATAATCATGAAATTAAAAGAAGCAACACATATATATAAACAACACACAAAACAATGGATAAATAATAAAGTAAACAACTTAATATCATATAAACAATAAACAAAATATCATTCTAGTTACGGCACGAATACTCGTCAAATAACATCACAAATTAAAAAATCAAACGTATTATAAACTAGTTGTCAACATGAGATGAAACTCAAGAACTATTAACTTCATTTATGTAATCAATTCACATATCATTTGCAATAGAAGTCCTTAAATACTCAGTCTGCGTTGCATCCTTAGTAACATCTCTTACATGATCATCAGGTTCATGCATTTGCTCTAGGAGCTCTCGATCAACTTCGACAATAAGGTCATCATCAGGATAAACAGACATCAAATAATTATGTAAAATGTAACATGCTAAAACAATTTCAGATTGAGTATCCACATCGTATTTTGGCTCAGTTGTGCTCCCAATAATGAGAAACCTTTTCTTTAGTACGCCAAATGCCCTTTCAATTGTATTACGTAATGATGCATGACGTAGATTAAATAATTCTCTAGGATTTTCTGGAGGTCGAGCTGAGTACTTTTTTAAATGGTAGCGAACACCTCTATAAGGTGTCATTAACCGGTTAATAAATGATAATCCGACATCTACAAGATAATATTTTCCTAGAAAAACATAATATTAGTTACATATAAAACAAAAAAATTTTTTAATTAAATCCTAAAAAGGTTGATAGTGTATTACTATTAGGGATTTTTTAACTTATCTTCTCTTACAAGGGCATTTTTAATTATTCTGGAGTCAGATGTCGTCCCTTCTCAATCAGTCAAAATATAAGTAAATTTCAAGTTAAATATACATGCGGATAAGACATTTTGCGTAGGGTAGCCCTTCCTACCACGATATTTGTACATCGATTAATGAGAAACTTTTACACTAACACGAAGTTCCGCTCTATTGCTCCTACACAATCCTCGAATTCACAAACATGCACATACCTTGTTAAATATATAAAAATGTTAATTTGAGTTAAAGTATGTTAAGTTGTAAGTTTTACCTTATAATATGGATAAAATCTACTATTGTTGAGTACTTCTGAAGGTATGTGTGCTCCATTTGGTTGTATTAAAAAAATTTCTTCCAATGATATTATTGCTTTTAAGACTCTATGAAAATGACGACTTGTTGTTCCTGTTGAGCTACGAAAGAAGAATGTAATTGTACGGTTTCTCATATTATGCGATAATATATGAAGAAATTTTGTGACTTGTTCCTCTAGAGATGCTCGTTGAGTGGGTCGAAGACCGCCCTCGTCATGCAATATCTTACACAATTTTTTGAAGGTTTGTGGTCCCATGCGAATAACTTACCGACTTTTCTCACTGTACCTTATCTCATAAAGCAATGCATCTCTTACTCTCTTTTTTCATTTCAGTTATTTTTTTACTAGGCTTATTCCCACAAGGTCTAGTCATATGACATTTGATATATTGACCTACGAGGGACAAGATCACTATAAGACTCCAAATTTTATGAAATAAAAGTATTCAATTTTTTTTATAATTACTATTCAGTAAATGGTTAAATTGATTTCAATATCATTATACCGGAATATTGGTAAGATTTTTCTTGTGAAATTCTTATTTTTTTTTGTCGAAGATACTATTCACGAGTTACTATTCATGAGTTACTATTCACGAGTACTATTCACGAAGCATGATAATTTTTTTTCGTAAGAAGGCACTACTCAATAATTGTTACAGTAATTATTGTTCAATATTTTATTTTATTGATTCAATAATCGTTGAGTTGATATTTTTATTATTGTTGTTTCAATAATTGTCACTACACAATATTTTCCATTATCAGATCAATAATTCATATTATTTGGAATAATATTATTAGATAACATTATTGGCAATGTCAAGAAATTTCTGTCTAATGAGAGGTTTGGTCACCTAATTGCGGCGCCACCAAAGAAGGAGAAATCCTTATTGAAAGCCCCTCTTTCTCGAACCGCTGCTGTTGTCATTATTGTGATTCTGTAATATTATTTGTTAATAATTAATTATTGATTTATATAATATGGAAAATATTCATTTTATGTGGATATAGATGGAGAAAATTTTTAATGTGACAATTGTTGAAAATTGATATTTTATCTTTTTTGATAAAATAATTTATTTAAATATATTATTATATTTTAATAATATAATAATGGTGATATTTTTACAATGAATGTGTAATATATGAATAAATGAGGAGAAAGAGTATTTTTGTTACAAAAAATGTTTAACACATATATTTGTGTGTTATAAAAAATGCTAAACACATGTTAAACATGTTGGTGGACACAATTTTTGACTAAAATTTGATTATAGCCTGTAAAATCGTCCGTATTTGGATTTCGGTCAATTTTTGTATGGAATTTAGAAAAACTTTCTTCTGTAAAGTTGTAGAGAATTTAATTTCCTATAGAATGAACATAAGATTTGAATTTTTCTGATAAAAGAGCTATTTATTATGAATTATTGAAGTTTCGGAATATTGGATCTGAATTGATTTTGTTACAAAAAATGTTTAAAACATATTTTTCATTTTGGTGGGCCCCACTAGCATGTGTAAGTTGCTGAATTCAGATTTTCAAGGAGTGCGTATGATATTTTTATAAATGATATTATTATATTAAATTTTCTGCTTTGATGTTCTAAGCAATTTCCTATAAATAGGTGCTTAGGTTAGAATTGAAAAACACACCAGAAACTGAAATTTTCTCTCTATATATTATCAAGCGTATTTTTGTGAGTATTTAGATATCTTGAGTGTTGTTATACGGTACAAGTTCGTTCAGCGTTATATCCGACATTTCAGTCAGAAGTACTACTCTTTTGAGGTAAGGGATATTGTCGTTATTATGTAAGGGATTATTATGTTTTTCAGTTTTGAAATTTTTCTGACCTTCAGAAATTCTGAAAAAATTTGAAATGTTAATTTGATGAGTTTTCTTGATTGTGTCCAAAAATGGCGATTTTTGGATGTATAGATTAGGAGTTATGAATTTTATGAGAAAAGACTATTTTAAAAGTAAACCCTTATAACTCATTGTGGTTAACTCCAAAATTGATGAAATTTTATTGGGAGTACATGTATATAATGTATATACTCAGAAATTTCAGAATTTTTGGATAAAAGTACGATTTATGATAAATGTCTAGATATTCGGTGGTTTTGGCCATATGAAAAATAGTAAATGAATTTTAAAAATTCTGAGAAAAATATATGTTCAATATGAGACTATATTCTGCTAAATTCCAGAAAAGAAATATTTTTGGGACTGATTTGATATTTTTCATGAAAATAGACTAGTTATGAATAAATAAATTAAATATGTTATGTGAAGTAACAAAATTGAAAAATAGGATTTTATGGCTTGAGAATCCTATAAAAGGTATATGCAGATTTTTGATGAGAATTTTGGTTATTGGTGATGAAATCTTATGAGTTTGGCACTTTAGGATGATTAAATGCATTTATTAGTAAAATGTAAACAATTAAAATAAATTATTTATAAATTTAAGAAATGATTAAAATATTGTGGTAGTATTAATAATATTAGATTATGAGATTATTAAGTGATTTATAACATTTAGATTAAGGTGTTATGAAATCATTGATTTATAAATCTTACTCTTGAGATTAAATCTATATGTTGATTATATTATTTTTATTATCATATATAACATTCTTATAACCCTAATGATGATATTTCTCTTTGACTTGAGTGTAAAGATGGGTAGATTATTGGTATGATCGTGACTATGGGTTCTCTTTGGCCAAGAAGTGCAAAAAGTTGAATTGTTGAATCGGTATGATCACGACCATTGAATTTATAATTGAATATCTTTGCTTAAGTGCAAAGGTGAATTGATCAACATATATGGTTATAATTATGGTTTATATAAATTTTGAAATGATTATGTATTTCTTTGAGATATGAATATCTTTGGCCTGTAGTGCAAAGATCAATTATGGATGAATATCATTGGTCTGTAGTGCAAAGATGACCTGTTGTTGAATATCTTTGTCCCGTAGTGCAAAGATGACTTATTGTTGAATATCTTTGGCATGTAGTGCAAAGATGAACTATTGATGAATATCTTTGGCCCGTGGTGCAAAGATGAATTTATTAGTATGATTATGAACATGAA
This sequence comes from Panax ginseng, assembly GCA_020205605.1. Taxonomy (NCBI): domain Eukaryota; kingdom Viridiplantae; phylum Streptophyta; class Magnoliopsida; order Apiales; family Araliaceae; genus Panax; species Panax ginseng. The sequence continues at coordinate 27,875,643 of CM035131.1, read as the reverse complement.
CTATGATTTGGTATAACCATGATCTTTAATTTTTCAGGTAAAGACAGGTGATGAAAATTATCTTCATCTTGGATGCGAAGAGGAATTTAGAATCACAATTATGATTATGAGTTATTCATATGATTGTGGAAATGAACTGTTGATTGATGTTACAGGGATAAAATATTGTTGGTAAACTTTTAATGTGGAAAAGATAATAGACTTTATGGTCTATTTGACTCTTCTAATGGATTGCTCGTTCCGTTGCAACTATGGTTGAAAAGTTTTATCATCTACCATATGTTCTAAATCTCTGATTTATTACTGACGAAGGCTATTGATAATTAATTATCTTTAGTCATGATGTTCTTTACTGGGCTATTTGTGCTCACCCTTTTGCTTCACAATTCTTTTCAGGTAATAAGAGTGTTGCCGGGTCGAGCGGGGATAACAGGGAAATAGAACGGTGGTCCATAGCTTTTGAGGTTCTCCCTAAATAGTATGAAAATAATTTTATTGAGAACTTTAGATAAGTGTGTCGTATTGTATACGTCATTTGATATTTAATTTTGGTGAACCGAATAGGGTGAGGTGAACCCAACTTTGGAAGGGTGTTTTGTCACTATCATACAAGATGTCTAATGACATACAACCTCGTATTATCATAAGACAGGGTTGTGCACATCCACTTGCTGAGTATATCTGCGAGCACCACCTATATGATCTTGGAGTTTATTTGAAACATAATGTTCAATTGCAGACGGTGGAGATAGTTATATATCAAGAGAAGACTCACCATTGGAAGGAACATGATAATAATCTTCTCGTTTTTCTTTGGGGTCTATTGGGTCAACCAAGGATAATTCTCTGGACATATAATATTTATCATAACTTAGATTCTTGGCCTCCTATGTATGAAGGTTTCCTTGAGCACTTCCCAAAGATTTTAATTTCTAAAACAGTTATTGATTGTACCTTTATGTAATGTATCAATGTGAGGTGCTGACACAAGTTGGGACATGAGTCACAGTTGATATTAAAACTCACAGTATATGTGTTGTTGTATTTTACAAGATAATTGTAGTAATAAAGTTGTAATTATTTTCTGTACCATGTATTTGGCGACTCATAATAGGTTGGATGGATTGGACCTATTTTGGGGGCGTCACAATCACTGTTACTAGAAAATATCGTCGAATCATAAAATCTCAAAATTTACTCTCCTGATTGTCCATCTATTCAATCAATAAAACTGAATGAGTTTCAAAGTTAAATACACAACAACAAATGAACATAAAACAATAATAGTAAATTCATATTTTTGTTCACAAAATCATAAATAGACTGATTTTCAAGTGTTTTACAGACTAATTTTGGGAAATAGTCATTGGCGAAATTAGAACTATATGCTTCAGTTGCAACTCTGATAATAAACGAATATGGTACTCAATAAACTTATCAACTTATAGAGTGAGCAATTAGTAGAATATTGAGTAATCCTAACAAATACATGTTCATGCAAAACATTTAAAAATTTCATGTAGTTTAAAACCACCATCTTGGTTACAAAAGCACTTACAGATCCTATAGAATGTGATCAAACGAACAAAATCACTACGCAACCAGAGGCTCTTGGAAATATGAATAACCCATAAAATTGTTAGATATTTATTCAACCAGATAACACAATACACATATATAGACAAATATATATGTGAGTTGAAGAGAGGTTGCTAAGAGCAAATTGAGGACTATATTTAGGCATGAGTTTTACCGAAATAGGAGATAAATCTGGCCAAAAAGTTACCGAAGAGGGGGAGATTGGGATGCCAGAGCGCCGAATTATATTAAAAGTTGAGGATAATTATATGAGAATTATAAAAAATATTACTTATTCCAGTTTATTTTCTGTCCAAATTAGACCAATTTTGGACAAAAAACTTTGGCAGAAAAAGTGACCAAGTTATATATCCATTCTTTTCTTTTCTGTTTATTAAAAAAGTCAGAAACATAGGAATTGAAAAGAAAACTTAAATTTTTCGTCCATTTCTTTTCTTTTCTGTCCATTTTAAAACTCAAAAACAAAGCATAAAATTGTTTATATAATAAGAAAACCGTAGTCAAGAAACCCTAAGCCATATTTGGGCCAAATATATAATTAATATTAAACTTCTACTAAAAAAAACCAAAGTAAAGAAACTAAAGGGCCACCAAAGAATTTGGACTTACAATTTACTACATCAAGTACCAAATTATTTGTTATTAAAACACTTTTTAAAAACTCTAAATTTTATTTTATTAACTACTATTAAAATACTTTTTAAATTTAGAATTTAATTAGAACCAATATATTATTTATGATCCAGAAAACTTTAGTATAACTTATTATTTTATAATAATTTTATTTCTTATAGAAGTCCTAAATTAAACTATATTATATGCAATTATTAAGTTAAGTTGTGAAATTAGTAACTATTAAAAATAATTAATAGTTAATGTTAGAGAATCAAAATTTCTACAAACTTTAATTTATATTATTTTAAAATAATTCTATTTTATAGTTCTTTAATTACTTAGAAGTCATACAATAAATTTTATCTTTTAAAACATGCTTAGAATTTTACTTTACTCAACTTTTTAGACTCTAAATAACTAAATATTAAAATTGTAGGAAAACATATTATAAATTACATAACAATTAATATAGGCGACATTTAGTTAATTAATGTTAAAAATAATTATAACTTATATATTGTAATTAAAATTTAGTTAATTTTAAAAGTAAAAGTCATAATGGTAACTGTTATTCTATAATAACTTTATTCTTAAATAATTATATATTAAAAATATTTAAAAAATATTATGAGAAAACAATAATTAATATTAAAAAGTGTAATATATATTACAAAATATATTAATGATTAAACTTTAATTACTAATTTTATTTCAGCGTTCGGGAGCCAAAACGAACAAGTCTATTACCTATTGTACTGGACCTTCGACTATGCATTCTACCTTTGTTGAATCGAAACCAATACCACTACTCTAGACATGAGATCTTTAGTTAATCAATGTTTAAAAAAATCTCACTTATATATATAGTTATTAAAATTTAAGTTGCCATTAAAAACAAAAAAAACATGATGGTAACTTATTACTCCAATTTTATGTCATATAGAATTTCTTAAACACCAAGTTTAGACGTTTAGATTTCACTCATTTTTTAACTCTAGATAATTATATATAAATTCGAAAGATTGAAAATAAGAATTAAAAACTATATAAACTGAATATTAAATTTAAAAAAATAACAAAATAAACATATTACTAACATTCAATTGTAAGTCTTTGATAATTGTTCATTTGAGCAAAGTTTATAGTCATTCTATAATAAGTTAAGTTAAAATTAAAAAAAAATTATAATCATTATATATATAAAATAAGTAAAGAATTAAAATAAGCTTATATTCACATATCGACGCTTAGCTAGTCTATATATCTATATACATACATATATAATAAGATAAAACTAAAAACTTTTTGTCATTGATCTTTGATATGAAACTATAATTTAAGGGGAACACTATTTTCAGGTGTAATTTTGATATTTTGACATGGTCTTCTCTCATAAGTGAGTATAGTGAGTCTCACCTTTATGTGAGAGTAGCACATGTGAAAATATCAAAATTACATTTGTAAATATCATTTCTCTAATTTAATTGATACTAAAACACTTTTTAAAGTTACCTTATTTTATTTTATTAACTACTATTAAAATACTTTTTAAACCTAGAATTTAACTAGAAGCAAAACACTATTTATGATCCTTCAAAAATTTAGAGTAACTTATTAATTTATTGCAATTTTATTTCTAATAGAAGTCCTTTACTAATATTGATTTTCATGAGCCTAAATTAAAATACCTACGAATCATTGTTAATATATTTAACAATTATATACTCTTTATGTCCGAGGATAAAAGTTTTGCTTGACTTTTTACGCATATTAATAAAAAAGATAAAATTACAAAATTGTCCATATTTAAATTCTCATTTAATTGCATAGTTTTCTGCATATGACTAGTCATACTCCATAAATATGCATAGAGAATAAAAATATGACAATTAATAATAAAGTTATTATAGACAAATTATTGTAAAAAATAGAATATTTAAGATAAGTAGACATTTAACTTTGAACTACTTAAAATAGTAATAAAAATTTTTATCCTGGACGGAGGGAGTATCATATAGTAACAAATTATTCTACTATTATATCATAATTATCCACAAACTAAAATATTAACATAAGTACGCTATATTAAGTTGGAACAATTTGAGTTAGAATTTACAACATAAACGACATAATTATTATAATATAGCTAGACTAAAGTATACAATCATATAATTAATTAGAATTAACTTATAAAGAGACATAATGATAGTGTTTTATGAATACTTAGTGTTTTAATTTTTTAAAAAGACAAAACACAGTGTTTATTTTATATAAATAACATTTAATTTTAATATTTTATTTGTTTTATATATGATGTTTATAAAAAAAAATTCATAAATTAACTTACTATTGGTATTAGAATGATTACAAAATTTGCTTAAGAAAAATAAATAAATACAAATCACATCCAATTGTCTACTATAATTAATAGTACTCGTACGTCTTAGGATAAAAATTTATATTATTATTTTAGATAGTCTCAAGTTAATTAAATGTCTAATTATCTTAAATAATTTATTTTTATAATAATTTACTTATAACACCCTTAGTAGTAATTGTCATATTTCTATTATATATGTATATTTATGAAGTATCACTAGTCATATGTAGAAAGTTATGCAATTAAATAAAAATTTAAATATGGATAATTTTGTCATTTGATCATTTTTCTTAGGCTTAAATATAATTTACTACCTTAAACTATAGGTCATATTCCACTTCGGTGATCCACCTTTCAATTTTGTCAATTAGAAGATTGAACTATTAATTTTTTTTAATTTCATTTAATTGGGGCTGCCACGTCAGAAATTGCTGACGTGGCATCCTAATAGGCTAAATGAGTGCTTATGTGTAATATGTATATATATTTTTAATGAGATCAAAGGATAAAAAGATAAAATAACAAATAAAATAACTAAAAATTACACAAATAATATAAATTAGTTGTATAATTATTTATTTATAATTATATAAATAATAAATTATTTATATAATTATTATATAAATAATATAATAATTATTTTTAATAAAAATAATTATTTTATTAAAAAAACTGCATTTTATTATTTTTTTATTTAAAAAACTATGTTTAACATTAATGACAATAAAATAAAAATATTAATGATAATAAAATTAAAAAAAATTGCGCTTTTTTGTAATAAAAAATTATAGTTTTTTGTAATAAAAAAATGCAGCTTTTTTTTGTAATAATAAAAAACATAGTTTTTTTAATAAAAATAAAAAATGTTGTTTTTTTAATAAAAATTATTATTTTATTAAAAAAAAAACAAACAACGCTTCTCTTTATTTTTTTTTTAATAAGAATAATTATTTTTTGTTTTTATTAAAAAACCAAAAGAAGTTTTTTTAATAAAATAATTATTTTTTATTTTATTAAAAAAAAGCTGCGTTTATTTTATTTTTATTAAAAAAAGCTGCGATTTTTTTTATTATTACAAAAAAAACTACGTTTTTTTTATTACAAAAAAATTGAGTTTATTTTTATTTGTATTATCATTAATATTAAACCTTTCGCTTTTTTAATAAAAAAATAATAAAATGCAGTTTTTTTGATAAAAATAATTTTTTTATAAAAATAATTATTATATTATATATATAATAATTATATAAATAATTTATATTATTTATATAACTATAAATAAATAATTATACAACTAATTTATATTATTTGTGTAATTTTTAGTTATTTTATTTGTTATTTTACCTTTTTGTCCTTTGATCTCATTAAAAATATATATTCTTTTTATACATAAGCACTCATTTAGCCTTTTAGGATGCCACGTCAGCAATTTCTGACGTGGCAGGCCCAATTGAATGAAATCGAAAAAAATTAATAGTTCAATCATCTAATTGACAAAATTGAAATGTGGATCACCGAAGTGGAATATGGCCTATTGTTTAGGGTAGTAAATCATATTTTAGCCTTTTTCTTAATATGTTCAAAAAATCAATTAGGATTTTTTTTCTTCGGACGGGGGAATATTATATTATTTGATGAACCTCTTTCAACTATGAATCGATCTGATTCAAAAATGGATAATTATTTTTCAACCTCAATAGAATATGATCATAGCATAACATCATAAAATTTTAATATTAAACAATGAAATAATAAAATTCAACTAAATTATATGTAATTAGTAATTTAAGTTGTGAAATTATTTATTATTAAAAAAATAAAAATTAATGTTAATTAGAGAACAAAAAATCATTTTATGGTCTTCTAAATTTAATGTAAAATTATTATTCTACAATAATTATATTCTATAATTCTTTAATTATTTAGTCATACAATAAATTTTTCCTTTAAAAACATATTTAGAATTTTACTTTACTCAACTTTCAATTTCTAAATAACTAAATATAGGAAAAATATTATGATTACATAATAATTAATATAGGAGACATTAAGTTAATTAATATATTTGAAAAATAATTATGACTTATATATTACGATTAAACTTTAGTTAATTTTTAAAACTAAGTAAAATGGTAGTTTAATATTCA